>CM035108.1:19365192-20565192 GCA_020205505.1 Panax japonicus | reverse complement strand
TTTGACAAACAAATACGATTTGGGGCTTTTTTGGGCAAACTATGTAGTTTGTCTATCGTTCGATTTTTTTAGCTTTCCGGCTGATTTTGGTCAAAAATGAGGAGGTAGCGGCAAACCAGACCCTCGATGAAAGAGAAAAGCTATGTCGGTGGGAGTTCTCTGTAGTCTGTAGTCCTTGTGACGCCCCCAAATACGGGTATCTTCCAACCCGACATATGGTGTTACACTGTACTCATAACCATATAACCATTCCATTGAAATACAACAAAATGAATGTAATTACTATCTTCTTATTATAATCAAAGTATAATCCTTCCCAGGTTCATAAACCGATTACATCGTTTGTTGTTCATAATGTATAATACATACAAACATACTAATCTATTACATAATGGCTAAGCATCCAACTTAGCTTCGCCCTTATCTCTCTTAGCATTCTCAGTACGTTCATGCTTAACTGCAATTATATAATTCACGCAAGAAGTGAGCATAACAAGCTCAGCAAGTTTAACAAAGGATAACAGTAATACCACATTCGTGAATTATATAACAATTTATACATAATTAAAAATATAGTTATGAAGTATTATGAAATAATAATACTTTAACATTTTATATCATCAATTCCCAAAGTATAGAGTAGATTAGGAATTCTGAACCAATTGATAGACCATGAACAGTAGCTTCCTGTTTTCATACTTGAAAGGATATCACAGCACCAAGGCTGCACATCTGCATTAATTACGAGCACTTCTAGGTGATCAGCCTATAGTACTATATGTTGATCAACACTCATTCTTTAAAGGTATTTACGTTTAACATTTGGCAAACTCGCGTTCCCATCGAATAATCAATGAAAAATACTTTTATTTGTTCATAGACAAACCTTACCTTCACCTCCGTACCAATCACTTAGCATAGGATAGCGTTAACATTTCTATATAGAAAGATATGAATATCAATCAATCTATATATTACGAGTAGTCTAGCCGAGTTAAATTTGGCATTGACCCTTTCTTTAAAACCAGTCGTGAAATTCGGTTCAATGAATCACATAAAACTTAGCTAACTTGAAAGTTAGACAAGCGTTAAAAAAACTTGTCTTTCAGCGTCTTCAAATAACTTAATCGACTGACCACAGCCTTTACAGAATCTACATGATATATTCACATAGCACACTATAATTAGCTATCAAAAAATTATTCACATTGTTCCTACCAACTTCTTTCTCTTCTAAGTCTTTGTTAACTAATTAACTATAATATAGTCAACTCGACTTATTACCCTTCGTCCGGGCTTATTAACCAACTTACGTCATTAACCGGACTCTATCATCATTGGCAAAGTACCAACGTTGTTTACCGATTACGGTTCATCGATAACACTTCTTGTTCACCATTCATAACATACTAAGATGCAATCAATTCCTAAGTTCAATACCATATAACTTAGTATAGGTAGAATAGGAATAGTTTTAATACACTTATGAAGTGCACAAACATTACTCCTAAAGGTCCCTGAACAATTGAAGTTTAAAACCAAAGTCATCTATCAAAAACCCTGCACCCGCTCCGCGGCGTGACCCACTAATTCAACACTAACGCTGCGGCGCCAGTTTTCAGTAGCCAGGTCTCGGCGCTGCGGTGCGAGACTTTTACTCTATCAGTGGCGCTGCGGTGCCATTTAGCAGTAGCCAACTACACTGTGTTAGCGGTGTGGTGCGGTATTTAACACTCTGTCTGGCGCCGCGGTGCCAAACCTCATCACCAGATAATTTTCAAAGATAAAAATTTTGGTGAGATTCCTGGAGCCATAACTTCTTCGTTATAGGTCCAATTTGGTCCGTTCAAAAGCCTACACATCATAAATGACATACTCTACGCGTTCATATAAGAATTCGACACTTTTGAATCCGTTAACTCAAAATTCACTATTGAATTCATTTTCTAAGCGTTCGTAAACGTTAAATGAGCGTTCAATGCTCGTTTTCTTCGTTTTAAGTCGGAATTCGACGATTCTCGAACCCACAACCCTTAAATACCCTATCTCATGTGTTGACATTGAAAAAAAACATTTATAAGTCTCACGGAAACTTTCGACTACCAATCCGAAATTTCAACGTTTTCGACGTTTAACGTCTATTTCCGTGAAATTCGCCATAACTTCGTTACTAATGTTCTCTAAGCCAAATCACATGGAATACTCCATGGACTTCATATCTACATCCTAACCAAGCAAGATGCACATATTTACGTATTAATGGAGTTCAATTATTTAACAACAATCAATCTCAGCAATCAATATTTTCATGATTTTAAACTATAACAAACCTTATGATTTCTATGATTTCATGACTTATAGAGATTGAATCTATGGTAAGTCATTCTTATCCCACCATACAAGCCATACACCACCCATTTATGATTCTCCATACTAAAAGAAAACCCAAAAGAGATGGAACTACTATTAAGGAATATTACCTTAACGATCTTTGTGTGCTTGATAAACTTCTAATGAAAAAGCTTCAAGGTAGAAGAATGGTTTAAGTCTAGCTCTTTCTCTCTCTCAAAATATATGTTGGCAACTTGAAAAACCCTCAAATGACCAACTCTAGCTTTCTATTTATAGAAAATGAAATGGAGGGCAATTAGGTCAATATCCCCCACCTCCTTACTATTCCCTACTTTGTCACCAAGTAAAATACTTGGTGACCAAGTGATATACTTGTCGTTCACACCAAGTGGCCGGCCCACCACCCCATGGGTTTTACCCATTTAGTGACCCACCAGTTCGATCCACGATTCGGTTTTCTTGCATTGGGCTTAACCAATCTAATATTGGGCCTTGACTTGGGCTTAACACACTAATCTCTTGGACTTGCTCATTCACTTGATTGGACTAAACATAATCCAACCCAAATGAATTAACATTAAGTCTTAACTTAATTCCATAATACGAATCGTATTCTATACGTATAATTCACGTATGCTCTCCGTATAATACTAGTACAATAATCATATTGTACCCCGTATTAACTCATCGTATTATACATAGATACTAAATAGTATCATAAATGTATAACACCCGCTTTAACCATAACGCAATTCCTCCTACGCATTTCATTTCCTTCTCGAAAATCAATATACTCAACCCTTAGGTTTTAAGTCCACATGTGAAAACTTCGTTTGCCATAAATGAAACATTATCAGATATTTCATCTCATCTCGATATTCTATCATTACGCGTTTCTCGAAATTTCAAAATAATTCCCCGAACAGAAACGAATGAATAGTGTTTTTACGGGAATTTCTCGAAAAACATTTATTTTCATCGCAAAAATTCTAAATAATTAATTCTAGCACGTAGCCAGATTACTAACCACATAAACACATTCTAGGTCATAGAACGACCTTCACATAGCTTACTCACAAAATAAATCAATTAAATTCATTTAATTCACATAATCAAATAAAAATTTAATTATCATAAAAATCCAATTTTCTTGGGCGTTACAGTCCCTCTAAAATTCTCAGTTAATAGATTCCAAATTCCACCTATTATATTTTAACCTCTTCAATCGGTTCACGTATGTAAGAATTCTTCATCTCATATATGCATATAATTTGCTTTTATGTAGAGTAATTAGTGTTTTTTTTTGGATTATGATTGAGTGGTATGTTTTAATTCTGCTTGCATGATTAAAGATATTGAACCGGGAAAGAAGGAATTAGGTCGTTTATAGAGATTGTGATTCAATTGAAGAAATGATGGATCATCAACGTTGGCTTAATAGTGAATATGAGGATCAAGTTTCAGTAGCACTAAGAGCAAGTAATTAGTTTGTTAAAATTCGGATCCATTTCTATTAATTTTGTTAAAAGTATAAGTACATAATTAATTTAATTTTTTTGGGTGATTTAGGCTTAGACTTGGATTGTGGATTTTACTACAAGAATTATACTGGAAATGATGTAGTGCAAGGGAAGGCAATGGAAAGTGATGTAGACAATGTACTTAAAAACACATATACTGAAACAACAATGGAAGGTAAATTCAAACAATACACCATGGCTCTTTTTAGTTCCCTCCACTATCTCAAGTATTAATTAATTAAAAATATTTTCTTAAAAAAAATATGATTTCACCCCAAGTTAAAAGAATAATATTTGAGGCATTCTCTTCTTCTATTAAAAAGTTCTCTTCTTCTATTAAAAAAAAAGATAATGTTTCCTATGGTAAAAAAGGAGTAGCATGGAAGTAAATTTATAATCATAATTGTGTGTCTATTTTGGGCCTTTATATTCTTATGTTTTGATTATAGAATTGCATAGATGTTATGTTCAGTCAATATAATGGTTAATTTGTTGAAGGAAGTATAAAGTGCAGATAAGAAAAGCTCAATGACAAGGAGAATTGAAAAGCATGCTAATTGTTGTTCACCTATGGAATATATTAGTATATCTTATTAGGCTCAGCGTCTGCATGCTCGGCCTGTCTTTTTGACCTGAATCTGAACATTTGGAATATAAAGGCAGCAAAGGCAATCCAATTTGAAATTGACTCATAATCAATTTAAGCCAATTTCGGTCAATTTCACTGAGTCGAGTTGGTCTAATCTCTTCCTCTTCCTCATGCATAAACCATCTGTTTCTTCTTCACTACATTCTCTTCAATCACTTCAGTTTCTTCCCTTCCCCTTCTCTGCGAAATTGATTTCCTCAATTTTTTTGTTCCGTTTCTCTCCCTCCTCCCACACGCATCCCAAATCTCTTTTCTCTATCTTTGATTTACCCTAAACTTCGACAAACGAATACGATTTGGGACTTTTTTGGGCAAACTATGGAGTTTGTCAATCGTTCGATTTTTTAGCTTTTCGACTTATTTCGGTCAAAAAGGAGGAGGTAGAGGCAAACAAAACCCCCGATGAAAGAGAAAAGCTATGTCGGCAGGAGTTCTTTGTAGTCCCTGTAAAATTCTCAGTTCATAGATTCCAAATTCCACCTATTATGTTTTAACCTCTTCAAACGGTTCACGTATGTAAGAATTCTTCATCTCATATATACATATAATTTGCTTTTATGTAGAGTAATTAGTATTTTGTTTTGGATTATGATTGAGTGGTATGTTTTAATTCTACTTGCATGATTAAAGATATTGAACCGGGAAAGAAGGAATTAGGTCGCTTACAGATGCATAGCTTCAGATTGTGATTCAATTGAAGTAATGATGAATCATCAACGTTGGCTTAATAGTGAATATGAGGATCAAGTTTCAGTAGCACTAAGAGCAGGTAATTAGTTTGTTAAAATTCGGATCAAATTCTATTAATTTTGTTAAAAGTATAAGTACATGATTAATTTAATTTTTTTGGGTGATTTAGGCTTAGACTTGGATTGTGGATTTTACTACAAGAATTATACGGGAAATGTTGTGGTGCAAGGGAATGTGACGTAGACAATGCACTTAAAAACACATACTGAAATGGCAAGGGAAGGTAAATTCTAACAATACACCATGGCTCTTTTTAGTTCCCTCCACCATCTCAAGTATTAATTAATTAAAAATATTTTCTTAAAAAATATGATTTCACCCTAAGTTAAAAGAATAATATTTGAGGCGTTCTCTTCATCTATTAAAAAAAAGATAATGTTTCCTATAGTAAAAAAGGAGTAGCGTGGAAGTGAATTTATAATCATAATTGTGTGTGTCTATTTTGGGCCTTTATATTCTTATGTTTTGGTTATAGAATTGCATAGATGTTATGTTCAGTCAATATAATGGTTAATCTTTGTTGATGGAAGTATAAAGTGCAGATAAGAAAAGCTCAATGACAAGGAGAATTGAAAAGCATGCTAATTGTTGTTCACCTATGGAATATATTAGTATATCTTATTAAGCTCAACGTCTGCATGCTCGACCTGTCTTCTTGACCTGAATCTGAACATTTGGAAGAAACTTTCATTGGAAGGTGTTAGAAAAATTGATGAGGCATCATTCGGGTCTTTATTTCAGTGCTACAAATGATGAAGAAGCTTCTGCCAAAGCAACTATTGCCATTGCTGACACCGGAGCTCCAACCATGTATGTAATCAGTCTTCAAGGCTGATGAATATGTAATACATCTCTTTTTTATATCGTTTAATTCATTTGAAAGCTTCTTGCATAACTGGATTACTAGACTCCCAATTATAAAATCTTTGCTAATGTGGGCAGTGATTTTGCAAGTATCAAGTATAGATTGGAAACATAAAAGAGTTCTTATCAGATCTTAGATTCTAGGAGACATTGAAAGGCTAAATTAAACTAAAATACTCACCAGGAGACTGATCTAAAGAGAATTCCTTGCTGGATTTTGTAATTGATTGACTCACAGAAACAACACCTTCTTAGCCCCTTTACTATTTCTTTTATCCTGGGGTTAACAAGAAGACTTAGAATGCATTGTGTATGTCTAAGAACTCTAACCATGGGCATGTCTCTGTGTGTGTGTATGTGAGAGAGAGAGAGAGAGAAATTAATCTTCTATGATATGTTTGTGTCAGATTTACCTATAGAACGTGTACATCTGGGAATTTCAATTTCTTGAGCACTTTATAGTGTATTCAGTGCTAGAAATAGATGCCCCTTTGACTGCCAAGGGCCCTTGATGTAAGTAATATATACAGAGAACATTTAATTCAATAACTTATTTGAATGCTCTTAGTTCATACATATGAAAATTGTGTCCCTTAGTTAGGTTTGGAATTTTTTTTGAAAAATCATCATGAATTTGTACAAAAATGAAATAGGTATGTGATTTGGGTTTCTTCTTCTTGAAAATTGGGTATGTTGTTTGAGTTTTTTCTTTATGAATTTATTCAAAAATAAATTGGGTATGTGATTTGGGTTGCTTTTAGTATTATATTGCAGTTTCTTTCGTGTAGCTGCTTAGTTATGTTAATTAGGATGAAAAGGGACCAAAGAACGGGGAAGTCATACAAATTGTTGATTGTGGTGAAGAAAGGGAAGAGGAAGATTGGTTGCCTCCTCCCTATGGGTATTAGACTAACTTTGAATGGTTGCGGAGAATTTTTTTTGCATTTTAGATTATTCATAAGCTTAGAATAAAGATGGAATACACTGCACATTACTTTTCATAATTTAATTAAGAAGTGTTCCATTATTTGAGGTGATAGTTGCTCACTATGATCCAGTATTCCTCATACATAATTTTCAAAGTCGCGTCTCTTATATTCTCCCCAATTTTGTCTAGAATTTTTAGTATTTCTATTTTATACTTTTATAATATATGTGAAATTGTTTATATGTTGACAAGGGTGTTCTGAGGTAAAATGGAATCCATTCTTTTATGTGATTATCTGTTTATAATATTCTTAAACTTATTTATATGATATTTTGTTGGTCTAATTGGCGATACCTTTTGGTTTGGTTCTTCGGGGAAACTAATATGTTCCAGTGAAGACATAAATTTGATCTTTCAGATATTCGAACGAATCCATATGAATCTTTTTAGGGTTCAATGGAAGATGTTGTTCAAGAACTAGAGGAAAAGTGGGCACAAGTTCAAGATAATATGTTAAAGCAGCTTACTTCAGGTATCTTCAACTTGCTTTATTAATATTTACATGGATGATATGTGGTCACCTCCATACATTCTTATAATTTTCGTTTATACATTGGTATTATATTGTCTATCCGATCATTTATACATATATCAATTTATTCTGTTTGATTATTTACTTCTATTGTAGTTGAAGTGCAATTGAAACAATCACTTATTGGATCTAAGTATTGAAATTGTTTCTTTTACAAACAAAAGTATTGAAATTGTTTGGTGGTTTCTTATTTATGTATTCAGATGAATTTAATCTGCTTGATTGGTATTTTGTGATTTATAATTTTTACAGTCATGATAAGTTATTTTTTATGACCCCATCGAGAAAGCAGCGATGCATATATATATATATATATATATATATATATATATGTACATATGCGTGAATGGATTTGTGTGATTGGTTTGAGTTTGATTGGTTCTATTCGGTGCCACAGGCGACTAAGGCTTCGTCCTCCACTAACGAGACGTCGCCCGAAACCCTATGTCCGACGAAAGATTCAGGTGGAGAATCAAGTCGTCTGTTGTTTTTCAAAGTCAATATTAGGAGATAAAGTAAACACTCTTTGATCTTCACATTCTCGAACCCATTTATCTTACCATTCTACCATTTTGGGTTGTGAAAAGGCCATTGTTATGAATTTAGAGGTAATGGAACTAAAATAAATAGGCTTCTTTTGAATTTTTGTTGTGTAGATATCTGTTATGTTTGATTGAGTTTTGGTTTGTTATTGATTTTGGTATTGTTTGTTGTTTCTAGGTGGGCAGCATATCAATGCTATTATTATTGCTAAAGAGGTAAGCATTCATATGTAATTTTAGTTCTTATATGTGTACATATATATAATTGGTGTTTGGATTCATTAAATTTGTTAATTGTGGTTTTGGTGTTGAGCATTTGCGAATTTTGATATTGGGTAAATTTTTTATTTTATTTTTTTTGGATATGAAGTGCTTAATTAAGTTTAAGCATAAGTATTAATATGTTGAAGTTAGAAAATTTTAATATTTTGAAAATTGTCTTTGTATGCACCTAATTGGAGTCCTGTAGTTTATGGTTTGAATTAGGAACAAAGTCAATTTTGTAAGGCTATTATTGGGATTTAGGTTTACAGGGTTTCATTTGGTCAATAGTATCTTTGACTTGGAGTTGGGACTGAGTATGTGGCTTAAACTTTAACATAATGTGGTGTATAGGCTTTGTGCTCAGCAGTAGTTTAGCAGTTTATTCATTACTTTGTTTCCATTCCTTAATATATTTCTTGAATTGTTATCTGTTTAATTCCATTTTTTTAATATACCTGTTTGTATATATTGTGAAGGATTGCTATAAATTGCACCCAACAGGAATTTATAGCTAATTTCATGTATGACAGTTTTTTTAACAATTTATTTAATTAATGTTCTAAATGTGATTTTTTAACTGCATAAAGATTGGCAGTATATTAAGTATGAGCAGAAACTATGCGGCCAAGGATATTAGATTGGTAGTTGAAGCTCAGACTTTAATGCTTAAGGGTGTTGAAGAGCTTGTTGATGCAGTTAAAGTTACTATGGGCCCTAAGGTACTCCTCATGTGTTATTTCTCAATTATCATTTTTTGAGTTTTTTCTTATTCATTTCAGTTCGTTTCGTTTTATTGATTTTGATATATATATATATATATATATATATATATATATATATATATATATATATACACATTATATATATATATATATATATACATGTGACTATGAAGTCAGACAAATGGGTCCTGGGCAACCTGTAGATCGATGGTGCCATATGGATCATACTGACCATCATCATCTGCAAATTGGTTGACTGAAGCATTCTAAGAAGAGGAAGAAGAATGAACAGAAGCTTCTTCTTGTAACTCATCGATTATTTTGTTAAGTGCTTGGGCTATTAATTTTAATTCTTTACTGGAACAATTCTTGAAATCAGAAATATCACGAGAACAAGACGAACCAGTAGGACTGATTTTTGACTCTTTGGGTTTTGACTCTTTTAATTGACTAGAAGGTTCTTTGGATGAAACTGGAAGAATCTTAAGAGGGACGGTGGGAAATTCTAATTGAACTTGACTAACAATCCTATTAACATCAAACTTATCCCACCATTTGATGAAAAATTATCGAGAGAGAAGAGGGAATGGTTCACAAAGGGTATAGGCTTTCGCCAAATTGAAATCTCGACCAAACGGATCAGTTACTTTAGTTGGGGTTTTAATGTCATACTGCCATTTAAGAATCCAGGGAATCTTATATTTACTAACAAATTGAAGAATGATAGGGACTCCATCATACTTTGGATTGTGTTTACTGTGGTTACAAAAGTGACTAAATTGAACTTTCAATGGTTCAGGAAGGAGATCATAAGTGGAACCAAACCTCATCCACCAATGAGAGAACCAATGAGGGAACTGGCTTTTGAACTTGTGATCGAACTGGAAAAACCAGGAATGACTATTTGACTCATTTTGAAAAAGGATGACTCTATACCAAGCTTCCATATAATCATAATAATAAGAGTTATCCTGATTAGAAAGTTGCATGAGGTTAGAAGGATGTTTTCCCCAATCTGACATTGAAATGAATTGCTTAATATACAATGAATGATAAAGTACTTTGAATTTATCATTATTAGCATAAATGGGTTTAACAAAGATTGACTCGGTTTCAACAAGGATGTCCTTATAAGACACAAGGGATTTATAAGGAGCTGCGGGCTGGAAATGCCAACCTAAAGGAAAGAACTGGGCGACCAATTTAACTGGGTCATCTTTAGGTTTCATATGGGGTTCAATATGAAACAGGTGAGTGGTCCATTTGTGCATATACTCAGAAGGAGGATGACTGGGGTTTGAACTGGAGGCTTTTGATTGGTTGGAAAAAGGGTCAACTGGGGTTGGGTTACTAGCTAAGGCTGAACTGTATGGCTTGGGTATTGTACCAAGACTGGTAAATTTGTCGGTGGTTTGATAAATTGGGTTAACTTGATGAGGAACAAAGGTTCTTTTTGGTTGATTACTTGGGCCAGTAGGGCGACCCGAACCACGAGAGGATGATGCTCTTCAAGTACTCATGATGAGTGGACAGTACTTGTATTAATAAATTCCGGAGTGAGAAAATCAGGAATCGAATTGTTACTGCCTTTAATATATTCAATTTCAAAATCAAAGATACTCAATAAGGCTTGCCATCTAGCAAAGAAATGTTTAGAGGCTATGTTTTCAACATCTTCTTCTAAAACATATTTTGCTGATTTGCAATCAATGCGAACTAAAAACTTTTGATTCAATAAGTCACTTTGAAATTTGTTAATACATGATACTAAAGAAAGTATTTCCTTTTTAATAGTACTGTAATTTAACTGTGTAGTATTCCATGCACCGGAATGGAAACGAACAATTTGTTCTGGAGAACTGAGAGTAAGTTTTTGCTTGAGAATTCCTCCGAATATAATATCAGAGACATCAATTTGAACAATTTTAAATGCAAAATCATTGGAAATACCAAGGCAGGGCAATGCCTTGACATATTTTTTAACTTGTTGGACGACAGAAGTGTGAGTGTCAGTCCAAGGAGGAGGATTGTCCTGCAAACGCTGAAAAAGAGGTTTGCAAATCTTCCTAAGGTTTTTGTAGAACTTGTCAATATAATTGAGCGAGCCCAGAAACCTCTGTAGTTGGGTTTTATTGGTAATTTTATCTGGGAATCTGTCAGCAAATTGAATAGCTCTGTCAATAGGTTGTATGAGTCCGCGATAAATATTTAAACCAAGAAACCGAACTTTAGCTTGAAACAAGCTGCATTTGGAAGGTGAAAGGACAAGTCCATTATCTTTAACTATTTTGAAGAACGATTTCAAATGTTTAATGTGTTCTTCAATAGAATTGGAAAAAATGAGAATATCATCAATGTAGACGATAATAAAGTGACTGAAAGGGTTCAAAATATCATTGAGAATATTCTGAAATTCATTGGGAGCATATTTTAGGCCAAATGTCTGGACATTTCATTCGTAATGACCAAATGGGGTAGTGAATGATGTTTTGTACCTATCATCTGGGTGGATTGCAACTTGCCAAAAACCAGATTTAAGGTCGAATTTATTGAAGATAGTGGCATTACTCAATCGATTAATAAGGTCGTCTTTGTTAGGTAAAGGGTACCTAATCCACTCTAAGACTTTGTTCAATGGCTTGTAATTGATTACTAAATGGGGAACAACTCTCTCCTTCTTTGCTTCATTATTAACATAAAAGGCGGGAGATGACCATGGGGATTTACTAGGCTTAATTAAACCTTTACTAAGAAGATCATTAATCTCTTTTTTACATAACTCTATTTGTTCATGATTCATTTGTATAGGCCTAGCCTTAGTAGGAATCAGGTGCTCTTTAAATTCCTTAACATAAGGAAGCCTTACTACATGCTTCTTCCGATGCCAAAAGGCATTAGGAGAATCAGAACAAAGGTTTTCTTTTAAATATATTTTTAACTCTTCAATTTTTTCTTGAACTTCTTTATTCTGAAGTTGTTCTTCAACACGTTTGTACTTAATTTCTTCCTTTAAGAAATTTAAATGGGTAGATTTACAATTCAATAAATTTAATGCTTTGGAAATAGATTCTTCTTGAATAAATTTTAAATCTCTTTCTTTAGGTTTAATAAGGAATTTAAATGTTATTGTTTTTCCTAAATGTTTACTGCTTAATCCTTCATTATTGGTAGTAAAAGGGTATAATAAATATATAAATGGTAACCCTAAGATGATCTTATCAGTAAGATTGCAGATTAAAACAAATGATGTTTTAAAGCACATATTATCTTGACAGATATGAACTTTAGGCGGTTTATATTTTATCTCCATTTGATTACCATTGGCCGAATTTAACTTTTCATTAGTTTTCTTATAATACTTAGTTGGGATTAGACCTTCTTGAATACAATTAAGATCTACGTCAGTATCAACTAGAGCAGGAAATTGTATAGAAAAGGTTTTATCAACAACTATGTTAATGGAGATATACCATTTTTGAAAGGTGATATCTTTAATACGTTGAAGAGAAAGACCTTGAACAAAAAGATCTGGCTCTTCTTTTGTTCCCGGTGATTCAGACTCATCTAGAGGAGGAATCATGGACTTGAAGATCGGATTTTTTGTCTTCAAACTCTTTTCTTAGAGACTTCAAATTTTAAGTTATAAATTTCCTTCTTCAGTTTATTGACTTCTTGATTCAACTCTGGAAGGGTAACTTCCTTAACTGAGGTTTTAAATCTCTCAAGAGTTTTATTAAGACTAAATACTGGTTTTTCTTTAGCTTTAATAATTTTATCCTTAACTCTATTGTCTTTAGTTAATAAATCTTTTAACTGTTTAGTGTATTGAGATTTTAACTCAGGATCAGAAATTTTACTAATTAGATCAATTAAAAAAGAACTTTCTTCATCTTCTTTAGTGATTATATTAATTTGTTTATTGCAACACTTTTCATTACAATTGTTAGCGCAAATAGTGACTTCGTCATTATCACTATCTATTTTGTGGTTACTAGTACACTGCTATTAGATGAATGAGGGATATTAGAACCTTCATCATTACTGATATTGTTCTCTATTCTCATTAATTCTAATAGTTGTTCAGTATCTTCACTTGAGATGTTTAATTGAGATAATTTTTTCTTAATTTTGCACTCATTTTTATAGTGCCCTTTCTGTCCACAATTGTGGCAAACAATTTTTCTTGTGGGTTTGGGTGTAGTGTAATAGTCATCTTGATTTTTATCTTTTTTATTACTGTGTTTATATGTTTATAGCGTCTGTGACTCTTATGATGATCAATATGTTTACGCAAGTGCTTTCTTCTAGAGGGAGCAACAGGAGGTAAACCATATTGTTCACAAAATGTTCCTAACTCATACTTGGCTTTTTTCTTATCTTTACTAGCTTGTTTGGCTAATTTAAAATCAATACACATTTTTAATTCAATTTTTTGATTATAACTGATTATGTCACCACAAGTCAGGTTATCATAATCAATATACCCTAAATTTTAATTAGCTCTTCTCTGACCTTATGAGCGAATAATGAAGGTAAACCATTGACGAATTTCTCTTTCCAGAATGGTTTATTGCTATCATTTCGCATCATAACTCGAGAAGTAAATACATCCTTGTACCATCTAAAATCACTTAGAGTGGGACAAGTGAGATTACTAAGCTGATCGTGGATTCTCTCAGTTATAATACTGGGAGTGCCAACAAAATGATTTATTATGGTAAATATTAGAGTGTTAACTCCATCAGGACCGACATCTTCATCAAAGATGGGGTTGTCGTCATCATCTAACTGGACAGCATGAATTATTGATAGTCTAGTATCTTCTGTGAGATATTTTCCCACCAAGATCTAAGAATACCAGTGAATCCACTAGCTAATAACTCAACAATATCTGGCTGAGTCAGATTATTGAATTTAGTTATATAGCTATTTGCTACCATAGACATGTGATTTAACTTGTTTAAAATCTCTTAATCACTGAAACCATCAATGTTCCATTCATAAATTTTATTGGATGAAACAGAGAATTGCTTATCTAGATTTCTCTCTTCGAACTGTAGATCCGGAGGAGTAGGTCTAGAGTACCCATTTCTGGTTATACTAGTGTTTTTAGCTGTTAATTTATTTAACTGATCATTAAAACCTGGGACTGAAGAATTATCAGAATGATCTAACTTGTTATTGCTTTCATTGTCTGTTTCAACTTGATCAATGATTGCAATGGTGCCACTTGATTCAGGCTCAGTTTTTAATTTTTTAAATAACTTATCAATAGCTCTAGTGAGTTCACCGTCTTTGTTGGGTAAACCTAGTTTACTTCTATTTTCTGGTAATTTTAATAGAGGTTGTGTAATTTTTGAATCGAGTTTTTTAATAGTAGTTTCCTCGAATTTTTCTTAAATCCTATCTAGCTGTCTTCCTACCGTTGCTAGATATTGATTACTAAAATTTAATTGTTCAATTATTTTTTTATCATCTTTATTGCCATCTGAGATCTTAAAAGGACTGGCAACAACAGACGTATTTTTTACTGGAAGTAAAATAGTTTCTAGCGGGGGATGACTAGCAGAGACTTTTGACTTATCTTCTTTAATCCATTGGGTTTTAGTTATAACATTACATTTACCTTGATATTGATCATACCAATCATAAAAAGTAATGGTTATCTTTTCACTATTAATAAATCGTTTCCATCTATTAACAATTTTATCACGCTCTTTTTCTGTTGAATGATTAGACCTAAATAAATGTCTTTTTTCCTTATTAGATTTGGAATTAAAATCCTTTACGAGATTGTCCCAATCTAATATGAAATCTTTTTTAAGAACTCTTAATTGATTATTAATCAGAATCTCAAAATCTGACTGAGTAGGCAACTCAGAAGGGGTAGGTGAAAAAGAACCTTCTTCTTCAACAAAATTATTTTGAATATAACAAGGATGACTGGTTTGACCGTGATTAAGGATACCCTTTAATTTAATATCCCTAACAGAAGGGTTACTAAGTACTTCAGTGTCTCTTCGAGTGTGAACTGAAGGTGCTGAAGAACTAGTAAAATCTTCTATAATAACTGGTCTTCTAGTACGTTCAAAACTTATTTTGACCATTCCATCAGAAAATTGTTTAACATTCTCAACATTTAGTAAATTATTAACTACAGGTTGTTGAGGAATTTCACTGGGTAAAGTCCATTGACTAGGTAACGTAATATCTTTCCAGAGGATGGTTCTCGGGATCTGAATATTAGCATCACTAGTTGAACTTTGAATTAAAACAGTTTGATCTTTAGGACTTTTATTAAGAGCATGAACGTTCAAATTCGTTTTCATGGTCTTATAGTAAATCCTATAAATCAAAGCTATGGGCTGAGAATCCTCAATCATATGAGTAATTTCTCTAGCTGTTTTAATGTTTAATGTCAAAGATTTAATAAGTGTTGATCACTCACGCTTAATGTGAAATCAGGAAAGCAATTAAAATAGATAGGTCCATTGTGCAAACTTGATCCCATAGCACCAATCATACTTGGATAATAATTCAGGAACCTAGCATCTCTGAGACAAAGGTAGATACTTGAATTAATTCCTTTAATATTCAACGGTTTAACTGCAACTTGAACTATACCGGTGTGAATAAAATTGTAACTTTTCTTCCTATGTTTTTTGATAACACCAGGAGATAAAATACTACAATTTTCATATTCTTTATTAATTGCATAAACCTTTTCAACAGTTTTTACATTATAATTTGTCTTAAAATTATCTAAAAAGGTTGACTAGTATATTTCTTTAGGGGAAACCCTAGGTATGTTCCAATTGTGTAAAGCTTGACTGATATTTTCAAAACTGTGTGTTTCTTGGTTAACTATGTCTGGGACAGAAGGCAAAGTTGACCGGTTACTAGCTGAGGAGTTAGACCTAAATAATCTACTCATCATTACAGTTTTCAAAATAAATTTTTATTCAATGTTCTTCCATTCATACCCTCTTACCTTAAGCAGGCTCATACCCATGTTCTATAACCTGACATTGCTCACCCAAGAGACTAGGTGGACTACAATAAGTTAGGTGACTTTGGGACAAGAATAAAAGAGAAATTTTGAAAATAGTAAGGAGATAAACAGATTACTGAGATCTTACTAACAACTAGAACAAAAACAACTTAGCCTGAGTAATATATATATATTAAGTACATGACATATCATCTAGCTAGCTATTACCTTAATTTACAATGTACGCCCATAAAAAGTAAAAAAAAGACATATCAGCCCCTGTTGCTTCATGGAAAATCTAGCTAGCTCCCTATTCTTGAATATTTTTTTGTATATAAATGCACAAACAAATTTAGTAATTGGTCATCACTTCTTTAAAGCAAACAAAACCTTTTTCCTTTCTTCACTTAGTCAATTTCTCAGCGTTATCTCTGTTCTTTCTTGCAGATGCAGTACTAAAGCAGACTGATCTTTAGTTCTTATAACCAAATTGTAAAAATAATGAGCTGTTCTTTAGGAAAGAGTATCAACATGGAAATGAATAATAAGGAGAGAAATTCTATTGCTATAATTTTATGTTTTGATTGTATATATGAGTATATTAGGTACTCATTAATGTTGTTTAATATAAAATGTATTATGTTTTTGTTGTTTTTGTATTTTTATTCTAACAAATTATATAATCAGCTTTTCCAACTAGCCCGTGCATTGCACGGGCTACCAACTAGTTTCTTATTAAATTCGAAACAATCCTCATACACCTCTTTGTGAATTAAACTTCATCTTTATAAAAATAGCTTAAAATAGTAAATTAAAAGTTTAATCTATATCATTAGTTGATAAAATAAACTATTAGAATATACTCACAGTTTACACAAACTATTAAGTAATCTCAAAAATTAATATCTATATATAAAAGCTGGAACAAGTCGTAACAAGTATTTATTGATAATTTTGCAGATATCTTTGATATTCTGCAACAAAAATAAAACATTATACATTAATAGTTAATTATAATATATGCAAAAAAAAAGAAAAAAGAATCTAATGTTATGTTTAAGTTAAATTTGACTAAGGCTACTTAATTAAAACAACATAATTTTATCTCTTAGGGTTAAGTTTTCTATTTCAGAGTTTTTTTATATAAAAAAAGAAGATAAATTAAGTATAAATTTTATGCAAAACTATGTCGTCATCAAAATTATTATCCTTAACTAATTTGGCTAAAACATGCCTTAAATTCTATTATTTCATACTATATATATATATATATATATATATATATATATATATATATATATATATATATATATATATTTGTGTGTGTGTGTGTGTGTGTGTGTGTGTGTGTGTGTGTATATAGAACAAAGATCCAGTCCGGTCTCCAGGACTGGTCCTAAAATACGGACCCCGTATTTTTTTTTTTTTGTTTTTTTTTTTGAAACAACTAAAAAAAAAATTTATGGAACTGAAATTTTTCCATAATACAGTGTTTTGGGTGTGTTTTTAATACCTATACCAACTAATGTATGTACAGTCTGCCCAGACTGTACAGAAATATTTTGGTATAGGCATCCAAATCACGACCAAAACACTGTATTGTGAAAAAATTTCAGTTCCATAATTTTATTTTTTTTTAGTTGTTTCAAAAAAAAACAAAAAAAAAAAGGTCCGGATTTTGTTAAAATTCGGGAGTCCGGACCTGATCCGGACTATATATATATATACGGAAAACTTCAAGAGCATAATTCTTAAATAGCATAATGCCTTAAATAGCATAATTTTATCAAAACGACGTAGTTTTGGAGGGACGCGGTGGCATTTTTGTAAATACGCGGTGGCATGGTATTTACAAAAATGTCACCGCGTATTTACAAAACTACGTCGTTTTGATAAAATTATGCTATTTAAGACATTATGCTATTTAAGAATTATGCTCTTGAAGCTTCCCGTATATATATATATATATATATGGGTCAGGATCAGGTAAGGGATCCCTTACTTTCTTAAAATGAGAGATTTTTTTTTTGCTTTTTTTTTAAAACAACTAAAAAAAAGTTTAATATTTTATGGAACTGAAATTTTTTCATAATACAACGTTTTGGGTGTGATTTGGGTACGTATAACAAAACATGTATGTACAGTCTGGGCAGACTGTACCACCACTTTTTGGTATAAATATTCAAAACACGCCCAAAACATTGTATTATGAAAAAATTTCAGTTCCATAAAATATTAAACTTTTTTTTAGTTGTTTTAAAAAAAACAAAAAAAAATCCTTCATTTTAAGAAAGTAAGGGATCTTTACTTGATCATTTCTATATATATATATATATATATATATATATAGAATCGCGATCTGGTCCGGGAGCCCGGAATTTGCTTAAATACGGACTTGAGCTGTTAGCCGTTAGATATATCAAACGGTGTAGCAAATGACATACCTTTTGTTTTAAAACAAGCCGGATCTCCCTATTCGGGTCAAACAAAAAAGACAGAACACAACTCTCTCCAAATCCACACGACCCAGATATCATCTCTCTCCTAAGAATAACGATCCAGACCAAAAAGCTTCACTACCACTCTCAATCGGCGAAAATCTGATACACCAGTCGCCGGCCAAGGTTGGAAAGTCCGGATATCAGATTTTCGCCGATTGAGAGTGGTAGTGAAGCTTTTTGGTCTGGATCGTTATTCTTAGGAGAGAGATGATATCTGGGTCGTGTGGATTTGGAGAGAGTTGTGTTCTGTCTTTTTTGTTTGACCCGAATAGGGAGATCCGGCTTGTTTTAAAACAAAAGGTATGTCATTTGCTACACCGTTTGATATATCTAACGGCTAACAGCTCAAGTCCGTATTTAAGCAAATTCCGGGCTCCCGGACCAGATCGCGATTATATATATATATATATATATATATATATATAATGTAATAATAAGTGTGCACAAAGTAATTTAAAATTTATATTTTTCAAAAACTTCCATAAATTTTAAAAAATTTATGTAAATATTAATAATAATAATTGTCACATCGATGAAATATTATAATTTTAAAAAATCATATCGGTAATATAATTTACTTAAATATAAGTTAAATTTACTTATATTCTAATATAAATATCATGTATTTTAAATAAATTTAAGATGAAAAATAAGTTGTATAAACAATGAATAATGAAAATTTAATTTATTGTAAGATATTAATGTTATTATAATTATTTATTAATAATTATTTTTTTATATAAAATATATGTAAAACAGGCCGTGACATGCACGGAAATTAGACTAGTTTTAAATAAATAGTCTACTGAGTAGCGACGTATTGAATCACAGAGAATCACAAAGAAACGGAGAATTGTAAATCCATTTAGAATGCAAAGGCTTAACTACAAATTACACAGATCTGGGCTCTATGAAAACTATCTACGCTGTCCAACAATCAAACAGGAGACAATTGGTCAACCCATCTATATAAATTCTCTATGAAAGGGATAAAAAAACAAGTCCCGCAAGAGAAAGTTAAAGAAAAAAATCAAGAATGTTGCAACATATAATAAACTATCTGAAATGAAACATCTGAAAAGAAACATATTATTCTCTCTCAAAGGTGGGCAGAGCTTTTACTTCATTTTTCATGCATATCGTCTTCAGTTTTCCAAACTACATCGTCAAGACTGGTTGAAAGGTTTTTATAAAACTGCAAAGAAAAAACATACGACATATATCAAATGAAACAGAAATGACCAATTTTCTCGGTGGCATACAGAAAAAATAACAATACTAAGAAAGTTGGAAGTTTGAGGATTGTCTTCTTGCTCAACTGGCATGTAACCAACATAAGTCTTGCAATGACTGTAACGCCCCGAAATTCAGTCTATCTTCATACCCGGATTCCGTACGTCACGGTCCCACTTCTTTCCAAACAAACATCATTATATACTGAAATATAACAACATACATTCTCAAATCCCAAGTTCTAATACCTTATAACCTCGTTCATTACAAATAATGATAATTACATTACTCTTTACATCTTACACGAGTGACTTTCATCCGCCACCAAGGATACATAACTGTTTATTAACTATTCTATAGTTTAATTACATTATTCTACATTACAAGTTTTCACTTGATCTTCATGCTCATTCATCTAATGAATGGCACTTCGTCTGGATACCGATCAGCTTGATCTTTACGGGATCCTTAAGTTCTTTCTAACATCGTTTGCTGAAAATGTTTGTATTTAAAGCAAGTGTGAGCATTCAATTGCTCAGCAAATCATAGCAGTTTAACAAACAACTTCAATAATTTAAACATTCTTTTAAGATTTCAATAACCGAATAAAGGTTATGAAGCAGCTTGAATAATAAGAATAATCTCGATTCCTATCATTTTAAAACATTAGTCACATTCACTTTGAAATACTTTCATTCTTCTATCATTTTCTATACACATCCTGTCTGGCTTGAATCATTAGTACAGACTTAACAATAACGGTTCATGTATAAACAGAATATTCTCTTATTGAACAGTTCAATCACAGAACAGTTCATCTCATAGAAACACCAAAGTGTTCAAATTATGGCACAAGGCCTCATATGTTCTACCACCTTGTACAAATATCACACATTTGCACATAGACAGAACTTCTCAAGTTCAACATCTGAGAAGTTTTAGAAACTAGCATTCATTTAAAATATGAATGAAGTTAGGAAACTTTTCTTACACACAGCTTCAGCTTATAGTTACGCTGAACTGCTTATTCTAATTCCTATGTAGCAAATAAGGAAATAACACATACACCAATTAGTCATATACTTGACTTACGCATTGGTTTACTTAACTTAATTCTTAGGGTTCGCGTTCTTGCAACCTAAGTTTACGCGACCAACTTTCATTACCGGTTTACGGCTTCATGACATACGGAGATGTCTTACTCAATACGGTCATCATCGTTGATGATTTACATTCTTATATTCTTCTTATAACTCTTTTAGGACTCAGCACACATCGTGTCTCTGCTAGTAGTCCATATGGTACTCTGAGTGATTTCCCACAAACAACCAACAAACAAGTTCCCGTCTCATCTACAGTGCCCATATGTCAACCATCAGAGGTTACGATTGTACCACAACCTAAACTTATCTTAACTTATTCGAACCATTAAAACTATAATGTTCGTTAAGTCAAATTCTTATTCCTTATGGCTTTCTGGCAACTAAATGCCATACCTCAGGATTTATTCATCATCGTCTAAGTCATACAGTCTTTTTTATACTCAGAACGATCATTCAATATTAATTCTACGCATTTATAACGTTAAGCATTTTACATTACCTTATTCTTATCTTACAACGTCCTGTTCATTCGACTCGGAACGTCATCCAAGTTAATCATTAACTCGGCTTCTTTACTTATACTTCCTTCTCTTTAATTCAGTTTCTTCACCGTTCACAGGTTTAATCATTGATCTTCATTATCTTACGGTTAAACCATATACGGGGTGTAGGTTCTGTCCGTTCAATATTTGCGTACATTCAACTTTCACGTTGGTTAAAGTGTTTAACGATTACACTTCATTCTAACATTCTCTATCCGACTCACATTCGGCTTTCATTAATCTTATTACCGTTCGCTACGGCTTTCTTGATACTTCATATCTTGCTTACTACCTTCGTCAACGTCTAAGTTATACACCCAATGTACACTTAGAACGTTCGCTCGACGCGAATACGATTTACGAGGATCGTTTACGTAATCCGCGTTCACGTTGTTCATCTCTTAATCTCTCATTCAACCCTTACCAAAGGTTTCAATCGCTTTCATTCATTACTCATCACCTGAACCCCATGTTCATTATTCTTTCTTAATGTCGAAGTCATACGATTCGTTGTATGCTAAGACCGATTGCTCATCGCAACAGCTTTGCGTTCACAGCGTTTATACGCTTTACATTCATCTCTCATTACCATGTCATAACATCGAAATGTTGTATGTTACCCTCGTCACTCAACGTCTAAGGAATCACAATCATAGCAATTCCCCACGTTCGTTTATCGCGAGTACGGTCCCCGGATACCGGTTTCGTAACCCGCGTTCACATTCTTTGTCTTTTAATCTCGTTTAATCTTTCCGTTCAACCTTCATTAAAGGTTTAATTCACTTGATTCAGTAACAACATTCGATGAACTACACGTTCATTAACTTTCGGTATACTTCCCCCAGGTTTTGAGCTGTTAAAAGCTCATTACTAGGCTTTGCCATGCACCGGCGTTGCGGCGTCGGTCCCCTTCCTTTCCCTCACGCTGCAGCGCCAATGGCGTCGCAGCGTCACTCTCTGCACTATGACTCGCGCAGTGTCTGGCTCTCTGGTCTGGCACTGCAACGCCACCTTACAAGGCATGGTTTGCGCTGCGGCGCCAAGCCCTATTTCTTGAAAACTTTTATAAGTCTTTAAATTGTTCTGAGACGCTTACTTCCCGATCTCATAACTTATTCGTTATAACTTGGAACGAGGTCGTTCCAAAGTCATTCTCTTCCTTATCTTACGTACTTCAATCTCCCTCGGACAGAATTTCATTCTGAATCCGTTAACATGCCATTCGATTGGCTTAATTTTCGCCTTTCGTTCATTTTACGTTATTAACTTTCTTCGTTCGTCCGTAATTCGATCATCCGAACTCAGAACTCGTTCGTTCTTGAGTCCACGACTCACGTTTTCTACATTCTCTTACATTCTTATAAAGCCCTACACGTTCGGGTTCATTTACTAACTTTCTAATTCTCGTTCGTCTTTTACAAAATTTTCGCCATAACTTCGTTATAGCTAACTTTAATCCGTTCTTTCTACCATTTTTAACCAAGCAATAAGCAACAAACTTATACGCAATGGTTTTAATCTTGTCCATCAACAACAATTACATTACGATGGTATTAAATTTGTCCATCTACAACGTTCATCGCGTTCTTCGCGGTTTTCGTTCGTTCTTCATTTTTAATCGATATTTTGATTACAATTTCACTTTTTCTTGGAATTTGTTATAAAACACCATTCCTTACTTATTTCACCGAATCATTTATATGATTCATTCAGATCGCTCAAATTCATTACGAATCTTATACTTCCTTAAAAAAATTACAAACTAAACTTCTAATTCTTAGTTCTTCGTTTTCTCATGATTTCAACCATATGAAATCATTCTTAACATCTTTTAATTATATTCTCATTAAGTTATACTTTTAACGTAGAAAACTTAATGAAAATTTATAAGAGACAAGGTTTTGGATTACCTTTCTCCTTTAATCTTCTTCCGTTGGACAAAGTTTGCACAGGAGCAAGCTTTTCCTCCTCCTTCCCCTTCTCATCCGACCTCTCTCTCTCTCTCTCTCTCAAGTGTTGTAAGATTTTCAAAATCCTAAACAAATGAGATTAAGCTTCCTATTTATAGAAAATCAAGGCTATGGGCAAAATAGTCATTTCGGCCCCGAATTTACTATTCACACCTCCTTACTCCACCTCCTTACTATTCACGAAGCTTTCCCTGGAAGATTCGTGCTTCCGTTTTGTGAAATTCATCCGACAGTTCGAAAACTGCGATTCTCGAAATCCAAATATTTTTAGATATTTCATCTTTCCTTTACCGATTAACTTTTACGTATTCTTCGGATATCCGAAAAACTAAAAAACAATTTTTGACATTAAGCGTTTTCCTTCACGTGTTCCCCTAACGTAGTTAAATGAATGAAAAGTACATAACAATACTTTTCGTTGTTTTTATTTCGTCTGATTTTTGCACGTTTTTCGAAAAAAAACTTTTATCGGCTTACTTCACTTTTCACGATATAATATCGTCAAATCTTTCGACGGAATGTCATTTCGACATACCGAACTCTCGGAAAAGAAAGGTTATTCAAACCGCCCTTAGAGTTTCATCGGGTGAATAGTGCCAATTTAATCTTTTTCCCCCGAAAATATTTTTGTTTCCGAAATTTTTTTATTTTCGTCTTGATAATTCTTACTCGTTCAGTCTAGCTCGTAGCCAGAATCCTTCCGATTTATAATCATCCTGGGTTCTAGAACGATTAATAAACACATAACACATAATATTATTAATAAAAATTCCTTTTATTAATAACTAATTCTTTAAATCTTAAATTCTGGACAATCCGATTTTCCAGATTGTCACATTCTTCCCTCCTAATAAAAATTTCGTCCTCGGAATTTTTAAAACCACACCCATTCCCGGGTCATCACATTCACCCCTTCTTCACAGAATTTCGTCCTCGAAATTTTAGCTTACACTTCTTCTTAACTTCTCTTCAAAGAAGTTTTTATCTTTCAAATATTCTTTAACCTTCATAACTTATCAAGAATCATGAAGTGAAAGGAATAATTAGGAATATAAAGGTTCCTTTAAAACATTTCATACTTTTGCTGAGGGGTCAAATCGATCATGAACTCTTACCAAGTTTAACAGCACTTCGCCGTAAACCCTTCTATCACGATCAGTTTACAATCACCAAGAAAGAAAACTACCTCTTCCATACGTAGGCGATCAACCCATCGTATAACCACATTTCAGGGTATGTTCACCTCAGACTTAATCATTAGATTCCTCACCAAAACAATTTAGTTCGGCATAACTCTTCAAAGAAAGCTCAATTTTCTTATAACATGACATACCATTTGTCTTAACCAAATCAAATAGCTTCAACCATACCAATAAATTGGACATCAACTTGAAACATTTGTCTAGTCAAATCAATTGACATCGACTACTTTAAATTCCTTTCCTAATACATCAAAACGTTTTATGACATCATGATACCGTACTTTTCACAGTACGTTGAGGACTTCGTCAGTTTATGACTTCGTCATTATACATCATATCATAGTGGGCTGTTGATCCTAAGATCACATCCAACACTGGGTTCAATTGCATTAATAACTCCATCCTTTTACCATCCTTGCATCAAATGCACTGATGATATACAATTCATTTTGATATTTCAAATCAATTTTTGTCTAGCCGAATCAACTAGCATAGACATATCAAGAATAGTTCTTTTAAAATCCATTGGTTCCAAAAGTTGAACCAATTCTTTCCTTTTCAAAACGCGCACATCAGCACGATTTCATGAAACTTCGAAATCTAACATAGCTAGATGACTTGGAATATCTTATTCTCCATCTCCCTTCATTGTCTTACTTGCGACAATACTTAATCTTCTCTAGCACCTTCAATGCTAAGTCTACTGAAAATAACTCATTTTCAGTCTAAACATTCATATACCTTAGTATAATCCGTCAACTTACCACACATTATGAGTTCAAGAACTTTCCACAATAATATGAGTTTAAGAACTATCCCAGTCAGACCATAGGCGTCCATTTGTTGAGAAGTTCAAAAACATACCATATCATTACAAGTCATGAACTTACCATAAGTATGAGTTTCAAGAACTCGCACCTACCTTATCGTTCTCTACCTATCAAGCATATACATGAGAAAAGATTCACCTTCTCGTCATATACATATTGATAGCGCGACCAATTCCAATGATTATCACTGTAATAAACTGAGCAGTTGTTACACCAAAGCACAAACCTCTGCCCAAAACAAAAGTTCATACAACTCAGCTATCACAAGAGTCCTCAATTGAAATTTTACAACTTCTAACTTTCTCTTCACTTAATACGAATTTTCTTTAATTCATATGCTATTCTTCACAACTCAATCTGAGTTCTTCTTCCCATACTACTTCGTAGTACCATTCGTCCATAGCATTAGCTATAAATCATTCATCGTTTAACAGATCATCTGTTACTACAATTCACTATGATCACGTGGTGATCTTCTTCCTCAATCGTTTAACTCAACAATCTTCTTATCCTTCTCTCTACGATTATAGCCTTAGGTACTTATACCTAAGGTTTATAACCTATCAGCTTGATACCAACTTGTAACGCCCCGAAATCCGGTCTATCTTCATACCCGGATTCCGTACGTCACGGTCCCACTTCTTTCCAAACATACATCATTATATACTGAAATATAACATACATTCACAAATTCCAGGTTCTAATACTTTATAACCTCGTTCATTACAAATAATGATAATTACATTATTCTTTACATCTTACACGAGTAACTGTAATCCGCCACCAAGGATACATAACCGTTCATTAACTATTCTATAGTTTAATTACATTATTCTACATTACAAGTCTTCACTTGATCTTTACGTTCATTCATTTAATGAATGGCACTTCGTCTGCATACCGATCAACTTGATCTTTACGGGATCCTTAAGTTCTTTCTAACATCGTTCGCTTAAAATATTTGTATTTAAAGCAAGTGTGAGCATTCAATTGCTCAGCAAGTCATAGCAGTTTAACAAACAACTTCAAGAATTTAAACATTCTTTTAAGACTTCAATAACCGAACAAAGGTTATGAAGCAGCTTGAATAATAGGAATAATTTCGATTCCTATCATTTTAAAACATTAGTCACATTCACTTTGAAATACTTTCATTCTTCTATCTTTTTCCATACACATCCTGTCTGACTAGAATCATTAGTACAAACTTAACAATAACAGTTCATGTATAAACAGAACATTCTCTTATTGAACATTTCATCTCATAGAAACACCGAAGTGTTCAAATTGTGGCACAAGGCCTCATACGTTTTACCACCTTGTACAAATATCACACATTTGCACATAGACAGAACTTCTCAAGTTCAACATCTGAGAAGTTTTAGAAACTAGCATTCATTTAAAATATGAATGAAGTTAAGAAACTTGCCTACGCACAGCTACAACTTATAGTTTACGCTGAACTGCTCATTCCAATTCCTATGTAGCACATAAGGAAATAACACATACACCAATTAGTCATATACTTGACTTACGCATTGGTTTACTTAACCTTACTTCCTACGGTTCGCGTTCTTACAACCTAAGTTTACGCGACCAACTTTAATTACCGGTTTACGGTTTCATGACATACGGAGATGTCGTACTCAATACGTTCAT
Source organism: Panax japonicus (assembly GCA_020205505.1). Lineage (NCBI taxonomy): Eukaryota > Viridiplantae > Streptophyta > Magnoliopsida > Apiales > Araliaceae > Panax > Panax japonicus. The sequence continues at coordinate 20,537,978 of CM035108.1, read as the reverse complement.
CATCTTTGATGATTTACATTCTTATATTCTTCTTATAACTCTTTTAGGACTCAGCACACATCGTCTCTGCTAGTAGTCCATATGGTACACTGAGTGGTTTCCCACAAACAACCAACAAACAAGTTCCCGTCTCATCTACACTGCCCATAACAGTGAGTTAGATCGGTTGTCAGTTTCGTATATACCTTCGCTCTCTGAAGGAATTGTTTAGCCCAGCTCCCATATGTCAACCATCAAATGTTACGATTGTACCACAACCTAAATTTATCTCAACTTATTTGAACCATTAAAACTATAATGTTCGTTAAGTCAAATTCTTATTCCTTATGGCTTTCTGGCAACTAAATGCCATACCTCAGGATTTATTCATTATCGTCTAAGTCATACTGTCTTTTGTATACTCATAACGATCATTCAATATTAATTCTATGCATTTATAGCATTAAGCATTTTACATTACCTTATTCTTATCTTACAACGTCCTGTTCATTCGACTTGGAACGTCATCCAAGTTAATCATTAACTCGGCTTCTTTACGTTATACTTCCTTATCTTTAATTCAGTTGGCTCACCGTTCACATGTTTAATCATTGATCTTCATTACCTTACAGTCAAACCATACACGGGGTGTAGGTTCTGCCCATTTAATATTCGCGTACACTCAACTTTCACGTTGGTTAAAGTGTTTAACGATTACACTTCATTCTAACATTCTCTATCCGACTCACATTCGGCTTTCATTAATCTTATTATCGTTCGTTATGGCTTTCTTGATACTTCATATCTTACTTACTACCTTCGTCAACATCTAAGTTATACACCCAATGTACACTTAGAACATTCGCTCGACGCGAATACGATTCACGAGTATCGTTTACGTAATTCGCGTTCACATTGTTCATCTCTTAATCTCTCATTCAACCCTTACCTAAGGTTTCAATCACTTTCATTCATTACTCATCACCTGAACCCCATGTTCATTATTTTTTCTTAATGTCGAAGCCATACGATTCGTTGTATGTTAAGACCGATTGCTCATCGCAACAGCTTTGCGTTCACAGCGTCTATACGCTTTACATTCTCTCTCATTACCATGTCATAACATCGAAATGTTATACGTTACCCTCGTCACTCAACGTCTAAGGAATCACAACCATAGCAATTCCCCACGTTCGTTTATCGCGAGTACGGTCCCCGGATACCGGTTTCGTAACCCGCGTTCACATTCTTTGTCTTTTAATCTAGTTTAATCTTTCCGTTCAACCTTCATTAAAGGTTTAATTCACTTGATTAAGTGTTACATTCAATGAACTACATGTTCATTAACTTTCGGTACATTTCCCCCCAGGATTTGAGCAGTTAAAAACTCATTACTGGGCTTTGCCCTGCACCGGCGCTGCGGCACCGGCCCCCTTCCTTTCCCTCATGCTACAGCACCACTAGCGCCGCGACGTCACTCTAAGCACTATGACTCGCGCTGCGGCGCGAGTTAGCAGTGTCTGGCTCTCCGATCTGGCGCTGCGGCTCCAAGCCCTATTTCTCGGCTTACTTTTCGTACATAACCGTACTTTTCGTCATTTTTATTTCGTCCGATTTCTGCACATTTTTTGAGAAAAACTTTTATCGGCTTACTTAACTTTTCACGATATAATATCGTCAAATCTTTCAACGGAATGTCATTTCGACATACCGAACTCTCGGAAAGGTTTAGTTTATTCAAACCCTAACCCTTAAGAGTTTCGTCAGGTAAATAGTGCCTATTTCGTCTTTTTTCCCGAAAATATTTTTGTTTCCGGAAAATTTTTATTTTCGTTTTGAAAATTCTTACTCATTTAGTCTAGCTCGTAGCCAGAATCCTCCCGATTTATAATCATCCTAGGTTCTAGAACGATTAATAAACACATAGCACCGAATATTATTAATAAAAATTCCTTTTATTAATAACTAATTCTTTAAATCTTAAATTCTGGACAATCCGATTTTTCAGGTTGTCACAATGACCTAGTTTTCCTCGAGAGCCAATGAAGTATATTTATACTTGACTCCTACAAGAAGGGGCATTGTGTTCAATGTGCTTATACTTGAATAGTAGGGATTCGTAGAGCAGCCATTAATAAATTTTGCAACCTAAATAAAGTTTATATTGTTGGTGATCTGTTGCTTTCCTTGTGCCTTTTATTTTAAAGGATCTGATGTAACCTATGATTAATGGTTTTCCTGTTTGAAGAAGAATAAACAGAAAAAGAAACTTCCATAATAAAATTTCATCATTTAATTAACATAAAACACCAAATCACCAATATCTTGTCTTCTGTCTGAGTGATTGCCATCCCTAGTTACTGGTCTTTCTAAATAAGTGCACCTTGTATGTAACACTTCCATCTACCTCTGACCCCAATTATTTGAAGGAGTGAAATAACAGATATTTTACACTATTGACCATCTAATAGTTATAAGATCTCTTCATGTCAGAAAGTAATGGTACACCGTCAATGACAATTTTGTATAGATAATATTTGTACAGTATTAAAGAAATAAATAATTATAAAAAATAACTCCCCTGTTTCCATAAAAATAGTCTCATTTAAAAAAATAATAAGGTTCCACAAAAAGAGTCCTCTTTTCATAGATAAAATAGTATCAACTGACAACGTCCTCAAGTTTGAAATCATAATTCCATCATGCCACCACTACTAAACTAACAACTTATCATTCTTAAGTAGGAATAATCATGGAACAAAAATACATCCTTAATATTTGCAAATTTTACAAATAAACTCTTTTGTGGAACAAAGGGAGTATTAACCAGGATAAAGATAATTAGTTACACTTACAAATTCTTTGTTATTGAGAGCATTTGGCTCAAGTAATATTCTAAGCCTCTTGCTAAGCAAGAGGTCTAGGTTCAAACCCCCTCCCCCCAAATTAGCAAAAAATAAAATCAGGATAAAGTACCTTATGAAATTCCAAAGTGTCTCCTTTTGCTTTTCGCACCTCAACCATATGAAGAGAAGGTGCCACTTGAAATACCTGATTACATCATAAAACTTCATAAAATTAGAATTTAACATTAATTTGAGATCAACAAATAAACTGCTGCAGCTTCATGTACCTCGGTGGCAACATTAAGGTTTCCTTTTCTCCCAGCTTTTATGTTTTCAAGCCTCATCTGGAATGAAAATAAATATATTCAGGACTTTTTTTTTGTAATTATCATTAATAATACTATATATTAACTGGTATAGTACCAAAGGATTACTAACTGTCAATACACTAAGAGTCAGTTCACCAGAAAGTATATGTAATTGAATTATTTTACCTTGTAGTTTTTCTTGTGAACGTCAAAACCAAGTGGTTTTGCCGCTTCTTCAATCTTACTGATTATCTCATTGGCTGGGCTTTTAGAAGTGAACCTTGTTTCTCGCTTAAATCCCTGTAACCGAATGTATAAAATTATTCAAACAGAAAATAAATGCATAAAAAGATTCCAAATTTTCACAAATAGAATAATGACAACATGTGCTGATATGCATTTATTATATTTAGTGACCGGGGAACTGTCCTAATATTTGAAGAGAAGATTTCTAGTGGCAAGTGGACAACAGAAATATACAGATAGTTGTCCTTTGCAACAATACAATCTCAAATATTACACAGCAGGACATTAGAAGATTCAACAATGAATCTATAAAAGCACGTAATTTAAGGTTATCAGGATGCTCAATGCTCAGTCAACTGCAGCCTTTCTTTTCATCACGTTTTGGCCTTTTTCCTAAACCATCTATGGTCTAATGAATAAAATGAATGATTATACCAACAATATATGATTTAATAGATTGTGTTATTTATTCAAATACTAAAGACTATTTTGTTGAATTTTCAGTTTGTTCGTTAATTTAAGTTTGCATATTTTCTTCCCAGCTCATTTTTGCAAGGAGGCAATTAAAATAAAGCGTAGTAAAAAAATTCCCTAAAAGAAGCTCATGATAGGGAGAGGATGCAAAGAAATTATGTGAAATGTTACAATTACACTAATGAAAGCTGCAGACCAAGGGACAAGGGGCATTTTTGTGTAGCTACTTCTTAATGCGTTAGACATCATAATATTAAATTTAAGAACATATAGATACGAGTAAATATTTGAATTGTTTAGTATTCTTCTTAAAGAGCTTTGCATAAAGGTGTAAGTATGTATGTAGTCTGGTATATGCTGTTGGTATATTGCTAAAATAACATAATAACTTACCAATCTCAGAAAGCTTATGTAAACTCATAATAATTTAAGTTTTTAAATATGCTTGCAAGTACCTATAAAAATCATATACATGACATATCATCTCTAACAACACAGAAGGAAACCAATTTTGAGCTTTTGAAATGCTAAAAATTAAATTGATGCAAATACATTTAATATGAAAACTATTTTATTTTTATTTTTTTATAAGTAGTAGTACCATTTAAATAGTTTACAATATTCACTATTGTTTGACTAAAATCACGTCAATTCTTATCAATTTTAAATTTGAAAATGTCATAAATTAGCTTTAAAGAAATCAAAATAGAACTCATTTTGTAAAACGGAGGTAGTCTTATTTACCCAAAAAAATGTATTGCCAATACATAAAAGAATTCAAATAATGTAGACCTTTTAGGAAAATTTAGTGCCACGCATTTCCCTTAGATCAACAATAAGAATATTTCAAGCTATGCAATATAAAAGTTTCAACTGAAAACAAAAATGATCTAAAAACCAAAGTGCACTAAAAAATTAACCTGCTCTATATCAAAGAGATTTCCAAGGTTGAGGCCCTTTGACATAGATATCAACTCAAATGCATTCATGGCTGCTGGCTGCTCTTCCTTTTTCTCCGTCACATGGAATTCCTGTTGTAAGACAACTCATGAAATTAACATCTCAAAGATTTTTTTCATAAATACAGTTAACTGTTTAATAAGTTTGACAAACTCACTTCAGAATCCTTAAAAACTGCTTCTACATCATCCAAATTAGCTTCTGCTTTCTCCTCAAATTCAGGTGGCTTATAATCTTTCTTAAACCATTCATCCTCCAAAATTTCAGGTATTGTGATGCGCTGCCAACAGATGTATTAACCCAAAAGGTAAAGTTAAATAATGTACAACTGCTATATCAAAGAATTTACATGATGACTATGCCATTTGTGCAGAAAGCTATTTGTCTGCAATGTTTTGCTGTAACTTAGGCAGATGATGCTTTTATACGATTAGATAGAAGATTAACCACTTGCAAAGAAAGTTAAAAGCATGAAAAGCCTAGGAAAAGAGGAAGGCTTAAATGCTTAACATGTAGAAAATATAACTACGTCATGCAAATGATTTTCCAGTTAGATTATATTTTTGCAGTGAAATTAATCACAAATATAACTCTAAATGTTTGCATTTTTTTCCCAAAAATAAAAGGGTTGGGAGAAATATAAAAAAAATATTCATAAAAAACAAATGTTTTGATCATTTTCCACGCAGAAATAAAACCCAATTGTGAAATTCATCTCAGGACTGAACAAGCAGCTCTTATTATTTGATAGTGGATTTGATGCACTTTTCTCAGAACTTGTTGCCACTAGCCAAAAAGAAAAAGAAAAACAAAAACAAAAGAATCCATGGATAGCTGGAATATACAAGCATCCAAAAACAGAGAATGAAAAATAAGGTCAACCTAATCAAACAAATGACTGAGACACAATTAGTGATGACAAACAAGTTAAAATAGAAAGACCCATTTTACTAAAGATGACTTTCATACCATCTCATTTACTTGTATCCCAAACAAATGATTGTTTACCCGATAACTGCTGAGGGTAGAGCAAACAATTGAAGATTCATGATTATCTAATCATTTCACTCACCATACATGTTTAGATGGCAGAAACTGCCAGAAAATCAATGCTTGAAAGCAGATAAAAAAAGAATATCAGTTTTTTGGAAGGATTCTTGGCTGGAGAATATTTTGCATCATTGGGTGCCTAAACCACACCAGCCTCATTACACAGTTAAGCAGGCTCTTGCAGACATTGCAGGTTCCACCTCTCATATAGATTCTGATTTTAACGGTGTTGTTCTGGACGATTCTAAAGAGGGCAATTTGTGTTGGATTGGCTCTCTTTCTTGTTGTTTTTCATCTTCAGAGTTGAGGAATCAATCTAGATCTCTTGGTTTTCAGTTCCATAGTATAAATGGCTCCCCGTCAAAGTTGGATCTTTGTACAGAAAGCTTTTCATAATACTTTGCCAGTTAATTCTGATATATGTGGGGGCTTTTCTATGGTTTCCAGGGTGTGTTTGTTGTTCTTATCCAAGGGCTAAGACGAATCAGACGATGAATCATCTTTTTGTGCAGAGTGACTTAGCCACCAATTTGTAAGTGTTAGAAGATATGATATGATTTCCATAATTATAGTTAGTCATATCCAGTTAGAAGATATGATACGGTTTCTATAATTATAGTTAGTCATATCCCATAATTATTGTGTATACATAGCTGTAATTAGGGATTACCATAAATATACTTGTGTATATAAACCAATATAATTGAGATGAAATAATAACAATTATAAACTCAAACTTTGAGTATTGCTTTCTACATGGTATTAAAGCTATATTCCATTAACAAAGCTATCTCGCTACTGCTCCTTAACAGAAGCTAGGTTCCATTAACAGAAACTATCTCGCTACTCTTATTGTTCTTAATAAACCTAACAAGATCAGTTGCTATTGAGAAATTGAGGCCATATTAAGGCTCTACACTTAAGGCTATAAAATGAGCAAACAGTTCGGACTCGATTCATACTCGCTAAACTAAAAGTTCGATTCGAGCTCAACTCGAAATTAAATGAGTCAAATATGATCACATTTTAAAGTTCGATAAATTACTCGAACCTCCTCAAATTATAATTTATTATTGATACTCGGATCATATTCATTAAAAAAGTCCAAACTGCTCGGGTTCGATTCAAAATCGTTCTCAACTCGGTAGCTAAATAAGCCTCAATCAAATCTTATTTTATACTCGATAAATTTTGTGAACCAAATCTGAGCAACTCAATACTCGGATAGACTCGGTTTGTTTACACCCTTATCTACACTGCCAGGCGCCCACCACCCAAAAACATTCTCCGACACCCATTTACCCACGTGCCACCTCACGTGCCTGCTACCGACTCCACGCGCCATCATTGGTCGGCGCGTGAGACTTTTTCCGACGACTTTTTTCGATGCATGATGAGTGAGTTTTATACACATGAATTGGATACATTCGGGCTTAATTTATTGTTGTTCTCAAGTCTTTTAGGATGTTTTTATGTGTTTGTGTCTATTCATGCATGTTTTATGTTGTTTTGTAAGAATTGGGACAAAAGTTACATGGATCGACGTTCGGGGTGGCTAGATTCGCGTTTTCGGCTTGCCATTTACACAGCAGTCACTTCAGAGCCAATTTGACTATAGCTCCGGACATTATTTCGAAAATCTCAAAGAATGAAAGTTGTAGATCTACTTTTCCTCTTTCTGAATCATCTTGAATCATCAAAATCGGAGTTCGGACGAAGAAGTTATAACCATTTTCCCAAAGGACGTCGGAGCAGAAAATGTCAGAACTTGTAACAGCGCCGGGGCGCTATTCTTAGTTCATTTTCCAGCGCCGGGGCGCTATAATGCAGATTCTCAGCGTCGTGAACAGTGCTGGGGCGCTGGGGAAGATGTTGGGTGCGGCCTGGACGCGTTTTGGGCGAATTTTGACTCTTTTTTGACTCCAAATTGGATTGGGTTTGTTCCTAAACTAAAAATTGGACCTGTAACCTATAAATACATGATGTAAGGCATAAAATAAGAGGAGATTACATAGCTTAGCCTAGATAAAACACTCCTTTATATTAGAACATAACCCTAGTTCTTATTAGTTTTGGAGATTGAAGCAACTTGGAGACCATTGAAGATTCAAAACAGGAGCGAAAGAGAAGTCTCAAGGCTACTGACAATAGATTATATTCTCTTATCTTCTCTTACTTTTATCTTTTAATGTCTATTCAATTGTGGATTCTTGATTTTAATTCATTAATTATGAACTAACTCTTTCATTAAGATTTCAATTGAACTTTTTATGATTATGAATTGATTATTTGATTTATTCTAATTATTTATGTTGAAGTGAATTGTTCATCTTGCTTTGTGCATATTGATTAATTATCTGATCAGTAATTACCTTGTTACTCTAGAAGGAATTGAGAAAGGAATTCTAGGGTTAGAACTGGGCATGGTGACATGTGACTTAGTTATTTGCACAGTGAATAATTAGGTTTGTGAATAGAATGAGAATATCTATTTGTCGCATGTAACACATAAAGAATTGGGATTGTAACGAGTTTAATTCAATTATTTTGCATAGAGATATAGCAAAATTAATCCGGGTTAAATATAAGGTAATTGATCACTCGAGAGAGGGCTTTTGGCATTTAAGAATTCCTGTTAATAATTCAGTAGACATAATAATTGGAATAGTTGAATAATTGATTTATAATTCATAATTGGGGATATTGGAGTCTTAATCCTTATTTATCTGAATTCATTCAAATTTTAGTTGTTTATTTGCTTTCTTTTAGAATAATCTCTTTTAATTGTTTTAATTTAGTTTTCTTAATTAGAAAAATCACAATTTGCGATTGTTTAAATAAAATTGATTTGGTTAAGAGTTAGTACTTGGTAATTTTTATTAAATAATTCCTCGTGGGAACGATACTCTACTTTCACTTTATTACTTGTTGACCGTGTATACTTGCACGTATTCATTGATTGCGAAATCGATCAACAAGTTTTTGGCGCCGTTGCCGGGGAATTAATTTAATAATTATTTTTCAATATTAATTTCAATCAAATTAGTCTTAATTTAAACATTTTTATTTTTTTTGTTTTGTTTTTTTATTTTTAATTCTCTTCCTATATTTCTCTCTTTTTAGGAACCATGGATGACTTTACGTATCAATGGCCATACACGAACATGACTCAACCAAGGGAAGCGGAGATTGACAGACTTGAGAAACTTTCTGAATTGTCAGCACAGATGGATACACTTTATAAGATGGTCAACGCTTTTGTAGCTCAACGTCGTCAAAGTGTGGCGGTTACTTGTGATTATTGTGCTGGAAATCATATGAGTCATCAATGCGCCATCAGTTTCGAGCCGGTACAGTATAGGGTCGATTATCCGAACATTTATGTCTATCCTAACAACTTTCATCAGAATTGGGGGTATCACTCGAATTTTTCATGGAGTAACAATCAAGATCAATTTTATGCTCCAAGTCCAACATACCCACCAGATTTTTCGTGTCCACCTCCACTACAACAGGAAGAACATTCAAATTGGGAGGAAGCCTTGGAAAAATTTATTACAGCTTTTGAAAAAGAGTACGAGGAATAAGAAAAAAGATTTAATCAAATAGAGCTGAATATACAAAGCCAAGGTGAGTCAATAAAGAATCTGGAAAATCAATTGGGACAGATTGCACATGCGTTGAACAACCGTCTTCAAAACACTTGGCTCTATGACATGGATAACGAGACTGATGATGAGCCCGATGGTGAGCCCGAGCCAAATCTACAACTGGATGAGCCACGAGATGAAAAAGAGGAGACAAGTGGGGATAATGACAACAAGGTCGGTGAAGAACTAATTGTGAGAACCAATGATGATGAGTCAATGTTATTTATGCCTCAAGTGCCTTCTCCTCCACAGTTCAAGAGTTCGGTTAGATTTGCAAAACCTTGTCTGCTAGGTAGTCATGTCGTCGGCAATACTCCTTGTGACGTAAAAGCGAGTACAACTTCGAAGCCATGGTTCAATGAGTTGGAGAAGATAGAAGAAGAGATTGTTGTGTCTGACAAGCCTCAATGCCAGAATCTATTCGCAGACACAATGGAAAAAACACCTAGATGTTGGACGTTCTTGAATGTGATCTTATCTAAAGAAAGCATGCTAGGTGACTTTAATACAATGGCTATCGTAAATGGGAACCTACTAAAAGCTATATTATATTATTTCCGATGGATGGAGGATTCCTCAACTTTCGAAGAGGAATTGGATAGCATTGACTAGACAAAGTCAGGCTGAGACTATAAAACAAGCGCTTATTGGGAGGCAACCCAAGTTTAATTTTTATTTTTAGTTTTTATTAAGTTTTATATTAGTAGTTTTGAATTTGCATTTATTTAGGATTTAATAAAATTGCTTCTATAATGGTTTTACAGGTTATTCAACTCAAATTCAAGTGTGGTGCCCAATTTGTTCCATGTGCTTAGCCTATTCTCCAAACTTAGCGGGTAAGGAGGAAGATTGCTATATTTTCAGGGAAGTCCTCTGCTTTAATTTTTTCTATTTCAGTCATTGAGGACAATGTCTAGTTTAAGTTTGGGGGCATTTTAGTGTCGTATTGCATATAGTTAGTTATTTACATTGTAGTTCGTTATGTTTTCGGGTTATTTACATTTAGTTTTTGCATTCAGTTTTTTGTTTAAAAAAAATTAAAAAAATCGCAAAAATAGTAGTTAGTTTACTATGTTTGTTGCGGTTAGTTTATATTTGCATGATTCCAACTGTTAGATAGTAAAAGTCTATTTTGGCCAATGATGAGACTGGAGTTAAGTAGATAAGTATAGTATTGAATATTCAGGCTTTGATGTGATTTCTTGTTATGAATTGAATCTTTTCCTGTTTGAAACTGGTATAATTAAGGTTAGCACGTTAATAACAGCTATGTTGACTGATTAAGTTTAAATTGATACATAATGGATTTCTTAAGGATAATACTAGTGTGAAGGAATGAAAGACATGAATAAGCGGAGATGGCTAAATTTTGATAAAAACTTAAGTTTGGGGGAAAAATTTGGGATATATAAGCTTCGCTAAAAAAAGAGAAAAAGAAAAAAAAATTACCGTGGCTAGTTTTGTTTCGGGGCCTTTGTTACTTGAGTAAGTACGCCCGAAGGGGTATCTTAAAACCTAGCGCCCTAAGGTCTTATATGGTCTAGGAGTCGTTGGTCGAAAGCTCACTAAGGGGTGACACTGTTAGCCTAATGGAATGACACATTGCACAGTCATGATTAAAAAAAAGTAAAAAAAAACAATAAAACGGGAAAAGAGCAAAAAGCCCCCGTAATGAAAAGTAAGCATAAGTATCCCGGATTGGACTCTTGAACTTGGTGGATGTTTGACTTTAGTTGGATCTAGCTTGTTCGTGAATTTTGTGAGTTTTCACTATATGATGCCTTTAAAGAGACCTATTATGTGTTAAATTTGATTTTATATCAGTTAACATTGTTGTGGAGCACACACGCACTATATCAGTGATAACAGTCTAAGATTTGATGATTGATTGGAAAATTACTGATTTGTTTTAATATGATGTATTATCATGTTTACTTGATTTCTCTAAGGCCGGTTGAATAGACTTGTTTCTGTCATTACAGTTGGAGTCGTAGGCATATAGATTAGTTTCATTACATTGCATTGCATAACATTTTTGTATTTTTGCTTGAGGACAAGCAAAGGTTTAAGTTTGGGGGTATTTGATGAGTGAGTTTTATACACATGAATTGGATACATTCGGGCTTAATTTATTGTTGTTCTCAAGTCTTTTAAGATGTTTTTATGTGTTTGTGTCTATTCATGCATGTTTTATGTTGTTTTGTAGGAATTGGGACAAAAGTTACATGGATCAACGTTCGGGGTGGCTAGATTCGCGTTTTCGGCTTGCCATTTACACAGCAGTCACTTCAGAGCCAATTTGACTATAGCTCCGGACATTATTTCGAAAATCTCAAAGAATGAAAGTTGTAGATCTACTTTTCTTCTTTCTGAATCATCTTGAATCATCAAAATCGGAGTTCGGACGAAGAAGTTATAGCCATTTTCCCAAATGACATCGGAGCAGAAAATGTCAGAACTTGTAACAGCGCCGGGGCGCTATTCTTAGTTCATTTTCCAGCGCCGGGGCGCTATAAGGCAGATTCTCAGCGTCGTGAACAGTGCTGGGGCGCTGGGGAAGATGTTGGGTGCTGCCTGGACGCGTTTTGGGCGAATTTTGACACCTTTTTGACTCCAAATTGGATTGGGTTTGTTCCTAAACTAAAAATTGGACTTGTAACCTATAAATACATGATGTAAGGCATAAAATAAGAGGAGATTACATAGCTTAGCCTAGATAAAACACTCCTTTAGATTAGAACATAACCCTAGTTCTTATTAGTTTTGGAGATTGAAGCAACTTGGAGACCATTGAAGATTCAAAGCAGGAGCGAAAGAGGAGTCTCAAGGCTACTGACAATAGATTATATTCTCTTCTCTTCTCTTACTTTTATCTTTTAATGTCTATTCAATTGTGGATTCTTGATTTTAATTCATTAATTATGAACTAACTCTTTCATTAAGATTTCAATTGAACTTTTTATGATTATGAATTGATTATTTGATTTATTCTAATTATTTATGTTGAAGTGAATTGTTCATCTTGCTTTGTGCATATTGATTAATTATCTGATCAGTAATTACATTGTTACTCTAGAAGGAATTGAGAAAGGAATTCTAGGGTTAGAACTGGGCATGGTGACATGTGACTTAGTTATTTGCACAGTGAATAATTAGGTTTGTGAATAGAATGAGAATATCTATTTGTCGCATGTAACACATAAGGAATTGAGATTGTAACGAGTTTAATTCAATTGTTTTGCATAGAGATATAGCAAAATTAATCCGGGTTAAATAGAAGGTAATTGATCACTCGAGAGAGGGCTTTTGGCATTTAAGAATTCCTGTTAATAATTCAGTAGACATAATAATTGGAATAGTTGAATAATTGATTTATAATTCATAATTGGGGATATTGGAGTCTTAATCCTTATTTATCTGAATTCATTCAAATTTTAGTTGTTTATTTGCTTTCTTTTAGAATAATCTCTTTTAATTGTTTTAATTTAGTTTTCTTAATTAGAAAAATCACAATTTGCGATTGTTTAAATAAAATTGATTTGGTTAAGAGTTAGTACTTGGTAATTTTTATTAAATAATTTCTCGTGGGAACGATACTCTACTTTCACTTTATTACTTGTTGACCGTGTATACTTGCACGTATTCATTGATTGCGAAATCGATCAACAAGTTTTTGGCGCCGTTGCCGGGGAATTAATTTAATAATTATTTTTCAATATTAATTTCAATCAAATTAGTCTTAATTTAAACATTTTTATTTTTTTGTTTTGTTTTTTTATTTTTAATTCTCTTCCTATATTTCTCTCTTTTTAGGAACCATGGATGACTTTACGTATCAATGGCCATACACGAACATGACTCAACCAAGGGAAGCGGAGATTGACAGACTTGAGAAACTTTCTGAATTGTCAGCACAGATGGATACACTTTATAAGATGGTCAACGCTTTTGTAGCTCAACGTCGTCAAAGTGTGGCGGTTACTTGTGATTATTGTGCTGGAAATCATATGAGTCATCAATGCGCCATCAGTTTCGAGCCGGTACAGTATAGGGTCGATTATCCGAACATTTATGTCTATCCTAACAACTTTCATCAGAATTGGGGGTATCACTCGAATTTTTCATGGAGTAACAATCAAGATCAATTTTATGCTCCAAGTCCAACATACCCACCAGATTTTTCGTGTCCACCTCCACTACAACAGGAAGAACATTCAAATTGGGAGGAAGCCTTGGAAAAATTTATTACAGCTTTTGAAAAAGAGTACGAGGAATAAGAAAAAAGATTTAATCAAATAGAGCTGAATATACAAAGCCAAGGTGAGTCAATAAAGAATCTGGAAAATCAATTGGGACAGATTGCACATGCGTTGAACAACCGTCTTCAAAACACTTGGCTCTATGACATGGATAACGAGACTGATGATGAGCCCGATGGTGAGCCCGAGCCAAATCTACAACTGGATGAGCCACGAGATGAAAAAGAGGAGACAAGTGGGGATAATGACAACAAGGTCGGTGAAGAACTAATTGTGAGAACCAATGATGATGAGCCAATGTTATTTATGCCTCAAGTGCCTTCTCCTCCACAGTTCAAGAGTTCGGTTAGATTTGCAAAACCTTGTCTGCTAGGTAGTCATGTCGTCGGCAATACTCCTTGTGACGTAAAAGCGAGTACAACTTCGAAGCCATGGTTCAATGAGTTGGAGAAGATAGAAGAAGAGATTGTTGTGTCTGACAAGCCTCAATGCCAGAATCTATTCGCAGACACAATGGAAAAAACACCTAGATGTTGGACGTTCTTGAATGTGATCTTATCTAAAGAAAGCATGCTAGGTGACTTTAATACAATGGCTATCGTAAATGGGAACCTACTAAAAGCTATATTATATTATTTCCGATGGATGGAGGATTCCTCAACTTTCGAAGAGGAATTGGATAGCATTGACTAGACAAAGTCAGGCTGAGACTATAAAACAAGCGCTTATTGGGAGGCAACCCAAGTTTAATTTTTATTTTTAGTTTTTATTAGGTTTTATATTAGTAGTTTTGAATTTGCATTTATTTAGGATTTAATAAAATTGCTTCTATAATGGTTTTACAGGTTATTCAACTCAAATTCAAGTGTGGTGCCCAATTTGTTCCATGTGCTTAGCCTATTCTCCAAACTTAGCGGGTAAGGAGGAAGATTGCTATATTTTCAGGGAAGTCCTCTGCTTTAATTTTTTCTATTTCAGTCATTGAGGACAATGTCTAGTTTAAGTTTGGGGGCATTTTAGTGTCGTATTGCATATAGTTAGTTATTTACATTGTAGTTCGTTATGTTTTCGGGTTATTTACATTTAGTTTTTGCATTCAGTTTTTTGTTTAAAAAAAATTAAAAAAATCGCAAAAATAGTAGTTAGTTTACTATGTTTGTTGCGGTTAGTTTATATTTGCATGATTCCAACTGTTAGATAGTAAAAGTCTATTTTGGCCAATGATGAGACTGGAGTTAAGTAGATAAGTATAGTATTGAATATTCAGGCTTTGATGTGATTTCTTGTTATGAATTGAATCTTTTCCTGTTTGAAACTGGTATAATTAAGGTTAGCACGTTAATAACAGCTATGTTGACTGATTAAGTTTAAATTGATACATAATGGATTTCTTAAGGATAATACTAGTGTGAAGGAATGAAAGACATGAATAAGCGGAGATGGCTAAATTTTGATAAAAACTTAAGTTTGGGGGAAAAATTTGGGATATATAAGCTTCGCTAAAAAAAGAGAAAAAGAAAAAAAAATTACCGTGGCTAGTTTTGTTTCGGGGCCTTTGTTACTTGAGTAAGTACGCCCGAAGGGGTATCTTAAAACCTAGCGCCCTAAGGTCTTATATGGTCTAGGAGTCGTTGGTCGAAAGCTCACTAAGGGGTGACACTGTTAGCCTAATGGAATGACACATTGCACAGTCATGATTAAAAAAAAGTAAAAAAAAACAATAAAACGGGAAAAGAGCAAAAAGCCCCCGTAATGAAAA
Organism: Panax japonicus; assembly: GCA_020205505.1. NCBI lineage: Eukaryota > Viridiplantae > Streptophyta > Magnoliopsida > Apiales > Araliaceae > Panax > Panax japonicus. The sequence goes on along the minus strand of CM035108.1, from coordinate 20,522,447 downwards.
GTAAGCATAAGTATCCCGGATTGGACTCTTGAACTTGGTGGATGTTTGACTTTAGTTGGATCTAGCTTGTTCGTGAATTTTGTGAGTTTTCACTATATGATGCCTTTAAAGAGACCTATTATGTGTTAAATTTGATTTTATATCAGTTAACATTGTTGTGGAGCACACACGCACTATATCAGTGATAACAGTCTAAGATTTGATGATTGATTGGAAAATTACTGATTTGTTTTAATATGATGTATTATCATGTTTACTTGATTTCTCTAAGGCCGGTTGAATAGACTTGTTTCTGTCATTACAGTTGGAGTCGTAGGCATATAGATTAGTTTCATTACATTGCATTGCATAACATTTTTGTATTTTTGCTTGAGGACAAGCAAAGGTTTAAGTTTGGGGGTATTTGATGAGTGAGTTTTATACACATGAATTGGATACATTCGGGCTTAATTTATTGTTGTTCTCAAGTCTTTTAAGATGTTTTTATGTGTTTGTGTCTATTCATGCATGTTTTATGTTGTTTTGTAGGAATTGGGACAAAAGTTACATGGATCAACGTTCGGGGTGGCTAGATTCGCGTTTTCGGCTTGCCATTTACACAACAGTCACTTCAGAGCCAATTTGACTATAGCTCCGGACATTATTTCGAAAATCTCAAAGAATGAAAGTTGTAGATCTACTTTTCTTCTTTCTGAATCATCTTGAATCATCAAAATCGGAGTTCGGACGAAGAAGTTATAGCCATTTTCCCAAATGACATCGGAGCAGAAAATGTCAGAACTTGTAACAGCGCCGGGGCGCTATTCTTAGTTCATTTTCCAGCGCCGGGGCGCTATAAGGCAGATTCTCAGCGTCGTGAACAGTGCTGGGGCGCTGGGGAAGATGTTGGGTGCTGCCTGGACGCGTTTTGGGCGAATTTTGACACCTTTTTGACTCCAAATTGGATTGGGTTTGTTCCTAAACTAAAAATTGGACTTGTAACCTATAAATACATGATGTAAGGCATAAAATAAGAGGAGATTACATAGCTTAGCCTAGATAAAACACTCCTTTAGATTAGAACATAACCCTAGTTCTTATTAGTTTTGGAGATTGAAGCAACTTGGAGACCATTGAAGATTCAAAGCAGGAGCGAAAGAGGAGTCTCAAGGCTACTGACAATAGATTATATTCTCTTCTCTTCTCTTACTTTTATCTTTTAATGTCTATTCAATTGTGGATTCTTGATTTTAATTCATTAATTATGAACTAACTCTTTCATTAAGATTTCAATTGAACTTTTTATGATTATGAATTGATTATTTGATTTATTCTAATTATTTATGTTGAAGTGAATTGTTCATCTTGCTTTGTGCATATTGATTAATTATCTGATCAGTAATTACATTGTTACTCTAGAAGGAATTGAGAAAGGAATTCTAGGGTTAGAACTGGGCATGGTGACATGTGACTTAGTTATTTGCACAGTGAATAATTAGGTTTGTGAATAGAATGAGAATATCTATTTGTCGCATGTAACACATAAGGAATTGAGATTGTAACGAGTTTAATTCAATTGTTTTGCATAGAGATATAGCAAAATTAATCCGGGTTAAATAGAAGGTAATTGATCACTCGAGAGAGGGCTTTTGGCATTTAAGAATTCCTGTTAATAATTCAGTAGACATAATAATTGGAATAGTTGAATAATTGATTTATAATTCATAATTGGGGATATTGGAGTCTTAATCCTTATTTATCTGAATTCATTCAAATTTTAGTTGTTTATTTGCTTTCTTTTAGAACAATCTCTTTTAATTGTTTTAATTTAGTTTTCTTAATTAGAAAAATCACAATTTGCGATTGTTTAAATAAAATTGATTTGGTTAAGAGTTAGTACTTGGTAATTTTTATTAAATAATTCCTCGTGGGAACGATACTCTACTTTCACTTTATTACATGTTGACCGTGTATACTTGCACGTATTCATTGATTGCGAAATCGATCAACAACGCAATTTCTTCCAGAGTGGTTGTTTCTCTCCTCTTGTCATCTACAGTGGTCTTATAGAGTGAAATTAAGGTTTACTTGGTGTTGAGCTTACTGTTAGTTCATGTGGCCTTGTGATGTTTACTGTTAGTTCTTCAAAGCTTTTGTACCGGTTTTCTTCACTCTTTGACATATAAGTTCCCTTCTTGCTAATTGAAGTGGATAATATAAGAGTTGGTTTAAAGTGTAGTACAATTAATTGCACTACTTTGGTTTACTAGAATTACTCTGCCATTTTTTGAGTCTTTATATTATATTTGTTGATATTTCCTTGGATATTCTTGTTGCTCCTATTACCTCATCATGGCAAAATCTATTTCCATTAAGTGTGGGTACTACTGAAACAAATAAAGGGCAGTTGATTCGAAATAGTGCAGGTACTATTTCTCATTGTGCACAATCAGATATAAACTCTTGTGCTCTTAATGTCTCATCTACTTACTCTAGTTGGATTATTGACACAGGTGCTTTAGAGCATATGACTGAGTTCTCCAATCTCTTTACCTCATAGTTCTGAAAAAGACAAGGTTCGAGTAGCTGATGGCTTTTTTTCTCTAATTTGTACTCCTTCATTAACATTATCATCTGTTCTTCACATCCCTTCATTTACCGCAAACTTATTATCTGTCCAACACCTTATCGAATCTTTACATTGCTCAGTCACCTTTTTACCAACTCATTGTATTTTCAGGACTTGGTGACGGGACAGAAAATTGGTAGTGGTAGTGCAGTTGGTGGTCTATATTATTTTGATGTTCCCACGTCTAACATGCCTCTAATTACATATGGAACTGCTACTCAAGCTCTTCATGTTGGGTGTGGGTCCTCACCCATGAGATAGAATCCAATATAGAAAAGAATTAATTTTCTTTGCGAGGAAGTGGGTTTACTTGGTATTAATCCATCTAGAAATTGGGTTAATGGAAGCAATATTGGAATTGGAGATTCCATGAAAGGAATCCAAGTTGAAAAATGATTTACTTGTTAGATTGGTTGGTGACCAAGACAAGGAGATGTGATCCCTAATTTGATTAGGAGAATAAATTGTTTCTAATCCATAATAAGAATGGATTAAGAATAGTACTATAAATAAGGCTATGAGGGAGTCTTATTGTATATGAGAGAAGCTTGGTAGCAAGAAGATACCAAAAGAATAAATTGAGAGAAATACAATTTGTTGTTCGTGGGTATCCGCCGCCATCTCCGTTCAATTGAAAGCTTGACGACTTTATTGCTTGGTGTGTTTTTGGGTGGTGAAGTTAATTAGGTTTCTCAACCTAATTAAAGATAAATTTGTACTATCTCAATTTATTGTGTAACCTCAAGTTTTAGGGCATAAAACTTGAGAGAATTATTGTAAGCCCATTATTAGTGATATAGTGGAGATTCGGAGTTTGACCCGTGGTTTTTACCTCTTAGTTTTAAAGAGTTTTCCACGTAAATTTGGTGACTTGCTTGTGAATGGTTATTTGTTATTTTTGTTCTCATAATTGGTTTTGTTGATTTCATATTTAATTGCACAAAGACGGAAAAGTAATTCCTGGGATAGAGATTATTTTTGGCGTACTTTTCCCAACAGTGGTATCAGAGCTTAGTTATTTTTGTGGTTTTCTTGTGGGAATTAAATGGAGGATTGGACAGCAGGTTGCATGATTAATCTCAAGGCTACAAATTATGCAATTTGGAAGCCAATAATGGAGGATTTGCTTTACTGCAAGGATTTGTACGAGCCACTTGAGAACGATGGAGTTAAGCCCACAAACAAGAGTGACACGCAATGGAACAAGATGAACACGAAGACTATTGGTCTGATCAGATCGTGGATTGATCAAAGTGTGTTTCATCATGTTGCCACGGAAACTAAAGCCTATGCTCTTTGGAAAACATTGGAGTCCATGTATGAAAGGAAGACGACGCAAAATAAAGCTTTTTTGATTAGGAAGCTTGTGAATTCTAAATTCAAGGATGGAAACTCCGTTGCAGAACACTTGAGTGGTTTTTAGAGTTTGATAAATCAGTTGAGTACGATGAAGATGGTCATTGACGATGAGATGCATGCTTTGTTGTTGTTGAGCTCTTTGCTTGATAGCTGGGAGACGTTGGTTGTATCGTTGAGTAACACCGCTCCTAATGGCAAGCTGACTATGGATACAGTTAAGGATAGTTTGTTTAATGAGGAACAAAGGCAAAGAGATACTATGGTGATTAGTACTGAGTCACAAGTTTTTGTCACACACAGTAAGGGCAAAAACAAAGGGAGAAACTCTTCTGAAGATGACAAATCCAGGGGAAGGTCAAGAGATAGAAAAGAAGTAATTTGTTTTCACTGCCAGAAGCCAGGTCACATAAGACGAGAGTGCAGATTTTTAAAGGAGCAGTCTAAGGAGGATAAAGATTCGATTGTGTATCTATCAGACGTTGATGTAGCCATTGTTTGTGATGATAAACCCAAGTGCCATGTTAATGATTGGATTATTGATTCAGGTGCTTCGTTTCATGCTACTTCGCGTGGTGAGATATTCACATCCTACACTAGTGGTGATTTTGGCTATGTACGGATGGGAAACAGAAGTGCATTCAAGATTATAGGCATTGGAGATACTTGTTTGGAAACTAAGAGTGGTTGCAGGTTGATGCTGAGAGAAATCAAACATGTTCCGGATATTCGTTTTAATTTGATCTCTGATGGTAAGCTTGATGAGAATGGTTATAAAAATTAATTTGGTGAAGGTCAGTGCAAGCTCACCAAAGGGTCTCTAGTGGTGACTAGATGTAAGAAGGTAAACACTCTTTATATGATGCGGGCGCATGTGAAAGGTGTTGAAGATGGAGGAGTTGGGCAGAAAAAGGTGTAATACAAAATCGTGCGAGATGGGAGAAAAGCCTTGCATGAGAACCACGAGAGAAAAACTCTTCGCTTTAAATGGGTACCAAAAGTGAAGAAGGAAAGTTATAGCTCGCAGCCAGTGTACAAAGCGGTTGTGAATGAATTTGGCAAGCAAAAATATGTCAAGTTTGAGTTAGATCCTCCCATTGAGAAGAACCATGCCGATGAGATAAAGCCGGACATAAGATAGTTAGAAATTCCAAGAATCTTGAGTTGAGGCAAGACTTCGTTGGAATTAACTCTGAGTAAGGAGTTGTGGTTGGTGATCCCTCCTCTCGTGGGTTCGGAGGGGGAGATTGTTGGGTGTGGGTCCTCACCCATGAAATAGAATCCAATATAGAAAAGAATTAATTTTCTTTGTGAGCAAGTAAGTGGGTTTACTTGGTATTAATCCAATTAGAAATTGGGTTAATGGAAGCAATATTGGAATTAGAGATTCCATGAAAGGAATCCAAGTTGAAAAAGGATTTACTTGTTAGATTGGTTGGTGACCAAGACAAGGAGATGTGATCCCTAATTTGATTAGGAGAATAAATTATTTCTAATCCATAATAGGAATGGATTAAGAAGAGTACTATAAATAAGGCTATGAGTGAGTCTTATTGTATACATGAGAGAGAAGCTTGGTAGCAAGAACATACCAAAAGAATAAATTGAGAGAAATACAGTTTGTTGTTCGTGGGTATCCGCCGCCATCTCCATTCAACTGAAAGCTTGAAGACTTTATTGCTTGGTGTGTTTTTGGGTGGTGAAGTTAATTAGGTTTCTTAACCTAATTAAAGATAAATTTGTACTATCTCAATTTATTATGTAACCTCAAGTTTTAGGGCATAAAACTTGAGGGAATTATTATTGTAAGCCCATTATTAGTGATATAGTGGAGATTCGGAGTTTGACCCGTGGTTTTTACCTCTTAATTTTAGAGGGTTTTTGATACAATCCTGATCAGCAAGTTATTCACATGTAGCTAGTATTATATGGGTCTTTATAACTTCACACAATCAGATTATATACAAAGAAAAGAAGCAAGTTTCACGTGGCAAAAGATCCTAACGTGGCAAGGATTTTGGGATTTTGGGAAAAAGATTTTGTTTCCTAAAATATTAGGCATATTCTATTAGCCTAATTTTTAGGGATTTATTTTCCAAATACTTATCAAATTTCTATTATAATTAGGATTTCTTTCCAGTTTATATTTACATTCTAAATAAGGTTTCTATTGTTTTATAGAAATAGGAATTTCTTTTCCAAATTGATTTCTACTTAGAAATTAGGGTTATGGTTTGTAATTCCTATTAGGATTAGAATAATTTGTTCCTATTGTTATTAGGATTTGGATTATTTTGAGTACTATAAATAGAGGTTCAAGTTATGTAATCATACACATTATACATTATTCATTATTCAATATATTTGTGAGGTTATTCTCTTCTTTTGATTCTTTAAAGAATTCCTAAGTATTTTTCTTAGTTATTTCTTTGAGATTCAATTTGACTTATCATACAACAATTCATAGTTGTGTGTAGCGTCTTCTACCGCATCAATCGTCGATTGTACCAAGATTACCGCTTCAATATAAGCGAGGGGTCAAGGTGTCGTTGGTGTCCATTCAACACAGAATTCCGAACGCGAGCAATTGTACCAAGATTACCGTCTACATATAGGCGAGGGGTTAAGGTGTTGCAAGCAATTCACCCAACAACTGTGCTAGAAACGATCGGGGCGGCGACCACCTCACGCAAGCGTGCCGTGGAGTCTATCAGTTTTCCACATAAATTTGGTGTCTTGCTTGTGGATGGTTATTTGTTATTTTTGTTCTCATAATTGGTTTTGTTGATTTCATATTTAATTGCACAAAGACGGAAAAGTAATTCCTGGGATAAAGATTATTTTTGGCGTACTTTTCCCAACACTTCAATCTACTTCTGAATCTAGCCTGATTTCTCTTCATCAATGGCATTGACGTCTAAAACATCCTCCTTTATCAGTGCTAGAATCGTTATTTCCCTTTATAATTAAGCAGCGCCACCAAACTCAGTTTTTTTGTGAACCGTGTGAATTAGGTAAACACAAATGTTCTATTTATTCTGCTATTAACAGTCGACATTCTGAACCTTTTGTTGTTATACATAATGATGTGTGGGGACCCTTTCGAGTTGTCTCCCGTTCTGGTCACAGATGGTTTGTTACTTTTATTGATTGCTACTCTCATAAAACTTGGATTTATCTTCTTCATTCCAAAAATGAGGTGTTGTGACAATTTTCAAAATTTTCGTAAGATGATCCAAACCCAATTTGAAGCTAAAGTCAAGATTCTCCATAGCGATAATGCTCGTGAATATTGTAATAATAATACTTTTGCATCCTATCTCTCTCAGCATGGCATCATACTTCAAACCTGTCAAAACCCCAGAAAAACTGACACTTGCTAGAGGTAGCACGCACTCTTATGTTCATTATGAACACGCCTAAATTCCGTTCTAACTACTGCACGCCTAAATTTCTATAGGAAGATGTCGTTCTAACTGTTGCATTTCTTATCAATCGGCTTCTCTCTAGAATTCTTGGGAATAAAAGTCCCATTTCTTTCCTCCAACAAACAACAAGCTCTTCTCCTTCGCCTCGAGTTTTTGGTTGTGTGCTATATTCATGATAAATCTCACTCGAGGAAAACTAGACCCCAAAGCTCTTAGGTGAGCTTTCATTGGGTAGTCTCCCACCCAAAAAGGTTACAAATGTTATCACCCTCATTCACACAAAGTTTGTCACTCGTCACGTTTTGGGAGTCGAAACCTTTTTATTCTTTCTCACCTTCTCCTCAGGGAGAGGATGTTATTGATGAGAAGCTTCCTCTTGAGGCTGGTATTACAAGTTCTATTATACCATCTTCTCATGTTCCTGTTGTTGTCTTTGATAATTCTACACAGGGAAAGTTACAGTTACAAGTCATGTGCTACACAGAATAAGCCTGAGCAGGCCTGAGCCTGAGCTTGAGTTGAGGACCTATGTTCGAAGAGGCAAGAATAAGGTCACCGTTTCTGCACCACTACACCAACCTTGCTCCGAACTTAGTCTTGATAATGGTAATGGTGAGACTCCTAATCCTACTTGTTCTTCTGATGATACTGACATTCATATTGCTCTTAGAAAAGGGGTTAGATCTTGTACTCAACATTTTATCTTTAATTTCTTAGCCTATAATAAATTATTTGCATCCTACCACTCCTTTGTTTCTTTCTTGTCTTCAATATCTGTACCTCAAAGATGGAGAGAAGCAATTAGTGATGAAAATTGGAAACATGCTATGATTGAGTAGATGAATGCCCTGAAAAAGAATAATACATGGGAACTAATTATTCTTATGAGAAAAGACCAGTTAGTTGCAAATGGGTATATACAATTCAACAGAAATCAGATGGGACAAAGTCAGGCTAGTTGCAAAAGGGTATACTCAACCCATGAGATTGATTACTGGGAAACATTTGCACCTGTGGCGAAGATGAAATCTGTTCGTACTATAATCTCATGTGCAACAAACTTCGGTTGGGATCTTCAACAATTAGATGTGAAAAATGTGTTCCTTCATGATGACTTAGAGGAGGAAATATACATGGGAATACCCCCTGATTTTGCTTCATCTGCCACCAAGGGTAAAGTTTGTAAGCTGCGAAAGGCTTTATATGGTTTGAAGCAATCTCCCAGAGCCTGGTTTGGTAGATTCCACAAAGCAATGATAAGATTTGGGTACAAGCAGAGTCGAGTAGATCATACTTTATTTGTCAAACAAATAAAAAGTAAGACTACCATTCTTATTGTTTATGTTGACGACATTGTGCTGACAGGGGATGATAGTGAAGAGATAGTTAATCTCAAAGCAAATCTGGCCAAAGAGTTTGAGATCAAAGATCTTGGTCATTTGAAATATTTTCTTGGTATTGAAGTTACAAGATCTTCCAGTGGAATTTTTCTATCTCAAAGAAAATATGTACTTGATCTTTTAACAGAAACTGGCATGTTGGGATGCAAGTCTGCTGATTCTCCTATTAAAATTAATCATCATCTAGTAGGTAGCACAAGACCAACGTTTAATAAAGAAAGATATCAACGTTTGGTGGGACGACTGATATACATGTCTCATACTAGACCTGATATATCTTATGTTGTGGGAATAGTGAGTCAGTATATACATGATCCTCAACATTGTCATATGGAAACTGTCTACAGAATTCTGAGATATCTCAAGTCTGCTCCCGAAAAAGCCTTATTGTTCGCACCACATGGCATATGAGATGGTCATATGAGAATTGAAGCATATTCCAACTCAGATTGGGCTGGCTCTATAGAGGATCGTCGTTCTACTTCGGGTTACTGTTCATTTGTTGGAGGCAATCTCGTTACTTGGCGCAGTAAGAAACAATCCGTGGTGGCAAGATCCAGTGTTGAAGCCGAATATCGAGCTATAGCCTTGGGTATATGTGAACGATTTGGGTATTACAACTAAAAGGTCTATGCAGTTATTTTGTGATAATAAGGCAGTCATTAGTATTGCAAACGACCCAGTACAACACGATAGAACGAAGCACATTGAGATCGACAGACACTTCATTAAAGAAAAGTTAACTACTGGTCTTATTTGCTTACCTTTTGTCAAAACAGAGCACCTGCTTGCTGATATTTTGACTAAGGGTCTTAGTAGTAAGATGTTTCATCCATTGTGTTTCAAGTTGAGTATGCGAGATATCTATACACCAACTTCATACCAACTTGAGGAGAAGTGTTAGAAGATATGATATGGTTTCCATAATTATAATTAGTCATATCCCATAATTATTGTGTATACATAGCTATAATTAGGGATTACGATAAATATACTTGTGTATATAAACCAAAGTAATCGAGATGAAAAAAGTATGCAATTATAAACCCAAACTCTGAGTATTGCTTTCTACAGTAAGTTTAGTTCGAGGTTGGATGTGCCTCAGAAACGTAACATGTCTGCTCTTTGTGATGTGTGTTTCCAATCTTTAAAACCATTAGCGTTTCCTAAAAGCTATGGTGTTTGCCTGTGGTTTGCGGGAGTTGTGAAAGATGAGGAATCAAATTATTTTGATGGTCAAAACAGCCACACAACAGCTTTATTATAAAGTTTTGAAATGGTTATGGAACTTACAATCCATTCACAAGCCTAAGACAAAATTAGCTTCCATGATAAGTTGTGCACTCAAGCAGTTCAATTGCAGGTTCAGCCTATTCAGTTGCACAGGGGAGTGTGGATCAAGTTGCATCCACATGAAGTTGGAATGCTTAAATATTACAATGATATTCAGCTTTTAGATAAAAGGATTGCAGGAGGAGGTGTAATTAAGATTTTGCACGTAACTTGACCTTGGGTTTCTCTAACTCATATAGTTTTGGGAACCAATATGAAGGCTGAAGTTATGACCTTGTTGGATGGCTTGCAACTTTATCTTTTATAACAGTTGCACATTTGCAGTATTGAACATGACTCGAAAAATTGGTGGATATGTTGCTAGGTGAAATTTCAATCTCATGGCAGTATGTAATCAGAAGATGTAGACAATTGATTCTTTAGCATGTTATTCCAGTCTACACATGGCTACTAATATACATCAGGTTCTTACTCATGAAACTTTTGGCATTGCTACAGTTCATCCTGCTGTTTGTTACCAAGTTGGTCAACGATATATGGGGTATATTTTCAATGAGATCAAGTGCCTATTCTTTTTCTTGTTTTTACTTTAGAGGTACGGTTTTATTTCCCCCTTTGTCTATCTTGGGTAAGAATGGTTACTAAATTAATAAATTACAGTGTTATCCCCTTTCCTCTAAAAAAACAGATAAAGAGCATTTTAAATCCTTAAAATGAAAAGAAAATTTAAGCACAAGATATTTAGGCGTTCGCAATGCATTAAGAACTCAAATTCACAACAGACCAAAGTAAATTATTAGTTTTATATAAACATTTGATATTACCATAATATAGATATTGCAATAGAGCTTAAAACAGTTTCAAGCTAGCAGACAAGCATGTCAGAAAAGATTGAACTCATATAAATACAAACATGTACTCCCTCCGTCCCATGATAAAAGTCCTTATTACTATTTTGGGTAGTCCCATGTTAAATGTCCATTTTCTTTTAATAACCAAACTTTTACATATATTTTCCTATTATACCCGTAGTATTAAATATCTCATACTTTTCTTATTCTAATTCTCTCTCCATATTTAATGACATTATTATAGACAATTTTGTCATTTTATTCATCTTCTTAATATACGTGAAAAGTCCACCAGGACTTTTATCCTGGGACAGAGGGAGTAATACAAAAGGTAAGTTGTTTATACGAATAATATCTCATCATGCGGAGTAGCTTTGAACGTTTAAGTAGACTCCAAGCCTAAGTAAACTACATTCATAATTTATTGGACTGCATATATAACATTCAAATTCCTCTAATGTTTGCACTTTTTTTTTGAGCACTCGTAAGAAACCTTGCCCAACACATTTAGTGGACCAATCATATTTCAAAAGACATGAAGTGTCAATTCTCTAACAGGCTAAAATGAATCTATGTTTTTATATTTACACAACTTATTACTTAACATTCAAATCGTTCCATCTTTAAAGGCAAAAATGTGGACATATACATTCTAAACAATGGAACTCTTCAAGCAAGCCAAAAATTTAGGTAGTTCCTAGTTATGCTACCTTACCAAACCTTTAAGTTGGTTTTCAGCAGTTCAAGAGAACAGCCTTGGGAAAAGCATATATGTAATACCCGGTAAAAAAAATAAAAAAATAAAAAAATAAAAAAAAATAATATTTAAATTCATATTTTTAATTGGGCTTTTATTATGTTTGGATCAAATTGAATTTAATTTGTGTGACTTATAACAAGTAGGTGATTACATTAATTTGGGCTTTTATACTAATTGGGTCTAATTTGTATTTGGATAATATTAAAATCCTATTAAAATTAGGAGAGTTAATAAGATAGGTTAATAAATATTTAAACCCTAATCTATCTCACATACCTCTCATAACTGACTGGAAAAAAAAGGCGCAACCTCTACTACGAAGAGAGAGAAAAGAAGGGAGAGCAACGGCGGCACAAAAAAAAGAGAGAAGGAAATTCATCAACCTTTAAATTTTGCAATATCCAATTAGTAAGTTATTATTATTTTTTAAGCTATTAGATCTATTATGTTGGAAGTTCACTAATTCATAAGAAATTTAAAAATATATTTTATATGCATAGTACTTTTGCATAGTGATTACCGAAATTGATTAAGGTGGCTGTAGGAAGTGGGTATATATATAATGAACATGTCAGGTGGCCTATTACTACTATCATTATATATATATATATAGATATATTGTTTTTGTTTATTAGAATATAATATGTAAGCTTAGATATTTTGTTTCTTAGCAATCTAATTTCGGATGGCAGTGGGGTGATAAGATTAGTATACTAGCTTAATAAATAACTAATTATTATGTTATATTTAGAAATTGTACCGAAAGTTTTGTATATTAATTCAAATCGAATTCGTTTATTTGTTAATATTATAAAAAAAAATTATTTAATAAAATTAGTTAATATTATGTTAGTAATGGTTAGATTTGTAATAAAATTTTATTTTATTATTAGTTCGAACAGAAGGAATTTAACGAGTCATTTTTAGAATATAAATTTTGGAGTATTAATAATTGATAAAAGGCGATGATTAAATGCATATTAAATAGATTATGAATTATTTTGGAATTATTAGTTTGGATTGTTTTTAATTTGAGGTGAATATGTTTAGGTTACGAATAACATTTCGTATTTGATATCGTTGGCATTTGAGGGTAAGATTTTGTGGAGTGTGCTATAAATGAGTTGGAAGTATCAGGTACGGATTCCGTACTCTTTCAGCGAGACTATTTTGTTTTTAATTTGTTCGTTTCGTTATTCGTTTCGAAATTTAGTATTGCCTCTCACAATTATTTCTTGTCAATTTATTATGATAGTTTGTTTTGGCGTTTATATTAGAACTCCTATTTGTACTCTTTAGACTAGTGTATCATGACTATAAATTTATTTTGATATTGTAGTGATGTACATGTTAGTATATATTTTGGACATTGTGTTGAATTCGTTTCAGTTTAACATGTACACGTTAGAACCCCTTTGTGTTGATATTGTGTCGCATGTGTTGTGACATAATATTTTGTTAGAATATACCGTAGGGTATACCTGAGCTATAACCACCTGTGGGGGTACCACAAGCATGTCGTCTTGGCACGAGAGACATGACACTCTCCGTGGCGGTGTGATTAGTTCACGGCGTCTCCATTTTGGGCTCCGGAGGAAGTGGGCCATTTGGTGTTTTGTTGTGGGAGGCGTATGGGTTAACCCTAGTTTTCTGTTCTGCGGATTGGTGATGTTGTGCCAAACACACCTATCCGATTTGCATACATTTGGATTCGCGATCCAATGTGTGATTTGCCTGTGTGGCATTGTTTTGATGTGCCTGTGTGGCATTTTTTTGGTTGCCTATGTGGCATCATTTGATTCGCATGTGTGGCATTATTTTGACTTGTCTGTGTGGCAAGGTATATTTCTAAGCTCATTTGGTATGAAATAACTCCAGCCATTTGTTTCAGCCTATTATTTTATTGGATTAGCTTTGTTGATTTCTGTTCAATTCAAGTCATTGAGTTAGTTACTTCAGTTCGTTATTTCTTCATTCTTTTATTGATTTTGTCAATTATATTGATTCAGATATATTTCATTCAGATCTTTGGAGATTATATTTTCGTCCGTATTTACACTTGAGGCTTTGTTCAGTATTTTGTCTCAGTTATTTTTGTATATCAGTTGTATATCTTTTGTATATCTGTATCTGTACTGGGCAATTGGCTCATGCTGTGTTTTTCTTCCGGCAGGTTTGCAGGGGTGATTCAGGGCTAGTGTGATGAGAGTGTTGTCTTTCACCATCTAGGTGGATTCGAATTTTAGGTTTTGATTATTTTGACTCTGTTTGGAGAAATGTACTTAGTACTTTATTAATGGATCACCACTATTAATATTTTGAGGTTATTAGTGCTCTGTTTATTTATTTTTGAGGTTTGTTGTGCTTTGCACGTGACCTCCCTTTCCTTTTTGGGAAGGGGGTGTTACAATATAACTGTCACTGAAGCAGACATGACATATTCTGGATTTTCCACTATGAGATTCTACGACAATGTGCATGCTCTATCTTGCTGAAAGTAAACTGCTAATCAAGTTGCATATCTATTGCCACGTCTCAAAATACTCTCTTGATACATGTGTGTGTATTATTCGTTCTTGTTTGTTATTTTTCTTTCACCATTTTCTTTGTGTTCTGTTTTTTTCATTGTGTTTTGAGAAATATTAGAGCTTACTTTAGTGTGCCAAGAACCAACCGTTGCGTGTATCACATGATGCAATGAATAAATCATTATTAATGATGACCTCAATATTTTGTTTATAGAATTCCATTATATGACTTTGATTTCAATTTTACTTCATTAATTCTAGAAAAAGACTACATCTTATTCTTTATTTAGTCACAAACTACATAAGCTATATAACATGATAAGTCATTGACGAAATTATTTGTTGAGAGATTCAACAATTATAAATTCTTTAGAAGAACGAGTGAATGAAGCTCATCAACAAAATTTCAATAATAGTACAAATGCTTACAGTCATAGGGTTGGGATCCAAGATTCTAGTTATCAATTTCATGGCACCAAACGAGAGCCAGGGAGGGCAAGTGAATTCAGCAGCTGAGATCTGCAAACAGATATATCTGCAAACTAAGATATGGATGATGAAGAAAAATGTATGAACTGTACAGAAAAATGACTACCGGGCTCACTTTTTTATACAGATTCATAAGATTAGAATCATCAAAAGGCAAGTACCCTGCAACTAACACAAAGAGAATGACTCCACATGACCACAAGTCTGCGGTTGACCCATCATATCCTCGATCATTTAAAACCTAAAAAGATTCACAAGTCATTCTAAATGACCTAAGGAGGTAGAAAGGAATTAGGTATATGACTGAGAAGAGAGGAAGAATAATTCAACTGTCATTAGCACCTCAGGAGCAACATAATTTGGAGTGCCACATGTAGTATGAAGCAAGCCATCATCCTGCCAAATAAACAAAAAATAAATAACTACATTATGTGTCCTCTAGGCTACATCATAATTAAATTGAGGCTCAGTATTTAAGTTCAACATAGAAAGAAGGGGGGGTGGAGGGGGAAGCTGCACCAGAATTTAACAGTACGAAAACATTGTTGCATCTAACTGGTTATTTTTGGTTAACTAGTCTAATAGTAGATTTGAAACCTAGAGTTCTAAGAGAATGGCCCCAATAATGTATATCATTATTTAAAGCTCCTTCTCACATGCAATCCCGGTACACACATGGAGATGCATTTCAAGTTGCATAACTGTGGGAAAAGAGAACATAATGCAAACTGCACCCTACATAATCAGAGGACCACATGCAATCAAGAAAGAGTCAAAACAAGATCTTGTGGAATCATAGCTCTAATAATATGTTATGTTATCAGTAATTCAAAAGTTACTAATTCTGGTTTAAGAGTTACTATAAAACTCACAATCAAACCAGAAATATGAGCACCAGGTATGCCACTAGAAAATGTAAATTTATAATTGGAGAACATCAAAAGACTAAACTTCTAGAACCTAGACAACAGTAGAACACATTTAGTTGACATTCTGCAAAAGCACGAACTCTATAAGCACAATCTGTAATGACCCAAAATACAAACCCAGATCTGATAGAAGATATATGATGGGTTAGCTATTTAATTAGCTCATAACTTAGTGGGTGAGATGGATGTTAAATTGAAAAAATACTATTTGAAATTCAGATCTGTCCGCCACTGACATCAAAACCTTCGCCGCCGTCCTCCACCGCCGCCCCAACCCATGTAATTTCCTCGTTTTCGGCCTCACCCACGAGACCCTTCTCTGGAAATCGCTCAACCACAACAGCCGGGACAATCTTAGTCAATGAGAGTGCATATTTTGTGGGAAAATTGGAAGAAAAACACCCCTATATCGAAGCTTACGATGTTCAATTCACAACAAAAGTCAGTGAATTGTACGATCTCTTAGAATACTCGAAGGAGCAAATCGGAAAAAACTGTCGGCCGTCGGCCGGTTCAGAATCTTCTGTTTTCCGACTGTAAGTTGGCCATTAATGACCTCCCAAATCATATTTATGAAATGGGGTGGGATGTGATTTTGGTGCGGGCCACGTGGGTTTTTTCTGGCAGCTCCGGAAAGGATGTCAGCGATTTTCACCGCCGGAGTGTTGGCGAAAAACAAAAAGGGTGGCCCTAGAAAAACCCATGTGTTTGTTAATGAAGTTTACAGAGAAGTGGAGAGTGTTTGCAGTGTTTATAGTGATTTGTTGGGGCATTTTGTGGTGGAAAATGGGGTGGTGAATACAGCAGAGTTTTGCCCAAATTCTTCTTCATCAAAATTAGCTTCAACATCTTAGAAATCTCTAAATTAAGATTACTGAGATTATCGAGCCCTAATTTTTTTCCTCAATCTGAATTCATGAATTCGTTTCTTTGATTTGTATTATGCAAGGACAATTGCCTTGCGTTTGGCACATGATGATACACATGACAAACCACAAACCCATGTACACATCAGCCAAAAACATCACGTGATATGCACGCTCACGACTTCCGTCCGTTTTTTGGACGGAAATTATAAGTAATGACCATTTGGTAAGTATTTTTGAGTATAGTTATGCGATTGTAACAAAAAAAAAATTGGTAACCACAATGAAAAGCGGGACCTAGTACAGTGACCAAAAAGTCAATTATCCAGGATAAAACACTTTGGTTGCACAATAGCATTAGGAATAATTGATAATCTGTATAAGAAACAATGAACATCTAATACAAAAGAATATATATTAAGAAACAATAAAATGATCATGTTTACCCTGACTTGCTGGGACAGTGCACTCAATCCAAAATCAGAAACTTTGAGGTTTCCATATGCATCCAGCAGCAAATTTTCAGGCTGCACCAGAAAATGTTGAAAAGAAATGAAACTTTATTAGGCCACATGCTGACATAAATTTTGAACTTAATTGAGGATTAAATGTTCGAAGAGTAATGCTAAGCACTTTCAGATCTCTGTGGAAGACACCCCTGCTATGACAATAATCAACAGCATTAATGAGCTGCTGGAAATATTTTCTGGCTTCATCTTCTCGCATCCGTCCATGGTTAACCTTCATTCAATAAAAATAAATTGTCAAGTAAATATAATGTTAACTAAGATATATAAGACAAATTAACAAAACAAGTTACAGCCAAAAAAGGATTGATGACATTAAATTGAAGGAGTAAAGTGCCAATACAACTGAATGAGCTAAAACCTCAATTGCAACTAACCAGCAGCTAAAATGGTCTGATTCATCATTACATCTTTTATAACACGGTCCTAACCCCACTAGTGGCTAAACAATACTATAAGTGCTCATTTGATGGAGGGGGCCTAAAAGCTCATTCCATACAAAAAGTTGTCTTGGAGATTACTTGGTAACATAACAAAAGTGTTTCGAGTAAGTTTTTAGGGGTACAAAAGCACTTTTAGGAGAAGCTAACGTTTGGTTCTTTTGAATCTGCATTGTTTTTAGCAAATAAAACTTACTCAAATAGCTATTAAGGTTATGTTAAACAATGGTTGACTTTTATATCAACAACACTTTCTCGTAAAAATTTACTAGTAAAAAGCGCTTAAGCTCACCGTACCACTCTGCTGAACAGGTACTAAATTTGGTTGGGAGAAATCATTGACTTACAATTTTATCAAAGAGCTCGCCCCCCGTGACAAACTCCAGAACAATAAATATCTTGGTCTTGCTTCCCATTACCTGTAGTAGACAGACAAATAATCAAATGAATGTCACTAACAAAAGAATATATTTCCTCCGTTCCAAAATATAGGCTCAATATTGACTTTTTTGAAGTCAATTTGAGATATTTTTAAATTCAAATTTGATAAGATTAACTTGGTTTTAGAAGATACAATTATGAAAATTGTAAAGTGTAAACTATCAAAATAGTAATACTATTTACAAAATTTATTGTTTTCAAATGTTAAATGAATCACATTAATTTTGAATTTGAAACTATCTCTAATTGACTTTGACTTTGAAAAGATAAGCTTGATCTTATATTTTGAAACCAAGGGAGTACTAAATATTGACATATTGTATAAGATTTGAAATCTCATTCAAGAGTGTTTACCGTTTGGCTAACTGGAGTTTTACTTTCCCTATTAAAGTTTTACCATTATTCTAATTGTTATAAATTAGAGATCTTATTTAGCAAAACCGTCATTATATTCTGAAGCAATAGAATTCTATATAGTGACTGCAACTCAGAAATGATATAGTGCACTACATATTTATAAAAGGTCAGGATAAAATATAGATCATGTTCAATGCATCTATTTATATACTCTCAACTCTTATTTTAGAGTACAGGGATATCAACCAAAATTTTAATGAAAGTTATTTCTTTTGAGTGCTCTGGAAATTCTAACATACTATTGTTGTTTTATTTAGCAGCAAAGATTGGTTTTATTTCACCCAACTATCCAAAGTGGTTAATACTGTTTGTTTGCAAGGAGGGATAGGACGATTAATCCCAAGTGTCTTGTTTGTTTTCAAATTTGAACTTGAGACTATTAGTGGGATTATAAAATGACTTAATATGGGAGACTATTTCTGAACAAAATTAACCTCAACCTTTATACCAAAGGTCATGCATACGCCACGTGTCTTACATGACCACAATGTCTTGGCCGAAAATTAAGGCCACTAGGTATTGTTTATTCATGCCCAAAATATACAGTTATAGTAAAAGAAAATGTAGCGCACCTCCTTTTTTCTTTTTCTTTTTTCCCATTCGTACAATATGTATTACATACTCATTCTATTTCGAATTATAAGTTTAATATTAAATTTATATAAATTAATTTAAAATATTTTTGAATTTAAAATTAACATAATTTGTTTAAAATTTGGAAGCAACAAATCTTGTAGCTAGTAGTAGTTTTTAGGCCATTTATGATACTCATAATTGCAATAACATAAACTAGATGAATTAATATCAAATTTAAGTTTAAAAATATCTGAAAAAGTAATTTTTAAAAATTCAATATTGATATTATAATTTTAAACACAAATAAAAAAAATTATTCTACTAATATTTCTTATAACAAGAAACCAATTCATTTATGCAACACCTTTTATTTTACACTAGTATCATGGCATACACGAGAATAAATGAGAGAATGTTGGAGAGAAAATAAAAATTAATAAAGGAGTGGAGAGAGAGACAAAATGAAAGTTTTCTAATTTTAAGAAGTAATTGCTCCTACTTTTTAAAGGATAAAATGAGATAGTAAAAAAACTTTAATTTTTTGTTTACACGTAATAACTATCAACTCTCCTCCCATTTCATAATATAGATAAATAGATATATAACCACTTATTTAAAAGTTTATAATTAATTGTTCATCACTTTTTGATGTATAAACAAATTTAAATTATAGTTTAAAATATTTTATTATTGGTAAGGGTATAATAGTCTAAACGATATTTTTTTATCCAATCCTTTAATTAATCCTGGAAAAAAAAACATAGAATGAGAGTATTTTTGGAGTATTTTAAGTTATCCCATGAATAATCCATAAAAAACAAACATGTGACTAGAACTATTTAATCCTATGATATTGTCTTGGGATTATAATTCTTACAAACAAATATGACCTTAGTGATATTATTCATCATCAATTTATTCAAGCCTATTTGCCAAAAAGTCTTGATTGTTTGGTTGCATGTTTCCTAGAATTCTGCATCAAAGATTGTCATCGATTAACCTTTAGAATTCTATTTTTCGTATTCTCTTGCATCAAACTATGCGACCATAAAACAACAAAATTTTAATTTGTCATTGTCTAAGCCTACCTTGCTGTAGAAAAAGGACTAAACGAAACCATGCTACGGTTCCCAGCGGTCTGAACCGGTGCCGCATTAGGTAACCATGACCTATTTCCATAAACTATATACTCCCTCCGTCCCAAATTAATTGCTCAGTTTTGACTTTTTAAAGTCAAATTGACCATTTTTAAAATTAATCTTTTTACTATTTTTGCTAAAATATAGGTGAAGAGATTATAACCAAAAGAAAATATATACAATTTATTAACTAACCCCAATTTTTATAATTTTAGAAATATATTTATATATGCTTAATTATTAATTCTAAAAATAGTCAATTTGATTTAAAAAAGTCAAAACTGAGCAATTAATTTGAGACGGAGGGAGTACTTATTATTACATTTTGACCTTTGACAATCACTTATGGAACAATAATTATTCGTTAGCAATAACTATGAAGATTATGTCTAGAACGTCCTAGTGTCTGCCTTTAAATTGTAGGCCACCAATGAAGGTTGTCAGATGTACAAGTCCATTATATAATATTTGTATCTTTAATATGTTTCATCAAAAGTTATGCTCCCTCTGTTCCACAAAAAGCTCATTTGCAAACATTTTTGTCCCACAAAAAGAGTCCTCAATTATTCATAGAAATATAAAATGACGCCACATCCACAAGTTTGTTGTCCTAATTTCATTATCACACCACCAGTACTAAATCAACAGAATACTACTTCTAGGAGTAAACATGGAAGAAAAATTATTCTCAATATTTCAGAATAATGTAAATGGGACTTTTTTTTTTGAGGAATGGAGGGAGGGTAAAATGACTTAGTATGAACAAATGTTATGGTAAAGAATATGGAATCATGATGCAAGAGCCGAGGCTGGCAATGTTTTTGAGGTGTGATATTTTGTGGCCGTTCATAGCTAATTTAATGACAATAGAAACTAAAAAAACAAAAACCTCAAGAAAAAAGTAATTCTTTTAAGACAGACCCCATTTTAGAAGTTCACAACATTTAACAACATAAAACCAGCACTAAAGCAGATAGAATAACAAATATAAAAAGAGCGGACATACTGATGAAAACTAAGAACAAACTGGCAGTTGTGTAGTCCTACCACATTGAAGTAAATCAGTAAAAAAAGATATTGAAGGTCCGGATTCATACTACTACATTTCTGTTCTACTTCTATGGATTCTCAAAATCTCCTTATATATATATATATATATATATATATATATATATATATATATATATAAGTTTTGAAATTTCAGAAATCCACCAAGCTTCCTGCTATCAAATCCTTCCAACTATTGAGGTAAATTAGTTAAGATTTATAGCAATAGAACACAATGATATAATCGTGAAAATTTAGCTCGTTATATTTCTTCACCAACTGTTCAAGAAGAATGATAATTTGAAGAAAACTTGCAGCGAAGGCGAATTATTTAAGGCATGGACAGATAAAAAATAAAGCTCAAAGGGACATTCGGTTTACAGTTATAGAAACCACATATGGACAAACGATGAGAGAAACAAATTAAAAATAATCTATAGAGGAAATGAGCCACACATTAAACAGAGCGAGGTAGGGAGGGTGAGGAGAGAGAGAGAGAGAGAGAGAGAGACCTCAAAGAGGCGAACAACATTTGGATGCTTTATCAACTTCATTGTTGCAACTTCCCTCTTTATCTGCAGAATTAAGCAGATTACATAAATGAAAATATATAAATTATGATAAAACTTCTCTTGAGGAAGTGCAAACATTATTAAAATAAAAAATAAAATACCTAGGAGCTAAATAGATTACGAGTGATACCCTCTCAAAATATGTAAAGAGAGATACATATCAAAATAAAAAATAAATTGGGAGCTAAATAGATTACGAGTGATACCCTCTCAAAATATGTAAAGAGAGATACATATCAAAATAAAAAATAAATTGGGAAGTGATCAGGAACAAGTATTGTTACAAAGGTCTTGACCAAAATGGAAACAAGGGAAAAGGAAGAATGACAGACCTGTTCAGCCATTTTGTGCTTGAGAACCTTCTCCTTGTCGAGGATTTTGAGAGCCACTGGCTCACCAGTCTCAGAATTCCTAGCAAACTTCACTTTCGCAAATGTACCCTCACCAATTGTCCTCCCCACTTCATATTTTCCTACTAGACGCTTTATCTTGGGCTGATTCATTCTTAATTAATGTATATGAATCTTCTTAAACTAAGCGATATATACTCCTAAGAAATTCTCCCTGGAATGCATAGAAAAATATTTAGCCTACGTACTGTATTAAGTCCCTTAAATAATACATAATTGCTAAGAGTATGGCAAGTATGCTAGCATAGAAAATTTTCTTAATTTTCACATCATTAAGATATAATGAAACCTCCAGCGGAATCCATTTTCAAAGGTGGAAGGGGGTAACAAAAAGAAAAAGAAACAAAATACACTACTTAATATGATATTACTGTGAACTCAAATAAAACGGAAATGGGCTCTAGAATTGAGAACCACCTGGATCCAGTTACCAACTCTATAAGCTCCAAACTTAAAATTACTATTGCACACGAAATAGTTAATAAAAAAAATTATTTATGTATAAAAAAATTAAAATTAAAAACAAGACATAACGGCAAATGAATTTAAGATTATTTTTGAATTTAAAACAACACTAACCCAACACAGAACCCAATTCTAATATAAATTGCTAGTAAACTCTTGTCCACCGAATCAAATCGAAATTCCAATATTTAACCTAAGAAGAAAAGGGAAAGTAAGAAAAAGGGAATAAATTTATCAAAGCCCAAATCCTTCTATTCTGATAAAATAATCAATTGCAATTCCTTAAAACAAATAAGCAAACAAAATCAAAAGCCAACCTTGTTTTATATAATCTAGAAGCAACAAATGAACCTGCTGAAAATTACACTCATTTGGGATCTTTCAAATTCAACAGGAAACCTAAGACATATATATATATATATATATATATATATATATATGAAACTTGTGGATATACACAAGATATACAAATAATTAAAGATGAAGGGGAGTGATATACTTGAAACAAACTTTATGGAGAACAGATGAGAAGAAAAAGCGGCTCTTCAGAGCCTTGTTGGGCCAAATTTTAGACTCAGCTGAGTTTGTATCCTGGTTTGAAAGAGAGAGAAATCTATAAGCAGGTGAAGCAGCTGGCACCCAAAAAAGAAAATCACTGCTAATTGATATTCCAAAGTTGTATGCATGAGTAATTGCTGATAATTGAATTGAAAATTTATATAAATGTGTATGTTGATAATTGAATTGTTTTGTAGTACTTATTTTATCATAATTATTGTTAGTTCTCTTATGGTAAGGAGAATCTGATCCACGTGTTCTTGTGGTAAATAATACGGTGGTGGGGACTTTTGGCGGTACACAACAAAACAGTTCAACTTTATACGTATACTAGTAATTGCCCGTGCCTGAAGGCACGGAGTAACAAATAATTAGATTAAAATTCGAAAAATACTACATTACGTAAAGACTCTTTGTAACTTAAAATAAATTACAATCAGACATAACAATTATCATAATTAACCATACAACCACAATAATTAATACATACTAAATCATCAACACATATTCAACCATCAAAACATCAAGCTAGTCGTTACTAATTTTAAGAAATTTTGACAGATTTTTCTTTAAAAATAGATATCCAGAAAAATCTAAACATGTATACAAACAATCACCATTCCATACCACCAAAACAATCACCATTTCATACCAAAAAAATATACACATGTATCCTATAGAGAAACAACTTCGTATTCTTTACAGATTACACCAAGTATCCTTCAATGTATACATGAAAATATTTAAAATATAAAACATAAGACCCCTTACTTTAGACTAATTAGCAAATTTGACCCTCCTATTTGTCATATTTTTGCTAAAGTGTTCCTTATATTTTTTTAGGCACATCTGTTCCTCAAATATGCAGTAGTTGTGCAAAAATTAGACCTGGCAAACGGGCCCAAAGCCCGCTGGCCCGCCCGCCCGCCCGCCCGCCAAAAAATGGGCTTTGGGCCGCACTTTTTTGGCCAAAAAAAAATCGAGCCTTTTTGGTCCGGCCCGGCCCGCCCGCGGGCTTAGCGGGCTGAAAAAAGTACAAAAAATAGACATAAATCATCTTCGGCCCGCGGGTCGGCCCGGCCCGCCCGTGAACCCGCGGGCTATGGGCTTATTTTTTTTGGCCCGTGAAAATCCGGGCCTTTTTGGCCCGGCCCGCGCCCGCCCGCCCGTTTGCCAGGTATAGCAAAAATGTTCCTTCTTTATTTTTGGTCAATTTTTGTTAGTTAAATATTTTTCCAAACTTTTATCATTTTCATTTATATATCCACTAAATATATATATGTATATTATCATTTTCATTTAACTTGATCAAATTAATCAAATTATGAACTTGTGCGATAAATAACATAAATATTAAAAAAATAAATCCAAAAATTTTTTGTTAATTAAATTTTAAAAAATAATTTTTCGTAATATACATTAAAACATAATTTTTTCTAATATAAAAATAAAATTGTAATACTCATAAAAAGTGCAAATTAACACACAAAAAATATATTTTTTTCTAAATATTAAAATTTACGTAAAACAAACTTAGAAAAAATTTATTACGAAACAAATCTTATATATCATATAAAAAAATATTAAAAATTATGTTAATTATCACATCTAGTATTTTAATTTTAGATATCAAATCATGCCAACAATTAACCAATTTTGTAATTTGTTAACATTTGTTCTATGATAAAGAAAAATTAAAAAAAAGAAAAAAGAAAAAAGAAAAAGAATATATTTAATTTTTTGATTTTGTAACCATTGATGTTTTTTTTATGTATTATACATTTTAAAATATGCATACTATAAAAAATTATTACAATTTAAAAAAAAATATTAATTAAGTAAATGGGGGAAGAGGGGAAGAGAGACACAAAGAGGAGAAAGGAGAGGAAGAAAAGAAGGGGAGGAATAAGAGGAGAGAGAAAGAGAGAAAATAAGATTCAAAATGGACCGTTGGATGTTGAAGCCTTAATTGATTTGAGAGCGTCGGATGTTGAAGCCTTCATTGATTTGTGAGCCGCTCTATTTTATTATATAGATGGTGACAACAACTGCTCTTCTCTCTCCCATTCCATGTTCATAATTTACCCTCGCTCCCAACCCCCACGCCCCACGCCTGTCCCCCTCTCCTTCTCGGGGAATCTATCTAATAAAATATAAATAATTTTAAATTTTTCGCTTACTCAATAAATTATCTGGGTCGTCCAAAGTTTGAGATAAATCCCACCGTTCATACATCTATCTAATAAAATACATCTATTTATCTAATAATCTAATAATAATTTAATAAAATACAAATGACTTTAAATTTTCCGCTCACTCAATAAATTATTTTGGTCGTTCAAAGTTTGAGAAAAATCATATTGTCCATACAGTGCCGGAGGCACAGGACCCAGCTAGTAATATAATATTGTAGGCACTACGTACCTTTTGCGTTTGAATGACTGCATCATGTATTAATCTTTCCATCCTCAAAAAAATAGTTGAAGTGAAAAATAATAATAATAAGAATTTGATATATATACACGGTCTTCAATCTTACTTAAGAGAAAGGTCTAACCGGGAATAATTTACTTATTTTTGTTAAATTTTTCCTCAACAATTACTGTCTATTACTCCCTCTGTCCTAAATTAATTGCTCAATTTTGATTTTTTTAAGTTAAATTGATTATTTATAGAATTAATAATTAAGCATATATAAATATATTTCTAAAATTATAAAAATTGGGGTTAGTAATAAATTGTATATATTTTTTTTTGTTATAATCTCTTCACTTATATTTTAGCAAATATAGTAAAAAGATTAATTTTAAAAATGGTCAATTTAACTTTAAAAAGTCAAAACTAAGCAACTAAGCAATTAATTTGGGACGGAGGGAGTAATAAAAATGAGTAGTACAAGTGAATCAAGTGATTATCGATACCAACTTCTCCACATACATATATATATATATATATATATATATATATATATATATATATATATATATATATATATATATATATTACTAGCACTTATGTTAGGTTTAGATTGAAAGAATAGAATGAAAAGTGGAACAATTCATTCAATTCTAGTTGAAATGATTTATTTCATATTCTCTCTCCTCCAAGAAATCAAACACAATTTTTTCATTCCAATCACAATCAAACAAAATTTTTTTATTCCATACGAATGAGTCATTCTATTCCCTCTCTCATTCTACCAATCCAAACGTAGCATTATTGTAATGATCACGATGATCAAATAATTTTTGTAAATGAGATTTATGTGAAATTATCTAATAAAATGAGATTTTATGGATAATTTGTATTTTATGTGACTTATGGTCAGGGTCGGCCCTGAGTTTTGAAGGGCTTAAAGCGACAACAAAAAAATGGGCATTTTGCGAATTGCTATTAAGATAGGCATAAAAAAACTAAGAACTTTCCGTGAACGTGTAGGTATAATATGAAAATGGGGCCTTCCTGATTAAAAAAATACAAGTTTGCCATTAAGATTTGGGCCTGGTAAATTTTTTGTGGGCCTTTAAATTTAAACTGATGTGGACTGGGCTCTTTTGTTTGGGTATATATATACATAACACAAATATCTCTTGGACTTCTTAGGGGCCCTAAAAATTTAGGATCAATTACATATTCTATTACATTTCTTAAAATAATTACAACAATAGTGCACTCATAAAATATTTATACAACTAATATAATTTCCATATTTATTTACAATATTAGTGCAATTAGGATTCCTTAATTTAAGGTATTAGTATGCAATTAGAATTCCTTAATTTAGGAATTAGTTATACCCATAACTTCTTCTTCTCTCTCCTCATCTATAACAACTGCATTAGTTAATCATCCCTTCTTCTTCATTCAACGTATTCTTTCTCTCTCTCTCTCTCACTATATATATATATATATATATATTTATATATGCAAGTATCTGAATTTTATAGATTAATTCAGATAAATTCGTACACTTGTTTCATTCAACTTATTCCATGACCCGGTTACGGTGTGGATGGTTACAAGTCCAATCTGGCCACTGCATACTGCACAGGAGTTGCTTGCTTGCGTGAAGAGATGATCAACTAAACTACAGATACTTGCCAATATCTCTTACGATTTTCCCCTTCAAAATGTAACGTTTTAGATTTAATTGTTTCTTCATATATAGTTCTAAATGAGCAGACCCCCAAATCCAGCCCAATAAAATTTTGGGACGGTTACATTTGTCTTTGATAAATGGGTATGAACTAATGCTAAAATTTTGGCACTGTCTTACGATTGTTTTGATCTCTTTTTGTTGCCAATATCTTTTATTCTTCCTTCTTAGACAAATACGTGAAGAGGCATGGCGAAGGGAACTGAATGTTGTCCAGAGAAATTATGGGCTTCCTGAATGATGGTAACAAAACCTTCATATCAAGGTAACTAAACTGTCATATCAAAGTAACCAATCAACCTCCACACTTTAAATTTTTTCTTAGTTCAGTTGGTTACCAAACCTTCGTACCAAGATAAGCAAACCTTCGTACCAAGGTAACAAAACCTTCATACCAAAGTAACTAATTCACATCTACACCTGCAGTTTTTCATAGTGCAGTTGGTAGCCAAACCTTCTGAACAAGGTAACCAATTCAATTTTATTAAGTTACCAATTTCGTTTAAATGTGATGCAGTTAGTAGTCAATCATTCATACAAAGGTAACCATTTTATTATTTATGAGTAACAAAATAGTTATAAAAAAAATTAAGAACATTAAAAGTTACATCTATTTATTTTTAAATTTCTTGTAGGGCAATCTTCTACTTATTCTCATTGGCGTTTTGGACAATGGAGATTCGCGGTGGTGTAGCAGCGAAGTATGTGAGGTGTAGCGGCGGACTATTATTTCAAAGTGTATGTGAGGGAGATGAAGATTTGAATTAGAATTCGAATTATTATTTTGAATTTGAATTTATTTTTGTTGTTAGATCCAAATATTTGAATTTGAATTATTAATTATGGCAGTTATTTGTCCTTAATTTTAGGTTTCTTTATTAATGTGAATTGTACTATTTTTTGTAATATGACTCTTAATTACAATCTTTTTATAATTATTTGATTGATGCACTTTTTTTGTAATTACTTTCTATTTGTTGTATACTTATGTAAAGGACCCAAAAATTTATCAATTTTAGTGGGCCTAAAGCCCGGGCACCTTGGGCTTTAGCCCAGGGCCGGTGCTGCTTATGGTCGTTATATGATCACACTACATGTTATGTGAGCGTTTTTAAGTGTTTGAGGGGTAAATGTGAAATTTTTTTTTGAGAAAAGAGTAAAAACACTATTCACGCAAAAAAATCAATTTCGTTTTTTTGAATTACGACATAGCGTTTTTTCGAAAAAGGGGTCGGTGGCAAACTCATATTTTTCGAATATTGACATTTGGTTTTTCGGCTAATCAAGTGGATTACGAAAACGTAACCGAATAGTTAAAAAAACCTAATTAGATAAGAAAGTGTCTAACCAGAATTAGTTAGACTAACTAAGCCTAAGATTTTCAAGGCTTGGCTAGGGTTTGTAAGAATTGGCTAGGTTTGAGTTAAGGGTTGAGCCTAGGGTTTGAAGAGATTGGCTTAGGGTTGAGCCAAGGGTAAAGCCTAGGTTATGAGGTTGTTTGACTAAAGTTGAGCCATGACCTAAGCCTTAGGGTTAAACCCTAAAGACTTGAAGCCAAAGCTAACATTTTAGTAACAAGAGCATGACAAGGCTTATCAAAAGCATAAATGAGGGGCATTTGAGGCATTAATGGTCGGGTACATGCAATATGGAGGGGACAATTGGTGAGTTATAAGGTATGATTCACCTTATCTCAACCAAGCATTAAGTGTTTGGTCCCCTAAGTAAGATGTCTTTGCTATTAAATGGTTATTAAGTGTCTCGAGTTAGTTTAATTGTGATTTGATTAGGCTAACTCAAGGGGATGACCTTGTGTGACTTTAATTGGGTGACCAACTTGTAAGAAGAGGAAACTAGGTTGTAGACACTCAAAATTTTGCTTTCCTTTTACTAACCTTGCAGGAGGATAAAAGCATATTTTTCCACTCCTTAAACAACCCTGAGGGACAGTAACAACCACTTCAACCCTGGAGATCGACAACCCTGAGGGAAGGCAAATATATCATTTTGCTAAACACAGTATAGATGTGACGCCCCCAAAATAGGTATACATAACCCATTCTGAGTCGCCAAATACATGGTACATAAATCAAATACAAACTTAATTTACACAATACGACAAAAGCGTAGCTGAGAGTTTTAACACGAATATTGTCTCATAGGCAATATCCAAACTCAAATGGAGTGCTTATTACATTTAATATCACACTATTTCTTAGAATAGTGAGGACTACTATAGCCACCATCTTGGACCATCGCTCCATTCCTCGACTAGTCCCGACTATGTTCTCATTTCTTGAAGAGAACAATGAAAACAAAGGGTGAGCTCAACTAGCCCAGTAAAGAATATTATGACTAAGATAATGCAGAATAACTTATCGTTAGCCTTCAATAGAGTTAAATTGATAAAATACAATAGACAACAAGTTTAACTGCAGCGGAACAAATAATCCATTAGAAGAGTCAAGTAGAGCATGATATCTACTATCTTCTATGATTTAAAAGTTCATCATCAATATTTTATCGTTGTAACACAACTCAATAAATAATTCACATCACTGAATTATCCATGCACTGCGGGCCAAGGATATTCATTAGTATAACATCCACGAATTATCCATGCACTACGGGCCAATGATATTCGTTAGTATCACCAATGGTCATGATCACGCCAACAACTGTCCATCAATGCACTACAGGCCAATGAGGACTTTTACCACATCATTTGTAACATTACAGGTCATGATTATACCGATACATAGTCATAATCATACCAATCAGCAGTCCATCTATGCACTACTGGCCAAAGATGACGTTCATCACAATATAAGCATGCGGATGATGACAATGATATAAAAATTCAATTAAGTAAGAACAAGGATAAATTTTAAAGGTTTATAAATCAATTTATCCAGAGTTCAAGAATGTCCAAAT
The DNA here is from genome assembly GCA_020205505.1 of Panax japonicus. Lineage (NCBI taxonomy): Eukaryota > Viridiplantae > Streptophyta > Magnoliopsida > Apiales > Araliaceae > Panax > Panax japonicus. Next base: position 20,492,257 of record CM035108.1, on the reverse strand, counting down.
TGTCAACATGATAACTGCTTTGTGGAGTAAAATTCAAGAATAATATTGTATCAAAAATAATTTGGACAGAAAAGAAATTAATTTTTTGTCATGAATAGTAACCCAGGTGAATAGTACCCGAGTGAATAGTATCCTGTGAATAGTACTTCATGAATAGTACTCCGTGAATAGTACTCCGACATGAAAAGATTAAACTTTAATAAGAATGTTCAAAAAAATACCCTTGTAAAACGATACTAGATGAAACGCAAATTTCAAAGATATTCTACTAATTTCAAAGAGTCTAGAAGCAATAATTAACAAAATGAGTGTAGAATTCAGAATCTAAAACGAAATAATATTACTTGTATACTATAGAGTATGGAAGAAAATATTATTTCTTACGAATATTGAACAATAATAATATCCTTACTGTAAGACCCCAACTTTTTATGAATAAAATTGAATTTCCTCTATTCATTATCTTGAAATAATAAGGAGTTAATTTGATATAATGTTTTGGTTATGGGTGAAATGTGCAAATTTTACAAAAGAAGCAAGTGGTTATAAAATATTCATTGTTGTCGGGGAATATTCGTTTGGTCGTAGAATATTCTTGCTGTCGGGGAATATTCGTACGACGGCGCAACCATTTGTGGGCCCCATAACAGAAAACGATCGGATGAAGAAAACGACAAGTTTGATTTTTTATAAATAACGACGTAATTGTTACCGTTAACACTGTTGGATTACCTGGTGGTTAAAATACAGTAATACGCGTGGTTGCACAGTAGCACACAGTATTGCACAGTATTTTTGAATTATTGATTCTTACGTAAGAAGGCACTACTCAATAATTGTTACAATAATTACTGTTTAAGATTTTATTTTATTGATTCAATAATTGCAGCGTTGATATTTTATATTATTGTTGTTTCAATAATTGTCACTACACAGTATTTCCTATTATCAGATCAATAATTCATATTATTTGAATAATATTATTAGATAGTATTATTGACAATGTCTAAGGAAGTTCTGTCTAGAAAAGGAGTTTGGTCACCTAATTGTGTGCCAGTAAGGAAAAATCCTCATCGAAAACCCCCTCTTTCTTGGGAACAACCTGGTTGTCATAATTGTGATTATGTAATATTATTTGTGAATAATTAATTATTGATTTATATGATAAGGAAATATATATTTTATATGGATATAAATGAAGGATAGGAAAATATTTATTTTATGTGATTATAAATGAAGGAATTAATGTTGGAGTGTTTTATCAGTATTTTGTCAGAATAGAGGTGTTGAAAATCGTCCGTATGTGGATTTCAGTCATTTTTCGTTTAGAATAATTTGGAAAAACTTAAATCTACAAAGTTGTAGAGAATTCGATTTCATATGAAATGGACATAAAATTCGTATTTTTTTGATAAAAGGGCTATTTATTATGAATTATTGAAGTTTCAAAAATAAATATTTTTATTAAAACATGGGTGGGCCCCACTTTTATTTTTTTATGGAAAATGCTGAAATGGTGTGCTGAAAATTCAAAGTGGTATGCTAAAAAATCAAAGTGGCCTGCTTGAAATGGTTTTAGGATATTAATATTTTATTATTTAATCTGCTTTGGCGTTCTAGTATTTTTCAATAAATTGGTGCTTATGTTAGAATTAAAAATCACACCAGAATCATAAGTTTTCTCTCTCTAAATTATCGAGCATATTTTGTGAGTATTTAGATACCTTGAGAGTTGCTATTCAGTGCAAATTTCCTTGAGCATTACATCCGATATTCGAGTCAAAAATACTATTCTTTTTAGGTAAGGATTGTTATTTTCTTTTGTAAATGATATTATTTCTTTCAATATCATTATGCTAAAATATTTGTATGAATTTTATTATGGAATTTTTACCTTTTTGTGTCGGGATTACTATTCACGAATACGACACTATTCACTGAAAAATAAAATTTTTTCTTCTTTATCCCAGATGTTTATTATGGTTACTATCTTTGATTGTATCCATGTTTTGATCTTCGTTCTTGAATTTTACTCTACTATGGTTTATTATGGAGTATTTTTAAACTTGGATCATCAAAAGTACGAATTTCTAATTTTTGTCCTTTTATCTCACTTGATTCGTTCTTTAAAATATTTTTCATCATCCTCAGTCCTTAATGGTGATACTTGATGAATATCTTTGGCCTGTAGTGCAAAGATGAATGATTACCTGATGAATATCTTTGGCCCGTAGTGCAAAGATGAATATTTGATTCAAGATGTATATTGATTGATGTTGCAGGGATAAAATATTGATGATGGACTTTTGTTGGGAGATTGCATATTTAAAATTTGATGTTGAAAGTTAATAATCATGATTATATGTAATGTCCTTCAAAGGAACACATGTACAAGGACTTAGTGATAGATCCAATTTGTTAGGTTGATCTGAACTTTAAATGTTTATCATTCTGTAAATGAATGTATAGAAGAAGCGATCAAAGCTATTAGGTTGATCTATATCTTGAAATGTAATAGATAGTCTTTAATTGAATCGTAGTCTATCAATATGATCAAGAGATTACAGAAGACAAGGCATAATCATATAGCATTGAGGATTGTAGTGTATCTGCTTTGAAGGGCATCTCTGAAATCGTAGAGTAGTCCTAACGTTTACCTAGCCAAGTCAGAGTTCGTAGAGTGCTCTCGGAAGCGTAGAGTCTGGAAGTCAAGCAAGTGCAGATCGTAGTGTACCAGTACTTAAGAGAAATCCTAATGTTCTCATCTATCAGCACCAGACCAAGTACCCAGGTGGCATGACACCACGATCAGAATCGTAGAGCTTCATTTGTTTGTGTCAGAAGCATCGAACCTCGTCTACTTGTTTAAAGATTAATCACAATAAATATGGAATGAGCTATAGACGTTGAAGACCTCGGGAGTCACAATGACACAACAGTTGTCCTTAGTATATAACAAAGAAACGTATTGAAGAAGCTAAAGAAAGTACTATGGGTCAGTAGAAAACACCTTTTCAGGTGTTAGGTGAGATAGCAGTCTGCTGTGTTAGGTGTGTCAGAAGTTATACATAAAGTCTCCACCAAAGTTTAGAAATGTCAAATGCATTTAATGCTTCAACAAACGTCTTCAACGGATACATTTCAAAGGCATCATATATACAAAACATCAGCAGATGAAATTTTCAAACAAGCACTGAACAAAAAGTTGAAGAACACTCAACGGTCAAACTCTACGATCTGAAAAAGAAAAGCTTGCTCAGCTACTCAGTTCTTTCGAACACAAGCTTAACGGCAACTGAGTAGCACCATTCAACAACTCAACTATTATCTAGTGAAGGAAGAAGTTCCAAGTCAAAAGGACTTGAAGAGTTCTAAGTGAACTGTGAAGTACCAAGTCTGCTAGACTTGACGAGTTCAATAGTGAATTAAGAAGTTCCAAGACTGCTGGTCTTGAAGGAATCTGTGAGATTCAAAAGTTGTAAAGATATCCTTAGTGGATTTCCTACTCGAGGAGTAGAAGAGTGGACTAGGAGCTTTGAATGCTCTGAACCACTTAAAATCACTGTGTCCCTTATATTCTTGCCATAACTGCTATAACTGTCATAACTGCCTTACTCCTATTTATTCATTATATCTTGAAGGGAAAACAAACAAATCTTAATTCCACTGTGCTTAAATCATTATCAAAACCAACAAGTATTCCGAAAAGAAAGAATTTAAAATATCTATTCAACCCCCCTTCTAGATAACTATTGTGCCTTTAGGAACTAACAATCAGTATCAGAGCAGGTTCTATCAAACAGTCTACAAAGCTTGAGTAGATCCAATGGCACATCTGATAAGCGAATCAAAGACCGGAGGAGGCAGCAAGCCACCTATGTGAAACAAAGATAAATTCGCCAACTGGAAAGTTCGTATGCAAGCCTACATGGATTTAATAGATGAAGATCTATTTGAAACTGTTCAAAATGGACCCTACATTCCTACCAAGCTTGTTCCTACTGTAGACAATCCAAACCGAATCTAGATAAAGGTCAAAGAAGAATGGACTGACAACAAAAAGAAATTTGTCCAACTCGACAAAAAGGCCAAGAATATCTTGTTTCAATCGTTAGAAGACGATCTGTTTGAAAATGTGGTAAACAACAAAACATCAAAGAAAATATGGGAGGCATTACTCATCATGCGTGAAGGAACTGAAGAAGTTAGAGAAAATAAGCAATCTCTCCTGACTCGGCAATATGAAATGTTTGCACACGTTCAAGGAGAAAATGTCACTTCCACCTACGAAAGATTCAACGTGCTGCTCAACTCTCTCCAAGCCTATGGAAAGATCTATCCAAATAAAGATCTAATCATAAAGTTCATGAGAGCTTTACCTAGCAAGTGGGATGCCAAAACCACTGCCATCAGAGAGTCAAAAAATCTCCATGAAATGACTGCTCAACAATTATATGGCAACCTTCTCACATATGAACTGGAGCTGACTTAACGAGAAGAAACTCTATCCGAAGGAAGAATGAAAGACAAAGGAGTAACTCTAAAAGCAACAGACAACACTTCAAAAGCTAACACTGAGAACGACTCTGACTATGATGAAGATGATGAGGACTTTGCAATGTTGGTAAAAAGACTCAGAAGATTCATGCGTCAAGTGTGACAACCCGAGAAATTAGACAATTTATGAAAATCATAATTGATTGATTTAAGGTTCAATATTAGGACCTAGACAGGAAATAAGTGTATGGAATTGGCAGTTATGTAATGAAATTCCAAGAATTTCAAAAGTTTTGAACAAAACTTGAATTATGTGATAGACTGTAAGTGATAGTCTAGTAATGAGGTATAAGATTTTGGTAGATTTAAAATTCTTTTGAAGAATTATTAGTGATAAGTATCGAAGTGAATACTATTCGGTATATTTGGTTACATATGTGAACCGTAATGATTTGAGATCAAGGATTGATCAGATAAGTTATAACTTTAGAAAACCCTAAAGTTATGTTAATCATACGTTTAGTAAGTTAGAAAAATCTAACGAATTATTAGAAACCCTAACGGTACGAAACCCTAAATTCATGATATGAATATGGTGATTAAGTTAGAAAACCCTAATGATATGTTCAGAAAGCCTAATTTCTGTATCGAGAATTTAAACCCTAATTTGAGAATCCTAATGCGAAGTATTAAACCCTAAGGGTTAAAAAGTTGTGTGTAAGGAATATGAACATTAGGTGATGGTTTATATTTGTTTATTATATAAACAAACAAAAGAAACTAGTGTAACCCTAATTATATATTAGGAATGAAGGATTTAATAACTTAAGGGTTATGGGAAAAGAGAATGGTGGTATTTAGAATACTTACTAATTCTAAGAGATTTATTTTATACATCTCAAATGATTAATTTTATAACCTAATTATAACAAGTCTAAATTGGGTTAAGAAAATAAGTGTGCATGAGCAAGGATTGATGTTATAATTGAGGAAGTAAAAACCCTAATTAAATGATTTGGGTTGGATAAGAATTAAAGGAATTGGACTATATATATGTATAGCCCAAATGTTGGCCAATGAAATTGATTAGAGGATCAAGCAAAACATTAAAGGAATGACTCAATTTTTAGCCCAAGTGAGAGAGGAATTTTTGGACATTTATTAAATCGAAATAAGCATGAAATCAAAAAGCCAAACTTGGTGAGAAATAGGCCACTTGGCCGGCCATACAAGAGAGAAAAGAGGGGGAATGAATGTGTATTAATTGCTTCATTTCTCATTTTCAAAGGTTGCTCACCAAACCACTAGCTAGTGTTCCCTAATGTAGCTAGCTTTATAAAGGAGATCCATAATTCAAGGGATGGCAAGGAAAAAAATGGAGATTTGTAGTGCTTATATATATATACATATATATATATTTGGAGCCTATAAATAGGACTCATCTCATTTGCTAGCAAAATGTTTACTTCATTTTACACTTCCTAAGTTTCAAAGTTAGAGAGCAAAATACTTGAGGGAGAGAGAGAGGGGGGCTGCCGAGCTCCAAGAAGGAATAAGAGAGAAGATTTTGATCTTCCATGCCCTCCAAGATCCATTTCATAGTTGGAAGAAAAGGATATGTTAAGAACTCAAAAGGTATAAAACCAAAACTAAATTATCCTTCGATTTAAGTTATTTTGATGGAATAAAGTTCTAAGGTTTCAAAACTCAAAAATCTTAGATCTACATGATTTAGAGTGTTTTATGTGTGGATCTATCTATCTTGTGTGTTAGAAGTTAGATCAAAAACAAGAAAAGTGAAGCTAGGTTTTCAAAGTGTAGAAAATTCTAATTTTCTTAGTCTTGATATTATTTAATCTTGTGGTTGATGCCTGTTTGATGAAATAAGAAACTTTGTTTCTAAACTCAAAAACCATGTATATACATGTTAATAAGTGTTTGGATCTACCCATAATGGGGGTTGATTTGGTGGAAATCAAAAGGAATTGAAGAATGGAAATTTTCTGGAAAAGTTAAACTTTTAAAAAGTGTGATCAAGCTTTTGGATCTTTGAAATCTATGATGAATATATATGATTTATGTTCTTGGGATGCTAGATATATGTGTTAAGGGTAAAATCCCTTTGGAATTACTCAAATAGGTTGAAAAATGACCAAGTTATGGGATTTCTCCCAAACTACTCAAAGATAAGAAAACTATTAAAAGGACAGTTTTGTAACAGCCACTTCCGGGCTAAATTCCGGGAGCTTAACATGTCCAAATATTGATTGTGATAGATGAAAACTGTAGTTAGGAAAGATAGGAATCCAACAAAAGTGACGGATCATTAATCGGAGTTACAGATTTCGTTTTATTTAAGTTTTGGTGAAGGACTCCAAAACTGCCAAAGTGCAAAAAGTTTCTGCCCAAAATATTCCGGAGGCTGTTTTGGACATTTATTTAATGAGAAAAATTCCAGACTTTTGGGAAATGAAAATATATGGTATTATGTAGCTCGTGTCCAAAAATGAGCTGATTCCGAGTTAAAATGACCAAGTTATGACCATTACAATTTTTGTGATTTTCCGACGGAAATCGCTATAAACGGAGTTCTACAACTCCGATTGCCACAAAATTTAAAATGGAGCATCACGTTAACATATATAAGGTTATTCCAAAAGATGGGCATTACTGGAGTTAAGCACGAGGTAGCTAATTTCTTAAGCTACGCACTAGAAATTAATTTTTGAAAAATACCAAAGGAAGTTGAAAAATTATGGAAAAATAATTTTTGTGTATGAAATACATGTATATATGTTTGATCAAAGGATAGGAATATAATAAACTGATTTGATATTTTCGTGACACGGATATAGAATTCAGCTTGCTGGATTGTGTAAATTGTGAATCCAGTTTACTGGATTAGAAAATCTGATGAATACAACTTGATGGATTGAAAAGAAGTTGACTGAATTGAAAATATGTTAAATCCAGTTTGCTGGATTGTAGTTTAGATTGCTGGATTTGGAATCCAGGTTGCTGAGTTGGCAATTTGGTTGTTAAATATAGAATCCAGGGTGCTGGATTAGTGTTTGCCTTATTACATGTTAATGAATAGTTTATGAAATGAAAAGCGAGTGTTGAATCATATAAATGTGATTCTATGGCATGATTAAGCGCTTAGAAAGAGTTTAACTGAACTTAAACTCAAGTATTGTCCGACTAGACCGTTGGGATATTAGAATTATGTCAGTTTTAAGTCAAACTGAAATAGTTTGACCTGATACTAAGTCTTATGTGAATTATAGACTGATAGAGTTATGTGGTAATGCGTTTAGATTATTCTGTGGATATAATATAACAGTAATATACTGTGATGATATTATTCTAATTATTGGAGATCTATATTATTAATATTAGGTCTTCGGTTAAAGCGTTAAAAATTGCGTTACGGTAATCAACGGTTCAGGCAAGTTTCTTTTATTTAACTCTAATAAGAGTAGTTTCTTCAAGCTTATGGTTAATAATTGTTGATTGCCATGAAATTTGTACTCTATACATCTTGCATGTATAAGTCAGGTATGAAAGGCTGATCACCTTCATTACCAGTTGGTTCAGAAATGTTTGTTCATATAAAATACTTGTTCAGTCAAAATTTTGTTCCTGCTAGTTCACAATTATATTGTTGAATTATAGCCAGCTTATTATTCAAACTCTTCAATCATGATATATCGTTATATTGTTGAATTTAAACTTGTTGGGCAACTTTCATGCTCACCCTTGCTATATCATGATAAAACATTGCAGATAAAGCGAACGTGTTCGGATACAGGAAAAGGTTAATGCCAAGTTCAGCTTGGGGCAATATATGCAGCTATTTTGTAATAGAATAGTTGATAATAATGTTATGTGTTAGATAACTTATGAATTGTGTAATCAGTTAAGGTTACTCGATTTTGGGAAAAAGTGTGTAAGTTTAATGTATAAACAATTTATGTTTATATCTTCCGCAAATAGTGATAGAAATAGCGTACCGAGTCCGCGGCGATTCGGGGCCCGGATTCGGGGCTATCACAGTTGGTATCAGAGTTGTTGGTTATGAAGCTTAGGTAGGAATACCTGAGACCAATAACCGCAGTGATTAGGATAAGATCTAACTCACATAGAGTTAGTTGGTCGGTAAGATTCAAAGATGAATCTCGGCGAGTGTAAAGACACAGAGTTCCCTAACTCTGATAATAAAGTTGAACAGTAATGGTGAATAGAACGAGTCTAAAAGACTGAAAGTGCAGGGATAGAAGATCATAAAACAAAACGATCATAGTGCATGGAATTGAATCGTAATATATATACGATAAGATCACCCCGTGATCTGATAAGGTTATGACAGCCAGAAAGAATCAATCTGATGATTGAAAAGTTTACAGCAAGATGTTGTATATCAGTTGTACTATGAAATTGTACTATGAAAATTCATGAAAGAGTTATGAATTGTAAATACGGATTAAATAAAATTCGTATGGAATAAGTGTGGAGCTAGAATTATGTGGGATTTCAATTGAGGACTCGTGTCAGCCGCTGAGTTGTATGATTCCTTGTATGGGCGGGGAATTTGTACTTGGTTTTAGAATCACTTAGCTTCCTGGTCGATGTAGTGGTTAGGTTGACCAATTCTTTGTATGGGCGGGGAATTGTCAGCTTAGCCTTCTATATTGATTAGTGGCCGAGTTTGGTTTGACAACCACTTAGTTTCTGGCATTGATAATCATTGAAATGTTTGTGTCGCGCTATTTGCTATATGCGTGTTAAGAGGGTGATTCCTTTCTCATGTGTATGACAGATAGATAGGTCATAGTTAGAGGATATAAGGTTAAGTACGAGTTCTTAAAATTCATACTTATGTGACATACTTGACGCATAGTTATATGAAATGTTTATGAACCCCTCAGCGAATGGACGCCAAAGGTCTGTCTAGGAAAGTTCGTGAACTCATATGATTGTGGCAATTTATGGACTCATAAGTGTGGTTTTATGAACTGGGTATAGTTATGTGTGAATGGAGTATTGAGGATAATAGGAGCAGATAGAATGTTTAAGCAAATGATTTGAAATATCGAAATTTGTTTTTAATTATCACTCATGTACCATGTAACCTGGTGCAGAGATGATAAAATGTGATGAAGTTGTAAATACAGAAATACTTAGTGTGAATTTGATCTTTGCTCGTGTTTTGAGTATCTTTAATAGATACCCGAGAAATTTGAGTATATATCAAAGTAAATCTTTGATAGATACCCGAGAAGTTTGAGTATCTTTGATAGATACCCGAGAAGTTTGAGTATCTTTGATAGATACCCGAGAAGTTTGAGTATCTTTGATAGATACCCGAGATGTTTGAGTGTCTTTGATAGATACCCGAGAAGTTTGAGTATCTTTGATAGATACCCGAGAAGTTTGAATATCTTTAATAGATACCCGAGAAAATAAGTTCAAGGTCTTATGTGATCGCTCAGTATAAATGGTGTAAGGTGCACGGTGTAAGGTGTAAGGTGAATTTCGGGGACGAAATTCTTAGAAGGAGGGGTGAATGTGACAACCCGAGAAATTAGACAATTTATGAAAATCATAATTGATTGATTTAAGGTTCAATATTAGGACCTAGACAGGAAATAAGTGTATGGAATTGGCAGTTATGTAATGAAATTCCAAGAATTTCAAAAGTTTTGAACAAAACTTGAATTATGTGATAGACTGTAAGTGATAGTCTAGTAATGAGGTATAAGATTATGGTAGATTTAAAATTCTTTTGAAGAATTATTAGTGATAAGTATCGAAGTGAATACTAGTCGGTATATTTGGTTACATATGTGAACCGTAATGATTTGAGATCAAGGATTGATCAGATAAGTTATAACTTTAGAAAACCCTAAAGTTATGTTAATCATACGTTTATTAAGTTAGAAAAATCTAACGAATTATTAGAAACCCTAACGGTACGAAACCCTAAATTCATGATATGAATATGGTGATTAAGTTAGAAAACCCTAATGATATGTTCAGAAAGCCTAATTTCTGTATCGAGAATTTAAACCCTAATTTGAGAATCCTAATGCGAAGTATTAAACCCTAAGGGTTAAAAAGTTGTGTGTAAGGAATATGAACATTAGGTGATGGTTTATATTTGTTTATTATATAAACAAACAAAAGAAACTATTGTAACCCTAATTATATATTAGGAATGAAGGATTTAATAACTTAAGGGTTATGGGAAAAGAGAATGGTAGTATTTAGAATACTTACTAATTCTAAGAGATTTATTTTATACATCTCAAATGATTAATTTTATAACCTAATTATAGCAAGTCTAAATTGGGTTAAGAAAATAAGTGTGCATGAGCAAGAATTGGTGTTATAATTGAGGAAGTAAAAACCCTAATTAAATGATTTGGGTTGGATAAGAATTAAAGGAATTGGACTATGTATATGTATAGCCCAAATGTTGGCCAATGAAATTGATTAGAGGATCAAGCAAAACATTAAAGGAATGACTCAATTTTTAGCCCAAGTGGGAGAGGAATTTTTGGACATTTGTTAAATCAAATAAGCATGAAATCAAAAAGCCAAACTTGGTGAGAAATAGGCCACTTGGCCGGCCATACAAGAGAGAAAAGAGGGGGAATGAATGTGTATTAATTGCTTCATTTCTCATTTTCAAAGGTTGCTCACCAAACCACTAGCTAGTGTTCCCTAATGTAGCTAGCTTTATAAAGGAGATCCATAATTCAAGGGATGGCAAGGAAAAAATGGAGATTTGTAGTGATTATATATATATATATATATATATATATATATATATATATATATATATATATATATATATATATATATATTTGGAGCCTATAAATAGGACTCATCTCATTTGCTAGCAAAAGGTTTACTTCATTTTACACTTCCTAAGTTTCAAAGCTAGAGAGCAAAATACTTGTGGGAGAGAGAGAGAGGGGCTGCCGAGCTCCAAGAAGGAATAAGAGAGAAGATTTGGATCTTCCATGCCCTCCAAGATCCATTTCATAGTTGGAAGAAAAGGATATGTTAAGAACTCAAAAGGTATAAAACCAAACCTAAATTATCCTTCGATTTAAGTTATTTTGATTGAATAAAGTTCTAAGGTTTCAAAACTCAAAAATCTTAGATCTACATGATTTAGAGTGTTTTATGTGTGGATCTATCTATCTTGTGTGTTAGAAGATAGATCAAAAACAAGAAAAGTGAAGCTAGGTTTTCAAAGTGTAGAAAATCCTAATTTTCTTAGTCTTGATATTATTTAATCTTGTGGTTGATGCTTGTTTGATGAAATAAGAAACTTTGTTTCTAAACTCAAAAACCATGTATATACATGTTAATAAGTGTTTGGATCTACCCATAATGGGGGTTGATTTGGTGGAAATCAAAAGGAATTGAAGAATGGAATTTTTTTGGAAAAGTTAAACTTTTAAAAAGTGTGATCAAGCTTTTGGATCTTTGAAATCTATGATGAATATATATGATTTATGTTCTTGGGATGCTAGATATATGTGTTAAAGGTAAAATCCCTTTGGAATTACTCAAATAGGTTGAAAAATGACCAAGTTATGGGATTTCTCCCAAACTACTCAAAGATAAGAAAACTATTAAAAGGACAGTTTTGTAACAGCCACTTCCGGACTAAATTCCGGGAGCTTAACATGTCGAAATATGGATTGTGATAGATGAAAACTGTAGTTCGGAAAGATAGGAATCCAACAAAAGTGACGAATCATTAATCGGAGTTACAGATTTCGTTTTATTTAAGTTTTGGTGAAGGACTCCAAAACTGCCAAAGTGCAAAAAGTTTTTGCCCAAAATTTTCCGGGGGCTGTTTCGGACATTTATTTAATGAGAAAAATTCCAGACTTTTGGGAAATGAAAATATATGGTATTATGTAGCTCGTGTCCAAAAATGAGCTGATTCCGAGTTAAAATGACCAAGTTATGACCATTACAATTTTTGTGATTTTCCGACGGAAATCGCTATAAACGGAGTTCTACAACTCCGATTGCCACGAAATTTAAAATGGAGCATCACGTTAACATATATAAGGTTATGCAAAAAGATGAGAATTACTGGAGTTAAGCACGAGGTAGCTAATTTCTTAAGCTACGCACTAGAAATTAATTTTTGAAAAATACCAAAGGAAGTTGGAAAATTATGGAAAAATAATTTTTGTGTATGAAATACATGTATATATGTTTGACAAAAGGATAGGAATATAATAAACTGATTTGATATTTTCGTGACACGAATATAGAATTCAGCTTGCTGGATTGTGTAAATTGTGAATCCAGTTTACTGGATTAGAAAATTTGATGAATACAGCTTGATGAATTGAAAAGAAGTTGACTGAATTGAAAATATGTTAAATCCAGTTTGCTGGATTGTAGTTTAGATTGCTGGATTTGGAATCCAGGTTGCTGAGTTGGCAATTTGGTTGTTAGATATAGAATCCATGGTACTAGATTAGTGTTTGCCTTATTACATGTTAATGAATAGTTTATAAAATGAAAAGCGAGTGTTGAATCATATAAATGTGATTCTATGGCATGATTAAGCGCTTAGAAAGAGTTTAACTGAACTTAAACTCGAGTATTGTCCGACTAGACCGTCGGGATATTAGAATTATGTCAGTTTTAAATCAAACTGAAATAGTTTGACCTGATACTAAGTCTTATGTGAATTATAGACTGATAGTGTTATGTGGTAATGTGTTTAGATTATTCTGTGGATATAATATAACAGTATTATACTGTGATGATATTATTCTAATTATTGGAGATCTATATTATTAATATTAGGTCTTCGGGTAAAGCGTTAAAAATTGCGTTGCGGTAATCAACGGTTCAGGCAAGTTTCTTTTACTTAACTCTAATAAGAGTAGTTTCTTCAAGCTTATGGTTAATAATTGTTGATTGCCATGAAATTTGTACTCTGTACATCTTGCATGTATAAGTCAGGTATGAAAGGCTGATCACCTTCATTACCAGTTGGTTCAGAAATGTTTGTTCATGTAAAATACTTGTTCAGTCAAAATTTTGTTCCTGCTAGTTCACAATTATATTGTTGAATTATAGCCAGCTTATTATTCAAACTCTTCAATCATGATATATCGTTATATTGTTGAATTTAAACTTGCTGGGCAACTTTCATGCTCACCCTTGCTATATCATGATAAAACATTGCAGATAAAGCGAACGTGTTCGGATACAGGAAAAAGTTAATGCCAAGTTCAGCTTGGGGCAATATATGCAGCTATTTTGTAATAGAATAGTTGATAATAATGTTATGTGTTAGATAACTTATGAATTGTGTAATCAGTTAAGGTTACTCGATTTTGGGAAAAAGTGTGTAAGTTTAATGTATAAATAATTTATGTTTATATCTTCCGCAAATAGTGATAGAAATTGCGTACCGAGTCCGCGGCGATTCGGGGCCCGGATTCGGGGCTATCACATCAAGGCAAAAGCAGCAAACCTAAGAAGTTCAACAACTACAACAGCCAGGAACAAATAAATGACTTATGCTATAATTAAAAAAAGCCTGGCCATTTCATTGCAAACTGCAACAAGCCTCTCAGAGAAGAACTCAATAAAAGATCAAATTCAAAGTAAGAATTCAAAGGCAACAAGAGGCTTCAGAAGAAAGAAAAAGGTCTTGTAGCCGGAGGATCGTGGAGTGACTCAGACAACGACTCAACTCTCGAATCTGGAGATGATGAAGATCCTCAAATGTTAAATCTTTGTCTGATGGCCAAACATGCAAAGGATAAGAAGAGCTCTGACATACTTGAAGTAAGTATAAATGAGGTATTTGACTTTAACTCTCCTGATGTAGACATTGATGATTTAATAACTGCTCTACATGGCATAACATCTGATCTGCATCAATACATGAAATGATTCGGAGTTCTGTCCAAAGATTATTCTCTTCTTCAAAAAGAGAAAGAGAAAGTTCAGGAAGAACTGGAAACAGCTCTTCTAAGTACTAACTCTCTCTCTAAATTTGAAGTTGAGAATAAATTTTTAAAACAGACCAATGAACTTAATGCACAAAGAGAGTCAAGTCTGACCTCTAAAATTGAGGAACTAGAAAGGACAATCTCTATATGGAATAAATCCTCTTCTTCAATGGACTCCCTGATCTCCAGTCAGAGAAGTGCATCTGATAGAACAGGTTTAGGTTTTGGGGAACCCATCTCAAAACCATGTGGAAAAGGTAAAGGAAACCAGCTCTAGTAATGTTTCAAGTAGAAGCATTACATTTGTGAAATCCTCACAGAAGGAAGAACCAGTCCAACCCTCCTCCTCAGATCCAACCTATGTTCCAAGGAATAAAGGATCTCATACTGGCCTAGGTTTTAGAAGAGAGAAGAGTAACTCAATCTCTACTCTCCAACCTCGAAGGGTCGTAGAGTCCAGTAAAATTGACTCCACGAATCAACTAGGAAGGAACAGTAAAGTTAAGCCTCACTCTTCATGAATTATGAAACATAAGGACACATGGAAAAAAAGAAAAAAAGGTATAAAGGAATGACTACTGGAAAACCATATAAGTCCAAATGGAGGAAGAATCCACACACACACACAAGCATGCATCATATTAGATGCTTTGTATGTAATAAGACTGGTCATAAGGCTGCAATATGCTACTATAACCCTATGCATGTGAAATCCAAAATTAAGCAAATTTGGGTTCCCAAGGGTACTAACAAAGTAGGACCCATGCAAGTATGGGTACCAAAATGAGAGTTCTATCTTATCACAGGAACCAAGCTCCATGATCACAACCTGGTATCTGGATAGTGGATGCTCAAGACACATGACAGGAAACAAAGTGCTTATGTCCAACTTCGTAGAAAAAGAAGGTCCAACAGTTATCTTCGGAGATAATGGTTATGGCAAGACAATAGGATATGACTTAGCTGGAAATGGAGCAGTGTTTTTCAGTAAAGTGGCCTATGTGGAAGGTTTACAACACAATCTTCTAAGCATAAGCCAACTCTGTGACAAGGGTCATAAAGTTACTTTCCTCAACAATCAATGTCTAGTTAGAGATCTGAAGACATCCTCTATAAAATTGACTGGAACAAGAGAAGGCAATGTCTATACTGTCAATCTTGATCAACTAAGCTCGGACGAAACGATATACTTTCTGGCTAAAGCATCTGAAGAAATGAGCTGGTTATGGCATAAAAGATTGTCTCATCTCAACTTCAAAAACATGTCTAAGCTGGCCTCCAAGGATCTAGTAGCAGGCTTACCCAAGTTTAGCTTTTTCAAAGAAAGGCCATGTAATGCCTGTCAGCTTGGAAAGCAGACTAGAAAATCATTTAAAAGCAAAATTGTCAACTCAATTGATAAAGCTCTGCAGCTGCTTCGCATGGATCTTTTTGGGCCAGTTGCAACAACAAGCCTTGGAGGGAAGAGATACTCTGTGACGCCCCCAAAATAGGTATACATCACCCATCTTGAGTCGCCAGATTCATGGTACAAAATATAATAAAAACTTAATTATACAACTATCGTATAAAATATGACAAAATATATGCTATGAGTTTTATTACAAATATTCTCATCTAGACAATATCCACACTCAATGGAGTCCTCATTAAATTTATTATCACACTATTTCACGGAATAGTGAGGACTATTAAAACAACCATCTGGACCGTCAATCCGTTCCCCGACTCGTCCCAGCTATATTCTCATTTCCTAAAGAGAACAGTGAAAGAAAGGGTGAGCTCAACTAGCCCAGTAAGAAATATTATGAATAAGATAATGCAGAATAAATTATCATTAGTCTTCAACAATGTTAAACTGATAAAATACAATAGACATCAAGTTTAACTACAACGGAATAAACAATCCATTAGAAGAGTCAAGTAAAGTATGATATCTACTATCTTCCATGTTTTAAAATATTTTCATCAATTTTTATTGCTGAGACTCAGCTTAATAAATAAACCATATCATCGAATCATTCCTGCACTTACGGGCCAGGGATATTCATTAAATCATCAATGGTCATGACTATACCGAATAATCCATGGTCATAATTATACCAAAAACTGTCCATCAATGCACTATCGGCCAATGAGGACTTTTACCACATCATTCGTTACATTACAGTCATGATTATACCGAATAATCCCTGGTCATAATCATACCAAGTCCATCTATGCGCGTAAGCCAAAGATGACTTTCATCACAATATAAGCATGAGGAAGATGACAATGATATAAGCAATAATCAAACGAAATCAATGATAAATATTAAAGACTTTAAATTTATCCAAATATTATCAATCACTTAATAAACTCATAATCTAATATTATTAATATTATAATAATATTTTAATCTCTTCTTAAACTTATAAACAATTTATTTTAATTGTTTATACTTTACCAAATAATGCATTTTAATCATTCAAAAATGTTATACTCATAAAATTTCATCACCAATGATAAAATCCCTTATCAAATATCTGCATATACCCTATATAGGATTCCCAAGTCTTAAAATCCTATTTTCCAATTTTGTTACTTCACATAACATATTTAATTCATTTACTCATAACAAGTTCATTTTTATGAAAAATACCAAATCAGTCCCAAAATTATTTCTTTTCTGAGATTTAGCAGAATATAGTCCTATATTGAACATATATTTTTCTTGAAATTTTTAAAATTTATTTACTATTTTTCATATGGCCAAAACTGCTGATTATTTAGACATTTATCATAAATTGTACTTTTGTCCAAAAATTCTGAAATTTATAGGGTATACTCCTGTTATATACATGTACTCCCAATAAAAATTTCACCAATTTTGGAGTTAACCACAAGGAGTTATAAGGGTTTACTTTTAAAATAGTCTTTTCCCATAAAATTCATAACTCTTAATTTATAAATCCAAAAATCCCCATCTTTGGACACAATATAGAAAACTCATCAAATTATCATTTCAAATTTTTTCCAGAATTTTTAGGGTCAAAAAAATTACGAAACTGCCCCTGGCAGAAACCCCTTTTGAATGAAAGAACTATTCATACGAATACAAAGGATCATTCACCATGCATGCGGTAATCCACAAAGACAAGTTATTCCAACAGAATAATAAAGAATGGAATAACAAAAGAATCTACCACGCATGTGATAGACCGTACATACAGGTTATTCTCAATAGAATAATAAAGAATGGAACCATGTCATGCGTAAACCGCACAGACAGGATATTCCAACAAAATAATAAAGAATGAAACCAGGTCATGCGTAAACCGCACAGACAGGATATTCCAACAGAATAATAAAGAATGGAACCATGTCAAGTGTAAACCGCACAGACAGGATATTCCAACAGAATAATAAAGAATGGAACCAGGTCCAGCGTAATCCGCACATATAGGATATTCCAACAGAATAATAAAGAATGGAATAAAAGAAGAATTTCACCATGTATGCAGTACTTCGCATAGACAGGTTATTCCAACATAATAATAAAGAATGGAATAACAGAAGCTCTCTTCATGAATACGAAAGAAATAATACCCCTTACCTTAGAAGAAGACTGGATACTGGAATAGTGAGGTAGCAGACTTCTCTTCTTCTTTCTTTCTATAATTTCTCTCTATAATAATTGCTCTATAGCTTTAGTGAATGGGTGATAAATGAAGGAAGAATGAGCTTCTATTTATAGGAAAATATAGTTTTGATAATTGCACATTTTGGGGCTCGAAATATTACAGTATAATACCTCCCTCTTTTTCTTCATTTTTAATTTAGTCCTGCAAGTATTATTAAACTTGCATCACCTCCCCTAATAATAAATCATGTGAATCAATAGTAAATCATGTAACTCAATAGTTTTAATCATGTGAAAAAATTAATTATAGTATAGTACCTTCAACTATACCTCCATTTTTAATTTAGTCATGCAAGTATTATCAATCTTGCACCAACTCCCCTAATAGTAAATCATGTGAATAAATAGTTATAATCATGTGAATCAATAGCAATTAATTGCTCATTTATCCGGTTAATTACTCGATTGGTCAATATAACCTCCAGACATCAATTATTATCGAAATAAATGTCGATATCCACTAACACTAATAATTCCAACACAATAGAACTATCAATTTCATCTTTAATCAACACGAACTTATTCATTATTAATATTATAATTCACAATATTTAACAACCAAGTCGTTCCCAGGAAAGAGGGGGCTTTCCGATAAGGATTTCTCCTTATTGGCGCGCAATTAGGTGACCAAACCTTTTCTTGACAGAACTTCTAGACATTGTCAATATTGCAAATAATAATATGAATAACTTTGCCGTCTCAATTATTGATTTAATAATATAACATATTATACATATGATATTATGACAATAATTAAATCAATAATATGAGAGATATGATGCAGCAATTACTGTAGCAATAATTGAGTATAACTGAGTGACTTCTTACGTAAGCATCAATAATCAATACCGTGTGCTGCTATGCAACCACGCGTATTACTGTACTTTTACTACCGGGTAGTTCAACAATTTTAACGGTAATACTTTCGCACTTATTTTTATAAAAAGATATTTTTGTCGTTTTCTAACTACGACAATACTTTCGTTGTGGGGTCCACCAATGATTGTGCCGTCGTACGAATATTCTCTGTTAAAACGAATATTCCCCGACACAACGAATATTTTATAACAACTTGCATACTTTGTAAAATTTTCAAATATCACCCTTAACTTTAACCTTTATCAATTTAACCATTTACTAAATAACATAATAATTATTAGAAAATTGAATACTTTCATTTCATAAAATTCGGGATCTCACAATCTCCCCTCCTTATAAAATTTCGCCCTCGAAATTTACGTACCTGGTAGTTTGAATATGATTAGAATACTTTGCTTTCTTTTCGGATTGTACCTTCCCGGTTATTTTCTCTCTATCATGATTTCCCCATTTCTCATCTCCTGTATTTCAGATATCATTCTAGAATATAGTTTCAAAATAAGTGTTAATTAACATGTCACATATTATCCCTATACTCTAACTGACCAATTAAATACCAAATAAACTTAGTTAGTCATACTAGCGAAGGAATTTCCCGTCTCTCCCCTCCTAGTTCTTGTCACACATCTCAGCCAGGGATCATATCCCTAAGCTTTGATACCAACTATGACGCCCCCAAAATAGGTATACATCACCCATCTTGAGTCGCCAGATACATGGTACAAAATACAATAAGAACTTAATTATACAACTGTCGTATAAAATACGACAAAACATATGCTATGAGTTTTAATACAAATATTGTCATCTAGACAATATCCACACTCAATGGAGTCCTCATTACATTTATTATCACACTATTTCACGGAATAGTGAAGACTACTAAAACAACCATCTGGACTGTCAATCCGTTCCCCGACTCATCCCAGCTATATTCTCATTTTCTGAAGAGAACAATGAAAGAAAGGGTGAGCTCAACTAGCCCAGTAAGAAATATTATGACTAAGATAATGCAAAATAAATTATCATAGTCTTCAACAATGTTAAACTGATAAAATAAGAATCAAGTAGAGCATGATATCTACTATCTTCTTTGTTTTAAAATGTTTTCATCAATTTTTATCGCTGAGACTCAGCTTAATAAATAAACCATATCATCGAATCATTCATGCACTTATGGGCCAAGGATATTTATTAAATCATCAATGGTCATGACTATACCGAATAATCCCTGGTCATAATCATACCAAAAACTGTCCATCAATGCACTACCGGCCAATGAGGACTTTTACCAGATCATTCATTACATTATGGTCATGATTATACCGAATAATCCCTGGACATAATCATACCAAGTCCATCTATGTACGTAAGCCAAAGATGACTTTCATCACAATATAAGCATGAGGAAGATGACAATGATATAAGCAATAATCAAACGAAATCAAGGATAAATATTAAAGACTTTAAATTTATCCAAATATTATCAATCACTTAATAAACTCATAATCTAATATTATTAATATTATAATATTATTTTAATCACTTCTTAAACTTATAAATAATTTATTTTAATTGTTTATACTTTACCAAATAATTCATTTTAATCATTCAAAAATGTCATACTCATAAGATTTCATTATCAATGATCAAATCCCTCATCAAAAATTTGCATATACCCTATATAGGATTCCCAAGCCATAAAATCCTATTTTTCAATTTTGTTACTTCATATAACATATTTAATTCATTTACTCATAACTAGTTCATTTTCATGAAAATACCAAATCAGTCCCAAAAATATTTTTTTTTCTGGGATTTAGTAGAATATAGTCCCATATTGAACATATATTTTTCTCAGAATTTTTAAAATTCATTTACTATTTTTCATATGGCCAAAACTGCCGAATATTTAGATATTTATCATAAATTGTACTTTTGTCCAAAAATTCTGAAATTTTACAGGGTATACTCCTGTTATATACATGTACCCCCAATAAAAATTTCACCAATTTTGGAGTTAACCACAAGGAGTTATAAAAGTTTACTTTTAAAATAGTCTTTTCCCATAAAATCCATAACTTTTAATCTATACATCCAAAAATCATCATCTTTGGACACAATATAGAAAACTCATCAAATTATTATTTCAAATTTTTCCAGAATTTTTTAGGATCAGAGAAATTACAAAACTGCCCCTGGCAGAAACCCCTTTTGAATGAAAATATTATTCATATGAATACAAATGATCATTCATCATGTATGAGGTAATCCACATAGACAGGTTATTCCAACAGAATAATAAAGAATGGAATAACAGAAGAATTCACCATGCATTCGATAGACCACACAGACAGGTACTCAACAGAATAATAAAAAATGGAACCAAGTCATGCGTAAACCACACAGACAGGATATTCCAACAGAATAATAAAGAATGAAACCAGGTCATGCGTAAACCGCACAGATAGGATATTCCAACAGAATAATAAAGAATGGAATCAGGTCATACGTAAACAGCACAGACAGGATATTCCAACAGAATGATAAAGAATGAAACTAGGCCTTGCGTAATCCGCACAGACAGGATATTCCAACAGAATAATAAAGAATGGAATAACAGAAGAATTTCACTATGTATGCAGTACTTCGCATAGACAGGTTATTCTAATATAATAATAAAGAATGGAATAACAGAAGCTCTCTTCATGAATACGAAAGAAATAATACCCCTTACCTT
The DNA here is from genome assembly GCA_020205505.1 of Panax japonicus. Taxonomy (NCBI): domain Eukaryota; kingdom Viridiplantae; phylum Streptophyta; class Magnoliopsida; order Apiales; family Araliaceae; genus Panax; species Panax japonicus. The sequence goes on along the minus strand of CM035108.1, from coordinate 20,470,449 downwards.
AGAAGAAGACTGGATACTGGAATAGTGAGGTAGCAGACTTCTCTTCTTCTTTCTCTCTATAATTTCTCTCTATAATAATTGATCTATAGCTTTAGTGAATTGGTGAGAAATGAAGGAAGAATGAACTTCTATTTATAGGAAAATATAGTTTCGATAATTGCACATTTTGGGACTCGAAATATTACAGTATAATACCTCCCTCTTTTTTTTCATTTTTAATTTAGTCCTGCAAGTATTATCAAACTTGCACCAGCTCCCCTAATAGTAAATCATGTGAATCAATAGTAAATCATATGACTCAATAGTTTTAAACATGTGAAAAAATTAATTATAGTATATTACCTTCTACTATTCCTCCATTTTTAATTTAGTCATACAAGTATTATCAATCTTGCACCAACTCCCCTAATAGTAAATCATGTGAATCAATAGTACACATATGTGAACAAATAGTTATAATCATGTGAATCAATAGCAATTAATTGCTCATTTATCTGGTTAATTACCCGATTAGTCAATATAACCTCCAGACATCAATTATTATCGAAATAAATGTCGATATCCACTAACACTAATAATTCCAACACAATAGAACTATCAATTTCATCTTTAATCAACACAAAATTATTCATCATTAATATTATAATTCACAATATTTAACAACCAGGTCGTTCCTAGGAAAGAGGGGGCTTTCCGATAAGGATTTCTCCTTATTGGTGCGCAATTAGGTGACCAAACCTCTCCTTGACAGAACTTCTATACATTGTCAATATTGAAAATAATAATATGAATAACTTTTCCATCTCAATTATTGATTTAATAATATAACATATTATACAGACGATACTGTGACAATAATTGAATCAATAATATGAGAGATATGATGCAGCAATTACTATAGCAATAATTGAGTATAACTGAGTGACTTCTTACGTAAGCATCAATAATCAATACCGTGTGCTACTATGCAACAATGCGTATTACTATACTTTTACTACCGGGTAGTTCAACAGTTTTAACGGTAATACTTTCCCCGTTATTTTTATAAAAATATATTTATATCGTTTTCTAACTACGACAATACTTTCGTTGCGGGGTCCACCAATGATTGTGTCGTCGTACGGATATTCCCCGATAAAAAGAATATTCTCCGACCAATCGAATATTATATAACAACTTGCATACTTTGAAAAATTTATAAATATTACCCGCAACTATAACATTATATCTAACTACAGGAGTTGTTAGACATCGGTTTCATTTGTCCTAGTACATCTCCTTGGGGTGCTCCTATTTTATTCATAAAGAAGAAAGACGGGAGTATGTGACTTTGTATTGACTACCAGGAATTAAACCATGTCACCATCAAGAATAAGTATCCACTACCTCGCATTGATGACTCGTTCGACCAGTTGCAAGGAGCACAATTCTTTTCAAAGATCAATCTTCGTTCTGGATATCATCAGCTCATGATTAAAACTGAGGATATTCCGAATACTGCCTTCAGAACTCGGTACGGGCATTATGAATTCTTAGTCATGTCTTTTGGATTGACTAATGCTCCTGCTGCTTTTATGGATGTGTGTTCAAGGAATATTTGGATCAGTTTGTTGTTGTCTTTATTGATTACATCCTCATCTATTCTAAATGACCTAGGAGTTAGAATCTGAAATGAAAGTGAGGTACCCTCACCTTTTCGAAACACTAGGTACGTACATCAATTTCGAGGATAAAATTTTATAAGGAGGGGAAGTTGTAAGACCCCAACTTTTTATAAATAAAATTAATTTTCCTCTATTCATTATCTTGAAATAATGATGAGTTAATTTGATATAATGCTTTGGTTATGGGTGAAATGTGCAAATTTTCCAAAAGAAGTAAGTGGTTATAAATATTCATTGTTGTCGGGGAATATTCGTTTGGTTGTGGAATATTTTTGCTATCGAGGAATATTCGTACGCCGGCGCAACCATTTATGGGCCCCATAACAGAAAATGATCGAATGAAGAAAATGACAAGTTTGACATAACTTATCAAGAATCATGAAGTGAAAGGAATAAATAGGAATATAAAGATTCCTTTAAAACATTTCATTCTTTTGCTAAGGGGTCAAATTGACCATGAACTCTTACTAGGTTTAGCAGCATTTCACCGTAAACCCTTCTTTCACGGTAAGTTTATATTCACAAAGAAGGTAAACTCACTCTTTCGTACATAGGCGATCAACCCATCGTATAACCCCATTTCGGGATATGTTCACCTCAAACTTAATCATTAGATTCCGCACTAAAATAATTTGGTTTGGCATAACTCTTCAAGGAAAGCTCGATTTTCTTTTAATCATGACATACCATTCGTCTTAGCCAAATCAAGTAGCTTAGACCATACTAATAAATTGCACATCAACTTGAAACATTTGTCTAATCAAATCAATTGACATCGACTACTTCTTTAAATTCTTTTACAATACATCAAAACGTTTTATAACGTCATGATACCGTACTTTTCACAGTACGTTGAGGACTTTGTCAGTTTATGACTTCATCATTATACATCATTCCATAGCTGGTTGGATCCTAAGATCACATTCCACACCAGGTTCAGTTGCATTAATAACTCCATACTTTTACATCTTTGCATCAAATTCACTAATGATATAAATATCATTTTGATATTTCAAATCAATATCTGTTTAGCCGAATTAATTAGAATAGACATACCAAGAATAGTTTTTTTAAAATCCATCGGTTCCAAAAGTTGAACCAATTCTCTCCTTTTCAAAACGCGCACATCAGCACGATCTCAATAAACTTCGAAATCTAGCATAGCTAGATGACTTGGAATATCTTATTCTCCATCTTCCTTCATTGTCTTACTTGCGACAATACTTAATCTTCTCTAGCACCTTCAATGTTAATTCTACTGAAAATAACTCATTTTCAGTCTAAACATTACTATACCTTAGTACAGTCCATCAACTTACCACACATTATGAGTTCAGGAACTTTCCACAATAATATGAGTTTAAAAACTATCCCAGTCAGACCATAGGCATCCATTCGCTGAGAAATTCAAAAAGATACCATATAATTATGAGTCACGAACTTACCATAAGTATGAGTTTCAAGAACTCGCACCTTATCTTATCGTTCTCTACCTACCAAGTATATACATGAGAAAAGATTCACCTTCTCGTCATATACATCTTGATAGCGCGACCAATTTCAATGATTATTACTGTAATAAACTGAGTGGTTGTTACACCAAGCACAAACCTTTGCCCAAACAAAGATTCATACAACTCAGCCATCACATGAGTCCTCAATTAAAGTCTTACAACATCTAACTTTCTCTATACTTAATATGAATTTTCTTTAATTCGTATGCTATCCTTTATAACTCAATCTGAGTTCTTCTTCCCATACTACTTCGTAGTACCATTCATTCATAGCATTAGCTATAAATCATTTATCATTTAACAGATCATCTGTTACTACGATTCACTATGATCACATGGTGATCTTTTTCCTTAATCGTTTAACTCAACGATCTTCTTATCCTTCTCTCTACGATTATAGCATTAGGTACTCATACCTAAGGTTTATAATCTATCAACTTTGATACCACTCTGTAACGCCCCAAAATCAAGTCTATTTTCACATTCGAATTCCGTACGTCATGATCCCATCTTCTTCCAAACATACATCATTATATAGCTAAATATAACAACATACATCCTCAAATCCCAGGTTCTAAAACCTTATAACCTCTTTCATTACAAATAATGATAATTACATTATTCTTTATCTCTTACAAGAGTGACTTTTATCCGCCACCAAGGATACATAACCGTTCATTAAATTATTCTATAGTTTAATTCTATCATTCTATGTTACAAGTCTTCGCTTGATCTTCACGCTCATTCATATAATGAATGACACTTCTTCTGGATACCGATCAGCTTGATCTTTACGAGATCCTTAAGTTTTTTCTAACATCGTTAGCTGAAAATGTTTTTATTTTAAGCAAGTGTGAGAATTCAATTGCCCAACAAGTCATAACAGTTGAACAAACAACTTTAAAAATTGAAACATTCCTTTAAGACCTCAATAACCGAATAAAGGTTATGAAGTAGCTTGAATAATAGAAATAATCTCGAATCTTATCATTTTAAAACATTAATCACATTTACTTTGAAATACTTTCATTTTCTACTCTCTTTCATACACATTTTGTCTGGCTAGAATTAATAGCACAGACTTAACAATAACGGTTCATGTATAAACAGAACATTCTCATATTGAATAGCTCAATCATAGAACAATTCATATCATAGAAACATCGAAGTGTTCACATTGTGGCACAAAGCCTCATACATTCTACCACCTTGTACAAATATCACACATTCGCACATAGAAAGAACTTCTCAAGTTCAACATCTGAGAAGTTTTAGAAACTAGCATTCATTTAAAATATGAATGAAGTTAGGAAACTTGCATTACGCACAGCTACAATTTATTGTTTACACTGAACTGTACCTTCCAATTCCTATGTAGCACATAAGGAAATAACACATATTCCAATTAGTCATATACTTGACTTTACGCATTGGTTTACTTAACTTTATTTCTTAGGGTTTGCGCTCTTACAAACTAAGTTTATGTGACCAAATTCCTTTACCGGTTAATGGCTTCATGACATATGGAGATGTCTTATTCAATACATTCATCATCTTTGATGATTTACATTCTTATCTTCTTCTTATAACTTCTCTAGGACTCAGCACACATCATTTCTCTAATAGTAGTCTATATAGTACTCTGAGTGGTTTCCCACAAACAACCAACAAACAAGTTCCCATCTTATCTACACTGCCCATAACAGTGAGTTAGATCGGTTGCCAGTTTCGTATATACCTTCGCTATCTGAAGGAATTGTTTAGCCCAGTTCCCATATGTCAACCATCAAAGGTTACAATTGTAATACAATCTAACTTATCTTAAACTTATCCGAACCATTAAACTATAATGTTCGTTAAGTCCATTTCATATTCCTTATGGCTTTTTGGCAACTAAATGCCATACCTCAGGATTTATTCTTTATCGTCGAAGTCATAAAGTCTTTTGTATACTCAGAACGATCATTCCATATTCATTCCACACATTTATAGTGTTAAGCATTTTACGTTACCTTATTCTTATCTTACAACGTCCGATTCATTCAACTCGGAACGTCATCCAAGTTAATCATTAACTCGGCTACTTTACATTATATGTACTTGTCTTTAATTCATCTTCTTCACCGTTCATAGGTTTAATCATTGGTCTTCATTATCCTATGGTCAAACCATACACGGGGTATAGGTTCTACCCGTTTAATATTCGCGTACACTTAACCTTCACGTTGGTAAAAGTGTTTAACATTTACATTTCATTCTAACATTCTCCATCCGACCCACATTCGGACTTTCGTTAATCTTATTACCATTCATTACCGCTTTCTTGATAATTCATATCTTACTTACTACCTTCGTTAAAGCCTAAGTTATACAACCAATGTACACTTAGAACGTTCGCTCGACGTGAATACGATTCACAAGAATCGTTTACGTATTCAACATTTATGTTACTTATCTCTTAATCTTTCATTCAACCTTTAACTAAGGTTTTAATTGTTATCATTCATTACTCATCACCTAAACCTATGTTCATTATTACATCTTAATGTCGAAGCCATATCGTTCATTGTTTGCTAAGACTGATCATTTATCACAACACCGTTGCGTTCACAGCGTCTAAACGCTTTAAATTCATCTCTCATAACCATGTCATAACATCAAAATGTTATACATTACTTTCATCACTTAACGTCTAAGGAAACACAACCTTAACAATCCCTCATGTTCGTTTATCGCGACTACGATCCCCAAACATCGGTTCCATAACCCGTGTCTACATTCTTTGTCTTTTAATCTCATTTAATCTTTTCGTTCAACCTTCATCTAAGGTTTAATACACTTGATTAAGTGTTACATTAGTTGAACTACATGTTCATATTTCCTTCTTGCACATCCCCCAGTAATTAAGCACTTAAGAGCTCATCACTGGCTTTTCCCCTGCACCGGTGCCGCGGCATCGGGCCCCTTCTTTTACCTCGCGCTGCAGTGCCACTTTGCAGTGTCTAACTGCCGAGGTTGGCGCTGCGGCGCCACTCTCTTCTTTATCTCTCGTGCCACAGCGCCACTCAGCAGTAGCTGATGGCCCGGGCCTCGAGATGCAGTGCCGCCTCCCAAGGCTTGACTGGGGCTGTGACACCGAGCACAAAACCTAGAAAATTTTTCTAAGTCTTAGAAATTGCTTAAGACGCTTACTTCTCGATTCCATAACTTATTCGTTATAACTCAGAACGAATTCATTCCAATGTCATTTTCTTCCTTATCTTATGAATTTTGATTACCCTCTGACAGAACTTCATTCTGAATCCGTTAACATGCCATTCAATTGGCTTAATCTTCACCCTTCGTTCATTTTATATTTTTAACGTTCTTTGTTTGTTCGTTCGTAATTCGATCATCCAAACTCGGAACTCATTCGTTCTTGAGTCCACGACTCATGTTTTCTACATTCTCTTACATTCTTATGAAACCCTACACATTTAGGTTCATTTACTAACTTTCTAATTCTCGTTCTTCTTTTATGAATTTTTACCATAACTTCGTTATAGCTCAATTTAAATTTGTTCTTCATGAACGTTTCTAACGTTCTTAACCAAGCAATAAGCAACTAACTTATACGCGATGGTTTTAAACTTTTCCATCAACAACAATTACACTACGATGGTTTTAAATTTGTCCATCAACAACGTTCTTCGCGTGTTCTTCGCGTTCTTCGTTCGTTCTTCATTTTAATCGATATTTTGATTACGATTTTACTTTTTCTTGGAATTTGATGTTATAGAACACCATTCCTTACTTAATTCACCTATGAAATCATATAATCCACACGAATCGTTCTAATTCATTACGAATCTTACAGTTCCTTAAGAAATTTTTAACATAAACTTCAAATTTCTTATTTCTTCTTTTATCAATGATTTTAACCATATGAAATCATTCATAAAATCATTTACTTCTTATTCTCATTAAGCTATGTTTTTAACATAAAAACTTAAAGAAAATTATCTAGAAGTAAGGTTTTCGGATTACCTTTCTTCTTACTCTCCTTCAATCGGATAAAGTTTGCTCATGAGCAAGCTTTTCCTCCTTCTTCTCCTTCTCTTCCCCCATCAGAACTCTCTCTCTCTCTCTCTCTCAAAGTGTAGGATTTTCAAAATCCCAAAACAATGAAGTTAGCTTCCTATTTATAGAAAATCAAGGCTAGGGGCAATTTAGTCATTTCACCCCAACCTCCTTACTATTCACACCTCCTCAATAGACCTTCTTACTATTCACGAAGTTTCCCTTGGAAGTTTCATGCTTCCGTCTTGCAGAATTCATCCGACAGTTCGAAAACTGCTATTTTCGGAATCCAAATATTTTTGGATATTTTGTCTTTCCTTTACCGATTAACTTTTATCCATTCTTCGGATCTCCAAAAAAAAAAAACTCTTTTCCAGGATAAGCTTTTTCCTTCACGTTTTCCCCTAACGTAGTTAAACGAGTGAAAAGTACATAGCAGTACTTTTCGTCTTTTTTATTTAGTCCGATTTCTGCACGTTTTTTGAGAAAAACTTTTATTTGATTATTTAAAATTTCACAATATTTTATCGTCAAATCTTTTGACAGAATGTTATTTCGACATACCGAACTCTTAGAAAGGCTTAGGTTATTCAAACCCTAACCCTTAGGGTTTCGTCGAGTGAAAAGTGCCTATTTCGTCTTTTTTCCCAGAAATATTTTGTTCTCGAAATTTTTTTATTTTCGTCTTGAAAATTCTTACTCGTTCAGTCTAGCTCATAGCCAGAATCCTCCTGATTAATAATCCTTCTAGGTTCTAGAACGATTAATAAACACATAGCACAGAATAGTATTAATAAAAATTCATTTTATTAATAACTAATTCTTTAAATCTTAAATTCTGGACAATCCGATTTTCCAGATTGTCACAAACTTGCACTTCCATTAATCTTTTACAAGATTACATAGAACATACACAACATAAAACTAGGGTTTGATTTCCTTACCTTGTTTTATGGGACGCTCTTCTTTTCATTCCAAAATAGACTAGGAACTTGGGATGCATGAACTATATACTCCTCCTCCTCACTTAGAACTGAGCCTCTCCTCTCTGTCTTGCTCTCTTTATGTTCTTGCTAGTTCAAAGAAAAAAATAGAAGAAGAAGACTGGTGGAGGAGGAAAATGAAATGAAGATGGGGATATATGTTGGTGAAATAGAGTGGAATGCTAATATCTCCCATGTTTCTTTTGCCCCTTGGACAAAAGGTTTAGCATTATCCCTTCCTAATCATGCCTAATCATGCCATTAAGATTGCTAAGTAGGATTTCCACCAATGGGAGCATGACACAATTGTCCTTGTGTGTAAGAGTTTCTAATTTTGGACTTGATTAGCATAATTTCTTTGCCTTAAAAGGCTTATTGTGGCCAGCTATTACATGCCCAATATCCCGTCCATTTTGCTTTTTTTAATGCAAAAATTAGATTTATCAAAGGTCTAAAATACCCTTAATCAAGTGGGCTAAAAGTGGGCTAAAAATGGGCTATGTAATAAATAGAGTTTAACAATTCTAACATGTATTACCCTAATTGTTTATTTAGGGTTTCCATTTCTAATCTTATGAAATTTAATTACTTATACATGTGACTTTATGTGACGCCACCAAAATAGGTATACATCACCCATCTTGGGTCGCCAAATACATGGTACTGAATACAAATACAAACTTAATTATGTAACATGAGCTGAGAGTTTTTACACGAATATTGTCTTCTAGACAATATCCAAACTCAAATAGAGTCCTCATTACATTTTTTATCACACTATTTTTTATAGAATAGTGAGGACTACTATAACACCATCTCGGACCATAACTCCGTTCCCCGACTAGTTTCGACTACGTTCTCATTTTTTGAAGAGAACAATAGAAGTAAAAGGGTGAGCTCAAATAGCCCAGTAAGAAATATTATGACTAAGATAATGCAGAATAAATTATCATTAGCCTTCAACAATGTTAAACTAATAGAATATAATAGACAACAAGTTTAACTGCAGCGGAACAAGCAATCCATTAGAAGAGTCAAGTAGAACATGATATCTACTATCTTCTATGATTTAAAAAGTTTATCATTAACTTTATCGCTAGGACTCAGCTTAATAAATAAATCACATCATCGAATCATCCCTACACTGCGGGCCAAGGATATTCATTAGAATCACATCCACAAATTATTCCTACACTACGAGCCAAGAATATTCGTGTAATCATCAATGGTCATGATCATACCGAATTATCCATGGTCATAATTATACCAATCAACAGTCCATCTATACACGTAAGCCAAAGATGACTTTCATCACAATATAAGCATGACGATGATGACAATGATATAAGAATTCAATTAAAAGAAAGCAAAGGACAAATTTTTTAAGATTTATAATTTAATTTATCAAGAATTTAATAATGTCCAAATTGTCAACATAATACTGCTTTGTGGAGTAAAATTCAAGAATAATATCCATGTATCAAAAATAATTTGGATAGAAAAGAAATAAATTTTTCAATAAATAGTATCCTGTGAATAGTATCTTGTGAATAGTACTTTGGAAATAGTACCACGTGAATAGTACCCCTATATGAAAAGTGTCCCGAATACCCGAGTGAACAATATTTGAATGAATAGTAATTAAATGAATAGTAACCCATGAATAGTAACTCGTGAATAGTACTCCAGCATGAAAAGTGCCCCGAATACCCGAGTGAATAATATTCTAGTGAATAGTAATCAGGTAAATAGTAACCCGTGAATAATACCCCAGATAAAAATATTGATATTTAATAAGAAAGTTTATATCTATATTTCAAAGAAACGATACTGGATAAAGCGCAAAACTCAAGGATATTCCACTAATTTAAAGGATTATAGAAGCAATACTTATCATAGTAAGTTTAGATTTAAGAATATGAAAAGAAATAACATACGAAACTGTAAATAGATTTTCACCAATCATACGGTACGTAATCCGCGTAGACAGGTTATTCCAACATATTAAAGGATGAAAACGAAAAATAGTATTTCTTATGAATACGAAAGAAATATTACACCTTACGAATACAACAAATAATATCCCTTACCTTAGTAGAAGACTGGATACTGCAATAGTGAAGTAGCATAATACTCTTCTTTTTGCTCTCTATAATTTTTCTCTCTATAGTGTCTCTTGTGAATTTCCTTGAATTGGTGAGAATGAAAAAAGAATTAAGCTTCTATTTATAGGAGAATGGACTAAATAGTAACAGATTCATGAACGATCCAGATTGATTTACTATTAGAACATACGGTTCATATTGATTACTATTAAAACCACAACCGACGGTTCAGATTGATTTACTTTTAAAACTACCATTGACGGTCCAGATTTATTTACTTTTAAAACCACCACTGATGGTCCAGATTGATTTACTATTAAAATCACCACCGACGGTCCAGATTGATTTACTATTAAACCACCATCAATGGTCTAGATTGATTTACTATTATAACCACCATCAATGGCTCAGATTGATTAACTATTAAAACCACCATCAATGGTCCAGATTGGTTATCTATTAAAACTACCATCGACGGTCCATAAAATTAGTAAATTTTTCCAGGAATACTAAGTCAAACTTATAACAAACACCTCATAATAATCCCTATATTTATATCAAAAATTGAATAAATATATACTTCAAATTATTTATCTTTAATAAACACATTTTTAATTTATTAACAATTATTTATCATTAATATTATAGCTCACAATATTTAACAATCAGATCATTCCCATGAAAGAGGGGGCTTTTCGATAAGGATTTCTCCCTATTGGCGCGCAATTAGGTGACCAAACCTCTCCTCGATAGAACTTTCTAGACATCGTCAATATTGCAAAGAATAATATGAATAACTTTGTCGTCTCAATTATTAATTTAATAATATAAAATATTAATATTGTGACAATAATTGAATCAAATAACGTGAGATACTATGCAGTAATTACTGTAGCAATAATTGAGTATAACTGAGTGACTTCTCACGTAAGCATCAATAATCAATACCGTGTGCTACTATGCAACCATGCGTATTACTGTACTTTTACCACCGGGTAGTTCAACAGTTTAACGGTAAAACTTTCGCCATTATTTTTATAAAAAGATATTTATATCATTTTTAACTACGACAATACTTCCATTGTGGGGTCCACCAATGACTGTGTTGTCGTATGAATATTCCCTGTTAAAATGAATATTCCCTGACGAATCGAATATTTTATAACAACTTTCTTACTTTGCAAAATTTATAAATATTACCCACAACTATAACATTATATCATATCCACACCATAATATTCAAAAATATATTTCGAGAAAAATTATTCTTTATTCATAAAAGTTGGGGTCTTACAACCTCCCCTTCTTATGAAATTTCATCCTCGAAATTAGGGTACGTACTTGATATGTCGAAGAGGTGAGGATACCTTGATTTCATTTCAGATTCTAACTCCCAGGTCATTTCCTCCACATCATGATTTCTTCACAAAACTTTGATTTGAGGTATAACCTTGGAGCGTAGAATATGATCCTTCTTATCCAAGATTTTAACATTTACCTCTTCATACGTTAAATCTTCCTCTATCTCATCCGGTTCTAATTCAATAATGTGGTTCGGGTCTTTCACATATTTACGTAACATAGATATGTGAAAAATGTTATGAACACGAGACATACTTGGCGGTAAGGCGAGTCTATAGGCCACAGTTCCTACTCGATCGAGGATTACAAATGGGCCAACGAATCGAGGATTGAGCTTTCCTCTCTTTCCAAATCTCGTAACTCCTTTCCATGGAGCAACACGTAACAACACATGATCTCCAATATTGAATTCCACGTCCTTTCGATGAAGATCAGCATAACTCTTTTGTCGATCTTGTGAGGTTTTTATACATTGTCGGATCGTTTGAATCTTTTTAGTAGTCATACGTACCAACTCTGGTCCCAACAACATTGCTTCACCCACCTCATCTCAGCTAACTGGAGAACGATACTTTCTTCCATACAACGCCTTAAACGGAGCCATGCCAATTCTTGCTTGATAACTGTTATTGTAGGAAAAATACACCAATGGTAAGAACTTGTCCCAACTTCCTTTAAAGTCAAGGACACAAAGTCTTAATAAATCCTCAAGAGTTTGAATAGTGCTCTTCGACTGCCCGTCCGTTTGAGGATGATACACCGAACTAAATTGTAAATTTGTGCCCATAGCTTTTTGCAAACTAACCCAAAATCGTGAAGTAAATCTTGTGTCTCGATCAGAAATATGGATACTGGCATACCATGCAATCTTACAATCTCGTTTATGTATATACGAGCAAGACATTCAAGTGTATAAGTTTCTCGTATCGGTAAGAAATGAGCAGACTTCGTCAATCTATCAACAATGACCCAAATCGCATCTATGCCTTGAGAAACCATGGGAATACCAATAAAGAAATCCATGGTAATGTGCTCCCACTTCCATTCTAGAATTTCAAGTTGTTGCAATGAACCTTTTGGCATTTAATGCTCCGCCTTGACTCGTTGACAAGTTAGACACCTTGCGATAAACCCTGTTATCTCTCTCTTCATATTGATCCACCAAAATGTATATCGAAGATCAAGATACATTTTGGTACTCCCAGGATGTATTGCAAACGGTATGTTGTGTGCCTCCATCATGATTTTATACTTCAAGTCAGAGTCGTTAGGAACACAAAGTCTGGAGTTGACTCGAAGTATTCTTTCTTCATCGATTCTTGCTCCTGGAATAGCACCTTCTTGCACTTTCTTCCTCATACGCATCAACTCCAGGTCTGTAGCTTGAGCAGCTTTTACTTTATCGATTAAAGTTGGTTTAACTCGTAAATTCGCCATCATCACATGGGTCCTTGGAGTCTTTAACTCTATCTCCATCCTTTATAAGCCATATAAAATGGGCCTTTATGTTAACAACGTCACACTCGTAACCACATACGATCTTCTACTCAACTCGTCAGCTACCACGTTCACTCTTCCACAATGATATTGAATAGTATGGTCATAATCTTCAACAGCTCGAGTCAACGTCTTCAGCGCGGATTACGTTAGTTTTGGATGAAGAAACATTTGAGGGTTTAGAAATGGGTTTTGTACCAGATTCAAGGTCGATACAAAATTTAATTTCACGCTCTGGGGTAGGCCAGGAAGTTCTTTAGGGAATACATCAGAAAATTTATTAACAATAGAAATATCATTCAAGACTGACGTATTTTTGTTTAAATCCGTGACATGAGCTAAGAAAGCTTGACATCCATTTTTTAATAAACGAATAGCTTTGTGTCTTGAGATGACAGTGATTGACTTTAATGGTTTGGTTTCTTGAATTCACATAATAGGTTGGTTAGGAATATGAAAGCTAACAACGTTACGAAAATAATCAATTTTAGCATGATGAGTAGTCAACCAATCAATTCCTAAAATCAAATTGAATGTAAGTATTTTTAAAGAGATAAGATCGACAGGTAATGTGCGGTTACCGATTTGAATCAAACAAGACTTATAAACAGTGGATGTAATGAATGTTTCTCCCAATAGAGTTTCAACAGATAAATCATAGTCTAATTTTTTCGGAGTTAAATTTAAACGTTTAGCGCAAGTAGAAGAAATAAAAGAATGGGTAGAACCGTTATCAAATAAGGTATAGACTTCGCTAGAGTTTATGATTAGCTTACACGTGATCACCTCGTTCGGATTCCTCGCTTTTTGGGAGGTTACAACAAACGCTCTCCCTTGAACTACCGGTTTTGTCTTGTCTGGGACGGCTTTTGATGCCACCATCCCAGCTGGACTTGACTTTGGTGAACGAAAAAATCGGGCTAGGTGACATTCTCATCCACAATTGTAACATGCTTTGGACTGCTGCGTACAGTTTGGACTGATGTGTCCCTCCCCTCTGCATTTGTAACATACGACCAATGGTCGTTCTCCTTCCTTAACAACAAGTGCTGGTGCTGACGTCTTTCCATCATTATTGAATCTCCTCTTCTTGAAATTTCCACTTCTATTATATTGGCCATGATTAACACCAAAGTGGTTACCATTTCTGGCATGTTAACTCGCTCCACGTTTGTTGTCACCACTTCAATGACTGCTACCACTGGTATTATCGACTTTTCGGCTGCTCTCTCTTGGTTAGGTTGACTCATTATCACGCTCCAATAATTGAGCCTTATTTACAACATCTGAATACAAACACATTTTGTGAGAAAAGAGGTATTGACGTATTTCGGGTCTCAAACCTTGCAGAAACATTCACGTCATTCTCTCCTCATTATCAACCTAATGGGATGCGAACTGGAACAAATCGGCAAATTTAGCCTTGTACTGCGACATGGTCATATTATTTTGCTCAAACTTGATAAACTCGACCTCCTTCATATAAGGAATACTTTCGGGAAAGTACTTGTCGTTAACAGTTCTTGGAACTTTTCCCAAGACATTTTGAGTGTGGTAGGCTGAGTACTTTTTACTGATTCCCACCAGTAATCTGCCTCTCCTCTCAACATGAAGGTGGCAAAGGGAACCTTTTGCTCCTCAGAGCATCCCAAGACTTCGAATATCTTGGTGATCTGCTTTATCCACGTCTCCGCCTTAAGTGGTTTTGGCTCTCCCAAAAACTCCGGTTGTCCCAGCTCCTTGAACTGCTTAGTAGTGACCTTCTGAGAGTTGCCAGTGTTTCCACCTGCATTTTGAACAGGAACCGCTCTCGTCTTATGTTTCATGAATTACATAAAGCCTCTGAACATCCCATCGTTCATCATTTGATCGGTGTTGTTGTTTACCTGAGGATTATTGTCTTCCTGTTGCACATTATCCTCGATATTGATCGTTGGTAATGGTCTCATGTGCTTCATTGCTTATCTCAACAATTTTAGATGCCATTTTCAAATACTACCATAAAACAAGGAATTGACATGCCACATATTATCCCCTATACTCTGACCGACCAATTAAATACCAAATAAACTTAGGTAGGTCATACTAGCGAAAGAATTTCGCGTCTCTCCCCTCCTAGTTCTTGTCTCACATCGCAGCAAGGGATCATATTCCTAAGCTTTGATACCAATTGTAACACCCCCAAAATTAGGTATACATCACCCATCTTGGGTCGCCAAATACATGGTACTGAATACAAATACAAACTTAATTATACAACATGAGCTGAGAGTTTTTACACGAATATTGTCTTCTAGACAATATCCAAACTCAAATGGAGTCCTCATTACATTTATTGTCACGCTATTTTTAATAGAATAGTGAGGACTACTATAACACCATCTCGGACCATCACTCCGTTCCCCGACTAGTTCCGGCTACGTTCTCATTTTCTAATGAGAACAATAGAAGTAAAAGGATGAGCTCAACTATCCCAGTAAGAAATATTATGACTAAGATAATGCAGAATAAGTTATCATTAGCCTTCAACAATGTTAAACTAATAGAATATAATAGACAACAAGTTTAACTACAGCGGAACAAGCAATCCATTAGAAGAGTCAAGTAGAGCATGATATCTACTATCTTCTATGATTTAAAAAGTTTATCATTAACTTTATTGTTGGGACTTAGCTTAATAAATAGATCACATCATCGAATCATCCTTGCACTACAGGCCAAGGATATTCGTTAGTATCACGTCCACAAATTATTCTTGCACTACGGGCCAAGAATTATTCGTGTAATCATCAATGGTCATGACTATATCGAATTATCCCTGGTCATAATCATACCAATCAACAGTCCATCTATGCACGTAAGCCAAAGATGACTTTCATCACAATATAAGCATGAGGATGATGAAAATGATATAAGAATTTAATTAAAAGAAAGTAAAGGATAAATTTTTAAAGATTTATAATTTAATTTATCCAGAATTAAATAATGTCCTAATTTTCAACATGATACTGCTTTGTGGAGTGAAATTCAAGAATAATATCAATGTATCAAAAATAATTTGGACAGAAAAGAAATAAATTTTTCGATAAATAGTACCCCGTGAATAGTACCCCGATATGAAAAGTGCCCCAAATACCCGAGTGAACAATATTTGAGTGAATTGTAATCGGGTGAATAGTAACCCGTAAATAGTAACTCGTGAATAGTACCCCAGCATAAAAAGTGTCCCGAATATCCGAGTGAACAATATTTGAGTAAATAGTAATCGGGTGAATAGTAACCCGTGAATAGTAACTTATGAATAGTACTCCGGCATGAAAAGTGCCCCGAATACCTGAGTGAATAATATTATAGTGAATAGTAACCCGTGAATAGTACTCTGGCATGAAAATTACCCCGAATACCCGAGTGAATAATATTATAGTGAATAGTAACTGGGTGAATAGTAACCGGGTGAATAGTAACCTGTGAATAGTACCATATGAATAGTATTTTGGGTGAAAATATTGATATTTAATAAGAAAGTTCATATCAATATTCCAATAAAATGATACTAGATGAAGCGCAAAACTCAAATATATTCCACTAATTTAAGGATTATAAAAGCAATACTTACCATAGTAAGTTTAGATTTAAGAATATGAAAAGAATTAACATACGAAAACTGCAAATAAATTTTCACCTGTTATACGGTATGTAATCCGCGTAGACAGGTTATTCCAACATATTAAAGGATGAATGTGAAAAATAGTATTCCTTATGAATACGAAAGAAATAATACCCCTTACCTTAGTAGAAAGCTGGATACAACAAAAGTGAAGTAGCAGAATACTCTTCTTCTTGCTCTCTATAGTTTCTCTCTCTATAGTGTCTCTTGTGAATCTCAATGAATTGGTGAGAATGAAAGAAGAATTAAGCTTCTATTTATAGGAGAATGGACTAAATAGTAACTAATTCACAAACGGTCTAGATTGATTCACTATTAGAACGGACGGCCCATATTGATTACTATTAAAACCACCACCGACGGTCTTGATTTACTTTTAAAACCACCACCGACGGTCTAGATTTATTTACTTTTAAAATCACCACCGACGGTCTAGATTGATTTACTTTTAAAACCACCATCAATGGTCCAGATTGATTTACTATTAAAATCACCACCGACGGTCCAGATTGATTTACTATTAAAACAACCATCAATGGTCTAGATTGATTTAACTTATTACACTTTAATACCCCTAAAGTTTTCCAAGTTTTCATTATTCCCCTCTAACTTTTGTAAATCACTTATTTTCAATAAACACATTCTTAATACTTCAACAATTATTCATCATTAATGTTATAACTCACAATATTTAACAACCAGATCATTCCCAGGAAAGAGGGGGCTTTCCGATAAGGATTTCTCCCTATTGACGTGCAATTAGGTGACCAAACCTCTCCTCGACAGAACTTTCTAGACATCGTTAATATTGTAAATAATAATATGAATAACTTTGTTGTCTCAATTATTGATTTAATAATATAAAATATTATGCAGATGATACTGTGACAATAATTGAATCAAATAATGTGATATACTATGCAGCAATTACTGTAGCAATAATTGAGTAAACTAAGTGGCTTCTTACGTAAGCATCAATAATCAATACCGTGTGCTACTATGCAACCACGCGTATTACTATACTTTTACCACCGGGTAGTTTAACAGTTTAATGGTAAAACTTTCGCCGTTATTTTTATAAAAGATATTTATGTCGTTTTCTAACTACGACAATACTTCCGTTATGGGGTCCACCAATGATTGTGTCGTCGTACGAATATTTCCTGACAAAAAGAATATTCTCCGACCAAACGAATATTTTATATCAACTTACTTACTTTGCAAAAATTTTCACATATCACCCTTAACTTTAACCTTTTATCAATTAAACCATTTATTAAATAGAATAATAATTATAAGAAAATTAAATACTTTTATTTCATAAAATCCGGGGTCTTACAGCTATGAATACGTAGAATTAATATTGAATGATCGTTCTGAGTATACAAAAGAATGTATGACTTAGATGATAAAGATTGAATCCGGAGGTATGTCACTTAGTTGCCAAAAAGCCATAAGGAATGAGAAATTGATTTAACGAACATTATAATCTTAATGGTTCAGATAGGTTAAGATAAGTTTAGGTTGTGGTACAATCATAATCTTTGATGGTTGACATATGGGAGATGGGCTAAACAACTCCTTCAGAGAGCAGAGGTATATACGAAATTGGCAACTGATCGAACTCACTGTGAAAGACAGTGTAGATGAGACGGGAACTTATTTGTTAGTTGTTTGTGGGAAACCACTTAGAGTACCATATGTACTACTAGCAGAGACACGATGTGTGATGAGTCCTAGAAGTGTTATAAGAAAAAGATAAGAATGTAAATCATCAAAGATGATGATCGTATGAGTAAGACATCTCCGTATGTCATGAAGCCGTAAACTGGTAAAGAAAGTTGGTTGCGTAAACTTAGTTGTAAGAACGCGAACCCTAAGAAGTAAATTTAGGTAAACCAATGTGTAAAGTCAAGTATATGACTAATTAGTGTATGCGTTATTTCCTTATGTGCTATATAGGAATTGGAATGAGCAGTTTAGCGTAAACTGTAAGTTGTAGCTGTGCGTAAGGCAAGTTTCCTAACTTCATTCATATTTGAAATAAATGCTAGTTTTTTAAACTTCTCAGATGTTAAACTTGAGAAGTTCTGTCTATGTGCGAATGTGTGATATTTGTACAAGGTGGTAGAACGTATGAGGCCTTGAGCCACAATTTGAACACTTCGGTGTTTCTATGAGATGAACTATTCTGTGATTGAATTGTTTAATATGAGAATGTTCTGTTTATACATGAACCATTATTGTTTAGTATGTGCTAATGATTCTAGCCGGACAGGATGTGTATGAAAAAGGTAGAAGAATGAAATTATTTCAAAGTGAATGTGACTAATGTTTTAAAATGATAAGAATCAAAATTATTCCTACTATTCAAGATGCTTCATAACCTTTGTTCGGTTATGGAAGTTCTAAAGGAATATTTGAATTCTTGAGGTTGTTTATTCAACTGCTATGACTTGCTAAGCAGTTGAATGCTCACACTTGCTTTAAATGAAAAAAAAAAATCAGCGTACGAGTAGAAGGACTTAAGGATCTCGTAAAGATCAAGTGATCAGTATCCAGAAGAAGTTCCATTCATTAGATGAATGAGCGTGAAGATCAAGCGAAGACTTGTAATGTAGAATAGTTTAATTAAACTATAGTCTAGTTTAATAAATTGTTATGTATCCTTGGTGGCGAATGAAAGTCACTCGTGTAAGATGTAAAGAATAATGTAATTATCATTATTTGTAATGAATGAGGTTATAAGGTATTAGAACCTTAGAATTGAGAATGCATGTTGTTATATTTCACTATATAATGATGTATGTTTGAAAGAAGATGGAACCGTGACATACGGAATCAGGGTGTGAAGATAGACCGAATTTCGGGGCGTTACAGATATTCTTTCTAATGATAGCCCTCAACAAAGCAGATAAAGTTCTATTTATAACTTCAGTTTGACCATCTGTTTGTGGGTGACAAGTAGTAGAAAATAACAGTTTAGTTCCCAATTTGCACCACAAAGTCTTCCAAAAATAGCTTAGAAACTTGCATCACAATCCGAAACAATTGTTCTAGGCATACCATGCAATCGTACAATTTCCTTAAAGAACAAATCAGTTATATGAGATGCATCATCAGTTTTGTGACATGGAATAAAATGTGCCTCTCTTTGAAAATCTATCCACGATCACAAATATAGAATCATTACCATGCTTAGACCTAGGTAAACCTAACACAAAGTCCATTAACAAATCAATCCAAGGTTCATTAAAAATAGGCAATGTCATGTAAATTCCATGGGGTTGAACACGAGATTTAGATTATCGACAAATAATGTACCTATCACAAATTCACTCAACGTCTCGTTTCATATGAGGCCAATAAAAATGTTCTTTTAAAACAGCCAAAGTTTTATCAACAGCAAAGTGTCCCGTCAAACCACCCCCATGTGATTTCATAACCAATAACTCACGCAAAGAACTTGCAGGTATACACAATTTATTCTCACAAAATAGATATCCATCCACTTTAAAGTATTTACCTACAACATTCTTTTCACAAGTTTAAAAGTTGTGACAACCCGAGAATTTAGAAAATTATTTAAATCTTAAATGATGGATTAAAGGTTGACTAATAAACCTAGACAGAAAATAAGTGAATGGATTTGATATTTCTGTGATGGAATTTTAAGGATTTCAAAATGATGTGAAGGATTTTTGTAGATTTAAAATCTTTTGGTAAAGATTACTAGGGTTAAGTATATAAGTGTATATGTTCTGTGTATATGGTCATACATGTATACAGTTTTTGGTTAAGGGTCAAGGGTTGACCAGATAAATTATATCAGTGTTAAACCCTAATATTATATTAGAACGTCAACGTTCAGTTAGAAAACCTTAACGATAAGATAAGAAACCCTAATACTAGCTCTGGAAACCCTAATTTCAGATTCTGAGAATTTGAAACCCTAATTTGGATTACAAAAATCCTAACTTGGGAATTCAAATGCTAGTATAAGGCTTAAGTGTATTAATTACAAACTTAATTAGGGAATAAACCTAATTGATTAATCAGAAAACCCTAATTGCAAAATTAGAAACCCTAATTTCTAATTGGAAATCCTAATTACTAAATTAGGAACACTAATTGCTAATTTAGCAAACTTTATGATAATTTGTAAATTTTGAACTTAATTTCCAAGTTCAATGTGATTAGAAAACCTAATGTAATTAGAAAACCCTAAATTACATTTTTGAAAGCTTAAATTTCTATTTTTAGCCTAATAAGAAATCCTAGTAAAGCAATTATGAAAACCTTAAGGGTTAAACCCTAAGGATACTAAGGGTTAAACTCTAAGGGTTGGTTAAGATTACAAGTATGCCATTAAAATAGATAGCAAAATGTCTAGAATACCCTTTTTGTATTCTTTATTTAGGTAGTGTACAAATCTTGCCAAAATAATGAGTTGGTGACCTAATATGTTGACCATGTGTTCTAAAACATCAGATATTCCAACTATTTTATCAGCCAACATTCATTTCATCATACCTTTTATAGATTAAAGAGAGAGAAAATAAGAAAATAAATTTTATTTGCATCCTTACACTCAACCAACTCCTTCTCTCTCTATACCCACGAAATTATGAAGTGCATCAGTACTAAATCAAGTCATTAGAAAGCCAAGAATAGATCATGATGATCAGATTCAAGATCAAAGCATGAATGAGGTATAAACCTTAAATTTCAAAATCCTTAAAATTTTGTGTTAATGTTGCTAGTGATTGGTTAGATATGTGTTAGATGGTGTCTTTTAGTGATCTGGGTTGTTAGATCATAGATCTATAACACTTATATGCACGAAAATAGCATTTTTAGAAATTGTTCTTGAACCTTCATGTGTTGTCTGACAAGCAAATGTCAGAGGCTTTAGATCCTTCTCTGTTAATGCTTTGTTGTGTTTAAAGTTATACAATTGTTATTTTCCATTTGGACAATGATCTGCAACTTGAATCAGGGTCAACTCGTGTCTATATTACAAGTTATAAGCAGTCAAACCTCGTTGATCGTTCACGAAAACTGAGTTTCTGGGCAACCCAGAAACCCAGATTTCGTCTGACAACATTTTTCGAGCCTTAGATCTTGCTGTATGTTAGTTTTTAGGCCATGTTGTTGTTTGATAGTTGTAGCCTGTCATGAGGATTACACAATAATGCCTTTATATCACTCAGATCATGATAAGGATCGAAAATAATCGTGGTCAAAGTAGGTTGACCAATCTGCCTGAAGAACAAATCTGGAAAACCCAGATTCTTCAAGGCCCGTTTTCTCTAACAAGGTTTGACTGGTTTGAATCTTGTGCTTGTGATATTGTTATGATGATCTGATAATATATACATGTTCCCTGCCATCCGAACTACAAGATAGAACCATTAGATCATACAAAGTAAGCCCAGAAAGCAAAGATTTAAGGGCTCAAAGTAGGCACTATGAACTGTTCTTCATTTCTGGAAAACCCAGAAATGAAGAACAACTTTTGACAAGGTTTTAATTGGCTAATATCTCATTGATGTGTTGTTTTTTGGACTTGAAATTGGTTTGTTATTGTAGTATTGCATCGATACTACATGTTTAACACATCAACTTGCCAAGAAACATAAGCAACAAAGATTTAGACTTGGTCAAAGTAGGTACTCTGATCATGAGCCATGAATTTCTGGGTTTAGTGAAGAGCACTCAAGAACATCTATAGCGACTGTTCTGTCGCTATAGGGCCCTTTAGTGACTCATAATTCTAAAAATTAGTTATTTTATTAAATAAATAGAAAAAAAAATAGTTTTTAATTATTAAAAATACATAATAAATTCCTTTATTTTAAAACCTAAAAATGGGTTTTTAATAATTTTGAATATTTCATAAATATTTAATATTTTTGGAATAATAAAGGTATTTAATTTATTTAATTATAATATTAAATAAATTATTTAAAAATGATTTTAATACATGAAAAATCATTTTAAATTATATTATGGTATTAGAAAATATTTTAAGTTATTTCTAATGACTTTTAATATTATGTGATGAATTTCATTAATTAATTAATATTAATGGTAATTAATTTATTTAATAAATATATTAAATAAATTATGGAAAAATAGAATTAATGATTTAAAAATTATATAAAAATAATTTAAGTGTTATAAAAATATTTTAAGTTATAAAATATAACTTTTGATATTTTGTCATGAAAATATTAATATTTCAATATTAATAGCAATTATCAGATAGTGGATTTAACTGTTTAAAATCATATAAATATGATTTTTAAGTATTAAAAATACTTTGATATATTATAATATTATGTTATGATTTTCATTAATATTTAATATTAAATAAATATTAATGATAAAGGAATTATATGATATTTAAATTATATAAATATGATATTAATGATTGAAAAATCATGATAAATGGTAATAATTATTTGAAAATTATTACGAGTTTATGAAAAATATTTTGATTGATAATAAATAATCTAAAATATATGTGAACCAGTTTAGATATAGTCTTATAGATAATAGGCTCGTGAATTGTCCGACTAGGCCGTCAGAATGTCAGAATTGTACCGAATTTAACTCAGACTGCAATAGTCTGACTTGATGCTAAGCCTTATGTGCTTTATAGACTAATAGGGTTATGTGTTATGTGTTTAGGTTATTTTATTCTGTGATGATATGATTCTAACATGGAGATCAATATTATTAATATTAGGTCTTCAGTTAAAGTTATATAGGTTGCGTAACGGTAATCAACGGTACATGCAAGTTCTCTAACTCAACATCGAGTTGTTCTTTCAATTGTTCTTGTGGTTAATCATTACTGATAATCACGTCTATAAATTATTGATTCGTACTCTGTGCATATGTTATGTGTTCATCAGGTAAGAAAGGCTTATCACCTCCATTACCATCTGGTCCAGTTATTGTTGTTCATGTTCATTATTGATATATATTCATATCGTCTGATCTTAAGTTATGAAATTTGATTCCTACTAGTTCACAATCTTTATATTGTTGAGCGTAGCCAGCCTATTATTCAAATTCTTTCAATTATGATATATCCTCAATTAAACTTATATTTGCTGGGCAAACTTGTTGCTCACCCTTTCTATATCATGATAAACATTGCAGATTAAGGCGAATACATCAGATACAAGGAAAAGTCGAAGTCAGGTTCATCTTGGGACTATATGTGCAGCTAGATGTGTAATAATAATGTATTATAATAACATTGTATATTAGATAGGATATTGGATTATGTATAAGTGAAGGTTCTCAACCTTGGGGTTAGTGTGTAATGTTTATTGTATAAACAATTTATGTTTATATCTTTCACAATAATAATAAAAATAGTATACCAAATCCGTGGTGATTTGGGACCCGGATTTGGGGACGTTATAGTTGGTATCAGAGTTTGTTGGTTATGAACCTTAGGTAGGGTTACCTGAGACCAATAACTGTAGTGATTAGAATTAGGTCTAACTCAAATAGAGTTAGTAAGTCGGTAAGATTCAAAGACGAATCTCGGCGGGTTGTAAACACACTGAGTTCCCTAACTCTGATAATAAAGGTGAACAGTAATGGTGGATAGATAGAGTCTAAAAGACTAAAGGTACAGGGATAGGAGATCGTAAAATAAAATGATCATAGCCTAGAAATATATCATAATATATACGATGAGATCACCCCGTGATCTGATAAAGTTATAACAGGGAACAGAATCAATCAAATGATTGAAAAGTTTACAGTAAGATTGCTATGTGTCAGTGGTACTATAAATTGGTACAGATTCCTGAAAGGATTATGAATACGAGTTGAATGAAATTCGTATTGAGAAGGGAGTTAAGATTAGGTGGGGATTTCAATTGAGGACTCATGTCAGCAGCTGAGTTGTATGATTCCTTATTATGGGCAGGGAATTGTACTTGGTGTAAAAACCACTTAGTTTCTGGTACTGATAATCATTGAAATATTTGCGTCGCGCTATTTGATATATGCTTGTTGAGAAGGTGATTCTTTTCTCAGGTGTATAACAGATAGGTAGGGTATAGGTAGAGAATATCAGGTTAAGTACGAGTTCTTAAAACTCATACTTATGGTATGTTCATGACTCAAGATTATATAAAATGTTTATGAACCCTTCAGCGAATGGACGTCAAAGGTCTGACTAGGACAAGTTCTTAAACTCATATGATTGTGAAAAGTTTCTGATCTCATAAGTGTGGTAAGTTCGATGAATTGGGTATAGTTTTGTGTGAATGGAGTATTGAGGATAATAGGAATAGATAAACTGTTTAAGCAATTGATCATTAGTGGAGACATAGGTTTTCCAAAACTCCTACCTATGCTAGACTTCAAACTTTTTGAACATCAAGCTAAATACGCACTATGTGCTTTTGAAAATGAATTTTTATTCTCAAATCCTGGTGACCATTGTGTATGTGTGGACTTCGGGCCATCGACACCTCGTTACTTGTTGAGATGATAAAACAGATTTGCAATTTTTGAATGGTTTAAAGAATAGTTTATGCTAATTGTTTTGGGTAGACGAAAATGATTTAAAATATCAAAATGTATTTTATTTATCACTTATGTACCATGTAACCTGGTGCAGAGATGATAAAAAATTGATGGAGTTGTAAATACAGAAATACTTAGTGTTGAATTCGATCTAAAATCATTATTCCACTATTATATGATGTGTTATGACAAAGTCATATAATGACGGCATCCTCAAACGGGCTGTTAATATAATACGACATCATGACGTCATTTTCAAACTATTTCCAAAATTTTAATTTGCCAACGGGGTTTTGGCTATACCTTAATATTTCGTTTAAAATTGATTATTGATATGAGTCTAAGCTATTTGATTCGGCTAGACCAACGTATATGAAAACTTTAAGCGTTCTTTAAAAATTTTCCCGAACCAAATTATTTTGGTGTGGATTCCGATAAAGACTGAGGTAAGAAATTTTTGTGCGCCTAAGGCGGATGTGTGACGCCCCCAAAACAGGTATACATCACCCATTCTGAGTTGTCAATAAACGGTTCAGAAACAACTACAACTTTATTATTACAACATGTAAACTAGGAGTTTAAATACAGATAGTGCCATCTAGACAATATCCACATGCAAATAAATCCCCATCATAATTATTGTTACATTATTTTACAAAAATGGTGAGGACTACTAAAAAACTCTCCCTAGAACCTTCATACCATACCCCGACTCGTACTCGCAATATTCTCGCCTCCTGAGAAGAAAAATGGAACAAAAAGGAAAAAGGGTGAGCTCAACTAGCCCAGTAAAGAATATTATGACTAAGATAATATACAATAAATTATCGTTAGTCTTCAACAGGGAAAAATCTGATAGAATACAATAGACAACAAATGTTAAATCAATATTCGCAGTGAAAAATATTAATTCATAGAAGAGTTACGTAGAGGATGAAATCTACTAATGTGTATGAATTTAACAGTCCATCAACAGTATTTTTATCCCTATAACATCAATCAATGCACCTCTTACATCATATATTAATCCTTGCACTACAGGCCAAGGATATTCATCAGTTGGTCATGTTCATCTTTGCACTACGGGCCAAAGATATTCATCAGAAATCATTCATCTTTGCACTACAGGCCAAAGATATTCAATAATATCATCATTTAAGACTGAGGATGATGAAAAATATTTTTAAAGAAACGAATCCAGTGAAACAAAATGACAAGGATTAAGGATTAAGGATTAAGGATTCGTACTTTATTTTATTCACGTCCAAAAATATCTCAAAAATTATCATAGTGGTGTAAAATTCAAGAATGATCAAAACATGGATACAATCAAAGCTAGTATCCATAATAGATATTTTAGACGAAAAGAAAATTTTTCATTTTTCGATGAATAGTGCCGTATTCGTGAATAGTGTCGTATACGTGAATAGTGCCGTATACGTGAATAGTAACTTCGACACCAAAAAGTTCCAAATTTGATTAAAAGTTCAGATCAATACTTCGGCATAATGATATTAGAAGAAATAATATCATTTTATAAAAATAATATCCTTTACCTCGGAAGATCAGTACTTCTAGTTGAAACACCGGATACAGGCTATGACTTGAACTTACTCCGTATAGCAATATTCAAAGTATACTCAAAATACTCACAAGAATACGCTCGATATTATAGAGAGAGAAAACTTCAGTTTCTGGTGTGATTTTCAATTCTAACCTAAGCACCTATTTATAGGAAATTGCTTAGAACACCAAAGCAGAAAATTTATTATAATAATAATATATATAAAAATTTTCTACGCCCATTCTTAGAATCTGAAAATCTGAATACAAACCACATGCTCCCTTCTAGAAGAAGTAAAAAAACGTTTTTTATAAAATAAATAATTAAAACTTCCAAAAATCAATTATTTCGGAGCTTCGGAGCTTTAATAATTCATAATAAATAGTCCTTTTGTCAGAAAATTCAAATGTCGCGTGTTTTTATAGGAAATTCAATTCTCTACAACTTTGTAGAAGAAAGTTTTTCCAAATTCCAAACAGAAATTGGCCGAAATCCACAAACGGACGATTTTACAGGCTATAATCAAATTTCAGTCAATAAATGGGGTCCACCGACATGATTAACATGTTTTAAATATTTATTGTAACAAAAATACCCTTCCTCCTCGTATACTCATATATCCCACATTCATCGTAAAAATATCACTATTATTATATTTTTAAAATATAATAATATATTTAAATGAATTATTTTATCAGAAAAAGATAAAATATTAATTTTCAACAAGTGTCACATTAAAAATTTTCTCCATCTATATCCACATAAAATCAATATTTTTCTCATCATATGAATCAATAATTAATTATTGACAATTAATATTACAGAATCACAATATTGACAACCAGGCAGTTCCCAGGAAAGAGGGGGCTTTCCAATAAGAATTTCTCCTTACTGGTGCGCAATTAGGTGACCAAACCTCTCCTTAGACAGAACTTTTTAGACATTGCCAATAATGTTATCTAATAATATTATTCAGATAATATGAATTATTGCTTCGATAATGAAAAATACTGTGTAATGACAATTATTGAAACAGCAGCAATATAAAATATCAACGCAGCAATTATTGAATCAATAAAATAAAATACTAACAGTAATTACTGTAACCATTATTAAGAAGTGCCTTCTTACGTAAAAATCAATAATTGGTGCAATACCGTGTACTACTGTGTTTTAACCACCGTGTATTTTAACAGTATTAACGGTAACAACTACGCCGTTATTTTTAAACAACTTATATTTGTCGTTTTCTTCCTCCAATCGCTTTCCGTTATGGGTCCCACACATGGCTGCGCCGTCGTATGAATATTCCCCAACAGTACGAATATTCCACGACCAAACGAATATTCCCCGACAACAATGAATATTTTATAACCACTTGCTTATTTTGAAATATTTGCATATTTTACCCATAACTATCCACATTAATCACATCAACCCTTACTATTTCAAAATAATAATTAGATGAAATTAAATTTCATTTATTAATTATTTGGGGTCTTACAACCTCCCCTCCTTATGAAATTTCGTCCTCGAAATTGACATACGTACCTGGTGTTTCGAAAAGATGAGGATACCTCGCTTTCATTTCCGTTTCCAACTCCCAGGTCATTTCCTCTATAGCATGGTTTCTCCACAAAACCTTAACTTGTGGTATTAGCTTCGTGCGTAGGACATGCTCCTTCCTATCCAAGATCTTGATAGGTACCTCCTCATACGTTAAGTCTTCGCGCTATCTCGTCCGGTTCTAACTCAATGATGTGTTTCGGGTCTTTCACATATTTACGAAGCACAGATATATGAAAAACATTATGAACACGAGACATACTTGGAGGTAACGCGAGTCTATAGGCTACATTTCCTACTCGGTCAAGAATTTGAAATGGGCCAATATATCGTGGACTGAGTTTTTCTCTCTTCCCAAATCTTGTAACTCCCTTCCATGGAGCAACTCGCAATAATACATGATCCCCTATACTAAATTCCACGTCCTTTCGATGAAGATCCGCATAACTCTTTTGTCGATCTTGTGCCATTCGTATACGTTGTAGAATCATTTGGATCTTTTCGGTAGTTATACTTACTAACTCGGGTCCCAACAATGTTGCTTCACCCACCTCATCCCAACATATTGGAGAGCGACACTTTCGTCCATATAATGCTTCAAATGGAGCCACACCTATACTTGCCTGATAACTGTTGTTGTAGGAGAATTCCACCAATGGTAAATATTTATCCCAACTGCCCTTGAAGTCTAGGACACAAAGTCTTAATAGATCTTCAAGAGTTTGAATAGTCCTCTCTGATTGTCCGTCCGTTTGAGGATGGTATGCCGAACTGAATCGCAAATCCGTGCCCATAGCTTTTTGCAAGCTAACCCAAAATCTTGAAGTGAATCTTGGGTCACGATCCGAAACTATGGATACTGGCATGCCATGCAATCTCACAATCTCATTTACGTACATTTGAGCAAGACGTTCAAGGGAATAAGTCTCCCGTATCGGCAAGAAATGAGCAGACTTGGTTAATCTATCAACAATAACCCAAATAGCATTGATGCCTTGAGAAACCGTAGGAAGACCCGTAACGAAATCCATGGTAATGTGTTCCCACTTCCATTTCGGAATCTCAAGTGGTTGTAATGGTCCCTTAGGCATTTGATGCTCCGCCTTTACACGTTGACAAGTTAAACATGTTGAGATAAACTTTGCAATCTCTCTCTTCATATTGTTCCACCAAAATGTATGTCGAAGATCACGATACATTTTAGTACTTCCAGGATGGATTGCAAATGGTGTATTGTGTGCCTCCATCATGATCCTGTACTTCAAATCAGAATTGTTAGGAACACAAAGTCTGGAGTGGACTCGAAGTATTCCTTCTTCATCAATTCTCGCTTCCGGAATAGCACCTTCTTGTACTTTCTTCTTCATATGCATCAGCTCCGGGTCGGTGGCTTGGGCAACCTTAACTTTTTTTATTAAAGTTGGCTCTATGCGTATACTTGACATCATCGTACTCGTTTCTGTATATGATCTTCTACTCAATGCGTCAGCTACCACGTTTGCTTTTCCAGGATGGTATTGAATAGTGTGGTCGTAGTCTTTTAATAGCTCGAGCCAACGTCGCTGCCGCATGTTGAGTTCTTTTTGAGTGAAGAAATATTTGAGGCTTTTATGATCTGAATATATCTCCACTTTCTCCCCGTATAGATAGTGCCTCCAGATCTTTAGCGCGAAAATGACTGCTGCCAATTCAAGATCATGAGTAGGATAATTCCTCTCATATTCTTTAAGTTGTCGCGAGGTATATGCTATAACTTTCCCATGTTGCATGAGAACACATCCTAACCCTTTGACCGAAGCATCGCTGTAGATAACAAATCCATCCGAACCAGATGGTATTGTTAGAACAGGTGCCGAAATAAGTCTCCTTTTAAGCTCTTGGAAACTCTTCTCGCATTCCTCACTCCAAATGAATTTTGTATCCTTCCGAGTTAGATGAGTTAACGGAGTAGCGATTCGAGAAAACCCTTCCACGAATCTCCGATAATAACCAGCTAAGCCCAAAAAACTGCGTACTTCAGTCACCATCTTAGGTTGCTCCCAACTTTGTATTGCTTCAATCTTCGCCGGGTCCACAGATACTCCATGTTTTGACACCACGTGCCCAAGGAATGCTACTTCCTCAAGCCAGAACTCGCATTTCTTCAACTTAGCATATAACTTGTTTTCATGAAGCCTTTGGAGTACCAGCTTCAAATGGTGCTCATGATCTTCACGGCTTTTGGAATATATAAGGATGTCATCAATAAAGACAACAACGAACTGATCCAAATAATCCTTGAATACTCGGTTCATCATATCCATGAAAGCCGCATGAGCATTAGTCAATCCAAAAGACATGACTAAGAATTCATAATGCCCATACCGAGTTCTAAAGGCAGTCTTTGGAATATCCTCAGTTCTAATTTTTAGCTGATGATATCCAGAACGAAGATCGATTTTTGAAAAGAATTGTGCTCCTTACAACTGGTCAAACAGGTCATCAATACGAGGTAGAGGATACCTATTCTTAATGGTGACATGGTTCAATTCCTGATAGTCAATACAAAGTCGCATACTCCCGTCTTTCTTCTTTACAAATAAAACAGGAGCACCCCAAGGAGATGTACTAGGACGAATGAAACCGATGTCCAATAACTCCTGTAGTTGGACCTTTAACTCCTGAAGTTCAATAGGAGCCATTCGATATGGGATTTTAGAAATGGGCTTTGTACCAGGTTCAAGATCAATAAAGAATTCAACTTCACGTTCTGGGGGTAGACCGGGAAGTTCTTCAGGAAATACGTCAGGAAAGTCAATAACAACAGGAATATTATTCAAATTTGACGTGTCTTTATTCAAATCCATAACATGAGCTAAGAAAGCTTGACATCCGTTTTTTAATAAACGAATAGCTTTATGATTAGATATGACAGTGATTGATTTTAATGGTTTAGTTGCCTGAATTCGAACAACAGGTTGATTAGGAATATGAAAACTAACAACCTTACGAAAACAATCAATTTTGGCATGATGAGTAGTTAACCAATCAATCCCTAAAATCACATCAAAAGCAAGTATCTTTAAAGAGATAAGGTCAACAGGTAAGGTGATGGTGCCAACTTGAATCAAACAAGATTTATAAACAGTGGATGTGATGAAAGTTTCTCCTAACGGAGTCTCCAAAGATAGGTCAAAGTCTAATTTCTCCGGAGTCAAGTTTAAACGTTGAGCGCAAGCAGGAGAGATAAATGAATGGGTAGCACCGGTATCTAGTAAAGTATAAACTTCACAAGAATTTATAAATAGCTTACCCGTGATCACCTCATTTGGGTTCCTCGCATTTTGACCAGTCACAACAAACGCTCTTCCAGGAACCGTTGACTTTGACTTTTCTGGGACAGTCTTTTGAGTCACCGTCCCGGCTGAACTAGGTTTCGCTACCGTGCAATCTCGAGCGATATGTCTTTCCTTTCCACAATTATAGCATAACTTGAACTGTTGTGGGCAATTTGGACTGATATGTCCCTCTTTTCCGCATTTGTAGCATATGACCGGTGGTCGTTCTCCTCCCTTAGAACTAGTTGCTGCCGGTACTGTCGTTTTCACATGGTCGTTGTTAAATCTCCTCTTTTTAAAATCTCCTCCTGACTCTTTTCTTCTATTTTCATGGCCATAATTACCACCAGAGTGGTTACCATTTTTGTCCGTCTTTTTCTTTCTCCACTGGTTGTCGTTGTTTTGTTGACTGCTATCTCTGGCATGATCCTGATTGTGGTACCTCGGTTGACCGTACTCGTTATCTCGCTCCAACAATTGAGCCCTATTAACAACATCTGAATAAAGAGAAAATTTATGAGAAATGAGATATTGTCGTATGCCGGGTTTCAAACCTCTCAGAAACATCCGCGTCATACGTTCCTCATTCTCCACCAAATGAGGTGCAAACCTGGATAACTCTGCAAACTTTGCCTCGTACTGAGACACCGTCATGTTATTTTGTTCTAATCTGATGAATTCCACTTCCTTCATATGACGAACACTTTTAGGAAAGTATTTGTCATTAAATAGTTTCTAAAACGTCTCCCAAGACATGCTGAGTGCGGCTGGATGAGTACGCTTCACAGACTCCCACCAGTAGTCTGCCTCGTCACGGAACATAAAGGTGGCGAACGGAACCTTCTGTTCCTCTGTGCATCCCAAGACATCGAATATCTTGGTAATTTGATTGACCCATGTTTCCGCAATGATCGGATCTGGCTTTCCCTTAAATTCTGGTGGTCCCAACTCTTTGAACTGCTTGGCTGTGACAACTCGTGGATTGCTATCATTTCCTCCTGTATTTTGAACACGAGTCTCCCTCGTCTGATTTTGCATGAACTGCAAAAAGCTTCTAAACATTGCGTCTTTCATCGTCTGATCAGTGGTGTTGTTCACAGGAGGAACATTGCCAGTCTGTTGCACGTTCTCCTCGTTGGTAAGTACAGGCATCTCCACGGTCTCATTAACTCCACTGTTAACATTCTTGGTTGCCATTCTTAAATACTGCCATAAAACAAGGGTTAATTAAGCAAATCACATATCACATAATATCCCTATATACTGACCAACTAACAAATAAGCTTAGGTAGGACACACTAGCGAAGGAATTACTCGTCTCTCCCCTCCTAGTTCTATTCCCCGATCTCCGCCAGAGATCATATCCTTAAGCTCTGATACCAACTGTGACGCCCCCAAAAAAGGTATACATCACCCATTCTGAGTTGTCAATACACGGTTCAGAAACAACTACAACTTTATTATTACAACATGTAAACTATGAGTTTAAATACAGATAGTGCCATCTAGACAATATCCACATACAAATAAATCCCCATCATAATTATTGTTACATTATTTTACAAAAATGGTAAGGACTACTAAACAACTCTCCCTAGAACCTTCATTCCATACCCCGACTCGTACTCGCTATATTCTCGCCTCTTGAGAAGAAAAATGGAACAAAAAGGAAAAATGGTGAGCTCAACTAGCCCAGTAAAGAATATTATGACTAAGATAATATACAATAAATTATCGTTAGTCTTCAACAGGGAAAAATCTGATAGAATACAATAGACAACAAATGTTAAATCAATATTCGCAGCGGAAAATTTTAATTCATAGAAGAGTTACGTAGAGGATGAAATCTACTAATGTCTATGAATTTAACAGTCCATCAACAGTATTTTTATCCCTGTAACATCAATCAATGTACCTCTTACATCATATATTAATCCTTGCACTACAGGCCAAGGATATTCATCAGTTGGTCATGTTCATCTAAACACCTGTTCATCTTTGCACTACGGGCCAAAGATATTCATCAGAAATCATTCATCTTTGCACTACAGGCCAAAGATATTCAATAATATCATCATTTAAGACTGGGGATGATGAAAAATATTTTTAAAGAAACGAATCCAGTGAAACAAAATGACAAGGATTAAGGATTAAGGATTCGTACTTTATTTTATTCACGTCCAAAAATATCTCAAAAATCATCATAGTGGTGTAAAATTCAAGAATGATCAAAACATGGATACAATCAAAGCTAGTATCCATAATAGATATTTTAGACGAAAAGAAAATTTTTCATTTTTTGATGAATAGTGCCGTATTCGTGAATAGTGCCGTATACGTGAATAGTAACTTCGACACCAAAAAGTTCCAAATTTGATTAAAAGTTCAGATCAATACTTCGGCATAATGATATTAGAAGAAATAATATCATTTTAAAAAAATAATATCCCTTACCTCGGAAGATCAGTACTTCTAGTTGAAACACCGGATATAGGCTATGAGTTGAACTTACTCCGTATAGCAATACTCAAAGTATACTCAAAATACTCATAAGAATACGCTTGATATTATAGAGAGAGAAAACTTCAATTTCTGGTGTAATTTTCAATTCTAACCTAAGCACCTATTTATAGGAAATAGCTTAGAACACCAAAGCAGAAAATTTATTATAATAATAATATATATAAAAATTTTCTACGCCCATTCTTAGAATCTGAAAATCTGAATACAAACCACATGCTCCCTTCTAGAAGAAGTAAAAAAACGTTTTTTATAAAATAAATAATTAAAACTTCCAAAAATCAATTATTTCGGAGCTACGTAACTTCAATAATTCATAATAAATAGCCCTTTTGTCAGAAAATTCAAATCTCGCGTGTTTTTATAGGAAATTCAATTCTCTACAACTTTGCAGAAGAAAGTTTTTCCAAATTCCAAACAGAAATTGGCCGAAATCCACAAACGGGCGATTTTACAGGCTATAATCAAATTTCAGTCAATAAATGTGGTCCACCGACATGTTTAACATGTTTTAAATATTTATTGTAACAAAAATACCCTTCCTCCTCGTATACTCATATATCCCACATTCATCGTAAAAATATCACTATTATTATATTTTTAAAATATAATAATATATTTAAATAAATTATTTTATCAGAAAAAGATAAAATATTAATTTTCAACAATTGTCACATTAAAAATTTTCTCCATCTATATCCACATAAAATCAATATTTTTTCTCATCATATGAATCAATAATTAATTATTCACAAATAATATTACAGAATCACAATATTGACAACCAGGCAGTTCCCAGGAAAGAGGGGGCTTTCCAATAAGAATTTCTCCTTACTGGCGCGCAATTAGGTGACCAAACCTCTCCTTAGACAGAACTTTCTAGACATTACCAATAATGTTATCTAATAATATTATTCAGATAATATGAATTATTGCTTCGATAATGAAAAATACTGTGTAATGACAATTATTGAAACAGCAGCAATATAAAATATCAACGCAGCAATTATTGAATCAATAAAATAAAATACTGAACAGTAATTACTGTAACCATTATTGAGCAGTGTCTTCTTACGTAAGAATCAATAATTGGTGCAATACCGTGTACTACTGTGTTTTAACCACCGAGTATTTTAACAGTATTAACGGTAACAACTACGCCGTTATTTTTAAACAACTTATATTTGTCGTTTTCTTCCTCCAATCGCTTTCCGTTATGGGGCCCACACATGGCTGCGCCGTCGTACGAATATTTTCCGACAGTACGAATATTCCACGACCAAACGAATATTCCCCGACAACAATGAATATTTTATAACCACTTACTTATTTTGAAATATTTGCGTATTTTACCCAATAACTATCCACATTAATCACATCAACCCTTACTATTTCAAAATAATAATTAGAGGAAATTAAATTTCATTTATTAATTATTTGGGGTCTTACAGGATGGGATAGGAGGAACGGGGAAAAATTATTCCAACCAGCAGTACTTGGCAAGTACAGGGCATATCAGGCTAATTACCCTATGTGTCTGTAAGTATGACAGTTTTGCGGATGAATTTCTATATAACCCTTTCAAAAATGACAGACAATAGTCTATATAATTCCTCAGCACTATTTTGAAAACTTTTACTCTTGTGAGGGATGTATTGGGTAGCGTGTGATGCTGTGTATGAATGGTGAATGGTGCATATGTGACAACTCGAAAATTTCTAAAATCTTGAATGATTAGAATAAAGGTTAAAGAATAAAACCTAGATGAGAATTTGAGGATTTATTTAAAATTTTCAAGTAAAAACCTATATGGTTTGATATTCGAATGTGAATAGAGAAAATATGAGTTACAAAATTTCTAAACCCTAGAAATGAATTAATATGTACTTGAAGTAATATCAAGGATACGGTATTACGATACCTGTAAATTCGATGTGAACTGAATAGTCCAAGAAATGTTTTATAAGTACATATGGAAATTTTATTATTGGAGATAAGATTTCACATGAAGAGGTGCTATGAGATTAAACGAAGATGAGTATATATATAGAAATATATATACTTAGTAAGGTGCTATATATATTTTAGCAAGAGGAATGACGAATTAAGTTAATGATTTAATGATCAAGATAAAACTATGTTAGTAATTAACATAGCTTGAGTGTTGGCCTTGACTGGCAAATAAGAATTTGAATAAGTATAAAGTCGTTAGTTAATATGATTAGCAATAAGATGTGAGTAATTTAAAATTCAAAATTTGAGTTAGAGATAGAATTTTGAAGCATGGACTGCTCGGTTGCGTCCGAAACTTCAAGTTTAGTCAGAATGGACAGTAAACACAATATGTGTAAAGGTTGACTTTTGATCAAAGTCAACAGTTGACTTTTTATAGAGAAAAGTCAAAATTAGTGTGAGAAGTGAAATATGTTATGATTATGAGAATTATGTGTATGATTAAATAAATATACATTATATAATGTGGATACATTTATTTTGTATATTGGAGTGAATTAAGAATTAAGTTATGTAACCTAATATATATATTAGGTGTGATGATTAAATAACCTGAGAGGTTATAATGTGAGAGAATATTAGTATATAAATGTATATACTGACATTAAGAGATTTATTTTATATATATCCAATAATTAATTTTATAACCAAGTATAATTTGGTTTATGAAATTAAAAGGGTATGAGTAAGGGATTTATTTTTTTGAGTGAGAAATGTAAACCCTAATTAAAGGATAAGAGTAGAATGGAATAGAATTAAAAATAATGGACTATAATAAGGTTATAGCCAAATTATTTTGAATAGAGTCCAAAGAAGTGGATTTAATGGGCTAAGGAGGTAATATTATTTAAACAAGTCCAATTAATTTATTTAAGCATGTGACTTGTAGATAATATGGTTTAAGGGCGATTAAATTATTAATCTAGCTCATTATATTATGTGTGGGACAAGAATTATAATGACCCAATTTAATTGGTAGAGGAAGGTTAATGTTATTTTGTTAGTAAACAAAATAAAATAACAAGTCCACTAAAATTAATAAATGTCCAAGTGTTGGCCCAATTATAGAAGGACTTTTTAGTCATTTGAAGAGTAAATTATCAATTAAAATAAAAACAATTTGATTAAGCCAACTTGGAAGATTTTTAGGCCAAAGGACCGGTTATTGATAAAAAAAAGAGAGGAACGGATTAGAGGAGATAAGAAGAAGAAAGAAGATAGAAAGAGAAGGAAAAGAAAGAAAAAAGAAAGAGAAAGGGAGAGATCGGTAGAAAGAGGGAAAGAGAAGGAGATGGCGGCCGAAGCCATGGAAGGGGAAGAAGGGGGTCCATAGAAGAAAGAAGAAAGAAGAAGAAGAAAAACAAAAATGTATAAACTCTTTCTCTAAAATTTCTTTTCTAAATTGATGAAATGGGGTTTTGATTTTTATGTATCAAACCCTATGATCTAGGTGTTTATCTTTGATTTATGTATCGAACCACCCATGATGGGTGTTGATTTGGTTGGAACAAAAAAGAAAAGAAAAATAAAATTTTTTCTAGTTTTGAAACCCAAATTTCTATATACTTTGAAATTTTCCCATTTTAAATCTATAGCTCCTTTTTGCGATCCGTCAAAAAGTAGTGCTAGATATATGTGTTGGCTAGTAAACCCAAGTGGTAGGACTCAAAAATGTTGAGTTTTCATGGGGTAATGACTGATTATGTCAAAACAGTCCCGTTTTTCTAACAAAAAATTGGGCAGATTCGTGGCAGTCTGAAACGAGGGCAATTTCGTCCGGTTTTTGTGCTTTAAAACTTCTGGGCTTTTGGTATGTTGTAGTACTCTGATTTAGCTTTCCATAGACTCCGGAACGGACTAATTCCAACTCCGGATGAGGTAGTTATGGCGTTCGGAAGGAGAGTAATAAAACTGTTTCTCAAATCCCGAACAGCCTCCTTGATATAAATTTTTGGACTGTTGTGTTCTGATTTTGGAAAAATGTCGTGAGATAAAAGTTGTAGCACTGGAAGTTATCTTCGAGTGGGCTCAAGAATCACTCAAAAATGTTTTAAAACGCGAGAGTTATGGCTGTTTTAGCGAGGCTGGGTAAAATTTTCGGAAATCAAAAGTGTCCAAAAATAGGAATAATGTGATTTATGATGTGAGACCCTTTGAGCATGTCTTATGCATATTTTTGATGAAGCTTTGGGTCGGGTTTATAGTGTTATGATGTTTATGACATTTTAGAGTGTTTAAACGAGTTTATTAATTACGGAAAGGAAAAACAATTGAAATAAATTGTTTATTTATGTGATTAATGTCATAAGTTACTTTTATATGACTAATAATATTATACTGATATATTATTAGTAGTATTTGACTAGAATATTATTAAAAGGTTGATAACCTTAGCGTAAAATATTATTATATAATTAATAATATTCGACGAGAGATTAAAATGAGAGATTTATGATATTTTTCAATGTAATTGTTGAAATTGATATTCAATAAAGTAAAAGTTATTTTAATTAAAGAAATAATATAGTAAATTGATTTTTACTATAAAAGCTATACATTAGCTGTTTAAACTCCGAATTTACGAGTAGAGGTAAAAGATATTTCTGAAATGAAATTTAAATGGTTTAAGTTTCAAAATGTAAAATATTTATATACTCAAATGTGAGAGACCTTTATTTGGTTTAGAAAGGTTAAAATGAATTAAGTTTTTAAATAAACTAATATTCGTTTTGAGTAAGAAAAAGTAATATTAGTTTGTATAAAACTAATAATCGTTATTGATGAATATACATGCATGTTTTGTAACATATTCGATCATCTAATATGTGTGTGCATGTAAATATAATTTTGTAGGAATTGTGGAGAAACTCTAAGTTAAATTTTGTGATAATCTCCAATCAAGGCAAGTTTTTCGGTTCTATGATGTTTATGGATTAAATGTGATTATGTGGTGAGTTACATACCATGCTTTATGAATTGTCAAAGTCAAAATATGACTAAGTTAATTGGGTTATGAAACTCAATTTATATGTGATATGTGATAACACATGTTGTATAATATAACTCGATAAATTAGAAATGTATAATGCATGAATGTATGCTTTGTAAGGAATTATTGTTGCATGTAGGATATGCATAGTAAAGAATACATGTTGCAGGAAGATATGCATAAATAAGGAAATATATTGCATATAGAATTGTGTGCTATGTGAAACATGATAGACTGTTAAATTTGCTGGGCTGTCGAGCTCAATCTTGCAAACACAAACTTTTTGCAGGTTAAAGATGTTAGGCAATATTACTTGCTATACAAATGATGAAGATTGAACGATGTGCAAAAAATGAATACATTTCCTTGAATTAGAAATGGTATAAATCTATGATTGATAGTTGTGTCAAATGTAATAGGCAGTTATGTATAGTTTGAAATGTTGAATGGTTAAAGAATGTTTATTCTGAAATGAGAATAGATATGATTCTAAAATGAATGAATCATCAATATAAAAGATATGAAGTATTGAGACTTAAGCTTTTAATACATTTACACGGATTATACAAATCATATAATAAATATGATATTAGTATAAGAAAGAATTGTAAATGTTACGATTCAGGGAATGGATGACTGAAAAAAAAATTTAATTATTCCGAAATTTTTAGCTATTTTAACATTAAATAATATTCTAAAGCTAGAACAATGTAGTATTATCGCACAAGATCGAGAAGGATAATAGTCTCGATTTTGGGGGCGCTACAGCACATCATAAGGTGTAAGTTGAATTTCGAGTACGAAATTCTTAGAAAAATGGGTGAATGTGAAAACCTTAGAATTTAGAAAATTATTTAAATATTAAATGATGGATTAGAGGTTGAATAATAAACCTAGACAGAAAATAAGTGAATGGATTTGATATTTCTGTGATGGAATTTTAAGGATTTCAAAATGTTGTGAAGGATTTTGGTGGATTTAAAATCTTTTGGTAAAGATTACTAGGGTTAAATATATAAGTTTATATGTTCTGTGTATATGGTCATACATGTGTACAGTTTGTGATTAAGGGTCAATGGTTGACCAGATAAATTATATCAGTGTTAAACCCTAATATTATATTAGAACATCAACGTTCAGTTAGAAAACCTTAACGATAAAATAAGAAACCCTAATACTGGCTCTGGAAACCCTAATATCAGATTCTGGGAATTTGAAACCCTAATTCGGATTACGAAAACCTTAACTTGGGAATTCAAATGCTAGTATAAGGCTTAAGTGTATTAATTACAAACTTAATTAGGGAATAACCCAAATTGATTAATTAGAAAACCTTAATTGCAAAATTAGAAACCCTAATTTCTAATTGGAAATCTTAATTGCTAAATTAGGAACCCTAATTGCTAATTTAGCAAACTTTATGATAATTTGTAAATTTTGAACTTAATTTTCAAGTTCAATGTGATTAGAAAACCTAATGTAATTAGAAAACCCTAAATTACATTTTTGAAAGCATAAATTTTTATTTTTAGCCTAATAAGAAATCCTAATAAAGTAATGGTGAAACCTTAGGATTAAACCCTAAGGGTACTAAGGGTTAAACCCTAAGGGTTGGTTAAGATTACAAGTATGCCATTAAAATGGATAGCAAAATGTTTAGAATACCCTTTCTATATTCTTTTTTTGGGTAGTGTACAAATCTTGCCAAAATAATGAGTTGGTGACCTAATATGTTGACCATGTGATCTAAAACATCAGATATTCCAGCTATTTTATCAGCCAACATTCATTTTATCATACCTTTTATAGATTAAAGAGAGAGAAAATCAAGAAACAAAGTTCATTTGAATCCTTACACTCAATCAACTCCTTCTCTCTCTATATCCACAAAATTATGAAGTGTATCAGTACTAAATCAAGTCATTAGCAAGCCAAGAATAGATCATGATGATCAGATTCAAGATCAAAGCATGAATGAGGTATAAACCTTAAATTTCAAAATCCTTAAAATTTTGTGTTAATGTTGTTAGTGATTGGTTAGATATGTGTTAGATGGTGTCTTTTAGTGATCTGGGTTGTTAGATCATAGATCTATAACACTTATATGCACAAAAATAGTATTTTTAGAAACTGTTCTTAAACCTTCATGTGTTGTTTGACAAGTAAATGTTAGAGGCTTTAGATCCTTCTCTGTTAATGCTTTGTTGTGTTTAAAGTTATACAATTGTTCTTTGCCATTTGGACAATGATCTGCAACTTGAATCAGGGTCAGCTCGTGTCTATATTGCAAGTTATAAGCAGTCAAACCTCGTTGACCATTCACGAAAACTGAGTTTCTGGGCAACCCAGAAACCCAGATTTCGTCTGACAACATTTTCTGAGCCTCAGATCTTGTTGTATGTTAGTGTTTAGGCCATGTTGTTGTTTGATAGTTGTAGCCTGTCATGAGGACTACACAATAATGCCTTTATATCAGTCAGATCATGATCAGGATCAAAAAATAATCGTGGTCAAAGTAGGTTGACCAATCTGCCTTAAGAACAAATCTGGAAAACCCAGATTCTTCAAGGCCCGTTTTCTCTAACAAGGTTTGACTGGTTTGAATCTTGTGCTTGTAATATTGTTATGATGATTTGATAATATATAAATGTTCCCTGCCATCCGAACTACATGATAGAACCATTAGATCATACAAAGTGAGCCCAGAAAGCAGAGATTTAAGGGCTCAAAGTAGGCACTATGAACTGTTCTTCATTTCTGGAAAACCCAGAAATGAAGAACAACTTCTGACAAGGTTTTAATTGGCTAATATCTCATTGTTGTGTTGTTTTTTGGACCTGAAATTGGTTTGTTATTGTAGTATTGCATCGATACTACATGTTTAACACATCAAACCGCCCACAAATATAAGCAACATAGATTTATACTTGGTCAATGTAGGTACTCGATCATGTGAATTTCTGGGTTTGGTGAAGAACACTCAAGAACACCTATAGCGACAGTTCTGTCGCTATAGGGCCCTTTAGTGACACTTAATTTCTGAAAATTAGTTATTTTATTAAATAAATAGAAAAAAATAGTTTTTAATTATTAAAAATACATAATAAATTCCTAAAAATTATTTTAAAGCCTAAAAATGGGTTTCTAATAATTTTGAATATATTTCATAAATATTTAATATTTTTGGAATAATAATGGTATTTAATTTATTTAATTATAATATTAAATAAATTATTTAAAAATAATTTTAATACATGAAAAATCATTTTAAATTATGTTATGGTGTTAGAAAATATTTGAAGTTATTTCTAATGACTTTTAATATTATGTGATGAATTTAATTAATTAATTAATATTAATGGTAATTAATTTATTTAATAAATGTATTAAATAAATTGTAGAAAAATAGAATTAAAGATTTATAAATCATATAAAAATAATTTAAGTGTTATAAAAATATTTTAAGTTCTAAAATATAACTTTTGATATTTTTTGATGAAAATATTAATATTTTAATATTAATAGCAATTATCGGATAATGGATTTAACTGTTTAAAAATCATATAAATATGATTTTTAAGTATTAAAAATACTTTGATATATTATAAATATATTATAATATTATGTTATGATTTTCATTATTATTTAATATTAAATAAATATTAATGATAAAGAATTATGTGGTATTTAAATTATATAAATACGATATTAATGATTGAAAAATCATG
Source organism: Panax japonicus (assembly GCA_020205505.1). NCBI lineage: Eukaryota > Viridiplantae > Streptophyta > Magnoliopsida > Apiales > Araliaceae > Panax > Panax japonicus. The sequence continues at coordinate 20,427,339 of CM035108.1, read as the reverse complement.
ATAAATGGTAATAATTATCTGAAAATTATTATGAGTTTATGAAAAATATTTTGACTGATAATAAATAATCTAAAATATATGTGAACCAGTTTAGACAGAGTCTTATAGATAATAGGCTCTTGAATTGTCCGACTAGGCCGTCAGGATGTCAAAATTGTATCGAATTCAACTCAGACTGTAATAGTCTGACTTGATGCTAAGTCTTATGTGTTGTATAGATTGATAGGGTTATGTGTTATGTTTTTAGGTTATTTTATATTATGATGATATTATTCTAACTTGGAGATCAATATTATTAATATTAGGTCTTCAGTCAAAGCTATATAGGTTGTGTAACGGTAATCAACGGTAAAGGCAAGTTCTCTAACTCAACCTCGAGTTGTTCTTTTAATTGTGTTTGTGGTTAATCATTATTGATAATCATGTCTATGAATTATTGATTCGCACTCTGTGCATACTGAATGTGTTCATCGGGTATGAAAGGCTGATCACCTTCATTACTATCTAGTCCAATTATTTTTGTTCATGTTCATTATTGATATATATTCATATCATCTTGATCGTTCAGTTATGAAATTTGATTCCTGCTAGTTCACAATCTTTATATTGTTGAGCATAGCCAACATATTATTCAAATTCTTTCAATCATGATATATCCTTAATTAAACTTATACTTGTTGAGAAAATTTGTTGCTCACCCTTTTTATATCATGATAAACATTGCAGATTAAGGTGAATACGTCAAATACAAGGAAAAGTCAAAGTCAGGTTCAGCTTGGGACTATGTGTGCAGCTAGATGTGTAATAGTAATGTATTATAATAACATTGTATGTTAGATAGGATATTAAATTGTGTATAAGTGAAGGTTCTCGACCTTGGAGTTAGTGTGTAATGTTTATTGTATAAACAATTTATATTTATATCTTCCGCAATAATTATAGAAATGGTATACCAGATCTGTGGTGATTTGGGACCCGAATTTGGGGATGTTACAAAACTGTTCACTGAAATCAAGGTCATTAACATATAGGTCTTTGATTCTTTCAAAACCAAGTAATTTCATATCAAGAATATTTAACAACATATACCTTCGAGATAAAGCATCAGCAATAATATTCTCTTTACCTTGCTTATATTGAATGACATGTTGGAATGTCTCAATAAACTCCATCCATCGCGATTGTCTCTTGTTCAACTTGTGTTGCCCCTTCAAATATTTTAGTGATTTATGATTGGTGTGGATCACAAACTCCTTGGGCCACAAGTAATGTTGCCATGTCTCCAAAGCCCTAACCAAAGCGTACATCTCCTTATCATAAGTAGGATAATTCAAAGCTACCCCACTCAACTTTTTGCTGAAATATGCCGCTGGTTTTCCTTCTAGCATCAAAACAGCTCCAATCCCTAAATCAAATTAAATGCTTAATTAAATTAAATGCTTTTTCCTGTTCATCACCCCACTTAAAGCCCACACTTTTCTTGACGACATCGGTCAATGGTGTTGTAATCTCACCGAAACTCTGAACAAAATGTCAGTAGAAACTTGCGAGTTCGTGGAAGCTTCTCAATTAACTCACATTTGTAGGACTCGGCCAATCTCAGATCGCTCGGACTTTCTCCTCATCAACTTGGACTCCCTGTGAAACTCACAACAAAGCCAAGAAAAATAATTCTATCCGAACAAAACGTGCATTTTTCCATGTTAACAAATAAGTTTTCTTTCCTAAGTACATCTAAAATAGATTTTAAATGTAATGCATGATCTTCCAAGTTTTTGCTATAAATCAAGATATCATCAAAATAAACTACTACAAATTTCCCAATGAATGGACGCAAATTATAGTTCATTAACCTTATAAAAGTGTTGGGTGCATTAATTAAACCAAAAGGTAACACTAACCACTCATAAAGACAATATTTAGTTTTAAAAGTCGTTTTCCATTCATCACCCTCTTGCATTCTAATTTGATGATAACCACTTTTTAAATCAATTTTAGAAAATATTCAAGACCTATGCAATTCATCTAACATGTCATCTAAACGAGAAATTGAGTGTCGATATTTTACCGTAATATTATTTATCGCTCGACAATCGATGCACATCCGTCATTTCCCATCCTTTTTGGGCACTAGGATCACCGGAACTGCACATGGACTCGTACTTTCTCTTACGAACCCTTTTCCCAATAATTTGTCAACCTGTCTTTGTAACTCCTTCGTCTCTTCAAGATTACTCCGATAAGCTGGACGGTTTGGAATGGTCGCACGGAGAATAAAGTCAATTCGATGTTCTATTCCTCGGATAGGTGGTAGTCCTTGAGGAAGCTCCTCGGGAAATACATCTTTGAATTCCTACAAAAGAGATGAAACAACACTAGGCATAGAATCAATAGTGTTAGTATTCAGAAGCGCCTCATTATACCGAAGTAAAATCATATGCTGTTTGGAAACCAAAGCTCTTCTCACATCACTCTTTTTTGCCAATATATTTGTTTTTTTCTCATCTCTTTTTCTTTTTCTCTTTTTTTTTATTTTTCTTTTCTTCACACTCACTTTTTTTAACACTATCTTTTTGCAAATACACTTGAATGTACTTGTTGTGGTGACATAGGACATAAAGTAACTTTCCTATTATTGTGTACAAAAAATTATTCATTAGAAAAATCGTCATGTCTTACTCTCTGATCGAATTGCCAAGGCCTACCAAACAACAAATGTCCCGCTTGCATAGGCACCACATCGCACAATACCTCATCCACATATTGACAAATAGTAAAGGGCACTAGTACTTGTTTAGTCACCTTGATATATGCGCTATCGTTGAGCCATTATAAATGATATAGTTGGGGATGCTTAGATGTAGGAAAACCAAATTTCTCCACTATGGTAGTACTAGCCACATTAGTACAACTACCCCTATCTATCACAATGCAAAAAACCTTCCCATTCACAAGACATCGAGTATGGAAAAGATTTTCCCGTTGTTCGCTTCCTTTCTATTTCACTTGTGTATTGAGTGCTTTCCTTGTAACTGACATCTCACCGTACATAGAAACCTCCCTATCATTTATCTCCTCCAATGGTGGCATAGAATCATTATCACTTTCTTCTCCCTTGGTTTCCTTTTCTCCTTTGTCAAGCAATAACATAGTTCTCTGATTTAGACATTGACTAGAAATATGGCCTCTACCTTGACATTTGAAACATATTATATTATGATTTCAACTAAAAGAAGGTTGTTCAGCTCCACTTTCGGTTTGTTTATCCCTGGCTTTTCTTCACGCTTTCCAACATTAGATTTCCATGTCGAACTTGTGGTAGTATTTGAAACGCTGGCTACCTCTCCTCTTAAGTTGTTTCTCAATCTTGGTAGCCATATGTATCATATCCCCTAATTCCAAATAATGTTGTCATTTTACTAAGTATGCTATATCCCAATTTAGCCCTACTATAAATCGTGCCATTGTTGCCTCACTATCCTCATCCATATTAGCTCTAGCCGTCAACATCACCATCTCCTTGTAGTATTCATCCACACTCCTATTTCTCTGTTTTAGATTTTGCAGACTTCGAAACAAATCTCGATGGTAGTGACTTGGTACGAACCTCTTTTTCATTATTGTTTTCATCTCCATCCAAGTTTCTATTGGACGTTCACCACATCTCCTCCAACCAGTAGTTAACTGATCACACCAAGTAATTGCATAGTCAAAAAATTTTGTAACACCAATTCTGACTTTCTTAAGATCCGAGTAATTGTGACAATCAAATACCCATTCTTTCTTTTTTTTCTCACTCTAGGTATGCCTCTGGATCTCTCGTCCCTTGAAATGCTGGAATTTTCATTTTAATACCACTTATATTATCATCTTCTCTATTCTGACCTCCTCTTTCTCTAGTATCTCATTGCCTTCGTTGTGGAAACTCAGATTCACAATCTTCCTCTTCACCTGCTTCACCTTCATAGTGAGTTTCTTCCGTTCTAGCTTCCCGTTGATATGTCCTTCCCTTTTTTTGTGTCCCATGAGTAATCAGTGATAGTTCCCCCAGAGATGCACTCACTTGATCAATTCGCTCATGTACACGTTCTATAGTCATCTCCTATCTCCTACCCCATTCTTTATTCATGGCTTCCATCCTAAATTTCAATTCAGCCATTGAGGGCGGCTCCTCAGCAGCTTCCTTTTAGCTTTTGAGCTAGATATATCTCTTGCAAAATAAGGGTTAGTAGAAAATAGTTTCCTCACCACTCCCTTATGTGTTTTTCTCGAGTCAATGATTCCACTCGTGTATACACTCAATAAATTTTCTTTTACCCTCAATTAATCTCACAACTGAGCCTTTTACCTCTAAATATTCTCTCTAATAGGCTATTTTCGAATTACCTAGCAAATCTCTTAGTTTTACTAATCAATTCAAAAATAAATTATCACGAAACAATTTATAGAAGGTAGAAATCCTCATAATAGCATGTAATCGACAAAATTTCGACAATATTAAAATAAAATTTTCTATACTCTTTTTTTTTTGCAATTTAACATAAACTTAAAGGATAGATAACTTGCTAGACAACTTGGCTTTGATACCAAATGATAGACTCCATGGCACGCTTACATGAGGTGGTGGTCGCCCGGATCAGTTCTAGAAAAGCTGTAGGATGAATTTCTTGTAACACCTTAACCCCTCGCCTATATGTAGATGATAATCTTGATACAATTGCTTGCGTTCGGAAGTTTGCGTTGAATGGACACCAACGATACCTTGACCCCTCGCTTATATTGAAGTAGTATTCTTGGTACAATAGACGATTGATACGGTAGAAGACGCCACACACACCTATGAATTATTGTATGATAAGTCAAATTGAATCTCAAATAAATAACTAAGAAAATACTTAGGAATTATTCAAAGAACCAAAAGTAGAGAATAATCTCACAAGTAGAATAAATCTAAATAATATTGAATGTTATATGAATTACATTCATATGACCTTTTTATACTAATAATAAAACCTTAGAATCTCATAAGGAATCAATAATTTATTTTTGGGAATAAATTTATATCTTAAAGAAACCTAACAACATTAGAAATATTAAGGATATAAAAGTTCCCTAAAATACATGAAAGAAATCTAATCAAATAAGGAAAATCTGGTCAAAATGTGTAGCCTCAAAAACGCACCCAAAATTATGGCAGTAAAAAACAAGGCGCAACAGTGTTGGCCCAGCCCTGGCGTGGGTCGCGCTACTCCTACAAAAAAGTGTCTAATGGTTTAACGCGGGGCATGCCTGTTTTAGCTTATAGGTGGCGTGGGGTGTGCTGCATGGCTAGAGTTTCTTTTGGCTCTGCACAAGGAGCGCTGCTTCTAGCGCGAGCCGCGCCAGTCAGTCAGAAGTGAGTCTTGGCTTAGAACAAACACTTGTATTAAATTCAACAGTTTTGACTCCAAGGTTTTCGTTTCAATATAGACGTTGGGTTGAGGTGTCGAGAGAATTCCCCCTTATCAACTGTGCTAGAAACGATCCGGGCGACGACCACCTCACGCAAGCGTGTTATAGAGTCCATCAGCGCCCCAGCTCATTCTGGGCGCGGCCGCACCTGTCTGCAGAAACTGAAAACATATAGTAGCACAGCTGCGCTGCATCCCAATTTATTCTGGGCGTGGTCGCGACACTCTGCAGTTTTGAAAAACTTTTTTTTTCATCAATTAAAGTAAATGGTTTATTTAATTGATAAAAGTTTAAAATAAAGATGTTTACTTTATCTAAAATATGATTTCAGATTGCTAAAAATTAAATAGTTTAATTTGGATTTAGTTTTTGATTAAAATAAAAGAATTTATTTTGTTTTAAAAACTTAATATTAGCAAACTTTTGCCCATTAAATGATATCAATGTATATATGGAATAGTTTTATTATTCATGAAATGAATGTTTATTTATTGATGCATATTATGATATCTATGATAATAATGGGATTGATTGTGGACTATTAACCAATGTGATTAGATTTTATTTTAGTTGGATGCATGAATATATCAGTTTTATTAAATGGGGTCTGCGTACCTCGTCTTCTCTAGTTTTTTTCAATGTAAATTTTATCTCCCTCCTATTTACTTCTCCTTGACTGCTGTCAAGGTTTCTATTTTATTAAATAGTTTTGTAATAGTAATAGATAGATTTAAAATTTTGAAGAATTGGAGACCAGACGCAAGTAACTCTTTGAAGACTCGTTTGTAATGGAGCCCGAGTTTAAATGTAATAGTTATGTTTAAATTTAACTTTATTATGCAAACATGCTTCACATGTTAATTAATATGACACGTATTATATATATATATATGTGTGTGTGTGTGTGTGTGCGCGCGCGCGCGCACGCGCATACGCATTAAACAAGATGAGACAAATAATAACAAACCCCTCAAAACAAATATATTAAGTTGTAGCATTCTTTATATTTCGAATATCGAACGTTGCCTTCTAGTATGATAAAAACAATAAAGTATTAAATCTTTAATATGAGTTTGTTGTGCACACATAAAGCAATTATTAAATATTTAAAATGTTATTTTTATTATATATGATGTTTATAAGAAATTGAACATTACCGCTTTGTTGTGCTCACACAAGGGATGTAGTTTTCTCTTCACTTATATGGAAATGTTGGGTCTGAGTTAACTTAAATCATTTTAGTTCGGATGTGCACCCACTTGACCATTATGATTTAAGAGACAAAATACAAGGAGTTACATGATGATGTAATTGACAAGAGTTGTCTACCTATTTATTTATATATAGTTTGTTGTGCACACACAAGGCTATATACATTTGAAATGGGATCCTTAATCTCACTAGCAAATCTTTAATTAGATTTTGTCAAACTATATAAGTGAGGGTAATATAATTTGAAGAAAAAAGTGGGAGATACCGATTTAAAATAAGATCTAATTTATTTTGGTAAAATTAATTAATTAAATGAATGTTTGCTAAAATGTTATTTTTTTAACATGTAGAATTTTAAAAATGTCACACTCACTAATTTCACTACGTAGCATATTGGATGCTAACAAACTGACTAGAATGAATTACACAGACTGTTAAGGAATCTGAGAATTATTCTCATTACTAAAAGGATTTCTTATGTCCTAAATTTGCATGTCCCTACAAATGTTTCAGAAATAGTCTCTAAAGAAGAGATTGCTACTTTTAAGAAGTGGCATTATGATGCATTTATGGCTCAAAAATATCATGCTCACATCCATGAATAACGAGCTTCAGCGTCATTATGAAACTATGGATGCTCCTACTATACTGTTGTACCTCCAAGAGTTGTATGGTGAGCAAAGTAGGACTGCTAGATATGAGATATCTAATGAGCTCTTCCGATATCGGATGATCGAGAGCACTGCTATTGAGACTCATGTCTTAAAAATGATCAATCTGATTGAACATCTTGGACAGCTTGGGTTCGTCGTGGATGGGGAGTTAAGTCAAGATTTAGTCTTGCATTCACTCTCTGACATCTTCTCACAATTTGTTGTGAATTTTCACATGAATAAGTTGGACATCAGCTTGCCTGAGTTACTTAACCTATTAAAAACTGCTGAAGGTCACTTCCCATCCAAGAAGGACCATGTCTTAATGGTAGATGATTCTTCCAAGAAAAGGAAGAGGCTCAAGGCGTCTTCTAAAAAGAAGAAAACAAAGAAGGCTAAGGAAAAGGCAAAAGTAAAGGATCAAAAGAAACCTGATCCAGCTAGCAAAGGAATGTGCTTCCATTGCAACAAGTCGGGTCATTGGAAGAGGAACTTCAAGGAGTTTCTTGCGAAACAAGAGAAGCTTGGAGAAGCTTCGACTTCCAATAAAGGTTTGTTCGTGATTGAAATTATTTTTTTCTAAAAATCAATCTTCTACTTGGGTATTGGATATCAGCTGTGGTTCTCACATATGTAATACTATGCAGGGACTGATCAAAAGTAGAAAGCTAAACAAGGATGAGGTCATCCTACGAGTGGGAAATGGAGCAAAGGTTGTTGCATTAGCTGTAGGGACTTATTGTTTAGAACTGCCTACGGGCAAGTTCATTAGTTTAAATAATTATTATTTTATTCCAAAACTTATTAGAATCATTATTTCAATTTTTGTATTGTATATGGATGGTTTTGATATTATAAAAAAGAACAATAGTTATTATATTTATAATAATAATGTTTTATATGGTGTTGGTAATTTACGAAAGGACTTTACATACTTGACTTGCATGAAAATATACTTCAAATTGAACAAACTAATAAAAGGAAAAGAGATGATGTTAATTATACATTTATGTGGCATTGTAGACTCGGTCATATCAATGAAACAAGATTATCCAAGTTTCATAAAGGTTCTTAGAGCTATCGGATTATAAATCATATCCAAATTGTGAATCTTATCTCATGGGTAAGATGACTAAATCTCCTTTTAGTGGAAATAGAGAAAGATTTGCAGAGTTGTTAGTGTTGGTACACACAAACGTATGTGGACCTATAACAACGAATTCGCGAGGAAGGTGTTCTTATTTCATTACTTTCACTGATGATCACTCAAGATTTGGATATGTGTATTTAATGAAATACACATTTGAATCATTTAAAAAGTTCAAAGAGTTCATAAGTGAAGTAGAGAAGAAAATTGGCAAGAGTATTAAGATTCTTCGATTGGATCGAGGAGGTTAATACTTAAGTAGTGAGTTTCTCAATTGTCTCAAAAAATGATATAATCTCACAATGGACTCCACTAGGGACACCGCAATTAAACAGAGTATCTAAGAGGAGAAATCGAACACTGTTGGACATGGTTCATTCAATGATAAGTTTTACCAATCTTCCAATTTCTGTCTAGGGTTCTGCCCTTGAAGCGGTTGCATATCTACTAAATAAGGTCCCTCAAAATCATCCCTAAGACATCATATGAGATGTGGACAAGGTGGAAACATAGTCTTAAGCATGTTCAGATTTTGGGATGTCCAACTTATGTGAAAAGGTTTCAAAATGATAAGCTTGGGACAAAATCTAATAAGTGCACATTTGTGGGATATCCTAAAGAAAGTTTAGGATACTATTTCTACAATCCTACTGAGCAAAAGGTGTCTTTTCCAAACACGTTGCCTTCTTGGAAAAAGAGTTTATCCTTGAAAGGACCAGTGGGAGGAAAATAGATCTTGCAGAAATTCAAGAACCATAACTAAAGGTCAAATGGATGAACCTATCCAAGTAGAGACACCTTCTATACAACAACCTATTTCTAAATCTGGAAGAGTACCAAAGATACCTGATAGGTATGGATTCGTCATAGAGGATGACGATGAGGTATACATCATGAATGATGACGATCCATTGAATTACGAACAGACTATGAGTACTAAAGACTCAGAAAAATGGCTAGAAGCCATGAAATCCAAGATGGACTCCATGTATGAGAACCAAGTTTGGCCTTTGGTTTCATCACCTGAAGGCATTAAGCCTATTGGGTGAAACCTATAAGGCCCGACTAGTTACAAAAGGTTTTAAACAAAAGCAAGGAGTTGACTATGATGAAACCTTATCACCACTAGCAATGCTCAAGTCCATTCGGATTTTGCTTGCGATTGCAGCTTACCACGACTATGAAATCTAGTAGATAGACGTGAAACGACCTTCCTTAATGGGAAACTTGAGGAGGATGTGTATATGACACAACCAAAGGGTTTTATTTCAACAGTTGGAACAAATCAAGTCTGTAAGCTACAACGATCTATTTATGGATTGAAGCAAGCTTCTCGTAGGTGGAACATCCGTTTTGATGGGACAATCAAAAAGTTTGATCTTATCAAAAACGAGGATGAACCATGTGTGTACAAGAAGGTTCATGGGAGCACTGTTTCATTCCTTGTATTATACGTTGATGATATATTACTGATAGGGAATGATATTCCTATGCTACAATCGATTAAAACCTGGTTATATAAACACTTCTCAATGAAGGACTTGGGAGAAGCATCCTATATTTTGGGGTTAAATATCTATAGAGATAGATTTAAAAGGATGCTTGGCTTGTCCCAAGGAACGTACGTTGACTCGATGCTAAAGAAGTTTAGCATGGAAGATTCCAAGAGAGGTCTCATGACAATGAGCCATGGAATACATCTCTCTAAGAAACAAGCCCCAAAGACACCTGAGGAGAGAAACTGTATGAGTAAGATTCCTTATGCTTCAGCAATATGATCTATCATGTACGACATGTGTAACACCCCCTTTCTGAAATAGAAAGAGAGGTTGCGCACAAACATAACAAAACAAAATGAAAGCTCTATGCCACAAAAGAATGGTCTCAACATAACCATCACTCTTTGTTGTTTTCATCGCTTTCCACCACCTCTGTGCATCCCCTTCTAGCTTATAAGTTGCAAGCAGTACTCTCTTATTATCCAAGCTCCCCAACACATCAAAGAACTTCTCTAGGTGAGCGATCCAATTCTTCTACATCAATTAGAGTCAGAGCTAAACTAAATGATTGTGGTTTCTGCTTCTGGAACCTATCCAACCATACATACATCGAAACCACCGGCTGATCATGACCATCCGTATTCCCTTCTACTTCGTTTGCCTATGGATACCATTATTTCTCGGGTTCCCTATTCAGTAATTTTTGATGGTTGTTGCATTGCATGTACAACCTGTGCCACCAACTATGGTAAAGCTTGATTAATCGCCTGATTCACCAAGGTAGCCAATTGAGCATTAATCTAATCATTAGGTTGCTTATTGGGCTGACCATCACCTCTTCCCCTATTGTTACCTCGCCTCCCAACAACTCTAACGGGTCTACGAGCCATCTAACAAAGAGATCAATGAATAGATAACAAAGAAGATTATAGACAGATTTGAATATAGCTGATATGATAGCTGAACAGAAAATCAAACAGAACAAAAACCTAACTCAGAAGTCTACCCATAACTCACAGGTCAAACCTAAATAGGTTTCTATAAGAAAGAACCTGGCTCTGATACCAACTCTGTAACACCCTCTTTCCAAAATAGAAAGAGAGGTTACGCACAACACATAACAAAACAAAATAAAAAATCTCTTGTATGATCCTTGGGTACAAGGAATGGCTATCAATCCCCAGTCACAATCTGCTACTGAACACTGGCATACCACCCACTGCTAAGGTAAGTCACATCTTAACAGCAAACACCTGGAACCTCCCTCACAGCAACCACCATATGAGGTCATCTTGCTTCGAAGACAGATTGAAGCTCTTACTTTCCCATCTGCTCATGTTGATTGCATCCTTTGGGACTCTTTGGACATTTTCAGTATTAAAGCTAAGCACATTTAGTTCTCCATTCGAGCTACGAAGTAGCCTGTTACATGGGGGTTTATTCCTTGAAATAAAATACATGTTCCTAAGTATTCCTTTATACTCTGGGTTTAGTTTTTGAGGAGATTACCCGCTAATGATAGAACTATCCAAATTATGGGTAAAAGTTTGATTTGTCAGCTTTGTCAAACCCACACTGAATCCTTTGAGTATTTGTTCTTTTTATGTGATTACTCTAGCTTTATATTCTGAAGTGCTATGGATATGGGTCAGCAGAATAGTATTTTAAATAATTGGGATGATATCTTGGACTACATCTCCTTTTTCCAAGGAACAACTATGTCCAGGAACATTTTGTGTCTATCTCTTGTAGTTTCTCTCTACAAAATTTGGGAGGCTCAGAATACAAAACTTCACAGGAACACCATCATTCCCCCATAAGCTTTGGCAAAAGATATTAGCAATATTATTAAGTCTAGACTGACAACGTGTAAATCCTTTTTAAAGGCTACAATTTCTGTCAATATTTTTGTAATTGGCTATTGTAACTGTAATTGTAACTTGTTACTGTCCATGATTTGGACTCGTTCGTAGCCTCTCTGTGCTCTTATAGTATTTTCATCTATTCGTCTGTCAATAGATGAACTAACTATAGACTGGGGTACGCCCCTTGCCATTGTATTTCTTGTGTTCTTTTTATACAAACCAAACTTAGCAAAAAAATGAAAGCTCTTGCCACAAAAGAATGGTCTCATAACCAAATAATGTCACAAGACAAACTATAATAAATGTCACACTAGCCCAAACCATAATCTAAGGTAATTATTACAACTCTAAATAAACTAACATATTAAGCTTAAACAAAATATTTTTAAACCATTGGAATGAAGGGAGCTCTCATCACACTTGTCGTTGATCCCCTGATTACCTACCAGAAGAAAAACACAGCATGAGCCAAATGCCCAGTACGGATATAGAATACAAGAATAATGAAACAAAATAACTAACTTAATTAAATAAATTGAACTGTAATGAACAAAACTAATACAAAAAAATAATATGCTGAATCAAATGGATGGGTGTTATTTCATACCGAGTTCAAAAAAATAGAAATATACCTTGCCACACAGGCAAGTCAAATAATGCCACAAGGCAAGTCAAATAATGCCACACAGGCAAGTTACACACATTGGACCGCGAATCCAATGCATGTAAAATTGAAAGGCGTGTTTGGCACAAACATCACCATTCCACAGAACATAACAGAAAAACTAGGGCCGACCCATACGCCTTCCACAACAAAACACCAAATAGCCAACTTCTTGGAGTACAAAGTGGAGACGCCGTGGACTGATAACGCCACCACGGAAGGTGTCATGCCTCAGTGCCAAGAGGACATGCCTGTAGTACCCCAACAGGTGGTTATAGCTCAGGTATACCCTACGGTATATTCTAACAAAAATACCATGTCACAACACATGCGACACACTATCAACACAAAGGGGTTCTAACGTGTACATGTTAAATCGAACGAATCATTAACACAAGTCTCCAAAAAGATACTAACATGTACATCACTACAAAAATCAAAATAAATATTAAACATGATAAACGAGTTCAAAGAGTACAAGTTAAGATATTCTAAAGATCAAAATAAACTATCATATGAATTCCACTACGATCAAGGTATCGAGACAATATCCAAAATCAAAACAAGAAGCGAAATGAACAAACTAAAATTAAAGAGTATCACTGAATGAGTACGAAATTCGTACCTGGATTAAGCAATATAATACCTAAAAATTTAAATAAGATTATGTTAGTCTCCTTCAATCCGATCTAATAAAATAAAATAAATTTAATTACAAATCTACCCATTAACAACATAATATTGTTAAATTTATTATCAAGTAAATTTTATAATTTTATCAACAAAATTAATTAGTTTAAATTAATATACATAACTTTCAATTTGATTCACCAATTCGATTTATAAGCTTTATAGCCAAAAACCTATATATATATATATATATATATATATATATATATATATATATATATATATATATATATATATATATATATATATATATATATACACACACACACACACACACACATCTCGTGATCATTGCCTGCAAGGCTACAATCAAACTTGATATATATATATATATATATATATATATATATATATATATATATATAATCCTTATATAATAATATATAATAACGATCAGTGCCTGCAACCAAATTTGATATATATATATATATATATATATATATATATAATCAATCAAATTATTGATCATCAAGTATGAATAGTATTATTTTATTCATTAAAACTTTAACCCTTTGTTAGTACTGTAGCCATGTATATAGTCTACCATAGTCAGTCATGAGTTAATCAAATCAGTCGGTTGCTAAATAATTATATTCCCGAAAAGCAAAAAAAATAAAAGGCAAACCTGATACGAATTCTCTCACAAATACAATCACAACAACTCTTACGCAATAAGCGATGGTTTGACTCTTCTTTCTTTTCTCAATTTGTACAATGAAAATAAGATTAGGTTTAATTATTTATTTACTCATTAACAGATTTATGTATTTTTCCCAATTATAATAGAATTTAATATTATAAACATAAAAATTATACTAAATTAGTTTTAAGGCCTAATTTTACCAAATTAATGTATCCATCACTTATTAATATTTATTAGCTCACATAAATTAAATGATTAGTTTGACATAGATAAAAGATAAAGTCCAATTAAAATATTTTTTAAAGAAAATATAAATTTTAAATTTTTATTTATTTATTATTTTGGGTATTACAGTATGCTATGTACTAGACCGGATGTCGCTCATGCACTCAGTGTAACAAGCAGATATCAGTTGAATCCAAGAGAAGAACACTGGAAGGCAGTGAAAAATATCTTAAAGTACTTAAGAAGAACTATGGATGTATTTCTTGTCTACGGTGGGTCTGAATTGAAACTAGAGGACTATACAGACTCTAGCTTTCAAACAGACCAAGATGATAGTAAATTCGTTTACAAACAGCAAACAGTTGTTGATTCAGTGAAAGAGGCAGAATACATAGTTGCAAAGGAGGCTGTTTGGATGAAGAAGTTCATAACCGAACTTGGCGTGATTTGTAGCATTAGAGGAGCAGTACCTTTATACTGTGACAAACACCAGAGCTGTTGCGCAGGCTAAGGAACCCAGGTCTCATCAAAAATTTAAACACGTGTTGTGGTGGTTTCATTTGATCAGAGAAATCATTGAAAGAGGAGATGTCACCCTGAAGTGTGTGGACTCTCAAGACAACATTGCAGATCCATTTACTAAAACATTAACACAACAATAGTTTGATCGTCACTAAATGAAGTTTGTAAATGATTTTTATAGTGTGATATCTGGCGACTCAGAATGGGTCATGTGGACCTATTTTGGGGGCATCACAAATGGTATCAGAGCTTAGGGATATGGTCGTTGACGGAGATAAGAGTCTAGAACTAGGAGGGGAGAGATGAGTTATATACTTCGTTAGTATGTGACTTACCTAAGCTAAAATTATTTACTTGATAAGTTGACAAATTATGATATGTCAATCAACCTTTATTTTGAAGATATATTATAGAATGATATCTGAAATACAGGAGATGAGCAATGAGAAAATTATGATACAGAGGAAATAACCGGGAAGGTACAATCTGAAAAGAAAGCAAGGTATTCTCATCTCTTCGAACTACCAGGTACATAAATTTTGAGGGAGAAATTTCATAAAGAGAGGAGATTGTGAGACCCTGAATTTTATGAAATAAAAGTATTCAATTTTTCTATTTTGGTAAATATTTAAATTGATAAAAGTTTAAAGTTAAGGGTAATATGTGAAATTTTTTTAAAGTAAGCAAGTTGTCATAAAATAACCGGTAATAAAAGTACAGTAATACGCGTGGTCGCATAGTAGCACACGGTGTTGATTATTGATGCTTATGTGAGAAGTCACTCAGATATACTCAATTATTGCTACAATAATTGTTGCATCATATCTCTCATATTATTGATTCAATTATTGTCACGGTATCATCTGCATAATATTTTATATATTATTAAATTAATAATTGAGACAACAGAGTTATTCATATTATTATTTTCAATATTGACAATGTCTAGAAATTCTGTCAATGAGAGGTTTGGTCACCTAATTGTGCGCCAATAAAGAAAAATCCTTATCGGAAAGCCCCCTCTTTCCTGGGAATGACCTGGTTGTTAAATATTGTGAGTTATAATATTAATGATGAATAAGTTCGTGATTGATTAAAGATGAAATTGATAGTTCCATTGTGTTGGAATTATTAGTGTTAGTGAAAATCGATATTTATTTCAATATTAATTGATGTCTGGAAGTTATACGGACCAGTTGGGTAATCAAGTGGATAAATGAGTAATTAATTGCTATTAATTCACATTATTATAACTATTTGTTCACATGTGTGTACTATTGATTCACATTCTTGTACTATTAGGGGAGTTGGTGCAAGATTGATAATACTTGCATGACTAAGTTAAAAATGGAGGTATAGATGGAGGTACTATACTATAATTCGTATTTTTACATGATTATAACTATTGATTCACATGATTGAACTAATAATTCACATTATTTACTATTAGGTGAGGTGGTGCAAGTTTGATAATACTAGCAGGACTAAATTAAAAATGAAAGAAAAGTTGAAGGTATTATACTGTAATATTTCGAGCCCCAAAACGTGCAATTATCGAAACTATATTTTCCTATAAATAGAAGCTCATTCTTCCTTCATTTCTCACCAATTCACTAAATCTTTAGAGCAATTATTATAGAAAGAAAGAAGAAGAGAAATCTGCTACCTCACTATTCCAATATCCAGTTTCTTCTAAGGTAAGGGGTATTATTTCTTTCGTATTCATGAAGAGAGCTATTGTTATTCCATTCTTTATTATTATGTTGAAATAACCTGTTTATACGAAGTACTGCATACATGGTGAAATTCTTCTGTTATTCCATTCTTTATTATTATGTTGGAATATCCTGTCTGTGCGGATTATGCATGACCTGGTTCCATTCTTTATTATTCTATTGGAATAACCTATATGTGCGGTCTATCGCATGCCTGGTGAATTCTGTTGTTATTCTATTCTTTATTATTCGGTTGGAATATCTTGTCTGTGCGAATTATGCATGACCTGGTTCCATTCTTTATTATTCTGTTGGGAATAACCTGTCTGTGCGGTCTATCGCATGCATGGTGAATTCTTCTGTTATTCTATTCTTTATTATTCTATTGGAATAACATGTCTATGTGAATTACCGCATGCATGGTGAATGATCCTTTGTATTCATTCCTTATTAAATTGTGGAAATAATCTGTCTATGTGGATTACCGCATGGCGGGTGAAAATCCATTTGCAGTTTTGTAATTTTTCTGACCCTCAAAAATTTTGGAAAAATTTGAAATGATAATTTGATGAGTTTTCTAAATTGTGTCCAAAAATGGAGATTTTTGGGTGTATAGATTATGACTTATGAATTTTATGGAAAAATACTATTTTAAAAGTAAGCCCTTATAACTCCTTATGGTTAACTTCAAAATTGGTGAAATTTTGATTGGGAGTACATGTATATAACAAGAGTATACCTTGTAAATTTCGGAATTTTTGGATAAAATTACAATTTATGATAAATGTCTAAATATTCGGTAGTTTTGGCCATATGAAAAATAGTAAATGAATTTTAAAAATTCCGAGAAAAATATATGTTCAATATGGGACTATATACTGCTAAATCCCAGAAAATAAATATTTTTGGAACTGATTTGGTATTTTTCATGAAAATGAACTAGTTATGAGTAAATGAATTAAATATGTTATGTAAAGTAACAAAATTGGAAAATAGGATTTTATAGCTTGGGAATCCTATATAAGGTATATATAGATTTTTAATGAGGGATTTGATCATTGGTGATAAAATATTATGAGTATGACATTTTTGAATGATTAAATGTATTATTTGGTAAAGTGTAAACAATTGAAATAAATTGTTTATAAGTTTAAGAAGTGATTAAAATATTGTAATAATATTAATAATATTAGATTATGAGTTTAGTAAGTGATTGATAATATTTGGATAAATTTAAAGTCTTTAATATTTATCCTTATTTTCGTTTGATTAATGCTTATATCATTGTCATCATCCTCATGCTTATATTGTGATAAAAGTCATCTTTGGCTTACGTGTAAAGATGGACTGTTGTTATTGATTTTACAATTGTATATCTTTGGCTTATGTGCAAAGATGGACTGTTGATTATTGGTTTTACAGTTGTATATCTTTTGCTTACGTGCAAGGATGAACAGTTGATTATTAGTTTTACAATTGTATATCTTTGGCTTATGTGCAAAGATGAACTATTGATTGATGAGTATCTTTGGCTTATATGCATAGATGAACTATTTATTGGTATGATTATGACTAGGGATCATTCGGTATAATCATGACCCGTAATGTTATAGATGATGTGGTAAAAGTCCTCATTGGCCTGTAGTGAATTGATGGACAGTTATTGGTATGATTATAACTAGGGATTATTTGGTATAATCATAAGCATTGATGATTACATGAATATTCTTGGCTGTAATGCAGGGATGATTCGATGATGTGAATTATTTATTAAGCTGAGTCTCAATAATAAAATATTGATTATACACTTTTAATTCGTAAAAGATAGTAGATATCATGCTCTACTTGACTCTTCTAAAATACAGTTGTATGTCTTTGGCCTGTAGTGCAAAGATGAATTTATTAGTATGATTATAAGTAGGAATTTTGATTTGGTATAACCATGATTTTTGATGTTTCAGGTGAAGATAGGTGATGAAAATTATCTTCATCCTGGGTGCGAAGAGGAAGTTAGAATCACAATTATGATTATGAGTTATTCATATGATTGTGGACAGGAATTGTTGATTGATGTTACAAGGATAAAACATTATTGGTGGACTTTTAACATGGAGAAGATAATAGATCTGATGGTCTATTTGACACTTCTAATGGATTGCTCGTTCTGCTGCAACTATGGTTGAAAAGTTTTATCATCTTATCATCTACCATATGTTCTAAATCTCTGATTTATTACTGATGAAGGCTATTGATGATGTAAATTATCTTTAGTCATGATATTCTTTACTAGGCTAGTTGTGCTCACCCTTTTGCTTCACAATTCCTTTCAGCTAATAAGAGTGTAGCTGGGTCGAGCGGGGGTAACAGGAGAATAGAACGGTGGTCTATAGCTGTTGAGGTTCTCCCTAAATAGTATGGAAATAATTTTATTGAGAACTTTAGATAAGTGTGTCGTATTGTATAAGTCATTTGATATTTAATTTTGGTGAACCGAATAGGGTGAGGTGAACCAACTTTGGAAGGGTGTTTTGCCACTATCATACAAGATATCTAATGACATAAAACCTTGTGTTATCATAAGATAGGGTTGTGCACATCCATTTGTTGAGTATATCTACGAGCACTACCTATATAATCTTGGAGTTTATTTGAAATATAATTCTCACTTGGAGACAACAGAGATAATTATATATCAAGAGAAGACTCGCCATTAGAAAGAAGATGATAACAATCTTCTTGTTTTTCTTTGGGGACTATTGGGTCAACCAAGGATAATTCTGTGGACATATGATACCTATCATAACCTAGACGCATGGCCTCCCATGTACGAAGGTTTCCTTGAGCACTTCCCAAAGATTTTAATTTCTAAAATAGTTTCTGACTGTACTTTTATGTAAAGTACCATTATAAGATTGTGGTCGAGGAACCATGAGAGTTACATACATTTGTATTAAAACTCACAGTTTAACTGTGGTCGTATCCTGCACGACAGTTCAACCATTATATAAATGAAGTTTGTAAATGATTTTTATAGTGTGATATCTGGCGACTCAGAATGGGTCGTGTGGACCTATTTTGGGGGCGTCACAGCTTAAGTGAGGGGAAGGTGTTAGGCACCCCCGACTTCAGTGAAACATGGTTATTGCTACTTTTTCATTCCCTAAGCATTTAATGTGTGTGTATGTGTTTTGAAAGATATTGTTTTGAAAAGATATTTAGTGCTTTATTTGAAAGTAGTGTTGTGCCTCTTTGGACCTATGTATAAAGGGTTTAATTTATATAAAAGTTCATTTTTTTTTCATTTAAAGCATATGAAAGTGAGGTTTTGAAAGCTGATTTTTAAACCCTTTTGCCAAATAGGAATCAAGGCCCTTTGATAAGTCCATTTTAATTGGATTCGACTTGATTTGATTTTATTGAGATGCGAAGCATCTTTGACATTAAATTAAAACTATTTACAAGTGTCGGGCTACTTGTGGGCATGAAAGCCATCGAATTAACATGATTTTTACTATTTCGGGGCCTTAAATCCAAATAACCATTTTAAGGCCCAAGGATTACATATAAAAAGGGTTGCAAGCTGGCTGTACAACTTAAACATGTCCATTATTGGAACCGAGTTTCAGATTCATTGATTGAATCTTTACCCGAATGGTTCCTAGGCTTACATCATATCATTTAAAAGCGTGCATGCAATAGATATTGAAATAAAACATATATAACTGACAAACTTTACTCGAACAAGTGATTTATTGGCTAAATCCTTGTATGCGAGTAAATAAGGTTCACGTTCCCTCTAGATACAGATCTAGGGTCGCGTGGTTGCTAAATATTTACAAAAACTAGAAAGAAAACTATATCTATCCAGATCTTAGCTATTCTAGCTTAACGATTTAGGTTTTTCTACTTTCAAACCGATTAAAAGCTAGATTTAGTATAGATATAGTCAATACACTTCAAATATTGACTAGTTACATGAAATGAAAAGTTAAAAACTAAATCTAACTACAACCAAGCAAGATCTATTTATATTTAGCACTTATATGCAGATAAAAGCAGTAAATAAGTCTAGATCTGAAGAGATCTTACAATATGGCACTAGACTTGCAAACGAACAGCTAAAAGCTGATGAAAACTCGATTTCCACCAGTTAAAACTTGATATGAAGAAGTATAGATGTATATGAGTGTTTATAACTAAGATTTACAAAGATTGAAGCAAGATATGAGCTATTTCTCTCTTAAAGTCTCGAATTGTCTCTCTCTCCTAAGCCCTCTCTCTCTCTCTTCTCTTTTGCTAAAAATGAGGTGGGGGCAGATATTTAAAGACCTGACCAGCCAAGAGTCTACATGCTGCAGCCACAGGTAGACTTGATGTTGGGCTAGGTGGGCCCTGTCGCCTCGAAGTGTGTTCTCTCGATCAACGTGTAGTCTACTTGAAACCTTCATAACTTGTAATCCGAGAATCCGATGGAGATGTGTTATACCATTCTAGAAAGCTCTTTCCAAGAGCTACACAATGACATAGGAGTTGAGCTCTTCTGAATCCGAGGAGATGGGTCCATGACCAAAATAGCATCTTCAACTCTTCGTAGGAAGTCCGTTGAGCTGTCTTGCGTAGTTTGCACTCAGAATTGCTGCAACGGCTCCTTGTGACCTTATTTCTAGCTAGATGATTGTTTGTTGATGTTGAGTTATCAACATTCCCTCTTTTCCCTCCTGGGCTTTTCTCTAGGGTTGAGGTGACTTTTGGCTATCACTCGAGGTTATCTCCGAGGTTTGACTGCAATTGATTCTGTCCTCTCTCGGAGCTGTCTCTGAGGTTGATTTAAGTCCCACGGGGATCTCTCTATGGTTTGATGTTTACTATAGTCCTCTGAGGCTATCTCTGGGGTGTGAAAAGACATTTTTGCCCTCCTGCATGGTAAGTAACAGGAAAACAAAATTTTGAGTGTCTACAACATCAACATATAAAATGAACACATCTAACATATAGATCTACTACCATAAGGTTTAAAAATGTATACCCCTCATTTGATTACAAAACAACGACATAAATAAACCATAAACTAGTTAGGGCTTGAGATTGAAAACTTTTAAACCTTTTAGATTTGGATGCACTCTTTCTTCTCCTCCCAAATTATGTGATGAAGCTTGAAGGCATCAACTAGATCTCCTCTTCTCCCTTAGGGTTTTGCCCCCCCCCCCCCCTTTTCTTTGCTCTCAAATGGCTCTCTAACTCTTTAAAACTTAGGAATAAAAATAAAGCTAACATTTGTTTGCTTAAGAGATGAGCTCTATATATAGCCTCCAATATATATATATATATATATATATATATATATATATATATATATATATATATATATATATATATATACACACACACACACTCATTACATAACTTCTCTTTTCTTTTCCTTCCCACAATTCAAGGGATTTCTCATTTATTAAGTTAGTTTGTTGGGGACAAAGGCTACTATATTTGGTAAACAACTTTAAAAAAAATGAAATGAAACATTAATACTCCATATGGATCCTCTCCAAAACTGGCTGCCCCCTTTCCCACTTTCCCCCATTTTTTTGATTTTTCATTTAATGATTTAATGCTTATTTAATCTTCTAGAAAGTCCATCACAAAATGGGTCATGGTTTGGGCCAATCAATTTATTCCTCTGGGCTACCATTTACATTGTTTGGGCCTTATAAACTAACATATGCCTAACACATTAATCACATTACCCTTTTTATTTAATTAGGGTTACTAGTCCACTTTCCTTGGACTTTAATTAATTATCCACATTAGTTTAATTATACAATCTAATTACACTTGCTATAAAATGGTTGAGTTATTTAATTAAGTCTCTTGATATAGTCCACTAGTAGATCATTAAATACTTGGACTCTCTCTTAATTTAATATAACACTTAAGTTATTTAATTCTCATACCTTCCCTAATTATAAATAGGTCACAAAATTCTTCATTTATAACATCATTCTACTATTCACTTGCTCATCATTCTCATTTTTGAGCCACTAATTAAATCTTAACTTGGGCCTCCTACAAGGATTACTAGAGCTTAAAATGAGCTTGTTCTTTGGGTCTGAATAATCCCTCTCTTGGACTCTCCCAGTCAGCTTCTCATTAGAACTTGACAACTTAGTTTATTTTCTTAACGTCTTTTGAGTTTCGTTTACTTTAAACATCAACTTTCCATGTTTACAGTTGATTCCTACTAAAATTAACGTTCTCTACATCATGAATGTAAACGACATTCAATATTGATGCTTACAGAAGAAGTCACTCAGTTTTATTCAATAATTGTAACAGTAGTTGCTGCATAGTATCTCATATTATTAATTCAAGTATTGTCACAATATCATCTGCATAATATTTTGTATTATTAAATCAATAATTGACACGACACAGTTGTTCATATTATTATTTGCATTATTGACAATGTCTAAAAAGTTTTGTCGAGAAAAGAGGTTAGGATATTTAATTACGTGCCAATAAGGAGAAATCCTTATTGGAAAGCTCTCTCTTTATTTGGAACGATCTGGTTGTCAATATTGTGAGTTATAATATTAATGATGAATAATTGTTAAAAGATTAAAAATGTGTTGATTGAAGATACCTTATTAACTCATTCAACTTAAATCTTTTGGTACTGAGTTTCCTCAATACCTTATTAACTCATTCGACTTAAGTAAAACTCGAGTTTACTTCCTTCAGACTTTCTCTTCCCTAACAAGGTTATTAGCCTAAGGTTCTTCCCTCCTTAAGTTTTATAACTGAATGCTTTGATACCAACCTGTGACGCCCCCAAATTCGGATATCTTCTAACCCGACAGATGGTGCTACACGGTACTCATAAGTGTACATTCATTCTATTGAAACAACATCAAAATGTGTGTATCAACGACATTCTTATTACATTACTAATAATACACCTCGTTCCCAAGTTCTGAAACCGTTACATTCTTTGTTCATCATAATATAATTCATACAAACATATTAGTTTATTATAGAATGAACTAATCATTCATCTTCGCCTTGCCTTTATCTCTACTGAAACCCTCGGTTCGCTCAACCTTAGCTGCAATCATATGATTCAAGCAAGAAGTAAGCATAACTAGCTCAGCAAGTCTAACAATATATTATATAAAAACCACTTCAAGAATCATATGATTATTCTTCATTAACTGAACAATAGTTATGAAGTACTATGAAATATTGAATAGCACTTCTCATCTCATGAAATAATTCTAAAGTACATATAGTAGCTTGGAAATTCTGAGTAGGTCCATAGACCATGAACATTCTCTTTAGCTTTTATTCATAAAAAGGACAACCCGGTACTAAGACCGTAAGTCTGATATTTCTTACGAGCACTTCTAGGTAATCAACCTATAGTACTCTATGTTGATCAACACTCATCCGTTAAACGTATTTACATTTAAGTTTTGGCAACCTCGCGTGCCCATCGAATAATCAATGTAAAATACATTTGTTTATTCATACTCAGGCTTACCTTGAATCCGTACCAAACAATTGGCGTAGGATAGCATTATCAATTCTATATTGAAAGACTTATAAATAAATCAATCAATCTTTTAAGATCAGTCTAGCCGAGTTAAAACTGGCATCAACCCTTTCTTTAAAACCATTCATGCATCTCATAACATGAATCACTGAAAACCTGGCTAACACGAAGGTTAGACAAGCGTTAAGAAAACTTTCCTTTAGTGTCTGCTAAAGTATAATTACTTTCCCTTTGAGTCTTTACGGTCTCTACAACACATAACCACATAACATACCACATTAGGTCATGAATAAAAATACATGATTCCTAATTAATCTTACCCTTCTTCTCAATCTAATCATGTATTAGATTTATTATTATTGGTTCTGGCTTTCCGTTATGTTTTACATCGTTCTTACGTTCACGTTCACATAATCATTAACAACTTTTAGTTGTAATTCTCAACGTTATAGTCATCATCGAGAATGCTACTTTAAGTTAATTAATTCATCATCAATCAACTATCTTTCATTTCGTATACTTAATCGTACTTATTTCATTAACAAAATGTGTTTCAAGTATTTATCTGCCTTTACGGCTTATTATCGTTCATTGTTTCAGTATTAATAAATTACGTTCAATTAATCTTTCTCTCAACCTTTAGTCATCAACTTAAGATTTTTAACATCTTAATTAATGTTACTTTAGGTTTAATATTGATACAATTCACCAGCTTCCCCTTTACATTCAAAAACATTCCTTTCTATGCTTCACTTAGTGTTGGCGCTATGGCGCCAGCTTCGTATACAAGAGCTGCACTGTGGCGCCACTCTACAGTGGCTAAGAACCCGACCTCGCGTTGTGGCGCCAACAATACCTCTCTGTGCCGCACTGCAACACCACTCTCCAGTGTCTGAGAGTCTGGCCTGGCGCCACAACGCCGGCTTTCCCTCCTTGGGTCGCGCTGCAGCGCCGACCCTGCCTCAGCAAACTTTTGATAGCTTTGTTATTTTAATAAACTTTCCAGACTCCAAATTTGATCATTTTAAGACCGAATTGGCTCGTTCAAAAGCCATTATCTCACAAATCACATACTTTACATGTTCATGCAAGAATTTTACATTTTCAACTTCATTAACTCAAAATTCACCTTTTAGTTCATTTTAACGAAAAAGATAAACGTTCGTGAACGTTCAACGATCGTTTCTTCGCTTAAGTCGAAATTCGTTCATTTTCGAGTCACAACTCTAGAATGCCAAATAAAACTATACTCCATCGAAAACCAATGATTCCAAACTCAATGTCAAAATTCGACTTCCATTCTGAGAATTTCACGATTTCGATGATTATCGTCCAAACTGGTGAATTCCGCCATAACTTCGTTACTTAAGATTTGTTCATCGTTTCAAATGAATTCATTCCAACATACTAACATCATAACCATACATATTTCAATAACTTATACATGATAAGTTCTTACATGATCTTCATAAGTTCAAAACTTCATTTATTGCTTATCTTACAACATGACTTATTTACGGCTTACGTCTTTTGATTAATCATTCTCATCACTTCCTAGCATACAAGTTCTACCTCTACTCACTTCTCTAAAAATTGAATAGAGGGAGAATCATGGTTTAGGATTTTACCCTTGAAGATTACTTGGTTAAGCTTTGTTCTTCCTTCTTGCTTCTTGAATTATAAAATCTAGCTTTTCTAGCTTTTTCTCTCTAACCAATAAGTTATAAGTTATTGGTGGAAAATTTAACAAATGAGAAATGAACTAGGACATATCTCATTTATAGAAAATCCTAGATGAGGGCTTAATTGTCAATAAGTTATCCACCTCCTTAATTAGACCTCCTTACTATTCATTATTTGATCACCAAGTTTACTTGGCCTCCACAACTTATATCTTTTGCTTGTTCACCACATAACTTATCCTTTACTTAGCCATCAAGTTTACTTGCTCATCAAATAACTTATTCTTTACTTAGCCATCAAGTATAAGCACTTTACTTAGCCACCAAGTATAAGCACTTTACTTGGCCACCACTTTGGGTCACCCATGGGTTGCCCCATGAGTTTTAACCATCCGATAATCCATCGGTTCTTACTTTGGGCTTTTAGCTTAATTAACTTAACTTATGATTTGGGCTTGCATTTAACAAACATTGGTTTATTCATTACTTCACATTGGACTTAACCATTCCTACCATTAGGCTTTCATAATTCCAATTGAACTTTTACAACTTTCTACACAATCCTACAAGTCCATTACATATGACTTAAAGCCTTAGAACGTATTGTCTACGCATTAATCTCGTATTCTAACTCGTATACTTATTCATATACGACATATCATCATTCATACAAAATCGTATAATACCTCGTATTCATTACCTTGTACAATAGTCATGTATCATAAGATATCATCGTTTAACTTCTTAACGCTTTACTTTTCCTAACGTTCCTCAAATTAAGTCTGCAGGCAAAAATATGCGTTTTCCATACATGAATTATTATTACATAATTCATCTTCCCTCAATATTCTATCGTTATGTATTTCTCGGAAGTTCAAAAATAATTCCCGAGCTGAAATCAGTGAATAGTGTTTTTACGGAAATTTCTCGAAAAACATTTATTTTCATCTTGGAAATTCAAACACTTTAATTCTTCCACGTAGTCAAAATTCTAACCACATCCGCACATTCTAGGTCATAGAATGACCTTCACATAGCTTACTCACATAAATAATCAATTAAATTCATTTAATTCACATAATTAAATAAAAATTTAATTCTCATAAAAATTCGATTTTCTCGAACGTTACATTCTTCCCCTTTTATAAGGATTCTGTCCCCAGAATCTCGCTACAACACATAAACAAATGAGGAAAAATTTTCTTCATTTTAATCTCGAGTTCCCACGTTGCTTCTTTGGCATTGTGGTTCGTCCATTTCACCTTCACCGAGGGTATTATCTTATTTCACATATCTTGTCCCTTTCTATCAATAATCTGAGTTGGAAGTTAAGCATTTACTAATACATTATGCTATCTCTCTTTCATTTTTTGGCCAACTAAATTTCCGTCGAAGGTCTTAATACATCTCAGTACTATCTGGATGTATCGAGCACCTTGAACTATGGGCCTCCCTCATTAGTCCTTCTTTTAACTTTAGAATTTATTTGGAACTCAAATTCCTCCTTCAAAACAAGATTATACTTGGTCTTCTCTTCATCCTTTATCCTCTTTTTTATTTGCTTGCATCCCTCGTTACCAAGTTGTACTTCCTTAACTCGTTCCATTTTTGTGGATTGAGTCTACATTGTGAATAACATTTCTACCACTTCATTCCATAATTTAACTTCTAACTCCGTTCTCTCCATCTCCGTTATTAACTCGTTCTGAGTCGTTAACATCGATAGCTTCTCCCTACCTTTCTTACGTAACGCGTCAGCTTTTACGCTTATCTTCTTTGTATGATATAAGATATCACAGTCATAATCTTTTATCAATTCTAATCACCTTCTCTACCTCATATTCAACTCCTTCTGTGTGAAGATATATTTCAGACTCCTATAGTCCGTGTATATCTCACACTTCTCGACGTATAAATACTATCTTCAGATTTTTAATTCAAAAACTACAGCTGCCAATTCTAGATCACAATTAGGATAAACCTTTTCATAATCCTTTAACTTGTGTTGTGACAACCCGAGAAATTAGACAATTTATGAAAATCTTAAATGATTGATTTAAGGTTAAATAATAGACCTAGACAGAAAATAAGTGTATGCGTTTGATGTTATTGGGATTGAATTTTGAGGATTTCAAAATTTGGTGAAGGATATAGGTGAATTATTCAGGATTAAGGATTTATGAGAATATGTTTTGTGTTTATGGTTGTGTATGTGTTCAGAATGTGGTTAAGGGTCAAGGGTTGACCAGATTAATTATATATGTGTCAAACCCTAATCGTATATTAAGAACGACAACAGTTCAGTTCGAAAACCCTAACGTCTAATAAGAAACTCTAGAAATCGGTTCTGGAAACCCTAGTTTCTGTTCCGGGAATCCGAAACCCTAAATTCATGATATGAATATGGTGATTAAGTTAGAAAACTCTAGCGATATGTTCAGAAACCCTAATTTTAGTTTCGAGAATTTAAACCCTAATTTGGGAATCCTAATGCGAAGTATTAAACCCTAAGGGTTAAAAAGTTGTGTGTAAGGAATATGAACATTCTGTGATGGTTTATATTTGTTTATTATATAAACAAACAAAAGAAACTAGTGTAACCCTAATTATATATATTAGGAATGAAGGATTTAATAACTTAAGGGTTATGGGAAAAGAAAAATTGTGGTATTTAGAATACTTATTAATTCTAGGAGATTTATTTTATATATCTCAAATGATTAATTTTATAACCTAATTATAGCAAGTCTAATTGGGTTAAGAAAATAAGTGTGCATGAGCAAGGATTGGTGTTATAATTGATGAAGTAAAAACCCTAATTAAATGATTTGGGTTGGATATGAATTTAAGGTATTGGATTATATATATTTTATAGCCCAAGTGTTGGCCAATGAAATTAGTTAGAGGCCCAAGCAATACATTAATTGAGTAGCTCGAATATTGTTATTGATAAGCCGAATTGAAGGAAGTGCATGATGGACATCTGATATTAGTAAAAGTGTTGGACTATGATTGATTTATATGGTCGGTGGATAGAGAAGGAAAAAGGAGGAAAGATTGAGCATGTGACTAAGATTTATTTTGGTATTTTATTTGTCTAAAGTTGGTTACCAACTCTTCCACCAACTCTCCACCAACTATCCACCAACTCCCACCTACTCCTCTTATGTGTCATCTTATTATTTTGCCAATACTTATGGACATTCTTGCAAGCAAAGCTTTAGTGGTTAGTGTGGGAGAGAAAGAGCAAGAATTAGTGGGATCTAGTAATGCTACATGGCCGGTTATGGAAGGGAAGAAAAGAGAGGGTGGCATGTAATAAATTGAGCCACAATTTGTAAAGATATGTACAAGAATGCTAGGTGTCAAATGCATAAAGAAGCCACCTTATTTCACCAAGATTTCAAACAATCTAAGAGATATTGGAAGATATTGGGTCAAGTGGCAAGACTAGAAATAAAAGGAAATGTCATTTATACCATTTTGTCACATTTTTTTAATAAGTTGACTGTAGATCTTGTCATGATCTTGGATGGGTTAACTAACCCTAACCCTAACCTAAACCCTAAGAGTTTTTCAAACCTTAAATCCTAGATTGCTCAAAACCTAAACCCTAAGGGTTTGCAACAAATGGAAATTCTAGAAATAAAAGGAAAAGTCCAAAATGACCCTCTTGTATTTAATTAAGTTGGAGTGCAAATCTTGCATTACCTTTGGTTGTTCACCAACCCTAAACCTAAACCTAAACCTAAACCTACCTTGGCATGTGACTTTTATATCTAGCATGCCACCTTGCAATGTATAGATACATTGTATCAATTTAAAAGACTAGAAAGAGAGAGAAAAGCTCCATTTTATTTTGTAAAACAACCAAGTCCCATCTCTCTCTATATTTCGGATCTTGGAGTGTGAAATTGTGAGAAACCAAGTTAGGATCGTGTAAAAACACATCAATAACAGATCATGCGGATCAGAAATCAAAATCAAGAGGATTATCACAAAAGGTATAAAATCCTAACTAGTTTATGTATTTGATTTTTGGTTATTTTGAACCATGAAGTTTAAGATCTTGAACATGAGAACTATAGATCTACTTGTTAAATGGTGTGTTATGCTTAGATCTAACTATTTTGAGTATTAAAAGTTTAATCAAAACAAGAAAAGCAAAACAGTTTTCAAACCTTAAAGAAAAAGAAAAAATCTAGTGGACTGCTGTCTCTAAAAGGAAAATTCTGGATTTGTTAGGGTACTCTAAAAAATTCTGGACTTGTGATATGTTGTATTAAACTAAATAAGATTTCCATAGACTCCGGAACGGACTAATTCCGACTCCGGATGAAGTAGTTATGACGTTTGGAAGAAGCATGATCAAAACTGCGAAAAACAAAAATTTTGGAGAAACCAAGCATGATATGGAAATGATCTTATCTATCATTCTACTTTGAATTTTCGAGTATGGTCAGTTTGTGGAGCTAGATATATGTGTTAGGGATAAAATCCCATTAGAATTACTTAATTAGGTTGAATATTGAACAAATTATGGGATTTCTCCCAAACTATTCAATGATAAGAAAACTGTTAGAAGGACAGTTTTTAACAGCCATTTTCGGGCTAAATTCCGTGAGCTTAACATGTCCAAATATGGATTGTGATAGATGAAAACTATAGTTCGGAAAGATACGAACCCAACAAAATTGGCGGATCAATAATCGGAGTTATAGATTTCATTCTATTTAAGTTTTGGTAAAGGACTACAAAACTACCAAAGTGCAAAAAGTTGCTGCCAAAAATTTCCGGGGGCTGTTTCAGACATTTATTTAATGAGAAAAATTCTAGGCTTTTGGGAAATGAAAATATATGGTATTATGTAGCTCGTGTCCAAAAATGAGCTAATTCCGAGTTAAGACGACCAAGTTATGACCATTACAATTTTTGTGATTTTCCGACGGAAATCTCTATAAACGGAGTTCTACAACTCCGATTGCCACGAAATTTAAAATGGAGCATCACGTTAACATATATAAGGTTATCCCAAGAGATGGGAATGTTTGGAGTTAAGCACGAGGTAGCTAATTTCTTAAGCTACGCACAAGAAATGATTTTTAAAAAATACTAAAGGAAGTTAGAAAATTATGGAAAAATACTTGTTATGCATGAAATATGTGTATATATGTTTGACCAAAGGATAGGAGAATAATTCACTGATTTGGTATTTTCGTGATACGGATATAGAATACAGTTTGCTGAATTGAAAATGTGTTGAATCCGGTTTGCTGGATTGAGGTTTAAATTGATGGATTTGGAATTCAAGTTGCTGAATTATAAATTTGGTTGTTAGATATAGAATCCAAGGTGCTGGATTAGTATTTGCCTTATTACATGTTAATGAATAGTTTATGAAATGAAAAGCGAGTGTTAAATCATAAGGGATATGATATAGTGATTGAATAATTATCAAAGGATAATAATAATACTGATGCGTTAAGATGTTATCTAATATTTGATTAAGTATTAGATAGTATTATGGAATAAAGTATGTTATATTGATTAAAAGATCAATCTTATAATTGATAGGTCTTTCGTGAGAGATTAAATTAAATTGCGTTGCGGTAATCAACGGTTCAGGCAAGTTTTCTTTTACTTAACTCTAATAAGAGTAGTTTCTTCAAGCTTATGGTTAATCATTGCTGATTGCCATGAAATTTGTACTCTGTACATCTTGCATGTATAAGTCAGGTATGAAAGGCTGATCACCTTCATTACCAGTTGGTTCAGAAATATTTGTTCATGTTTAAAACTTGTTCAGTCAAAAGTTTGTTCGTGCTAGTTCTCAATTATATTGATGAATTATAGCCAGCTTATTATTCATACTCTTCAATCATGATATATCGTTATATTGTTGCATATAAACTTGCTGGGCAACTTTCATGCTCACCCTTGCTATATCATGATAAAACATTGCAGATAAGGCGAATGCGTTCGGATACAGGAAAAGGATAGTGCCAAGTTCAGCTTGGGATGTAATGTGCGGCTAGTATGTAATAGTATAGTTTGATAAATGTGTTGTATGTTAGATAAATTGTGTATAAGTTAAGGTTACTCGATTTTGGGGAAATAGTGTGTAAAGTTTAATGTATAAACAATTTATATTTATATCTTTCGCATTAGTGAAAGAATTAGTGTACCGGATCCGCGGCGATTTGGGGCCCGGATTCGGGGATGCTACATGTGTGATGCATACGCACTGACTTTGTCATGCTACATGAGCACGCAACCTCGTCCTCTATGCGAAGCATCGCTATAAATTACAAAGTTCCTCGTATCATCTGATAAAGATAATACATGTACCTCACTTAACCTTCCTTTTTAGTTCTTAAAAACTATTTTTCTCACTTCTCATTCCCATCATACTTATTAATAACAAATCTGTATATTTGTTTTTAAGCTAAAGTTCACACTTAGTGAATTCCGTATCCAACTTCTACCCCCGTAGTATTTCCCACACTATCTTCAAATGTTCAGCGTGATCTTCTAGCGTCTTAGAATAGACTAGAATATCACCAATGATCATTACGACACACTCGCCCAAATATTATTTGAACACTCTTTGACGCTAATGGTGCTTTCAACCATAGCACCTCACAAAAGTACTTATCAGTTTACCACCGACTTGTTCGGCGCCCCTTACGGAAAGTCTAACTTCAGTACATTAGTCAACCCAAACGACATAACCAGAAACTCGTAATAGCCATAACGAGTTCTGAACGTCGTCTTAGGTACATCCTCCTTCTTCCTTACTTTTAACTGACGATACCCCGTACACAAATCTATCTTAAAAAAATACTTTGCCCCTTTTAATTGATCAAATAGATCATCGATCCTGGGCAATGGGTATTTACTCTCAACCGCTAACTTACTCCTCTTACGATAGTCGATATGCAAACGTAACAACTCATCCTCTTTGTAACGCCCCAAAATCTGGTCTATCTTCACACCCAGATTCCGTACATCAAGATCATATCTTCTTCCAAACATACATCATTATATACTGAAATATAACAACGTACACTCTCAAATCCCAGGTTCTAAAAACCATATAAACTTTTTCATTATAAATAATGATAAATACATTATTCATTCCATCTTATAAGAGTGACTTTCATCCGCCACTAAGGATACATAACAGTTCATTAAACTAATCTAAAGTTCATTTAACTTATTTTATATTACAAGTCTTCACTTAATCTTCTCGGTCATCCACATTCTGAATGGCACTTCATCTGGATACCGTCAGCTTGATCTTTACAAGATCCTTAATTTCTTCTAACATCGTTTGCTGAAAATGTTTTTCATTTAAAGCAAATGTAAGCATTCAATTTCCAAGCAAGTCATAACAGTTGAACAAACATCTTCAAGAATTCAAACATTCTTTTAAGACTTCAATAACCGAATAAAGGTTATGAAGCAGCTTGAATAATAGGAATAATCTCGATTCCTATCATTTTAAAACAATATTCATTTTAATTTTAAAATACTTTCATTCTTCTACCTTTTTCATACACATTCTGTTTGGCTAGAATCATTAGCACAGACTTAACAATAACGGATCATGTATGAACAGAGCATTCCCTTATTGAACAGTTAAATCACAGAATAGTTCATCTCATAGAAACATTGAAGTGTTCACAATGTGGCACAAGTCCTCATATGTTCTACCACTTTACACAAATATTGCACATTAGCACATAGACAGAACTTCTCAAGTTCAACATCTGAGAAGTTTAAGAAACTAGCATTCATTTGAAATATGAATGAAGTTAGGAAACTTGCCTTACGCCCAGCTACAGCTTACGTCGAACTGTTCATCTCAATTCCTATATAACACATAAGAAAACACTACATACACCAATTAGTCATGTATATTTGACTTATGTATTAGTTTTCTTAACTTTACTTCTTAGGGTTCGCGTTCTTGCAACCTAAGTTTACGCGACCACTTTCATTATCGTTCTACGGCTTCATGACATACGGAGATGTCTTACATATACGCTCATCATCTTTGATGTTTTACATTCTTATCTTCTTCTTATAACTACTCTAGGACTCAGCACACATCGCTTTTCTGCTAGTAGTCCATATGGTACTCTGAGTGGTTTCCCACAAACAACCAAAAAATAAGTTCCCATCTCGTCTACACTGCCCATAACAATGAGTTAGATTGGTTTCCAATTTTGTATATACCTTCGCTCTCTAAAGGAATTGTTTAGCCCATCTCCCATATGTTAACCATCAAAGGTTACGATTGTACTATAACTTAACTTATCTTAACTTATCCGAACTATTAAACTACAATCTTCGTTAAGTTAATTTCTCATTCCTTATGGCTTCCTGGCAACTAAATGCCACCCCTTAGGATTCATTCTTATATGACTCACCTTCGGCTTTCATTATTCTTATTATCATTCATTGTGGCTTTCTCGATAATTCATGTCTTACTTACTACCTTTGTCAACGTCTAGGTCATACAACTAGGGTATACTTAGAACGTTCGTCCGACGCGAATATGATTCACGAGGATTGTTTACGTATTCAACGTTCACGTTGCTCGTCTTTTAATCTCTCATTCAACCTTTACTCAAGGTTTTAATCGCTTTCGATCGTTATCCATCCCGTGAACCCCATGTTCATTATTCTTTCTTAATGTCAAACCAATATTGTTCGTTGTATGCTAAGACTGCTTGCAACTGCGTTACGTTTATGTTTATGTTTATTCTCTTCTTGATCTTTTAATCTCTTTTGACCATTTCGTTCAACCTGTACTAAAGGTTTAATTCACTTGTTTAAGTGTTACATTAGTTGAACATTATGTTCTTTATCTTCCCATACGTTTCCCCCAAGAGTTGAGCAGTTAAAAGCTCTTCTGTGGCTTTTTCCCTACACTGGCGCTGCGGCGCCACTTTCCCTTTTATCTCTCACGTCGCGGCTCGAGTTTGCAGTACCCGGGTCCCTGGTCTGGCGTTGCAGTGCCACCTTACTAGGCATGGCTGGCGCCGCGGCGCCAAGCCCTAACCCTAGAAAATTTGTCTAAGTCTTTAATCGTTCTGAGACGCTTACTTCCCGCTTCCATAACTTATTCGTTATAACTCGGAACGAGGTTGTTCCAAAGTCTTTGTCTTACTTATATTACGTACTTCAATACCTCCCAGACAGAACTTCATTCTGAATCCATTAACGTGCCATTCGATTGGCTTGATCTTCACCCTTCATTTGTTTTACGTTTTTAATGCTCTTCGTTCGTTCGTCCGTAATTCGGTCATCCGAACTCGGAATTTGTTCATTCTTGAGTCCACAACTCAGGTTTCTATGTTCTCTTAAATTCTTATGAAACCCTACACATTCGGGTTCATTTACTAACTTTCTAATTCTCGTTCGTCTTTTATGAAAATTTTGCCATAACTTCGTTATAGCTAAGTTTTAATCCGTTCTTCATGAACGTTTCTACCGTTTCTAACCAAGCAATATGCATCAAACTTATACGCGATGGTTTTAAACTTTTCCATCAACAACAAATATCCTATGATGGTTTTAAATTTGTCCATCAACAACGTTCTTTGTGTTCTTCGCATGTTCTTTGTGTTCTTCGTTCGTTCTTCATTTTAATCGATATTTTGGATTACGATTTCATTTTTTATTGGAATTTAATGTTATAGAACATTATTCCTTACTTATTTCACCTACTTATTCATATAATCCACTCGGATCGTTCTAATTCATTACAAATCTTACACTTCCTTAAGAAATGTATTTACTAAACTTTAAATTCTTATTTCTTCAGTTTCTTACGATTTCAACCATATGAAATCATTCCTAACTTCTTTTACACCTTATTCTTATTAAGCTAAGTTTTGAACATAAAAACTTAGAAAAAGTTAACTTAGGAGTTAGGTTATAATACATTTCCTCTTTATTTTTCTTCCGCTATACAAAACTGGTGATTCGCAAGCTTTTTTATTTCACGCTCACCTTCGATCCGATCATCCACACTCATTCTCTTCCTTTTTCTCTCTTCATCCGAACTATCTCTCTCTCTCTAAGGTGTATGATTTTCAAAATCCCAAATAAATGATTTAAGCTTCCTATTTATAGAATTTCCAAGCTAGGGGTATTTTAGTCATTTCACCTCCTAACCTCTTTACTATTCATGGCTTAAGGACTAAGTTAACTTACTCCTTAAGTTTACTTAACACTTAAGTCTACTTAGTCTTTAAGTTTGTTTAACTCTTAAGTTTACTTAACACTTAAGTTTACTTAACACTTAAGTCTACTACTTCCACCTCCTTAGTTAACCTCCTTACTATTCACGAAACTTAGCCTGTAAGTTTTGTGGTTCCGTATTTCGGGTTTCGTTCGACCGTTTTAAAAACTGCGATTATCGGAATCAAAATATTTTTGGATATTTCATCTTTCCTTTACCGATTAACTTTTACGTATTCTTCGGATTTCTGAAAAACTGAAAAATATTTTTTGGTGTTAAGCGTTTTCCTTCACATTTTCCCCTAACGTAGCTAAATGAATGAAAAGTACATAACAATACTTTTCGTCGTTTTTTATTTCGTCCGATTTCTGCAAGTTTTTCGAAAAAAACTTTTATCGGCTTACTTAACTTGTCAAGATATATTATCGTCAAATGTTTCGACGGAATGTCATTTCGACATACCAAACTCTCAGAACGGTTTAGGTTATTCAAACCCTAATCCTTAGGTTTCGTCGGGTGAATATTGCATATTTTGTCTTTTTCCCCGAAAATATTTTTGTTCCCGGAAAATTTTCATTTTCGTCTTGAAAATTCTTACTCGTTCAATCTAGATCGTAGCCAGAATCCTCCCGACTAATAATCATCCTAGGTTCTAGAATGATTAATAAACACATAGCACATAATATTATTAATAAAAATTCATTTTATTAATAACTAATTCTTTAAACTTAAATTCTGGAAAATTCGAATTTCCGGGTCATTGCACTCTTCCCCTCTTATAAAAATTCCATCCTCGAAATTTCTCAAAACCACACCCATACCCGGGTCATCACATTCACCCCTTCTTCACATAATTTCGTCCTCAAAATTTTAGCCTACCCATCTTCTCAACTTATTTTCAAAGAATTTCCTATCTTTCAAACATTCTCTCACCTTCACAACTTATCAAGAATTATGGAGTAGAATGAACAACGAGGGATATAAGAATTCCTTTAAAACATTTCACACTTTTGCTGAGGGGTCAAATTGACTACGAACTCTTACTAGGTTTAACAGCATTTCACCGTAAACCCTTCCTTTCACGGTCAGTTTACAATCATCAAGAAGGTAAACTACCTCTTCCATACGTAGGTGATCAACCCATTTCGGGGTATGTTCACCTCAGACTTATTCATCAGATTTCGCACTAAAATAATTTGGTTCGGCACAAGTTCTTAAAGAAAGCTCGATTTTCTTATAACATGAAATACCATTTGTCTAGCCGAATCAAATAACTTAGACACATTCGTCTAGTCAACTCAATTGACATCGACTACTTCTTTAAATTCTTTTACAACACATCAAAACGTTTTATGAAGTCATAATACCGCACTTTTCACAGCACGTTGAGGACTTCGTCAGTTTTTGACTTCATCATTATACATCATACCATAGCAGGTAGTTGATCACAAGATCAAATCCAACACTAGGTTTAATTGTATTAATAACTCCATCCGTTTACCATCTTTACATCAAATGCATTGATGATATGAAATTCATTTTGATATTTCAAATCAACTTCTGTCTAGCCGAAACAATTAGCATAGACATACCAAGAATAATTCTTTTAAAAATCTATTGGTTCCAAAAGTTGAACCAATTCTTTCATTTTCCAAAATACGAACACATAAGCACGATTTCAAGAAACTTCGAAATCTAGCATAGCTAGATGACTTGGAATATCATATTCTCCATCTTTCTTCATTGTCTTACTGCGACAATACTTAATCTTCTCTAGCACCTTCAATACTAAGACTACTGAAAACAACTTGTTTTCAGTCTAAACATCCTTATACCTTAGTACAGTCCATCAACTTACCACACATTATGAGTTCAGGAACTTTCCACAATAATATGAGCTTAAGAACTATCCCAGACAGGCCATAAGCGTCCATTCGCTGAGAAGTTCAAAAACCTACGATATCAGTACGAGTCACGAATGTACCATATGTATGAGTTTCAAGAACTCGCACCTACCTTATCGTTCTCTACCTATCAAGTATATACATATGAAAAGATTCACCTTCTCGTCATATACATCTTGACAGCGCGACCAATTCCAATGATTATCACTGTAATAAGCTAAGTAGTTGGTACACCAAGCATAAACCTCTGCCCATAACAAAGGTTCATACAACTCAGCTATCACATGAGTCCTCAATTGAAATTTTACAACTTCTAACTTTTTCTTTACTTAATACGAATTTTCTTTAATTCGTATGCTATCCTTTACATCTCAATCTGAGTTTTTCTTCCCGTACTACTTCGTAGTACTATAAATCATTCATCGTTTAACAGCTCATCTGTTACTACGATTCACTATGATCACGTGCTGATCTTCTTATCCCTCTCTCTACGAATATAGTCTTAGATACTCTTACCTAAGATTTATAACCTATCAGCTCTGATACCAATCTATAACTCTAATGGTACTTCATTCCATAGCACCTCACAAGGGTACCTATCAGTTTCCCACCGACTTTCTCGGCGTCCCCCACGGAGAGTCTGGCAATGGTGCATTCCCATTTAAGGACGTCACCAGCGAGAGGCTCGGGGTTCTTAATGCATTGCGTTTATAGCTTTGATACCAATCTGTAACACCCCAAAATCTGGTCTATCTTCACACCCGGATTCCGTACGTCACGATCTCATCTTCTTCAAAACATACATAATTATATACTAAAATATAACAACATACGCTCTCAAATCCCAGGTTCTAAAAACCATATAACCTTTTTCATTATAAATAATGATAAATACATTATTTATTCCATCTTACAAGAGTGACTTTCATCCGCCACTAAGGATACATAACAATTCATTAAACTAATCTAAAGTTCATTTAACTTATTTTATATTACAAGTCTTCACTTGATCATCTCGCTCATCCACATTCTGAATGGCACTTCATCTGGATATCGTCAGCTTGATCTTTACGAGATCCTTAAGTTCTTCTAGCATCGTTCGCTGAAAATGTTTTTCATTTAAAGCAAGTATGAGCATTCAATTGCCCAGCAAGTTATAACAGTTGAACAAACATCTTCAAGAATTCAAACATTCTTTTAAGACTTCAATAACCGAACAAAGGTTATAAAGAAGCTTGAATAAGAGGAATAATCTCGATTCCTATCATTTTAAAACAATATTCACTTTAATTTTAAAATACTTTCATTTTTCTACCTTTTTCATACACATTCTGTCTGGCTAGAATCATTAGCACAGACTTAACAATAACGGATCATGTATGAACAGAGCATTCCCTTATTGAACAGTTAAATCACATAACAGTTCATCTCATAGAAACACTGAAATGTTCACATTGTGGCACAAGGCTTCATATGTTTTATCACTTTACACAAATATCGCACATAGACAGAACTTCTCAAGTTCAACATCTGAGAATTTTAAGAAACTAGCATTCATTTGAAATATGAATGAAGTTAGGAAACTTGCCTTACGCCCAGCTACAGCTTACGCCAAACTGTTCATCTCAATTCCTATATAACACATAAGAAAACACCATATACACCAATTAGTCATGTATATTTGACTTATGTATTAGTTTGCTTAACTTTACTTCTTAGGGTTTGCGTTCTTGCAACATAAGTTTATGCGACCACTTTCATTATCGTTCTATGGCTTCATGACATACGAAGATGTCTTACATATACGTTCATCAGCTTTGATATTTTACATTCTTATCTTCTTCTTATGACTTCTCTAGGACTCAGCACACATCGCTTTTCTGCTAGTAGTCCATATGGTACTCTGAGTGGTTTTAGATAATTGGGTAATATACCTATGAATTGGATATATTTAGGCGTAAATTATTGTATCCTCAAAGAATTTAGATTCATTTTACTGTGTTTAGTTGTGATATTGCAGATTTGGGAGCTAAATGGGGCGATTTCGGAGTTTTGGCTGTTTAATGGCATTATCGTAAATAAAATAAAGTCCGGCGCCGGGGCGTTGGGAAATGAACTATATGTAGCGCCGGGGTGCTGAAGCTGGAAATCAGTTAACCAGGGACGCGTATTGACCAGGCGGTTGACTTGTTAAAGGGTAGGTTATTTGATAAGTTGATTTGGAAAAGGATTGGAGTACAAGATGAGAAGTATATAAGGTTTATTTACATTGAAGTAGGGGAGCTATCTACACAATTGGGGGCTGAGCAAGAAATCAAGGAGAGATTGGGAGATTTTTACTTGGAGTTTTTCTTCTTCATTCTTTCAATTTGTGTAATTCTTTAAGGATGATTTTTCAAAGATTGTTGGTTTTAATTTCTGCTATAAACTAATTTCTTTAATTAAGATTCCAATTGAACCTTTTATGGTTATGAATTAATTATTTGATTTATTCCAATTATTTATGTTGAAGTGAATTGTTCATCTTGCCTTGCATTTATTGATTAATTATCTAGCCAATAATTACCTTGATACTCTAGAAGGAATTGTAAGAGGAATTCTAGGGTTAGAACTGGGTATGATGACATGTGACTTAGTTATTTGCAAAGTGAATAATTAGGTTTGTGAATTGAATGAAAATATCTGTTCACCGCATGTAACACATAAGGAATTGGGATTGAAAAGAGTTTAATTCAATTGTTTTGCATAGGAATATAGCAAGATTAATCTGGATTAAATAGCAGGCAATTGATCACTTGGAAAAGAACTTTTGGTATTTGAGAATTCCTGTTAACAATTCAGTAGGCATAATAATTGGGATAATTGGATAATTGATTTATAGTTCATAATTGGGGATATTGGAGTCTTAATCCTTATTTATCTGAATTTAATCAAATTTTAGTTTTGTTTATTTGCTTTCTTTTAGACTAATCTCTTTTAATTATTTAATTTAGTTTTCTTAATTCAAAAAAATCACAATTTATGGTTGTTTAAATAAAATTAAATTGATATAGTGCTAGTAGTTGGAATTTATTAATTAGAATTCTCTGTGGGATCGACACTCTATCTTATCACTCTATTACTTGTTGACCGTGTATACTTGCACGCTTGCATTGACTATGAAATCAACCAACAAGTTTTTGGCGTCGTTGGGGGGGGGGGAACTCTTTATTAGTATTAATTCCATATTAGTTATAATCAATTCGGTCTTAATTTAAACGTTACTTATTTTTCTTCTTGTATTTGCAGGAATTCTTTGTGAGTGTATACACACTAGATCAAGGGCGAAAAAGGAACTTTTTCCTTATACGGACGATATTGAAAGGAAGTTCCGGAAATTGCAGTCGACTAGTGCAGTGTCACCTGTGGAAGAAAATCTGGCAGAACAAGAAATTCCAGCGAACATGGCAGGGAACGAACAGAAATCGTTTAAGGACTATGCCATGCCGAATGTCATGGATATACAGTCAAGTATTAGGAGGCCGGCGATCAATGCAAACAGTTTCGAGATCAAACCAGGAACAATTCAGATGCTACAGAATACATGTCAGTTTGGGGGTAGTTCGATAGATGATCCGAATGAACATATCTTAAGTTTCTTGGAAGTTTGCGACACCTTCAAATTCAACAATGTATCAGAAGATGCTACAGGGTTGAGGATGTTCCCGTTTTCCTTGAAAGATAAAGCGCGAAGTTGGCTACATTCTTTGCCTCCTGGCTCAATCACCACTTGGGACGACTTAGCTCAAAAATTTCTAGTTATGTTTTTCCCACCCGCGAAGTCGGCAAAAATACGGAACGATATTCACACCTTAACACAGTTTGATTCAGAATCATTATATGAGGCATGGGAAAGATTTACGGATATGCTCCGCAAGTTCCCACATCATGGAATTCCGCAGTGGTTGCAGTTGGGGATATTTTGTGATGGTTTACACGCGTCCACGAGGGCCAGTATTGATGCAGCAACAGGGGGAGCGATCATGTCTAAGAGTTTTGATGAGGCATATCAGCTGTTAGAGTGACATTAACCGAAGAATACAGCGTGATCATTCAGAATAAGTTACCACCGAAGCATAAGGACCCAGGTAGCTTTAATATTCCATGTGAAATTGGAAATCAGTTTTCGGGACGAGAATTGTGTGATTTGGGGGCCAGTATAAATTTGATGTCATTGTCCATCTACAACTAGTTTGGACTTCAGGCTACACAACCGACAAATATCAGTTTGCAGTTGGCGGATCGATCGGTTACATATCCACGAGGTATTGTTGAGGATGTTTTAGTTAAAGTTGATAAATTCATCTTTCCCACGGATTTCTTTATCTTGGATTGTGAAGTGGATAGCGAAATCCCAATCATTCTTGGGCGACCATTCTTAGCAACGGGTAGAATGTTGATTGATGTGCAAAAAGGAGAATTGACTATACGAGTTGAAGATCAATAGGTCACCTTTAATGTATTCAAGTTAATGTCTTATCCGAAAGAAAAAGGTGAGTGTATGCGGTTGGATATCATGGAGGAATTGGTTAATCACAAGTTCAGTGGAAATTATTCGGAGGACCCGCTTGAATCCATTTTTCTCGGGACAGACAACTATGGCATTGAAGAGGACACTGAATATGCCAAATGGTTAGATACATCATCTGTCTTCCGAAAAAGCAATCAATCATTCGACACCCTTGATAGGCCCAAAATGGAAGGTAAAAAGTTCAAACCCTCAATAGAAGAGCCGCCGATGTTGGAACTAAAACCGCTACCGTCCCATCTGCAATATGCCTACTTGGGAAAAGATGCTACCCTACCAGTTATTGTTTCGACGGAGTTAACTGACACGCAAAAGGAGAAACTGCTACGGGTCCTGCGGGAGTTCAAAACAGTAATTGGTTGGACTATAGCAGATATTAGGGGAATTAGTCCATCATATTTTATGCATAAGATTTTAATGGAAGAGGGAGCAAAACCAACCATTGTGATGCAAAGAAGGCTAAATCCCATTATGAAGGATGTGGTGAAAATGAGATCATAAAATGGTTGGATGCCAGCATTATTTACCCAATCTCGGACAGTTCATGGGTGAGTCCTGTACAGTGTGTACCAAAGAAAGGGGGTATGACAGTGGTGAAGAATGAAGCTAATGAGCTCATCCCTACTAGAACAGTTACAGGATGGAGAGTGTGTATGGACTACCGCAAGCTGAATAAAGCCACTCGCAAGGATCACTTCCCCTTGCCGTTCATTGATCAAATGTTGGATAGGCTAGTGGGACATCAGTTCTACTGTCTCTTAGATGGATATTCTGGGTATAATCAAATTGCCATAGCACCAGAGGATCAAGAGAAAACTACGTTCACATGCCCCTACGGTACGTTTACATTCTGGCGTATGTCTTTTGGGTTATATAATGCACCGGTAAGCTTTCA
The DNA here is from genome assembly GCA_020205505.1 of Panax japonicus. Lineage (NCBI taxonomy): Eukaryota > Viridiplantae > Streptophyta > Magnoliopsida > Apiales > Araliaceae > Panax > Panax japonicus. Next base: position 20,384,204 of record CM035108.1, on the reverse strand, counting down.
ACAGTGCATGATGACGATCTTTATGGTCGAACAAAATTTGGAGGTATTTATGGATGACTTTTCTGTGTTCGGTGATAGCTTTGATTTATGTTTGAAAAATCTGATTTTAGTGTTGAAGCGATGTGTGGAGACTAATCTGGTTCTTAATTGGGAAAAATGTCACTTTATGGTGAAAGAAGGGATTATTTTGGGGCATAAGGTTTCTGCAGCAGGGTTAGAGGTGGACAAAGCGAAGATTGAGACAATTGAGAAATTATCTCCTCCATCATCTGTGAAGGGAATCCGGAGCTTCTTGGGACATGCGGGTTTCTATAGATGCTTCATTAAAGATTTCTCCAAAATTTCAAAACTCTTATGTTCCCTGTTGGAGAAAGACGTGCCTTTTAAGATGGATCAATCATGTATTGAGGCATTTGAGGTATTAAAGAAGAAGTTGGTCTCTGCTCCAATTATTGTGGCGCCCGATTGGTCTTTACCATTCGAATTGATGTGTGACGCCAGGGACTACGCAGTTGGAGCAGTATTGGGACAACGTCACGACAAGATTTTTCACACAATCTACTATTCCAGCAAGACGTTGACAGATTCCCAGTTGAACTACACAACCACCGAAAAAGAATTACTTGCAGTTGTGTTTGCCTTCGACAAATTTAGAGCATATCCCATTGGGACTAAGGTATTCGTTTATATTAATCATTCTGCCATTAAGTATTTGATTGAGAAGAAGGATGCCAAACCACAGTTAATACGATGGGTATTGTTGCTGCAAGAATTTGATTTGGAGATCCGGGATAGAAAAGGTACCGAAAATCAGGTGGCGGATCATCTTTCTCGATTGGAAAATGTAGAGGTTCAAAATAAAGAAAACATAATGATCAATGAGAAATTTTTGGAAGAACAACCTCGTCGAGTAACCCCAATATTACCATGGTACGCAAATTACGTGAATTACGTGGTTGCTAAGGTGTTACCACCGGATTTGAACTCAAAACAACGAAAGAAATTCCTCCACAAAGTGAAGCAATACTATTGGGACGAGCCATTTCTGTTTAAGGCCTGCGCGGATCAAATGATTAGACGTTGTGTGCCACATGAAGAGATGGATAGCATACTGGGTCATTGCAACTCATTAGATTATGGAGGCCATTATTCTGGTGATCGAACAGCAGCCAAGGTGTTACAATCAGGATTTTTTTGGCCTTCGCTATTCAAGGATGCGTATCTCTATGTGCTGAAGTGTGATCGTTGCCAACGAGTAGGTAATATCTCCAAGCGCAATGAAATGCCACTCAACACAATTTTGGAGGTTGAACTGTTCGACGTGTGGGGAATCGAATTTATGGGACCTTTCCCATCTTCCTTTAATAATCAATATATTCTGTTGGCGATCGATTACGTGTACAAATGGGTAGAAGCCGCAACTTTACCCATGAATGATGCAAACGTCATCCTCCGATTCTTAAAGAAAAACATCTTCACACGATTTGGGACGCCAAGGGCAATAATAAGTGATGAGGGAACTCATTTCTGTAATAAGCAGTTTACTAAATTGTTTGTGAAGTATGGGGTTCGTCATAAAATTGCAGTCGCGTATCATCCCCAAACCAATGTTTAAGCGGAGGTCTCGAATAGAGAGGTCAAGCGAATTCTGGAAAAGGTGGTCAATCCGTCATGAAAAGATTGGTCTTTGCGTCTTGATGATGCTCTATAGGCATATCGAACAGCATATAAGAATACGATCGGCATGTCACCTTATCAAATGGTCTACAGAAAGGCGTGTCATCTCCCGATTGAACTAGAACATAGTGCACACTGGGCCATTCAGAAACTTAATTTAGATTTACAAGCAGCTGGTGAGAAAAGGTTACTGCAGTTAAACAAGATGGATGAATTTCAATTCAATGCTTATGACAACGCAAAACTCTACAAGGAGAAAGTCAAAGCCTGGCACGATAAGAAGATTCTTGATCGGACATTCGAACCAGGACAACAAGTATTGCTTTTCAACTAACGATTGCGTTTATTTCCTGGAAAACTGAAATCACGTTGGTTGGAACCTTTCAAGGTTGTATCTGTCGCACCACACGGAAATATCGAAGTCGAGGAACCGAATTCCAAACGCACATTCAAGGTGAACGGTCAGCGACTCAAACATTATTGGAGTGGACCCGTCGAACGTCAATCCACAGTCATGTACCTCTCCGAACCAGTGGACAATTAAGCAACGCTGCACAGTCCGACTGACGACTATAAACCAAGCACTAAAGGGAGGCAACCCCGCAAATTTTAGTTATTTTGTTTTAGTTCATATTGAAGTGTATTCATTATATTTAATTTTGCTACTTAGATGATGTTATTTACTCTTTCCATAGAGTCTTCATGAAAATGTTTTTTTTGCTATCCAGATACTTGAGAGAATAATCAAAGGATGTCGCATGCTCAGCGCCCCGGCGCCCAAAGAGACCTACCCTCAGCGCCCTGGCGCTAGGCATTACCACCAGATTCTGCATCTTAGCGCCCCGGCACTGCATATGTTGCCTATTATCAGCGCCCCGATGCTGGACCTTCAAGTCAGATCCTGCACATTAGCGCCCCTGCGCTCCATCCTCGTTCAATTGCAGCGCCCCGGCGCTGGCTCTACCCAACAGAAACTGCATTTCAGCGCCCCGGCTCTGGTATCTCAGTATAACTCAGCGCCCCGGCGCTGAGGGGCGGTTACAAGTAAAACAGGGCTGTCACAACCGTTTGGTTCCCACTTCTCCCCTTTTTAACTCCTCTTCACATTTTTCCCCCATCATATGATAACTGAACTAAAAATTTAAACAAGTGCATATCTTGTGATCATTTACTCTCGCACCTATTTGTCCTCACATTGTTCAGTAATTTTCATCATCTACTTACATCTCTAAGGTATGTGCTGCTTCAAATTCCAATCTCCACTACATCACATCTCAATCGCATATTGGTAATAATGAGTAATATTGACATTGATTCATTTTCCCCATAACTAAGCTTGCAAAATATCGTTTGTTGTTTTGGCTTAATTTCGGTTATATGGGTGTGAAACAATTTTGATTGTTATGCATTTGTTATGTGTCTATGATGAGGGACTGCATAAGGTTTGGATTGCTATGATAATAGGGATGTTCAAGGAGATTTAATACCTGCCCACAAGTTATTTGAGAAAATGCCTGAGTCAACTGTCTGTGCTACCACCACACAACAATATATGCACACATAGATTTATTGGCCATCTTAACACCATAATGTCATAAATTTACTGTCAAATACATATTTCACGATGGTGGGGGCGTAATCATATTGATACATACATGGGATCATATAGCTTTACATGACAAATCTTTTAGGCATATCATGAATTTCTTTGACCAATTATGCTCTGTAGACATTAGAATGAGGCTACTTGACACAATTCTCATGCTAATATATGTCTCCTATTACCCCCAACCATGTACTCACCATGCACCTATGTGGAAGTTTGGGGGTAGTGTTATTGTGACATATGTTCATCTTTCAATGTATGCCCAATTCTAATACTTATTAATGCAAAATTTTGCAGAATTTTAAAATAGCTTCCAAGCGTCAACGCGGAGAAGGTTCAGGAACCGCTTCAACTCCACCCCCAAAATTTGACAGCCGGCATTTTATCAGTGTCGCGGCTTAAGAATGCTATAACCGCATGGCTACACACTCACTAGTCCCAAAACGCGATTTCAGACCCGATCAATCAAAGGATGGGGACTTGGCGGCTATGATAGCCGAGAGGAATTGGTTCACACTCACCGCCCAGCCTGATCAAGCCATGATTGCAGTTGTCAAGGAGTTCTACGCCAACGTGCCCAAGCACTTCCACTATGGGGTGTTTGTAAGGGGTAAAACTGTTAAAATTGGCTATGAGGACATAAACGAGTGCTATCAACTGCCATTAGAGGGACTGAATGATTAGTATGCAAGACTTGTGAGTGATGGGCCGGACTATGAGAAGATAATTCGCGAGCTTTGTTAACCGGGCACCACATAGACATTGTATGAATGGGGCAGCATGACCTTTTCACTATCTAACCTCAGTCTATATGGAAAGGCGTGGTATACTTTCATTTGTGATAAACTCATGCCATGCACACATGTGAGCCATGTCACCAAAGAGAGGGATATTTTGCTATATTCAATCATTTAAGGCCTAAAAATTGATGTTGGGCACCTTATCCAGAAGTCTATTCTCAGAGCGTCACGAGGAGGGACCACAGGAGGTTTACCCCATCCGTCTCTCATTTGCGTCTTGTGTGCTAAGTTTGGGGTCAAATAGAAATCAGACGAGATGATTCAAATGCCTATGCCAGTTTTGGATCATAAATTGATAAGCATGTATAAAGTGTGGACAGGTGGGGCAAACCACCCTAGGGGATTGGGTTTTATAACTCCCCAAGTTGAAGCTTCTCAAGCTCCACCACCTCAAGCTCCACCTACTTATGGCCCTCCTCCTCAGCTCACTGTGGTGTGGTTCCTGAAGCGGTCCAGCGCGAAATAGACGGATAGTTTTATAATATTGAATCTCAGAATATCCGTCTTTCAGAACGTCAAGATGTCATCTACAAATATATGGTCAACCAATTTACTGCTCAGAATGCCATGTACGCCCAACTGTACCCGAGAGTTACTCTTAGCCAGTTCCTTGTTGCTCCCGTTCTGCCTGTTTTTCCCCCTTCTGATCAAGAGATGAGCGAGGATGAGGATGCTCCACCCGAGGAATAAGCTCGTCAGGGAAGTCCTCTATTTTATATTGTTTTATCTTTCGCATGAGGACATTGCTCTTGTTAAGTTTGGGGGTAGTTAATTTTTATTTTGAATTATTAGATTGTTAATGGTTTTAATTTGGATCTTTATTGTGATTAAGTGTTGCATTTTAGGATTGCATGTTAATTCCAGCCTTTGATAGTACAAATGTTTGGGGCCAATGATGAAATTAAAATTGCATGAAAAAGTCTAGTAAAGATTGTTGAGTCAGTGATATGATTTTCTTGACATGATTTAAATCTTTATCTGTTTGACACTGATATTATAAGGATAGCATGTTTTGAAAAATGACCATGTTGGCTATGGTAGTTTAAATGGATAGATAATAGAGTTCTAAAGGATGAATGCTAATGAAATGAAGGAATAATTTGAATAGCTAGTAAAGGCTGAATTTATATATAAACTCAAGTTTGGGGGAAAATATTTGGAGTATATAAGCTTTAATATATATGTATATATATATATATATATATATATATATATATATATATATATATATATATATATATATATAATAAACATCGTGGCATGCTTATCTAGTTTTGTGGCCTTTGTTATTTGAGTAAGTAAGCCCGAGGGGATTGTCTCTACACCTAGCGCCCTAAGGTCTTAATGGCTTGGGAGTCGTTGTTCGAAAGCTCGTGAAGTTAACACTGAAAAGCCTAAGGGAATAAGACAATGCATAGTCATGAGAAAAAAAAGAAAAAAAGGAAGAAAAAAAATATAATAAAGCGGAAAAAGTGCAAAAATCCCCCGTATAAAAAAAAGCATAAGTATTCCTTTTTGACCCCTGGACTTTGGTGATTGTTTAATTTCAGTTGAATCAAGTGTATTTGATGAGTTCTCAAGTTTATACTGTATGATGTCTTAAAAAAAAGCTATTATCTTTCCTATTTTTGCTCGTTATTGGTTAGCATGGTTGTTTAACACACACTCACGATATCAGTAATAACAGATTTAGATTTGTTGATTGTTGGGGTATTATTGATCTGTTTTAACATGATGTATTAGCATGTTTTTGCAATTTTTCTGAGGCCTATGAATATATGTGTGCTATTGGATTTCTGGAATTAAGAATGTGTAGATAGTTTGCATTTGCATGGTGGTTAGTTGTTCGTGTTGTTTGGTGTGTGTTGCTTGAGGACAAGCAACGATTTAAGTTTGGGGGTATTTGATGATTGGGTAATATACCCATGAATTGGATATATTTAGGCGTAAATTATTGTATCCTCAAAGCATTTAGATTCATTTTTACTGTGTTTAGTTGTTATATTACAGATTTGGGAGCTGAATGTGGCGATTTGGGAGTTTTGGTTGTTTAATGGCATTATCGTAAATAAAACCAAGTCCAGCGCCGGGGCTCAGGAAAATGAGCTATATGTAGCGCCGGGACGCTAAAGCTGGAAATCAGTTGACTAGGGACGCGCATTGACCAGGCAGTTGACTTGCTAAAGGGTAGGTTATTTGATAATTTTATTTGGAAAAGGATTGGAGTACAAGATGGGAAGTATATAAGGTTTATTTACATTGAAGTAGGGGAGCTATCTACTTCAATGTAAATAAACCTTATATACTTTAATTGGTGGCTGAGCAAGAAATCAAGGAGAGATTAGGAGATTTTTACTTGGAGTTTTTCTTCTTCATTCTTTCAATTTGTGTAATTCTTTAAGGATGATTTTTCAAAGATTGTTGGTTTTAATTTCTGTTATAAACTAATTTCTTTAATTAAGATTCCAATTGAACCTTTTATGGTTATGAATTAATTATTTGATTTATTTTAATTATTTATGTTGAAGTGAATTGTTCGTCTTGCCTTGCATTTATTGATTAATTATCTAGCCAATAATTACCTTGTTACTCTAGAAGGAATTGAAAGAGGAATTCTAGGGTTAGAACTAGGTATGATGACATATGACTTAGTTATTTGCAAAGTGAATAATTAGGTTTCTGAATTGAATGGAAATATCTATTCACCGCATGTAACACATAAGAAATTGGGATTGAAAAGAGTTTAATTCAATTGTTTTGCATAGGAATATAGTAAGATTAATCTGGATTAAATAGAAGGTAATTGATCACTTGGAAAAGGACTTTTGGCATTTGAGAATTCCTGTTAACAATTCAGTAGGCATAATAATTGGGATAATTTGATAATTGATTTATAGTTCATAATTGGGGATATTGGAGTCTTAATCCTTATTTATCTGAATTTAATCAAATTTTAGTTTTGTTTATTTGCTTTCTTTTAGACTAATCTCTTTTAATTGTTTAATTTAGTTTTCTTAATTCGAAAAAATCACAATTTATGGTTGTTTAAATAAAATTGAATTGATATAGTGCTAGTAGTTGGAATTTATTAATTAGAATTCTTTGTGGGATCGACACTCTATCTTATCACTCTATTACTTGTTGACCGTGTATACTTGCACGTTTGCTTTGATTGTGAAATCAACCAACAAGTTTTTGGCGTCGTTGGCGGGGAACTCTTTATTAGTATTAATTCCATATTAGTTATAATCAATTCGGTCTTAATTTAAACGTTACTTATTTTTCTTCTTGTATTTGCAGGAATTCATTGTGAGTGTATGCACACTAGATCAAGGGCGAAAAAGGAACTTTTTCCTTATACGGACGATATTGAAAAAAAGTTCCGAAAATTACAGTCGACTAGTGCAGTGTCACCTGTGGAAGAAAATCTGGCAGAACAAGAAATTCCAGCGAACATGGCAAGGAATGAACAGAAATCGCTTAGGGGCTATGCCATGCCGAATGTCATGGATATACAGTCAAGTATTAGGAGGCCGGTGATCAATGCAAACAGTTTCGAGACCAAACCAGGAAAAATTCAGATGCTACAGAATACATGTCAGTTTGGGGGTAGTTCGATAGATGATCCCAATGAACATATCTTAAGTTTCTTAGAAGTTTACGACACCTTCAAATTCAACAATGTATCAGAAGATGCTACAAGGTTGAGGTGTTCCCGTTTACCTTGAAAGATAAAGTGCAAAGTTGGCTACATTCTTTGCCTCCTGGCTCAATCACCACTTGCGATGACTTAGCTCAAAAATTTCTAGTTAAGTTTTTCCCACCCGTGAAGTCGGCAAAACTACGGAACGATATTCAAACATTCGCACAGTTTAATTCAGAATCTTTATATGAGGCATGGGAAAGATTTAAGGATATGCTCCGTAAGTGCCCACATCACGGAATTCTGCAGTGGATGCAGTTGGGGATATTTTGTGATAGTTTGCACGCGTCCACGAGGGCCAGTATTGATGCAGTAGCAGGGGGATCGATCATGTCTAAGAGTTTTGATGAGGCATATCAGCTGTTAGAGACAATGGCCACCAACAACTATCAGTGGCCCATGATGAGGTCTAACCCTACGAAAACACCGGGAAAGTTTGACGTAGATGCGATGACAGCATTAGCAGCACAAGTGGCCACAATAGCTAAGCAAATGGAAACATGGCGTCCACCATCTGTGACAACCCGAGAATTTAGACAATTTATTAAAATCTTAAATGATTGATTTAAGGTCAAAAATAGACCTAGATAGGAAATAAGTGTATGGAGTTGGCAGTTATGTAATAAAATTTTAAGAATTTCAAATGTTTTGAACAAAACTTGAATTATGTGATAGAATGTAAGTGATAGTCTAGTAATGAGGTATAAGATTATGGTAGATTTAAAATTCTTTTGAAGAATTATTAAGGATAAGTATCGAAGTGAATACTAGTCGGTATATTTGGTTACATATGTGAACCGTAATGATTTGAGATCAAGGATTGATCAGATAAGTTATAATTTTAGAAAACCCTAAAGTTATGTTAATCATATGTTTATTAAGTTAGAAAAATCTAACGAACTGTTAGAAACCCTAACGGTACGCTCAGAAACTTTAATTTTAGTTTCGGGAATCCGAAACCCTAAATTCATGATATGAATATGGTGATTAAGTTAGAAAACCCTAACGTCTGATGAGAAACCCTAGAAATCGGTTCTGGAAACCCTAATTTTAGTATCGAGAATTTAAACCCTAATTTGGGAATCTTAAATGTAAAGTATTAAACCCTAAGGGTTAAAAAGTTGTGTGTAAGGAATATGAACATTAGGTGATGGTTTATAATTGTTTATAACAAACAAAAGAAACTAGTGAAATCCTAATTATATATTAGGAATTAAGGATTTAATAACTTAAGGGTTAAGGAAAAAGAGAATTGTGGTATTTAGAATACTTACTAATTCTAGGAGATTTATTTTATATATCTCAAATGATTAATTTTATAACCTAATTATAGCAAGTCTAATTGGGTTAAGGAAATAAGTGGGCATGAGTAAGGATTTGTGTTATAATTGAGGAAGTAAAAACCCTAATTAATTAATTGGGTTGGGTAAGAATTTAGGTATTGGACTATGTATATTTTATAGCCCAAGAGTTGGCCAATGAAATTGGTTAGAGGTCCAAGCAATACATTAATTGAGTGGCCTAAATATTTTTATTGTTAAGCCCAAAGATTTAAGAGTGGCCCAAACCTGGAGCCAATTGAAGGAATGGTACTTTAGGCATTTGGGATAATAGATATTTCATTTACAAGAAACCAAACATGGAGCTTAAAAAGGCCACATGGTCGGCTATTAGAGGGCAAAAAGTGGAGGAGTGGTGATTTTTATTTTGTTTGAAAGTAAGTTTACTAACTCTCACCAAATGCTCTAGGTGTCAAGCCATGAACCAAGCCAACACTTATGTTTAAACTTGCAAGCAACATGGGTTGGTATTGTTGATGATGAGTGAGAGAGAAAGGATTGCAATACTTATAATGTATAAACATAATAAAAAAACACATATCACTTCTCTTTCATTTCATTTTCTCTTCCAAGTTGTTAAGTTATAAGAAAAAGAGAGTAAGAGATAGAAATGGGGTATCGGTAAAGAAAGGGAGAGAGAAGAGGAGAGTTCGGCAGCCTCATGGTGGAAAGAAGAGGAGTTTTTGATCTTCATACACCAAAGATTCATCCATGGATGAAGCTAAGAAGAAGGAGAAGAAGAAAAGCTAAGGTTTTCGGGTAAAGCGTTAAATATTGCGTTGCGGTAATCAACGGTTCAGACAAGTTTTCTTTTACTTAACTCTAATAAGAGTAGTTTATTCAAGCTTATGGTTAATCATTGTTGATTGCCATGAAAATTGTACTCTGTACATCTTGCATGTATAAGTCAGGTACGAAAGGCTGATCACCTTCATTACCAGTTGGTTCAGAAATGTTTGTTCATGTATAAAACTTGTTCAGTCAAACGTTTGTTCATGCTAGTTCTCAATTATCTTGATGAATTATAGCCATCTTATTATTCATACTCTTCAATCATGATATATCGTTATGCTATTGTATATAAACTTGATGGGCAACTTTCATGCTCACCCTTGCTATATCATGATAAAACATTGCAGATAAGGCGAACGTGTTCGGATACAGGAAAAAGGTTAAGGCCAAGTTCAGCTTGGGATATAAAGTGCGGCTTGTTTGTAATAACGTATTTGATAAATATTGTTGTGTAATAGATATTTTATGAAATGTGTATTAAGTTAAGGTTACTCGACCTTGGGGAAAAGTGTGTAATGTATTGTATAAACAATTTATGTTTATATCTTCCGCAAATAGTTATAGAAATAGTATACCGGATCCGAGGTGATTTGGGACCTGGATTCGGGGCTGCTACACCATCCATACAGCAGGTAGCAATGGTTTGTGAATTATGTGTTGGGGGGTCATGCTACGGATCAATGTGCCATAAATTCTGAATCCGCTCAGCTTATAGGGAGTTATAATAGAGCTACCCAACCTTATCCGAATCAAAACGCATATAATCTGGGTTGGAGAAATCATCCGGGATTTTCGTGGAGTAACAATCAAGCTCAAGCTCAAGCGCCTAGACAACAAAACACATCCGAATTTCAAAATCAGACTCAACAACAACCAGAGAGGAAAGCAAGTTGGGAAGAAGCCTTGGATAAATTTATTAGAGCTTCTAAGAAAAAGAACAAGGAACAAGACAAAGTATTGAATCAACTAGAGCTGAATATGATGAAGTGGATAGCGAAATCCCAATCATTCTTGGGCGACCATTCTTAGCAACGGGTAGAACGTTGATTGATGTGCAAAAAGGAGAATTGATGATATGAGTTGAAGATCAATAGGTCACCTTTAATGTATTCAAGTCAATGTCTTATCCGAAAAAAAAGGTGAGTGTATGCGATTGGATATCATGGAGGAATTGGTTAATCACAAGTTCAGTGGAAATTATTCGGAGGACCCGCTTGAATCCATTTTGCTCGGGACAGACGACTGCGGCATTGAAGAGGACACTAAATATGCCAAATGGTTAGATACATCATCTGTCTTTCGAAAAAGCAATCAATCATTCGACACCCTTGATAGGCCCGAAACAGAAGGTAAAAACTTCAAACCCTCGATAGAAGAGCCACAGGTGTTGGAACTAAAACCGCTACCATCCCATCTACAGTATGCCTACTTGGGAAAAGATGCTATCCTACCAGTTATTGTTTCGATGGAGTTAACTGACACACAAAAGGAGAAACTGCTATGGGTCCTGCGGGAGTTCAAAATTGCAATTGGGTGGACTATAGTAGATATTAGGGGAATTAATCCATCATATTGTATGCATAAGATTTTAATGGAAGAGGGGGCTAAACCAACCATTGAGCTGCAAAGAAGGCTAAATCCCATTATGAAAGATGTGGTGAAAAAAGAGATCATAAAATGGTTGGATGCCGGCATTATTTACCCAATCTCGGACAGTTCATAGGTGAGTCCAGTACAGTGCGTACCAAAGAAAGGGGGTATAACTGTGGTGAAGAATGAAGCTAATGTGCTCATCCCTACTAGAACAGTTACAGGATGGAGAGTGTGTATGGACTACCGCAAGCTGAATAAAGCCACTCGCAAGGATCACTTCCCCTTGCCGTTCATTGATCAAATGTTGGATAGGCTAGCGGGACATCAGTTCTACTGTCTCTTGGATGGATATTCTGGGTATAATCAAATTGCCATAGCACCAGAGGATAAAGAGAAAACTACGTTCACATGCCCCTACGGTACGTTTGCATTCTGGTGTATGTCTTTTGGGTTATGTAATACACCGGCAACCTTTCAACGGTGCATGATGGCGATCTTCTCCGATATGGTCGAACATAATTTGGAGGTATTTATGGATGACTTTTCTGTGTTCAGTGATAGCTTTGATTTATGTTTAAAAAATCTGATTTAAGTGTTGAAGCGATGCGTGGAGACTAATCTGGTTCTTAACTAGGAAAAATGTCACTTTATGGTGAAAGAAGGGATTATTTTGGGGATAAGGTTCCTGCAGCAGGGTTAGAGGTGGACAAAGAGAAGATTGAGACAATTGAGAAATTACCTTCCTCCATCATCTGTGAAGGGAATCCGGAGCTTCTTGGGACATGTGGGTTTCTATAGACACTTCATTAAAGATTTCTCCAAAATTTCAAAACCCTTATGTTCCCTGTTGGAGAAAGGAGTGCCTTTCAAGATGGATCAATCATGTATCGAGGCATTTGAGGTATTAAAGAAGAAGTTGGTCTCTGCTCTAATTATTGTGGCACCCGATTGGTCTTTACCGTTCAAATTGATGTGTGACGCCAGCGACTATGCAGTTAGAGCAGTATTGGGACAACGTCACGACAAGATTTTTCACACAATCAACTATTCCAGCAAGACGTTGACAGATGCCCAGTTGAACTACACAACCACCGAAAAAGAATTACTTGCAGTTGTGTTTGCCTTTGACAAATTCAGAGCATATCTCATTGGGACCAAGGTAATCATTTATAGTGATTATTCTGCCATTAAGTATTTGATTGAGAAGAAGGATGCCAAACCGCGGTTAATACGATGGGTATTTTTGCTGCAAGAATTTGATTTGGAGATCCGGGATAGAAAAGGTACCGAAAATCAGGTGGCGGGTCATCTTTCTCGGTTTGAAAACGTGGAGGTTCAGACTAAAGACAACATAATGATCAATGAGAAATTTTCGGATGAACAACTTCTCCGAGTAACCCCAATATTACTATCTTACGCAGATTACGTGAATTACGTGGTTGCTAAGGTGTTACCACCGGATTTGAACTCACAACAACGAAAGAAATTCCTCCAGGACGTGAAGCAATACTATTGGGATGAACCATTTCTGTTTAAGGCCTGCGCGGATTAAATGATTAGACGTTGTGTGCCACATGAAGAGATGGACAGCATACTGGGTCATTGCCACTCATCAGATTATGGAGGCCATTATTTTGGTGATCGAACAGCAACTAAGTTGTTACAATTAGGATTTTTCTGGCCTTTGCTATTCAAGGATACGTATCTCTATGTGCTGAAGTGTGATCGGTGCCAACGAGTAGGTAATATCTCCAAGCACAATGAAATGCCACTCAACACAATTTTGGAGGTTAAATTGTTCGACATGTGGGAAATCAAATTTATAGGACCTTTCCCATCTTCCTATAATAATCAATATATTTTGTTGGCGGTCGATTACGTGTCCAAATGGGTAGAAGCCGCAGCTTTACCCACGAATGATGCCAACGTCGTCTTTTGATTCTTAAATAAAAACATCTTCACACGATTTGGGACGCCAAGGGCGGTAATAAGTGATGAGGGAACTCATTTCTGTAATAAGCAGTTTACTAAATTATTTGTGAATTATGGGGTTCGTCATAAAATTACAGCCGCGTATCATCCCCAAACCAATGGTCAAGCGGAGGTCTCGAATAGGGAGGTCAAGCAAATTCTGGAAAAGGTGGTCAATCTGTCACGAAAAGATTGGTCTTTGCATCTTGATGATGCTCTATGGGCATATCAAACAGCATATAAGAATCCAATCAGCATGTCACCTTATCGAATGGTCTACAAAAAGGCGTGTCATCTCCCGGTTGAACTAGAACACAGTGCACACTAGGCCATTCGAAAACTTAATTTTGATCTACAAGAAGCTAGTGAGAAAAGGTTACTGCAGGTAAACGAGATGGATGAATTTCGGTTCAATGCTTATGAAAACGCAAAACTCTATAAGGAGAAAGTCAAAGCCTGGTACGATAAGAAGATTCTTGATCGGACATTCGAACCGGGATAACAAGTATTGCTTTTCAACTCACGATTTCGTTTATTTCCTGGAAAACTGAAATCACGTTGGTCGAGACCTGTCAAGGTTGTATCTGTTGCACCACACAGAAATATCAAAGTCGAGGAACCGAATTCCAAGCACACATTCAAGGTGAACGGTCAGCGACTCAAACATTATTGGAGTGGACCCGGCGAACGTCAATCCACAGTCATGTACCTCTCCGAACCAGTGGACAATTGAGCAACGCTGCACAGTCCGGCTAACGACTATAAAACCAAGCGCTAAAGGGAGGCAACCCCAAGAATTTTAGTTATTTTGTTTTAGTTCATATTAAAGTGTATTCATTATATTTAATTTTGCTCCTTAGATGATGTTATTTACTCTCTCCATAGAGTTTTCATGAAAATGTTTGTTTTGCTGTCCAGGTACTTGAGAAAATAATCAAAGGATGTCGCATGCTCAGCGCCCCGGCGCCCAAAGAGGCCTACCCTCAACGCCCCAGCACTAGGCATTACCACCAGATTCTGCATCTTAACGCCCCAGCACTGCATATATTCCTATTATCAACGCCCCGGTGCTCCATCCTCGTTCAATTGCAGCGTCTCGGCGCTGGCTCTACTCAACAGAAACTGCATTGCATCGCCCCGGCTCTAGTATCTCAGTATAACTCAGCGCCCCGGTGCAGAGGGGCGATTACAAGTAAAACAGGGCTGTCACAACCATTCGGTTCCCACTTCTCCCCTTTTTAATCTTCTTCACATTTTTCCCCCCTCATATGATAACTGAACTAAAAATTTTAACAAGTGCATATCTTGTGATCTTTTACTCTCGCACCTATTTGTCCTCACATTGTTCAGTAATTTTCATCATCTACTTACATCTCTAAGGTATGTGCTGCTTCAAATTCTAATCTCCACTACATCACATCTCAATCGCATACTGGTAATAACGAGTAATATTGACATTGATTCATTTTCCCCATAACTAAGCTTATATAATATCGTTTGTTGTTTTGGCTTAATTCCGGTTATATGGGTGTGAAATAATTTTGATTGTTATGCCTTTGTTATGTGTCTATGATGATGGACTGCATAAGGTTTAGATTGCTATGGTAATAGGGATGTTCAAGGAGATTTAATACCTGCCCACAAGTTGTTTGAGAAAATGCCTGAGTCAATTGTCTGTGCTACCACCACACAACAACATATGCACACACAGATTTATTGGCCATCTTGACACCATAATGTCATAAATTTACTGTCAAATACATATTTCACGATGGTGGGGGGCGTAATCATATTGATACATACATGGGATCATATAGCTTTACATGACAAATCTTTTGGGCATATCATGAATTTCTTTGACCAATTATGCTCTGCAGACATTAGAATGAGGCTACTTGACACAATTCTACTGCTTATATATGTTTCCTATTACCCCCAACCATGTACTCACCATGCACCAATGTGGAAGTTTGGGGTAGTGTTATTGTGACATATGTTCATCTTTCAATGTATGCCCAATTCTAATACTTATTAATGCAAATTTTTATAGAATTTTAAAATGGCTTCCAAGCGTCAACGCAGTAAAGGTTCAGGAACCGCTTCGACTCCACCCCCAAAATTTGACAGCCGGTGTTTTGTCAATGTCGAGGCTCAAGAACGCTATAATCGCATGGCTACACGCTCATTAGTCCCAGAACACGGTTTCAGACCTGATCAATCAAAGAATGGGGACTTGGCGGCTATGATAGTCGAGAGGAATTGGTTCACACTCACCGCCCAGCTTGATCCAGCCGTGATTGCAGTTGTCAAGGAGTTTTACGACAACGTGCCCGAGCACTTCCACTATGGGGTGTTTGTGAGGGGTAAAACTATTAAAATTGGCGACGAGGACATAAACGGGTGCTATCAACTGCCATTAGAGGGACTGAACGATGAGTATGCAAGACTTGTGAGTGATGGGCCAGACTATGAGAAGATAATTCACGAGCTTTGTCAACCGGGCACCACATGGACATTGCATGAACGGGGCAGCATGACCTTTCCACTATCTAACCTCAGTCTATATGGAAAGGCGTGGTATGCTTTCATTTACGCTAAACTCATGCCATGCACACATGTGAGCCATGTCACCAAAGAGAGGGCTATTTTGCTATATTCAATCATTCAAGGTTTAAAAATTGATGTTGGCCACCTTATCCAGCAGTCTATCCTCAGAGCGTCACGAGGAGGGACCACGGGAGGTTTACCCCATTCGTCTCTCATTTGGGTCTTGTGTGCTAAGTTTGGAGTCAAATGGAAATTAGACGAGATGATTCAAACGCCTATGCCAGTTTTGGACCATAAGTTAATAAGCAGGTATAAAGTGTGGACAGGTGGGGCAAACCACCCTAGGGGATTGGGTTTCATAATTCCCCAAGTTGAAGCTTCTCAAGCGCCACCACCTTAAGCTCCACCTACTTATGGCCCTTCCTCCGCAGCTCACCGTGGTGTGGCTCCTGAAGCGGTCCAGCGCGAAATAGACAGATGGTTTTACAATATTGAATCTTAGAATGTCCGTCTTTCAGAACGTCAAGATGTCATCTACAAATATATGGTCGACCAATTTACTGCTCAGAATGCCATGCACGTCCAACTGTACCCGGGCGTTACTCTTAGCCAGTTCCCTGTTGCTCCCGTTCTGCCTGTGTTTCCCCTTTCTATTAAAGAGATGAGCGAGGATGAGGATGTTCCACCCGAGGAATAAGTTCGTCAGGGAAGTCCTCTATTTTATATTGTTTTATCTTTCACATGAGGACATTGCTCTTGTTAAGTTTGGGGGTAGTTAATTTTTATTTTGAATTATTAGATTGTTAATGGTTTTAATTTGGATCTTTATTGTGATTAAGTGTTGCATTTTAGGATTGTATGTTAATTCCAACCTTTGATAGTACGTATATTTAGGGCCAATGATGAAATTAAAATTGCATGAACAAGTCTAGTAAGGATTGTTGAGTCAGTGATACGATTTTCTTGACATGATTTAAATCTTTATCTGTTTGACACTGATATTATAAGGATATCACGTTTTGAAAAATGACCATGTTGGCTATGATAGTTTAAATGGATAGATAATAGAGTTATAAAGGATGAATGCTAGTGAAATGAAGGAATAATTTGAATAGCTAGTGAAGGCTGGATTTAGACATAAACTCAAGTTTGGGGGGAAATATTTGGAGTATATAAGCTTTAAAAAATATATAATAAACATTGTGGCATGCTTGTCTAGTTTTGTGGCCTTTGTTACTTGAGCAAGTATGCCCGAGGGGATTGTCTCTACGCCTAACGCCCTAAGGTCTTAATGGCTTGGGAGTCGTTAGTCGAAAGCTCGTTAAGGTAACACTGAAAAGCCTAAGGGAATAAGACAATGCATAGTCATGAGAAAAAAAAGAAAAAAAAGGAAGAAAAAAATATAATAAAGCGGGAAAAGTGAAAAAAGCCCCCGTATAAAAAAAAGCATAAGTATTCCTTTTTGACCCATGGACTTTGGTGATTGTTTAATTTCAGTTGAATCAAGTGTATTTGATGAGTTCTCAAGTTTATACTATATGATGTCTTCAAAGAAAGCTATTATCTTTCCTATTTTTGCTCGTTATTGGTTAGCATGGTTGTTGAACACACACTCACGATTTGGGAGTTTTGGTTGTTTAATGGCATTATCGTAAATAAAACCAAGTCCAGCGTCGGTGCACTGGAAAATGAACTATATGTAGCGCCGGGGCGCTGAAGCTGGAAATCAGTTGACCAGGGACGCGCATTGACCAGGCGGTTGACTTGCTAAAGGGTAGGTTATTTGATAAGTTGATTTGGAAAAGGATTGGAGTACAAGATGGGAAGTATATAAGGTTTATTTAATTGAAGTAGGGGAGCTATTTACACAATTGGGGGCTGAGCAAGAAATCAAGGAAAGATTGGGAGACTTTTACTTGGAATTTTTCTTCTTCATTCTTTCAATTTGTGTAATTCTTTAAGGATGATTTTTCAAAGATTGTTGGTTTTAATTTCTGCTATGAATTAATTTCTTTAATTAAGATTCCAATTGAACCTTTTATGGTTATGAATTAATTATTTGATTTATTCCAATTATTTATGTTGAAGTGAATTAATTACCTTGTTACTCTAGAAGGAATTGAAAGAAGAATTCTAGGGTTAGAACTGGGTTTAATGATATGTGACTTAGTTATTTGCAAAGTGAATAATTAGGTTTGTGAATTGAATTGAAATATCTGTTCGCCGTATGTAACACATAAGGAATTAGGATTGAAAAGAGTTTAATTCAATTGTTTTGCATAGGAATATAGCAAGATTAATCTGGATTAAATAGAAGGCAATTAATCACTTGGAAAAGGGCTTTTGGCATTTGAGAATTTCTGTTAATAATTCAGTAGGTATTATAATTGGGATAATTGGATAATTAATTTATAGTTCATAATTGGGGATATTGGAGTGTTAATCCTTATTTATCTGAATTTAATCAAATTTTAGTTTTTTTATTTGCTTTCTTTTAGACTAATCTCTTTAAATTGTTTAATTTAGTTTTCTTAATTCGAAAAAATCACAATTTATGGTTGTTTAAATAAAATTGAATTAATATAGTGCTAGTAGTTGGAATTTATTAATTAGAATTCTCTGTGGGATCGACACTCTATCTTATCACTCTATTACTTGTTGACCTTGTATACTTGCACGTATGCTTTGATTGTGAAATCAACCAAAAATTTCCCACAAACAACCAACAAACAAGTTCTTATCTCGTCTAAACTGTCCATAATAGTGAGTTAGATCGGTTGTCAGTTTTGTATATACCTTCACTCTCTAAAGGAATTGTTTAGCCCAGCTCCCATATGTCAACCATCAAAGGTTACGATTGTACTACAACTTAACTTATCTTAACTTATCCGAACTATTAAACTATAATCTTCGTTAAGTTAATTTCTCATTCTTTATGGCTTCCTGGAAACTAAATGCTACCCCTCAGGATTCATTCTTATATGACTCACCTTCGGCTTTCATTACTCTTATTATCGTTCATTACGACTTTCTCGATAATTCATGTCTTACTTACTACCTTTGTCAACGTCTAGGTCATACAACCAGGGTATTCTTAGAACGTTCATCCGACGCGAATACGATTCACAAGGATCGTTTACGTATTCAATGTTCACGTTGCTCATCTTTTAATCTCTCATTCAACCTTTACTCAAGGTTTTAATCGCTTTCTATCGTTATCTATCCCGTGAACCCCATGTTCATTATTCTTTCTTAATGTCAAACCCATACTGTTCGTTATATGCTAAGACTAGTTTGCAACTGCGTTACGTTAAACATGTTTATTCTCTTCTTGATCTTTTAATCTCTTTCGACCATTTCGTTCAACCTGTACTAAAGGTTTAATTCACTTATTTAAGTGTTACATTAGTTGAACATTATGTTCTTTATCTTCCCATACGTTTCTCCCAAGAGTTGAGCAATTAAAAGCACTTCTCTGGCTTTTTCCCTACATTGGCACTGCGGCACCACTCTCCCTTTTACCTCTCGCGCCACGGCGCAAGTTTACAGTACCCGGCAGCCTAGACTGCGTTGCATCGCCACCTTACAAGGCATGGCTGGCGCCGCGGCGCCAAGCCCTAACCCTAGAAAATTTCTCCAAGTCTTTAACCGTTCTGAGACGCTTACTTCCCGCTTCCATAACTTATTCGTTATAACTCAGAACGAGGTCGTTCCAAAGTCATTCTCTTTCTTATCTTACGTACTTCAATACCCCCCAGACAGAACTTCGTTCTAAATCCGTTAACGTGCCATTCGATTGGCTTGATCTTCACCCTTCATTTGTTTTACGTTTTTAACGCTCTTCGTTCGTTCGTCCGTAATTCATTCATCCGAACTCGGAATTCATTCATTCTTGAGTCCACGACTCACTCTTTCTATGTTCTCTTATATTCTTATAAAACTCTACACGTTCGGGTTCATTTATTAACTTTCTAATTCTCGTTCATCTTTTATGAAATTTTTGCCATAACTTCGTTATAGCTAAGTTTTAATCCGTTCTTCATGAACGTTTCTACCATTCCTAACCAAGAAATATGCATCAAACTTATACGCGATGATTTTAAACTTATCCATCAACAACAAATATCCTATGATGGTTTTAAATTTGTCCATCAACAACGTTCTTCGTGTTCTTCGCATGTTCTTCGTGTTCTTCGTTCTTTCATCATTTTAATCGATATTTTGGATTACGATTTCACTTTTTATTAGAATTTGATGTTATAGAACATTATTCCTTACTTATTTCACCTACTTATTCATATAATCCACTCGGATCGTTCTAATTCATTATAAATCTTACACTTCCTTAAGAAATTTATTTACTAAACTTTAAATTCTTATTTCTTCATTTTCTTATGATTTCAACCATATGAAATCATTCCTAACTTCTTTTACTCATTATTCTTATTAAGCTAAGTTTTGAACATAAAAACTTAGAAAAAGTTAACTTAGGAGTTAGGTTATAATACATTTCCTCTTTATTTTTCTTCCGCTAGGCAAAACCGGCGATTCACAAGCTTTTCTATTTTACGCTCACCTTCGATCTGATCATCCACACTCATTCTCTTCCTTCTTCTCTCTTCATCCGAACTCTCTCTCTTTCTTCTCTCTCTCTCTCTCTCTAAAGTGTATGATTTTCAAAACCCAAATAAATTATTTAAGCTTCCTTTTTATAGAATTTCCAAGCTAGGGGTATTTTAGTCATTTTACCCCCCCTAACCTCCTTACTATTCATGGCTTAAGGACTAAGTTAACTTACTCCTTAAGTTTACTTAACACTTAAGTCTACTTAGCCTTTAAGTTTGCTTAACTCTTAAGTTTACTTAACACTTAAGTTTACTTAACACTTAAGTCTACTACTTCCACCTCCTTAGTTAACCTCCTTACTATTCACGAAACTTAGCCTGTAAGTTTCGTGGTTCTTTCTTTCAGGTTTCATCTGACAGTTTTAAAAATTGTGATTCTCGGAATCCAAATATTTTTGGATATTTCGTCTTTCCTTTACCGATTAATTTTTACGTATTCTTCGGATTTCCGAAAAACTGAAAAACACTTTTTGGTGTTAAGCGTTTTCCTTCACGTTTTCCCCTAACGTAGCTAAACGAATGAAAAGTACATAACAATACTTTTCGTCATTTTTATTTCGTCCGATTGCTGAACGTTTTTTGAGAAAAACTTTTATCGGCTTACTTAATACGGGCCATAGGTCTACCCGATGATGGTGGTCCAGTAATGGCTAATTTACCACTACTAGCACCCTTACTTTCCTCCGACCCCTTCTTTGGGCAATTTTCTTGCCATGTGGTCCATCGACCCACAAACAAAAAAACCATGGTTTTTCTTAGGATTAGGATATTTGGGTGATATATGACCCTCCTGTCCACAGTTATAACAAACCAATTTCCCCTTTAGACTGACTCCTAGATGAGTCTTTCCACATGTCTTACATGCTTCGATCCTACGCTTAGGATCCCCTTGTCCCACTCCCGTATTCCCGGAGTTAAAATTCTTCTTTTTTGGCATATTGCCACTACCACTGGCATTCTTTGTCTTAGTTCCTCCCTCTCCCTTACTCTTATTCTTTCTCTCTTTGTGTTATTAGGTCAACGCCTCACTACCACCCTCCGCAATAATTGCTTTCTCCATAATGGTCCCATAGGAAGCACTCTAGAACACATAAATCCTACTATAGAGCCAGGGTTTCAGGCACTGCTCAAACCTACGAGCCTGTGGACCAAACCTTACCAATTCATTGAATTTAGCCGCGTACTGGGGAACCGTCATGTCCCCTTGCTTAAGTTCTAAGAACTTAATCTCCATCCTCCCTTGCATGCTTGTAGGGAAATAGTTCTCGAACAAAACATTCTTGAACTCTTCCCACGTTACCACATCAGTTCTAGCCCCACCCTGGTGAGCCTCCCACCAAAAGTTGGTTTCCCTTTTCATCATGTAAGTCGCAAAAGAAGTCTTTTTCACCTCAGTACGTTTGTAATAACAAACGCCTTCTCTATTTCTTTCACCAATGTTTGGGCCTCTATTGGGTCTGTTGTTCCTTTGAACTCCGGCAGACCTACGCTTTTAAATTTTTTAAAGGTAGTCGTTCTGGCTACCCTAGGTCCCGCGGGTGCCCTACCCCCGGTTTGATTAAATGCAGCCGTTAATAAATTAACGAACTCTTGCATAGGGTTATTCTGATCCCCTTGGTTATCATTATGTGATTCTGCTTCCTAATTACGTTGTCTTTTTCTTGGCGGCATTTTTTGATTAAATAAATAAAATTTCATTATTATCTATTTACTTACTTAGTTATTATTCGCCACATAACAACTCATACCATAACAAAGCATATTAAATGAAAACTTCATTATATTCATATGTTTCTTTATAGTCAAAATTATTTACAACTTGCTTCCATAGCCAAATGCTATTACATTACTATCCCGCAATTGAACTTCACAAAAGTTGGGATTTAAAAAAAGACTACCCTTTTTTACAAAAGAGGGTTTTACGTCACTACACACATATTTATAACTCTAGACTTCTAATAATGCATAACAATGTCCTCTTGTTTCTCATTCACAAGAATCGACACAATATCCTGACTAATAGTATGTCGAGTTTGTCCCGACTCAATAAAATAACAAGCAATTTTCAGCTTGAAATCCTTATGAGCACTCTAATGGATGTAAGACATCCATGCTATCTTCTGGTCTTTCTCAACCAGTTTCATACGAAGCTCATCGGCCTCTTCCTTATAGTCCCTAGCTTTATTTGTCATAAGCACCTTTTCATCGTGGTCTAACTTAAAATATGCTTCTGCAGACTCCTTTGCTTCATAAAGATAACTAATCTCTTCATTCTAATTCTGCACAACTGTACGCAGTTGCACATTCCTGTCAAGCACTGCCAGATACAATGCTCTCATTGCATCTGGAGGTGTTGACTCTTGTGCAGGTACCACCGTATTAACCGATGTTACCTCCATTTCTTCCTCCACATCGATCATCATATTAAGGTATGATGCTACATCTATATCTCCCTCAGAGTAGTCCTCCTCAGGAAAGTACTCCTCTGGCTCCGATTCTTCTAGAATCACTAATGGTACCTCCGCCACTGGCATAGCTACAGGCTCTATTCTATACATCAAGCTATCGATCGACATCTACAATAACACATAACATGTTGATTAGTACATAATACACAATAGTATAAGCTCAAATCACATTTAATTTATTTAGGGTTAATTTCCATCTTTTAAATCTTTTGGTACTGAGTTTCCTCAATACCTTATTAACTCATTCGACTTAAGTAAAACTTGAGTTTACTTCCTTCGGACTTTTTGTTCCCTAACAAGGTTATTAGCCTAAGGTTCTTCCCCCCTTAAGTTTTATAACCTAATGCTTTGATACCAACCTGTGACGCCCCCAAATTCGGGTATCTTCCAACCCGACAGATGGTGCTACACGGTACTCATAACTGTACATTCATTCTATTGAAACAACATCAAAATATGTGTATCAACGACATTTTTATTACATTAATAATAATACATCCCGTTCCCAGGTTCTGAAACCGTTACATTCTTTGTTCATCATAATATAATTCATACAAACATATTAGTCTATTATAGAATGAACTAATCATTCATCTTCGTCTTGCCTTTATCTCTACTAAAACCCTCGGTTCGCTCGACCTTAGCTGCAATCATATGATTCAAGCAAGAAGTGAGCATAACTAGCTCAGCATGTCTAACAATATATTATATAAACACCACTTCGAGAATCATATGATTATTCTTCATTAACTGAACAATAGTTATGAAGTACTATGAAATATTGAATAGCACTTCTCATCTCATAAAATAATTTGGAAATAAATATAGTAGCTTGGAAATTCTGAGTATGTCCATAGACCATGAACATTCTCTTTATCTTTTATTCATGAAAAGGATAACCCAGTACTAAGACCGTAAGTTTGATATTTCTTACGAGCACTTCTAGGTAATCAACCTATAGTGCTCTATGTTGATCAACACTCATCCGTTAAACGTATTTACGTTTAAGTTTTGGCATCCTCGCGTGCCCATCAAATAATTGATGTAAAATACATTTGTTTATTCATACTCAGGCTTACCTTGAATCCGTACCAAACAATTGGCGTAGGATAGAGTTATCAATTCTATATTGAAAGACTTGTAAATAAATCAATCAATCTTTTAAGATCAGCCTAGCCGAGTTAAAACTGGCATCGACCCTTTCTTTAAAACCATTCATGCATCTCATAACATGAATCACTGAATACTTGGCTAACACGAAGGTTAGACAAGCGTTAAGAAAACTTGTCTTTAGTGTCTGCTAAAGTATAATTACTTTCCCTTTGAGTCTTTACGGTCTCTACAACACATAACCACATAACATACCACATTAGGTCATGAATAAACATACATGATTCCTAATTAATCTTACCCTTCTTCTCAATCTAATCATGTATTAGATTTATTATTATTGGTTTTGGCTTTCCGTTATGTTTTACATCGTTCTTACGTTCACGTTCACATAATCATTAACTGCTTTTAGTTGTAATTCTCAACGTTATAGTCATCATCGAGGATGATACTTTAAGTTAATTAATTCATCATCAATCAACTATCTTTCATTTCATATACTTAATTATACTTATTTTATTAACAAAACTCGTTTCAATTATTTATCTGCCTTTACGGCTTATTATCGTTCATTGTTTCAGTATTAATAACTTACGTTCAATTAATCTTTCTCTCAACCTTTAGTCGTCAACTTAAGGTTTTCAACATTTTAATTGATGTTACTTTAGGTTTAATATTGATACATTTCACCAGCTTCCCCTTTACATTCAAAAACATTCCTTTCTATGCTTCACTTAGTGCTGGCTGCTGCGGCGCCAGCTTCGTATACAAGAGCCGCGCTGCGGCGCCACTCTGCAGTGGCTAAGAACCCGACCTCGCGGTACGGCACCAACAATACCTCTATGTGCCGCACTGCAGTGCCACTCTCCAGGGTTTGAGAGTCTGGCCTGGCGCCATAGCACCGGCTTTCCCTCCTTGGGCCGCGCTGCAGCGCCGACCCTGCCTCAGCAAACTTTTGACAGCTTTGTTATTTTAATGAACTTCCTGGACTCCAAATTTGATCATTTTAAGTCTGAATTAGCTCATTCAAAAGCCAATAGCTCACAAATCACATACTCTACGTGTTTATGCAAGAATTTTACATTTTTGACTTCGTTAACTCGAAATTCACTTTTTAATTCATTTTAACGAAAATAATAAACGTTCGTGAATGTTCAATGCTCCTTTCTTCGCTCTAAGTCGGGAATTCGGTCATTTTCGAGTCTGCAACTCTAGAATGCCAAATGAGACTATACTCCATAGAAAACCAACGTTTCCGAGCTCAATGTCAAAATTCGACTTCCATTCCGAGAATTTCACGATTTTGACGATTATCGTCCAAACTCGTGAATTCCGCCATAACTTCGTTACTTAAGATTTGTTCATCCATTCAAATGAATTCATTCCAACATACTAACATCCTAACCATACATATTTCAATAACTTATACATGATAAGTTCTTACATGATCTTCATGAGTTCAAAACTTCATTTATTGCTTATCTTACAACATGACTTATTTATGGCTTACGTCTTTTGATTAATCATTCTCATCACTTCCTAGCATACAAGTTCTACCTCTACTCACTTCTCTAACAATTGAAGAGAGGGAGAATCATGGTTTATGATCTTACCCTTTAAGATTACTTGGTTAAGCTTTGTTCTTCCTTCTTGCTTCTTGAATTATAAAATCTAGCTTTTCTAGCTTTTTCTCTCTAACCAATAAGTTATAAGTTGTTGGTGGAAAATTTAACAAATGAGAAATGATTAGGACATCTCTCATTTATAGAAAATCCTAGATGAGGACTTAATTGTCAATAAGTTATCCACCTCCTTAATTATACCTCCTTACTATTCATTATTTAATCATCAAGTTTACTTAGCCTCCACAACTTATATCTTTTGCTTGCTCACCACATAACTTATCCTTTACTTAGCCATCAAGTTTACTTGCTCAGCAAATAACTTATTCTTTACTTAGCCATCAAGTATAAGCACTTTAATTAGCCACCAAGTATAAGCACTTTACTTGGCCACCACTTTGGGTCACCCATGGGTTGCCCCATGGGTTTTAACCATCCGATAATCCATCGGTTCTTACTTTGGGCTTTTAGCTTAATTAACTTAACTTATGATTTGGGTTTGCATTTAACAAACATTGGCTTGTTCATTACTTCACATTGGACTTAACCATTCCTACCATTAGGCTTGCATAATTCCAATTGGACTTTTACAACTTCCTACACAATCCTACAAGTCCATTACATATGGCTTAAAGCCTTATATCGTATTGTCTACGTATTAATCTCGTATTCTAACTCGTATACTTATTCATGTACGACATACCATCATTCATACGTACTCGTATAATACCTCGTATTATACTCATATTCATTACCTTGTACAATACTCACGTATCATAAGATATCATCGTTTAACTTCTTAACGCTTTACTTTTCCTAACGTTCCTCAAATTAAGTCCGCAGGCGAAAAATTACGTTTACCATACATGAATTATTATTATTATGTAATCCATCTTCCCTTGATATTCTATCGTTACGTATTTCTCGGAAGGTCAAAAATAATTCCAAAGCAGAAATCAATGAATAGTATTTTTACAGAAATTTCTTAGAAAATATTTATTTTCATCTTGGAAATTCAAACACTTTAATTCTACCATGTAGCCAAAATCCTAACCACATCCGCACATTCTAGGTCATAGAACGACCTTCACATAGCTTACTCACATAAATAATCAATTAAATTCATTTAATCCACATAATCAAATAAAAATTTAATTCTCATAAAAATTCGATTTTCTCGGACGTTACATTAACCTCATACAAATTCGTATTATCATAAGATATGGTTGTGCGCATCCACTTGCTATCTATGAGCATTATCTATATGATCTTGGAGTATGGTTGGAATATAATCCTCAGTTTGAGAATTTGAATTTTTCTCCATAAACGTCAACCGTTAACTTTGACCAAAAAGTCAACCCTTGCACGTTTTGTATTTATAGTCTTTTCTTACTAAACTTGACGTTCTGGACTCAACCGAGCAATCTGCGACTCAAAATTCTATTCCGAATTCAAATTTGAGTTTTAACTTATTTCTCTTTATTATAAATCATACTAACAAATCATTTTATACTTATTCATCTTATTTGTCATTCAAGACCAATATTCAAGTTGTGTTAATTCATAACATAGTTTTATCTTACTTCTCGTATACTTAACTCAATTATTCATATTGCTCTATATTTTCATCCCTTAATTATTACGTTCTTCCCCACTTACAAGGATTCCATCCTGGAATCACTACTGTGACACCCCCAAAATAGGTATACAACACCCATTCTGAGTCGCCAAATACATGGTATAGAAACAACTACAACATTATTAAAACAATTGTCGTGCAAAATACGACAACACATAAACTGTGAGTTTAAAAACAAATATTGTCTTCTAGACAATATCAACACTCAAATAAGTCCTCATTACAATTATTGATACACTATTTTACAAAAAAGTGAGGACTACTAAAACGACTTTCTAGAACCTTCATTCCATACCCCGACTAGTACTCGCTACATTCTCGCCTCCTGAGAAGAAAAATGGAACAAAAAAGAAAGGGTGAGCTCAACTAGCCCAGTAAAGAATGTTATGACTAAGATAATATAGGACAAATTATCGTTAGTCCTCAACAGGGAAAAATTTGATAGAGTACAATAGACAACAAGTTTTAAATCAATATTCGCAGCGGAAATAATAATTCATTAGAAGAGTTACGTAGAGAATGAAATCTACTTTCTTCTATGAATTTAAAAGTATATCATCAATATTTTATCCCTATAACATCAATCAATATACATCTTGAATCAAATATTCATCTTTGCACTACAGGCCAAAGATATTCATCAGTTGGTCATGTTCATCTCAACACATGTTTATCTTTGCACTACGGGCCAAAGATATTCATAAGAAAATCAATCATCTTTGCACTACAGGCCAAAGATATTCAGTAATATCATCATTTAGGACTGAGGATGATGAAAAAAATATTTTAAAGACAACGAATCCAGTGAAACAAA
The DNA here is from genome assembly GCA_020205505.1 of Panax japonicus. Classification (NCBI taxonomy): domain Eukaryota; kingdom Viridiplantae; phylum Streptophyta; class Magnoliopsida; order Apiales; family Araliaceae; genus Panax; species Panax japonicus. Next base: position 20,355,897 of record CM035108.1, on the reverse strand, counting down.
AGAACAAATATTAAGGATTCGTACTTTAAACAATTCGAGTTCAAAAATACTTCATAAATAATCATAGTGGAGTAAAATTCAAGAATGATCAAAACATGGATACAATCAAAGCTAGTATCCATAATAGATATTTTGGACAAAAAACAAAAATTAAAATTTTCTGTGAATAGTGTCGTATTTGTGAATAGTGCCGTATACGTGAATAGTGTCGTATACGTGAATAGTAATCCCGACACTAAAAGACAAGAATTTCACAAGAAAAATCTTACAAATACTCCAGCATAATAATATTAGAAGAAATAATATCATTTTAAAAAAAATAACATTTCTTACCTCGAAAAGACAGTACTTTTGACTGGAATACTGGATATAGTGTTGAAGGGAACTTGTATCGTATAGCAACACTCAAAGTCACAAAATACTCACAAGAATACGCTAAATAATATAGAGAGAGAAAACTTGTTTCTAGTGTGATTTTCAATTCTAACATAAGCACCATATTTATAGGAAAATGCTTAGAACACCAAAGTAGAAAAAAATTTAATAAAATATTTATATATTTATATAAATTTCCTTAGCCCACTTTTTTGGTCAAAAACACCAGCCACCAACCCACCAAAATCACAAAAAATGTTTTTGTTAATAAAATTATTTAAAACTCCAAAAATCAATTCGGACCTAATATACCGGAACTTCAATAATTCATAATAAATAGCCCTTTTATCAGAAAAATTCAAATCTTATGTCTATTCTATAGGAAATTCAATTCTCTACAACTTTGTAAGTTTAAGTTTTTCCAAATTCCAAACAGAAACTGACCGAAATCCACATACGGACGATTTTACAGGCTATAATCAAATTTCAGTCAAGAAATGGGGTCCACGAACATGAAAAACATGTTTTAAATATTTTTAGTAACAAAAATACTCTTCATCCTCACTTATTTATATATCCCACATTCATTGTAAAATATCACCATTATTATATTATTAAAATATAATAATATATTTAAATGAATTATTTTATCGAAAAAGATAAAATATCAATTTTCAACAATTGTCACATTAAAAATTTTCTCCATCTATATCCACATAAAACGATTATTTTTCTTATCATAATAATCAATAATTAACTATTCATAAATAATATTATAGAATCACAATACTGACAACCAGACAATTCTCAGGAAAGAGGGAGCTTTTCAATAAGAATTTCTCCTTACTGGCGCGCAATTAGGTGACCAAACCTCTCCTTAGACAGAACTTTCTAGACATTGTCAATAATGCTATCTAATAATATTATTCAAATAATATGAATTATTGATTTGATAAAGGAAAATACTGTGCAGTGACAATTATTGAAACAACAATAATATAAAATATTGACGTAGCAGTTATTGAATCAATAAAATAAAATATCGAATAATAATTACTGTTAGTGCCTTCTTACGTAAGAATCAATAATTGGTGCAATATCGTGTGTTACTGTGTTTTAACCACCTGGTATTCCAACAGTATTAACGGTAACAACTACGCCGTTTTTTATAAACAACTTATACTTGTCGTTTTCTTCATCCAATCGCTTTCCATTATGGGGCCCACATAAGGCTGCGCCGTCGTACGAATATTCCCGACAGCAAGAATATTCCACGACCAAATGAATATTCCCCGACAACAATGAATATTTTATAACCACTTGCTTATTTGAAATATTTACGCATTTTACCCATAACTAACCTCATTAATCAAATCAACCCTTACTATTTCAAAATAATAAATAGAGGAAATTTAATTTTATTTATAATAAGTTGGGGTCTTACAACTACTACCGTAACGTTCTAGTTTAGTTTACTACTAAACTCTTACAAAATTTCTCTTAACAAGTCATCTCATCAACTTACCTCATCATAGGTATTATCTTACTATCTCTTTCCTTTATCATTTGATATCCAATTCATGGACAAATATTTATTATTAGCCCAAATCTCATCTATTTTGCTTCGGCTCATGACTACATGTTATTCTCAAGTATTAACATCTTCATCAACATATCTCATAAACTCGTACACAGACTTTATTCTTTAATACTCATTTATTATTGTCAGTTTGACATAATACATTCTTTTAGTTACATAACTTCATACATCACAATTTTCTTACTCCTTTCTTCATCTTCTCATTTTTTACTCTTTAATATTTCTATCATTCACATTTAATTTTCTCTACATTCTTTCAAATATCAAACCGTATAGGTTCTTTTTTTAAAAAATTAATCATTCATCTACTTTCAATCTAGGTTTTAAACTTTAAGCTTTATTTATTCATTCAAGATCTTATTTACAAGTCTTATAAATTTTCGGGTTATCACATCATTCGTCATTGATTATTTCTTCAGAGAATGGGAATGACTTAGAATTAGAATGAAGTTTTGCTCTTGATTATATGTTTGATGACACTTCTCAGACTCCTTTGGCAGAGGTGCATATTCTGACATCTCTACATTACACCTCCATGAATTTATTTAGCTCTGATTGCACCTATACTTCTTTATAGATGGATAGCTCGCTTTGTTTCCTGATCATAGCATTGCTAGACTTGTCTGATAATAGCAATAACTTTGTTTATGCACATATATCAACTTTGGATGACATCAAGCAGATCATTTACATTCATTTATACATAGGTGCACATGTAGATTTCAGCATGTGAGTTCATCTTCATTTAGAAGATGTGTTAAACTTTCACTACTTAGTTTAGATCTTTAAAACTTATTTTCTTACTTAATTAAGTTTTACCAAATAATTAATTAATCAAAGATTATCTATGCACAGCAGAATATAAGTATGAAAACTCCCCTCGAAGATATACTAAGAAATCTTAGTTCTAAAACAAGTTCTATGGATAGGCAAACATAACAGATATAGCAGTTATAGATTGCATAACACGGGAGGTTTTAAGTGGTTCGGAGACTAAACAACTTCTACTCCACTCTTCTACTCAACGAGTATCCACTAAGGATGTAGGCCCAGTAGACCATTTTACAACTTAAACCACTAAGGTTCATTCGAGTCACTAAGTCTTGGCAATTCGATCACTAATGACCAGGATCCTTTTACCCCAATTCGGTCACAAAGATAAGGATCCTACGACCCCAATTTGGTCACTTAAGATCAGGATCCAACGACCCCAACTTGGTCACTTAAGACCAGGATCCAACTACCCCAATTCGGTCACTTAAGATTAGGATTCAACGACCCTTCTTCCTGTTTATTGAAGTGTTGGAGGTGTTGCTAAGATGACTTGTCTGTTCTTCATCTTATGGTACTTAGCAACATTGTTGATCATCTTCTTGGTGCTTGCTAAACTTTGTTGTTGAAGCTTGAACTCTTCTGACAGCTCCTCATGATCATGCTTGATGAGTTGTTAAGCTATTCAATTTAGCTTTACATCTTTTGTTCTTAGCAGCCTTGAGCACCTTTTAGATTGTAGATTTCTGCTCTATATCTTTAGCTAGTTGGCTCTGAGTGTTCATGGTGAAACGTAGAGTAGTGCTAGAGATTTTCCTTCTGATCTGCTACTTCAGTGTTATTAGCATCAACTACATGGCTTCTTCATATTTTGACTTTCAGTTCTTCCATGTCCACCACTTTCTTGGCTATGCGGCTCTGGCTCCTTAGCTCTTTAGCTTTCTAGCTCTTTGTCTTTGGCTCTGCGGCTCTGACTTTTTCATATGCTCATCAGCTTCTTGTTATCTGATGAGGTGCTGACAAAAATATTTTCTTTTGTACTTGGCAGCATTAAACATTTTTCTGCTCATAGAGTGGACCTTAGTCTGCGTTTTCTCTTGCTCAGCTCTATGTTCGTCTCTAATGATGATCCTTCTCTTTTATTGTCATTCAATGCTCATTATCATCACTTGGTTTTCAAATGATAATTCTTTTTATAATTCATTTGAAATCTTTCCGTTGAGAAGTGTTCGTTGAAGCATTTAATGCTCAAATACTTTGATATCTCTAATGTTGACTTTCTGGAGCTTTGTGCCAGCGTACTTTCTGACTTAGGACTCGTCACATTAGTCAGCAACTTTTCTGACACAATACTTTCGACGAATTAGCCAGGGGACACACCTTTGATTTCTCCTAGGGATACTATTTGATACATTAGGATCTTCTTTTTACAACGTTCCATTTGTAAGTCCTCTTGTCAAACCTGACTTGACTCTCCGATTTGTTGTCCCAAGAATCGCAGGGTTTAGCTTTACGTTCTATTGAACTTGCTATTCTTTTGCCTATTGATAGTAGAGTGATGAAAATCGTAGACTTGTGCTCTATATTATCACTGCTATTATGACTTCAGCTTTTGTTCTGCATTCTGATTTCTTTATGCTGCTCGAATTTGTTGTGCAGACTCTTATTCGTTCTCTTCATAGTTTAGCTGCTATGTGAAGTCAAAAACTTCCTAAATTAGTTGTTCCTTTTTGCTTTCAAGTACTAGCAGCTTCTTTACGAAATCCTGATTACTCTACAATCTGTTACGAGCTTTACGATTAGATAGAATACATTTGCAATGTGACCTTTATATATTCCATCTGGAGATCTCTTTTGGTGAGAATTATACTTAGATAACATCAGAATATATTCTTTTGCTATATGTTTCTTGTGTGATCTTCACCTTATATTCATGGCATAAAGTAAGCTTGATAATCTCCTTTAACTCTAGTCAGCTTTACACATTATGCTTTACAGTTCTGAGTTTGTCTTTACGATCATGACTTGGCTAAATGATCTTGGAGATTAGCTTACAATATTTCTTCCATTCAACGTTAGCTTGAAGTAATCTTCAGGTGAAAGGTTGTGTTGCTAAAATTCTAATATAACGCGTTAACACTATAGAAAGATTGTTTGTTAGCTAGGCCAAATGCGAGGGGAAAACTTTTGTTTAACATTTCCAAAAAGATCACATATTTGTTCATTTACCGATTTCAGCACGAAATCATAAATAAGCTCTACCAAGGATTGTCAAGCATTTGGTACCAAGTTTCCTCCGTTTTTAACAAAATGAACCAAAAGTAAGACCAAACTGAAAGTTAGTAGCATAAACAAAGACATCAGCTTAAAGGCAATAAGAGTTCAAATCTTCACAAACAGCCAAGCAATCTGTTCTATATTGATTGGATAGTTCAAATGTACATTAATCACTTCTCCACGTGCATGCGAGTAAAACTGTAAAAAAAACAAACAGTTCGAACTTAATTAGTACTCGACTAAAAATTCGATTCAAACTCTACTCAAAATATAAATAATTCAAATATAAACAAACTTTAAAATTCAATAAATTACTCATACCTCCTCAAATTGTAATTTTTTATTTATACTCAAATCATATTCATTCTAAAAGTTCAAACTACTCGAGCTCAATTCAAAATCGTACTCAACTCGATAGCTAAATGAACCTCAATCAAACCTTATTTTATACTCTATAAATTTTGTAAACCAAATATGAACAACTCAACACTCAACTCACTTTAAAATAATTCTGAATAGTCCAAAAAAGACTCTAGAAGAGCATGAACTTTCCATATGAAGAGAAAACAGGTGTATAGTTGACTACTTCCTTCACATCATATATAGTCTAAATGAGTTGCATATGGTTCACCAAATTTAACTTTCCATTCAAAAGCGGCCAAGACATTGGGGACATGGTCAGTCAAAGTAACTCACTAGCAAAATTTGCAAATCAGCAATATATGCAAAAAGCTACAAAAAAGGCAACAGCCAAGGACTAAAAGAGCAAAGGGTCAAGTGTCAAGTGCCAACAACGGATACATAATTACAGAATCCAGGATTTAGGATATAGCATATTACTAGAGAAAGGTCACAACAAAAGCGAGATGGGAATAATATATACAAACTAGTGTAAAGCATACATCATTCTAACAAACCAGAAGGAAACGGCCACAAGCCTTCAACAAAAGAACATTGAATTGCACACTTTATCCTGCAACCGTGGCAACTGGGGGACGGGAACAGCCCCAGCAGATGTCAACCCACCATGACTTGAGGATGTTTCTGACATGTCCTCAAACTTCATAAATTGGCCCATCTGAGTGGCTGCCAAGTGAGCATAGCAGATGGGAGCAACTGTACATTGAAAGTGAAAGAGATCAGATGCCAAAATGAATAGAACAAAATATCAAAAATATTGCAATTAATAATTTTACAATCTTGCGAGATCTTGCAACCCAAAAAATAAATAAATAAATCAGTTATCCAAGGAAATGTTTACCAAGGAACTGTTTACGTTAGGATTTTTATGATCACTCTACACCATCTACATAAGCAATGTGAAGCATCACTCTTGTGGGAAAATGAATATTACCAACAGAAATTGCAGTTGTGCTTCTCTGGTACCTGCAGAAACAGTTATCTGGATGGTTAATAACTGTTTAAGCATGGCAAACGAATTAATCATGATGGTTTAAATAACTTAGAGAACACTTACACGTAAGAAAGAGAATGGACAAGGTCCTGGAGATCATCTGCTGAGAAACCAACCTCATCCAACAGAACATGGTAATGTGTGGGTCTTGTGGTGCCCTATTGAGTAAAGATGAATCAGTCAACAGCTCAATATATTGGCAAGCTCAAGGAAAATATCTAACCTATACATGCAGAATACAAATTATCAACAATGTTCCCTAGGAAGCTTACGAAAAAGTACAATGCAGCAAATAACTAATATACATAAAGATAGCATATGAAAAACGTGCCAAATTAGTTCAGTATTAAAAAGTATATATATTAGATCTGATTATATCATCAGTCCACAAAAATATTCATGAAAAAATAAGAGAAACTCCATGTTAATATAATTCAGTGGAAGGTAACTTGTCCAAGTTGTTCAAAAATTATACCAAATTCAGGCAGGAACAAATACATGTAAGGAGGAAAGATCAAACTAAATCAGATTCAGAACTACTTCCAATAATTCAAATCAATCAAATCAAATGAGGTCTTCCTAGCATCAGCTTCATATTTCACCTCTCTCATCGTGTTCTAAAATAAATAAAATCTAGTTGGGATGTCCTTTCATCACCTCATTCAACTAGAAACTGCTTACAATGAATCGAATCCAGTTTCAGATGGGTTACACTAGTAGAGAGCATCTTCTACTTGTACTTTTGGCAACTTTCCTGTCCAAATAAAGTAGAATAACAATTATTCGTGAGATTGGCAGGGTGGGGTGGTGGCAGACTATGTCGAGCTATAATTGAGCCGGAGTGTCCTACTAACTAACAAATCTGAGCCCACATATAACAAATTTTATCCCTGATCAACCAACTTGATAGGATCTCCAGCTTGAAATCTTATACATGTACAAATATACAGAGACACAGCAGAACAATGAAAATATTACAAGATTCAGCACGGAAAATAAAAACATTGAAAATATTTCAAGATTTAGCACAGATAATTAAAGCTATTAATTATTTTTATACAAAAAACTTTACAAAAACATCTGATTCTTGTAAACAGAAGAAAAATTGACAACAGTATTTGATATTACTCACGAACATTCCAGCCTGAGCACACAAGTAAAAATCACTGCTCCGCGGGTGACAAATATTATTGTCTATCACCGTTCCTGAACAAGATAAATTAGAAGTACTAAAATTTGATTCTGGAATTGGCTTAACCACAATTCTATTTCGCAGTATGATTGTCTGGAAAGTTTACCTGGGGGAACATTATCGGGAGATCCTGACTGGAAAAATTTTGTATGGTGATTACAACAAACTTTGGGCACCATTTCTCATCAAGGAACTTGCAGGCCTGCATAATTTAAATAGAAGGGTGTACAATTGCATATTTCCTTCTAATACAAAAGAAAAAACAGGGAAAGAATCCAATTGATTAGACAAACCTCAATTATTTGATCTAGTTCAATGTTTAGAACCTGATTAAACTGAGATTCGCTTACACCATCCCTAACCAAAAAAAAAAGTGAACCCGATAAAAAAAATTATTGTTAAGCAAGAGTAAACCACCAGCAGTGTACACATCCCTTTTACTCGATTCAGACTGATAGTAATAATAGCTCATAATATATTTCTCATAAACTCCCAAATATGTTTCAATCCATATGTTGCTTATTCTTCTCGGTTCAAAAAAATTTCCAGATTCTGTGATTTTTACTTGGCTTGATTTGTTTTTATTTGTGATTCAGTGAATTAATTCACTTTGTTTAGCATATCTAGCATTGGTTTAGTCATTCAAAAACCCAAAAACATAGTTATTATATTTTTAGTTGTTTTCAAACCCTAAAACTAAGCAGGAACTAGTGTTAGTATTTAGCTTTGATCCTTTGGTGCTTGTGCTTATTTGTGTGCTCATTTACTCATTAAAATTCAACTAACCAGTAAGATAGTTGAGTTTAAACCTTGTTCTATTTCGGATAATACTCAATTTGTTTCAGTGAGGAAGTCCATTTCTCGCATAAAAAGCTACTCTCTCTTACTCGTAATCAGGCAGTATTGCTGCTACTTGATCGTTTCTCACACTTAGAATGATTCAATGTCACACTTATAATCACTCTAATTTCACAAATGGACTTTCTAAGTTACAAAGAGTATACAAATGAGAAGTTGCAGCTCATTAATAAAAAAAATGGATTATTTCATAGTTGGTATGAATGAGTTGCTAAACAAAAAGGCTCAAATAATGACAAATGAGAAGGCGACGCTTCGTCGAGTCGGCGGGAAAATTTAAGGCGTCTGGGCGACTTGGTCCGATAGCTAGAAAGTCGAGCGCTCAGCTAGGAAAAGCGACGACTTAGACAACTTAGGAGCGACTTGAACGACTAGATTTCCGATCGGGCGACTTGGTTCAAAACTAACTGGGTTACAAAAAAATCAGGCAGCTAAACCCAGAGCCGGCCCTGGGGCAGGTCCATCGGGGCGACCGCCCAGGGCCCAAAGTTAAGGAGGGCCCAAATTTTTTTAAAAATTATGTATATATGTGTATAAAAAAATAAAAGAATAATTATAAAATATAATGTAAAATAAATCAATAAATTAATATGGAAAATCAAAATAGACTCTTAGCCACACAAAAAAAAAAACTCTTCAACCCTCTCAGTTCATATTCGATTCACGGTTTAACTGCAAAATTTAAAATATTTTGTATTAACTGACGAGGATAAATATTTGATTCACGGTTTAACTGCAAAATATGGCATACTTGATTAAAAAGATGTTTATATTACACATCTCTATATCATAGATGCTAACAATTTAAGAAAACACAAAAGTTCTATTTTGATTTTTGATTATGAGTTTTAATATTATATTTATTATTCCCTCCGCAATATGATAAAAAATTTAGTTGACTTTATATGTATATTAAAAATAAAAAAAATAAAAAAATTTATCCATATTTAAATTCTCATTTAATTGTATAATTTATTGTACATAATTAATGATATTTCATAAATATACATTTAAATAAAAATACGACAATTGAACTTAATATATGGTCAGGGTAGGGGCAAAACTGCTCTCGAGATAGTAATTAACCTTTAACAAAAAGATATTAAAGTAAATTTTATATATTTATATAAACAAACTAGTACTAATAAATAGTGAATTTTATATAGTTATATAGTGTAAATTATGTGTCTTGTGTTGAATACACCTCCAAAAAAGTCACAATCCGTACCAAATAGAATTATTTTGTAACAATCCTTGTATCTGTAGATATGTAATAATCCTAGATATTTTTAAAAGTTAAATAAATTATATTAATTTTAAAGTATAATTTAAAAAATTAAATTTGATTATATACTTTGAAAGTAATTTATAATACTATTAAAATTTTAATTGATTGAGATATGTAGTTAATGTAGGTAATTAGAATAATTGTTTATTATAAATTATTTTATTATTTTTAATATTTATTATTAATACTATTTTTGGTGTAGCAAGATTTTGTTAAAAAATAAATAAATAAAGGAAGAAGCATGCGGCCCAACGACCCAACCAGGGCCACGGACCTCACAATTTCAGCCCGCCAAAATCCGGGCCATTTTGGACCCAGTCCGAACCCGGCCCGCCCGTCCGTTTGTCATCTCTAAAAGGGGCACACTTGAAATTTTTTGCCCTGGGCCTTGTAAAACACAGGACCGGCTCTGGCTAAACCTAAACCTAATCGATCGATCGCAAGACAAGCCAACAAAACTTAAACAGAGAGGGAGAAAGGGGAGAGCAACAAAGAGGGAGAGCAAGCGATCGCGACTTACTGCGTCAACTTTGGCAACAATGACTTCAGCAGAGACTTGCCGACGACTTCGGCAGATCGACTCCGGTATGTTCTTCTCTTCTTAACTTCTTAGTTCTTCTACTACTACTCTTCTTCTTCTCTTGCCTTTTATTTTTCTTTCTTTTATTCTTCTTTTTCAGAGCAACAATGAGGGACCGCTGGTTGTATTCTGACTTCTTTTTGGGTCACTTCTTCTACTTTATTTTTTTATATGATATGATATGGTTTGTTGACTGTATTCTATGTTTTGACCATGGTACTAACACGTGGTAATCTTATGGTCCTACTATAAGCATGCAATCTTATGGTCCTACAGAGCAGAATTTTCGTATAGTTGAAAAAATTGACCAACTAATTACTACTAATTTGTATTTGACTATTTGTACATCTAGACGCATGAATTTTGTATAATTGAATTGAATTGTGTTCAAATATAAATATAAATATATAAATATTCATATAAATGTAAAATATATATAATTTTATATGTATAAAAAATTTACATTGTTAACGAAACGACAAGTCAGGCGCCTTATCGCTTAATCTCTTAAGCTTCCGGCTGTCGCCTAGCCTCGACTTGACACCTCGATAACTATGCAAGAAACCAGTTCGCATGGGCTATGGAAACAAGGATTGTTTATAGATGTCCATACAAAGAAGTTAAAGGCCAAAACATATGAAGATAATGTCCAATGAAGGTGGAGGAACAATTTTGATAAAGAAAATGAAGAGGGAAAGAAACTCAAACATCTGCTTGTGTTCTCATCATTCACTAAAGGTGATAATGCTAGAAATTGGATCAAAGAGTGTGAAGCAAATTGTGAAGGAGTTCCTATATATTATGATGAGCATCAGTGGCGAAGTCAAGATTGATTGACAGTGGGGGTCAATAATTAGAGTATCAGACAACAAATTAAAATTGATAATTATAATAATAAAAAACGACTCAAATATATAGCTACAAAAATATAATGTCATTGTTGTATCCATCAAACTTATCCACAAAAATAACTAGTAGAATTAGAATATAATAACTACAATTTCCCTCTACGTGTTTTTATTCGTTGAAATCGTTGCATAATACTTTCATTGTCAATGCAATCAAATACATCCTTCTCGATGTATGTAATCAAGCAATCATTCATCAGTTGATCTGCCATAGAATTGCGCAACCTACTCTTAATTATCTTCATCGCAAAAAAAGCTCTTTCAACAGTAGCAGTCGCAACAGGTAAGATTAATGCCAACTTTAGAAGCCGATATACTAAAGGAAATACAATATATTTTTTAGTACCTACGAGCTTTCTTGCAAGACAGTCCGCAGTCCGCACGGCGGCACGGGTCTTCGTCACTTCGTCTTCCACTTCCAGACTTCCAGTCTTCGTCAATCGCAGCCTAAAGTTCTCTCTCTCTCTGTTAATGCCGGTTTGCTCTCTCTGTCTATCACTATCAGACTAAAGTCACTAAAGTTCTCTCTCTCTTTTAGGCGGTAGGTGTTGTCATGTTGAGTTGTTGACTGCTTTGTATAATATTAAAAAAATTTAACTATTATGTGTGGGGTCAAAATTGTGCCAAAAAAAGGCTAACTGCTTTGTCTCAAAAAAAATTTACGTGGTACCAAAATTTGAGTGGGGTCAATTGACCCCACATTTATTACATGGCTTCGCCTCTGATGAGCATGATGTGATGGTGGGAACTCCAAGTCGAGAGAGATTTATTATATTCATTATTTGAAGTTTTTATTATGTTTAATATAAAAATAATTAATGTGATTTATGTATTTTATTTATTAGTGGGGATTTAAAACATTAATAATAAGGGTATCTTAGTCGTTTAGTACTTTTATTATTTTCGAAGTAATATTAGGGTTTTGAGTCTCTTTAATAGTGATTTAATCTCCACAAGTCATTTAGACTATAGATTATTGATATTAAAATTGATATTTTATTCATACCATAGAGGTATTCTACAGTAGAGGTATTTTATCCAGTGTTTTAAAAATCTCCGCCTAGGCGCTAGGCCCCCCCTTGGCGCCCCGCCTAGGTGCTAGGCCCTCCCTGGCGCCTCACTTAGGCCCAAGGCGGCAAAAAAATCCCTCCAGGAAATTAGGCAAGCCTAGGCGAAGAGTTTTTTTTAAAATAACTACCCAAACTAAATCTTGATATATTTATTTTTCTAATAATTACCATATTTATAATACATGTTGTAGCATATCAAATCACAACAAGAAGTAAACAATATCAAGTCATAATAGATAATTTTATTATAGTTGTACTTTTTTAAACTTGTACCAACTTCAAATTATATAAATGATGATACATTTGTAATATTTAGTTTAATTCAATATAATTCTTAAATTTATGTTTAGTTTCTTAAGTTTTAATATTGAATTAAATTCTTGAAATTTTAAATTTTATTATTTAATAGCAATCTTGTTTATGAATAAAACTAATACGTTAAAAATATGCTGGAACTTTGAACAATTGCATATTTGTGTTTGAACTTTAACATTAGCAATATGGATAAATGTTTGCCTAGGCCCCCTAGGCGCTAGGCCCCCCTCGGCGGCCCGCCTCCCGCCTAGTGCCTTTTAGAACATTGATTTTTTCCATCTTGATATTGATACGTGGAGTGATACACTTGAGAGATCCTAGTGGTTTAAACGTAGAGTTTAAATCCTACTTTATTTTTCGTTAATTCTTCATCTCAGATCTGTCCTGCATCATCTTTGGTATCAGAGCTTAAAGTTTCTCCATAATTTTTCAATTTTTGGGTGATCTTGGGTTGTCAATTTTTTTTTAATAATGTTCATCGTTGCCGGAGTTGTTCATCGTAAAAATTATCGTTCATCACCGGAATTATTGTGTGATTACTGTTCATCGAAGAAAAAAAACTTTCCTTGCCACTTTGTTTCTTGCCCATTGTCTAAAAGGGGCTGCTTGTGGCTGCTGCTGATGATTGTGGTAATAAGTAAAACATGGTAACCCTAATCTTATAAATATCTTTCCAAAATTGTCATTTACACCCTGGGATGTTCTTACCTTTTCAATTTTAGCCCGGTAATTTATACACTTTTTACTTATACCCTTTCATCCTTTCTAAATCAACCCTACACTTTCTGAATTCATACTTTAGCCCTTATTTTTTTTCTTTTCGGTTAGGCCCTTAAGTTACAAAAAAAAAGGTTTGATTTTATTTATTTTATAACTCATTGTCCCAAACACCCAATGTCTCAAGTCACTAAACAATTGAATGTCAAAGCAAAAGAGTATATTAGGTTTCTTAACGATGAAAGTGACCGAATATACTACCTTATTAGTACATGTGGTCATATATATTTGAAATACGTTTATTTTCCGTTAATTCTTCATCCCAGATTTGTCTTGCATCATGATGAATATAAGAGGACTCTAATATTTGATGATGCTAAAAGTTGGGAGCAGGACTGTGAGACTCCATGTGATGATGGTCCACCCACTTATGATGAACCAACACAATATGAAGGGAATCATTGCTTTCACTTTGATGAAAAGGCTGAGTTCATTAACAACATTCAGCAATGTGCTACACAACCAAAATCTAAAGAAGAGTTTTGGTATAATGAGGTCCCTTCGTTTGACCATAATCCTAAAAGAGCAAGGATTTATGAAGCTAAAGGGTTGACACTTCCTAACCAACAAAAAAGAGATTCCTTGGTAAAGGAGCTGTCAAGGCAGCCTCACATGTTGTAGCTCATGCTAGAAAATTAAGATAGACACACTAGCATTCCAGCTCCTTCCAAGCTTTATGTAAAAAAATTTAGATAAAATGGGATGCAGTCAGATGGTTGTTGCTATTGTAATATCCCGAATATTTACGAGGCTAGAATAAGAAAATAAAAAAATTCAAAAGAGAGACGAAAACACTATTCATAAAACGTAAAGTCAACTTCGGAAAGTTAACATTTTTGACTCACCGAATTAGTTAGGAAACTTAACTAGAAGACTAACTAGAAAGTAAACTAAGTTGGATTAACCAAACTAGTTGGAATTTGGTTAGGTTGTAGAAAAAGCGAAGGCATTATGGCCATTTAATAAAGCTATAAAGAAAGAGCCCCGAACCTTTTACCGGTGACTGCTCGAGAAGGGGATGCATCGAAGCCAGACATTCCGTAGGGGATGCCGAAAATAACGATGACATGTTGATAGGTACAAGTGTAAGGTGTTGTCCGTTTACGGATATGAGTTACTGTAAGACCCCAAATTATTAATAAATGAAATTTATTTTCCTCTATTTATTATTTTGAAATAGTAAGGGTTGATTTGATTAATGTGGATAGTTATGGGTAAAATACGTAAATATTTCGAATAAGCAAGTGGTTATAAAATATTCATTATTGTCGGGGAATATTCGTTTGGTCGTGGAATATTCGTACTGTCGGGAAATATTCGTACGACGGCGCAGTCTTTTGTGGGCCCCATAACAGAAAGCGATTGGATGAAGAAAACGACAAGTATAAGTTATTTATAAATAACGACGTAGTTGTTACCGTTAATACTGTTAAAATACTCGGTGGTTAAAACACAGTAGCACACGGTATTGCACCAATTATTGATTCTTACGTATGAAGGCACTACTCAATAATTGTTACAGTAATTACTGTTCAGTATTTTATTTTATTGATTCAACAATTGCTGCATTGATATTTTATATTACTGTTGTTTCAATAAATTGTCATTACACAGTATTTTCTATTATCGAAGCAGTAATTCATATTATCTGAATAATATTATTAGATAACATTATTGGCAATATCTAGAAAGTTCTATCTAAGGAGAGGTTTGGTCACTTAATTGCGCGTCAGTAAGGAGAAATCCTTATTGGAAAGCCCCTTCTTTCCTGGGAACGGCCTGGTTGCCAGTACTGTGATTCTGTAATATTATTTGTGAATAATTAATTATTAATTTATATGATGATGAAAATATTGATTTTATGTGGATATAGATGGAGAAAATTTTTAATGTGATAATTGTTGAAAATTGAAATTTTATCTTTTTCTGATAAAATAATTTATTTAAATATATTATTATATTTTAATAATATAATAATGATGATATTTTTACGATGAATGTGGGATATATGAGTATATGTGGAGGAGTATTTTTGTTACCAAAAATATTTAAAACATGTTTTATGTGTCGGTGGACCCCATTTCTTGACTGAAATTTGATTATAGCTTGTCTCCCATTTGTGGATTTCGGTTAATTTCTGTTTAGAATTTGGAAAAACTTTCTTCTGCAAAGTTGTAGAGAATTGAATTTCCTATAAAAAATCGCGAGTTTCGAATTTTCTGACAAAAGGGCTATTTATTGTGAATTATTGAAGTTCCGAAGCTTCGAAATAATTGATTTTTGGAAGTTTAAATTAGAAAAACGTTTTTCTTACTTTTTCTAGAAGGTGGCATGTGCTTATTGAGCTGAAATCAGATTTCAAGAGTGGCGTAGGAATTTTGATATATATATATTTATATTTTATTAAATTTTCTGCTTTGGTGTTCTAAGCAATTTCCTATAAATATGGTGCTTAGGTTAGAATTGAAAATCACACCAGAAACTAAAATTTTCTCTCTCTATATTATTGAGCGTATTCTTGTGAGTATTTTGAGTATACTTTAAGTATTGCTATACGGTGCAAGTTCAAGTCATAGCCTATATCTGGTGTTTCAACTAGAAGTACTGTCTTTCGAGGTAAGGGGTGTTATTTTCTTCAAAAATGATATTATTTCTTCAATATCATTATGCCTAAATATTGGTTGGAATTTTTATCAAATTTGGAACTTTTTCATGTCGGGGTTACTATTCATGAGTTACTATTCACGAGTTACTATTCATAAGTTACTATTCACGAGTTACTATTCACGAGTACTATTCAACGAAGCATGATAATGTTTTTTGTGAAATTTCTATCTTTTGGTGTTGGAGTTACTATTCACGTATACGGCACTATTCACCGAAAAATGAAATTTCTTCTTTTCGTCCAAAATATCTATTCTGGACACTAGCTTTGATTGTATCCATGTTTTGATCATTCTTGAATTTTACCCCATTCTGGTTATTTATGAAGTATTTTTGAATGGGAATTGTTTAAAGTACGAATCCTTAATATTTGTTCTTTTGCTTGACTGGATTCGTTTTTTTTAAAATATTTTTCATCATCCTCAGTCCTAAATGATGGTGTTACTGAATATCTTTGGCCTATAGAGCAAAGATGAATGATTTCTTGATGAATATCTTTGGCCCGTAGTGCAAAGATGAACAGATGTTTAGATGAACATGACCAACTGATGAATATCTTTGGCCTATAGTGCAAAGATGAATATTTGATTCCAGATATATGTTGATTGATGTTACAGGGATAAAATATCGACGATGAACTTTTAAATTTATATATAGAAGATAGTAGTTTGCATTCTCTACTTAACTCTTCTAATGAATTGTTATTTCCGCTGCAGTTGTTGATTTAAAACTGGTTGTCTATTGTATTCTATTAGATTTTTCCCTGTTGAAGACTAACGATAATTTGTTGTATATTATCTTAGTCATAATATTCTTTACTGGGCTAGTTGAGCTCACCCTTTTCCTGTTTGTTCCATTTTTCTTCTCAGGAGGCGAGAATGTAGCGAGTACTAGTCGGGGTATGGAATGAAGGTTCTAGAGAGAGTTGTTTAGTAGTCCTCACCATTTTTGAAAAATAATGTATCAATAATTATGATGGGGATTTATTTGCGTGTGGATATTGTCTAGACGGCAATATCTGTATTTAAACTCACAGTTTATATGTTGTAATAATAAAGTTGTAGTTATTTCTGTACCATGTATTTGGCGACTCAGAATGTGTTGGATGGAATGGACCTATTTTGGGGGCGTCACAGTTACAGTTAGTATCAAAGCAATGGGCTATAAATATGATGGGTTAAGATTAAATAGACTTGTGAAGAGTCTATAAATAATTAAAAGATATGAATAAATCTTTTTAAATCTTAATACATAAAAATTTTACGTGAAAGAAATATGTGAAAGAAATATATTGAATGGCTGAAGACAAATGGACTCTTAAGATCCCAAGCAAGTAATAAGATAAAATAATCTTATTTTTGTGTGAATCTGTTTCATCGGAATGAAATGGTATGTTTGGTATTATGTGTAATTATAGTATTATAGCATAAAACCTAAGTAGAGGAGTAAACTCATAGAGAAATGTAAGTAATATAAATTAAAGAAATTCATAAGATAGTTAAAAAATGAGTAGGGGTTTCAATTGAAAACTTTTGTTAGCCGAGTTGAACAACTCTCTCGAATGGGCAGGAGTTTAATATGTGCAAGTAAACCGATCCAACTACATTGTTGGTACGAATGATTCATGATCAGTGTTTTCAAAGCAGGTTACACACTGTATGAGATCATTTAGGGATAGTATGCACGAGACGGAGAACTGATTCATTAATTCTTGGGTGGAGGAAACACTCGGTTCATTATCATGATAATAAATTGAAATCTTGTGTCAAACTATTCTATGTATATATCCTGAAAAGATTTCTCATATGTACACTGATTAGTTATTTTTGGTCAACTATAGTTTAAATATATTTGTATGTTAGTTACTGAGCGAACGAACCCTTGTATGGATGGGGGCTATGATATGTCAGTCGAACCAACTATGAGATGCGGCTACAAAATGAATTCAGGGGGATATTGAAACAAATCAATGCGAACTAAGACAATTTCAATCTCGTGTTAATAAGAAGGGAACTTATATGTTTGTTTCTACTTGTTTTACAACCACTTAGTTTACTATATTACTATATATTTGCAAAACTTGCATTATGGTTAGAGGAAAATGGAAATAATAGAGGATTAAGGGTATTCCAAAATCTTCTAGCTATGCTAGACATTCATGCGTATATTCGCACTTGGCCCTTGGGTGCCTTTAACACTGAATTGTTCAAACGATTGAACTGGAAATTTTTTGAACATGCCTATGCTAATTTTTCAAGCTAGACAAGGTTGATTTGAAAAAGATAAAATGATTTTTATCATCAACACACGGTAGCTTGAGGTGAAGATCAACACATTGTTATCTGTGTACATGATAAAGTCATAAAAATTGATTTAGCTATATTATTTATAGGTCTATGCTAATTGTTTTGGCTAGACAGATTTAATGTGAAAATAAAAATGAATTTTTCATCAACACACTATTTAACCTAGCGTGGTATGATAAATGATGAGTCATCTACGCACTATTGCAAGGTGCGGTATACAGTCATAAAATTGTTTTTCTAAAAGTTTTAAACTGTTAGAAATGAGTTGATGTCAATTGTTTCTGCTAGACAACCCTTTTAATAAGAAAAATTTGGAACGGGCTTATGATTCTGGTAGACGCAACAGATAATCGTGTCTTCAAAACTGAATGTCATATATGACGTGGTACAAAAGGATGATCACTTAAAAAGTACTAATATTAGTGTTTTCAATCATTGTGATGTTAAACATGGAGTGTGTTCTCAATCTTATTTGATTGCTACACAAAATAAGTGTTTCAGTCCCTGTGGCTGTTAAACGGTTGTGGGTAATATAACTCCCATAGCATTTGAAAGGTTTAAGATCTTAATTGACACCTCAGTGTTAATTAGAAATAATTGAACATTTTTAGACTTAATCTAAGTATTAGGGTGACCACGCGAGTAAAGATAAATTAAGAAAATTCATATTGAAGACTAAGTTAGAGATAATTTCGAAGACGAAATTCTTATAAGGAAGGGATAATGTAATATCCTGAATATTTATAAAACTTATAATTATGATATTAAAGTTAATTTCGAGGACAAAATTCTTACAAGTTGTGTTGAATGTAATATCCCAAATATTTACGAGACTAGAATAAGAAAATAAAAAAATTTCGAAAAAGACACGAAAACGCTATTCATAAAACGTAAAGTCAAAATTTTTGAGGATTAGTTAGGAAACCTAACTAGAAAACTAACTAGAAAGTAAACTAATTTGGATTAACCAAACTAAGTAAAATTTGGTTTAAGTTGTAGAGAAAGTGAGAGTATTATGGCCATTTAGGAAAGCTTATATGCATATAGCTTATGTATGTATGGGTTTTTCCTTGATTAATTAGTTGGCAAATGAGACTTTGCTTCCTAAAATGTGTTGTCCAAAATTGTGTGGTGTGTTGTGGCACATGGGTGATTAGGTTTGGTGACTCACCAAGTGTGATGATGAAACATGTGACTCACTATGGTGACTAACCATGGTGGGGTGGCTTAAGGTCCTAAATACCCCAAGTCTTGGTTTCCTATAAATAAAACCCTCATTCTTAATAAATCCTCACATATTCACAAGTAATTCAAGAGCAAAAGAGGCTAGAGTAATCATAAGAGAGAGTTATATTGATAATTGAGAGAAGGAAAAAAAGATAAAGTCTTGTATTTTCAAGTATCGAAAAGCTAGCACTTCAAAAGTATGTTGTTATAAATTTAGTTTATGTTCTTGAGTAGAATTCATGAAATATTATATGTTTAGGATTATGATTATGTAATACAATGTTATTAAAACTAACTAATTAACCCAAGTGGTAACTAGTTAGAGAGATTGAAAGTATGAAATGAGAAACCCCTAATCTGAACTGTTATTGTAAAAGTTATATAAAATCATATGTTTGGAATTTGGTTATGAAATACAAAGAAAAATTGTAGAGGGGGAAGTTACAAAGACATGGGCGAAAGAATCACTCAAATATGCATTAATATGAATTAATTATGAATTAAATAATGAGCCAAGGTACGACTGAAAATATTCTGCTAGTGAACAATAAAAAGAGGGTTGTTCGGAACTTTTTGAGCACGAGAATTTTGGGGTTCATGCCACTTATGGGGGTAGTTAGACCATGTTATACATATGTCACCATTCAAAGATGAGTCGATTCCGACTTGATTTGAATTGGTTATGAATTAAACAAGTTTTGAAATCAATTATCGTAAAAGTTAAAAATATGAAGTTAGGTTCAGGTTTAAAGGCTAATTACTAGTTAAGGTGAACTAGAGTAAGAGTCATGTGGTGACTAAATTGTATGTCGATCTCATAAATGATATAGGTTGATCGCGTAAACGGTAAAGGTGAAAAGGCAAGTATTCTAACTGTTATGTGTTATGTTTACAATGTGATATAAATTGTTGAAATAAAAGTTAATTGTGACATTAAATTGAGGAATAAAATAAGTCGAAGTATGTTAAAGTTTATATGAAAGCATAAATTGTGTATGTGTTATTTGTTAGACTTGCTAAGCCGTCGTGCTCATTTTTGCGATTAAAACTTTATTTACAGTTAAAGAAGAATGATAAGAAGATCATGAACGTAAAGAAGAAGCATAGATTAAGTTTCATGTTTTATTTACTTGTATTTGAATCAAGTCATATGTAATCGAAGATTATATTAATAACATCATGTTATTATCATCAGAATGGTATTATGTCTTTAATTTGATATAACTAAGAATTGTTAAAGATCTATTAATCTGAATGAGGTTATTGGTAATATATGTTATGCCGATACTCTGAACTTCAGATAGATAGTAAAACATTAATACAATGTTGATAAAGAACTATATATCTGAATGAGGATATTGAATAACATTGTGAGTGTTATAAGAATAGAGATTTAGCACCGATGAAGAAACCAAATTCATCGCAAGGTTGTTCTGTTCCAAGTAAAGTGTTATTAATATTGTGAAATTCAGATAAATAAGAAATATCGATATGAAGAGATATATCTATAAAGATATATGTCTAAGTGAGTGTATTAAATGATATTGGGAGTTCTGTAAGCATTGAGGTTACACTAATGAACGCCGGAATGCGTCCCTCTGTTGCCAAGAACAATCTTATCATTAATGTTGTACAACTTGATATATTAAAATATAGAATATTTAAATCATAAGGTTAAAAATTTGAACGATATATATATATATATATATATATGGTGTTATCCATATATACGAATGAACTACAAGTTGATACTTGTAAAAAGAATGAGATCGAGATCTCTTGAGAACTATTGATGTAGAAGACAAGTTATCTAAGGGAATAGTTTGTGAAGCCTAATCCTTGGAGGGACAAAACAAAAGTGTTCCTTTTAATATTTTCACCTAGAAGATAACCTTGAAAACCACCACTCCTTCGTGAAGGATCAACTTGAAATCAAGACCATCTATTTTGATCTTCAAGAGGCCATTTCATTGGAATGCTATCAACAAAGGGAATGACCATTGCAAGGTAGTTATCTATGCTTTAAATGTTCAAGATGCTACTTTTAGTGTTGGTAATGAGAAGGTTCGGGTGCTTTTAGTTCATTTTTTGTTGAGAGATGACCTTCAATGGAAATTTCCAGCTGTTGAAACCTTTGAGAAATTTAAATATTGACCAATCTCCCTAAAGAGGACCTACAACCTGAAACCAAGTCTTTTCCATAAAAACTGGTCATAGTTGGAGAAAATTTCTAGTTGTTGCTGAAATTGTACAAGGAATCGAAAGACCAACAATAAAAAAAATGAGAAACAATGAAGACCTTAAATTGATTTTAAGTAAGAGCTCCAAGTTGGCAAGGTTTGGAGTCATAGTAGATTGGAGAATCTCAAGTAAAAGCTCCTTGTTAACAAGGAACATATGGAGGCCACTAGGGATAAGTGTTTATACTTGTGCATAAAAGAGATGAAATAGTTGGTGTGCAAAAGCAAGATTATCCACTAGTTTTGAGGGCAAAGGCTTCCAACAAATTCAAATTGGGACAGAATCATTCATACATTATGTCCTTCCAAGCAAATTATGTGCAAAAAGTAGATGTTTCTAGCCAAGTCAAGAAGGTAATTAGTGTTAGTATGAATGGTTTTGGCAGCTATAAGTGGTCACTCTTCAAATGGAAAATGAAGCTGAAGGATGTGCAAATGACCTCAGGATCTTTCGTTCAAACTGTGGGGTATCCCTTGAAATTTGATGGGAACAACTAAAAAGAAAGAAGGGATTTGTAAAGATAAACTTTTCATTGAACATGTACATGCCTTGCAATGGCAAAATTTTAATGAGCAAACTCAAAAGCTTCATCTTTCATCTTTGATCCTGGAGGAAATCAGGGAGAGACAGTAGCATGAATTACAATTGTTCTATTTTTGATACAAATTCAGGACATGAATGTTCTTAAGGAGGAGGGAATGTCAAGATTGCAAAGGAAGGGTAAACTGGGCATAACTAAAATAGTTAGTATATTCTAGAGTTAGATATTTTGTATGCAGAAGTGTGCACATGGAGGTTATTGGCATGTGTGTAGGATAAGAGAGCGATGTAGGTTAGAAATATTTACACTTTTCAGCATTTTAGTAGCTATAATATATATGTGTAATGGGTGGAGTAATCCCCAAGTTTGATATTATGAATTTTATGATGAATTGAGTGAAGCTTTCAGCTACTCCATTTCTCTCTATATTTCACGAACACAGTGAGTATTCACTGTGTTCTTCTCCTTCTTCCTCCCTTTCTATCTGTTTTCTCTAATTCTATCCATCAATATTTCTGTTTCACTCTTATTTTTTGGTTAAGCTCCAACAAGGGCTTGACATAATCATATCAAAATCTACCTTATTTACTTCCAATTTTTAATTGCTAGACTGCTCGTACATCAAAATTACACAATATGACTTCTGCTCAAGCCCTACCTCTATATATACCATGAGTAGGTAAGAAAGAATCATGAGAAGGCAAAAATACTTCTACTAATCAAGTAGTCAAGTGCTAATATAGTATTTAATTGTTTTTAAATTTTGTCCTTATCTTAGCAAAAAGATCAAATGCCATCTATAGATTAGGAAAATACATGCTACTAACTGAATAATCATACAGATATACATATATATACCTGAATATGATTATCTGATCAGGCTTCCTCTTCCCTGAACTCACATAGAAGTCTACCAAAAGCTCCCTGAAATTCAAGAGAAATATCACCTTTAAAATTGACCACGAGGGAAAAAAATAAAAAAATTAATGGGAGTAAATTTCCGGGAGCAGTTACGGTCATTAAATCCCTAATGCTACGTTTGGATTGAAGGAATGAAATAGAGTAGAGAATGGAATAGATGAGGGAATGGAATAAGGAAGGGAATGAAATGATTTTTTAATATTCCATGTACATGTTTGGTTGAGGTTAGGAATACATCTAAGAATGAAATAAATAATTAGAAAGTGACATAAATACCCTCAAATGTTCAAATTTAACTTAAATTCAATTTATATTAAAAATTTAACACATATTTCATTCTTAGAAATAAAGGTGAGGGGTGGGGTGGGTGGGGTGGGGGTAGGGTGAGGTGGGGGTGGGTGTGTGGGAGTGGGGTAGGTGGGGGTAGGGTGGGGGTAGGGTGCGGTGAGGTGGGTGGTGGGGTGGCTAGGTAGGGTAGGTGGGTTGGGGTGGCTGGGGTGGCTGGGTGGGGGTGGGGGTAGGTGGAGTAGGTGGGGTGGGATGGGTTGATAGGTAGGGTAGGTGGGTTGGGGTGACTGGGTGGGGGTAGATTGGTAAAGGTTGGGGTAGGTGGGGTAGGTGGGTAGGTTGGTAAGGGTTGGGTGGGTGGGTTGGTAGGGTAAGTGGGTTGGGGTGGCTGGGTGGGGGTAGGTTGGTAGGGGTGGGGGTAGGTGGGGTAGGTGGGGTGGGGTGGGTGGGGTGGGTAAGTGGGGTGGGGTGGGTAGGTAGGGTAGGTGGGTTGGGGTGGCTGGGTGGGGGTAGGTTGGTAGGGAGTGGGGGTAGGTGGGTGGGTGGGTGGGTGGGTGGGTAGGTGGGGTAGGTGGGGTGGGGTGAGTGGATAGGTAGGGTAGGTGAGTTAGGATGGCTGGGTGGGGGTAATTTGGTAGGGGGTTGGGGTGGGCGGGTAGGTGGAGTGGGATGGGTGGTTAAGTGGGTGGGGTGGGTGGGGGTAGGGTAGGTGGGTTGGGGTAGATGGGGTGGGGTGGAGTGGGGTGGTGGATGGGTAGGGTAAGGGTAGGGTGGGGTAGGTGGGGTGGGGTAAGTGGGGTAGGGTTGGTGGGGTGAGTGGGGTTGGGTGGGGTAGTTGGTTAGGTGGGTAAGGGGTGGGATGGGAGTGGGGAAGGTGGGGTGGGTTGGTAGGGGGTGGGATGGGAGTAGGTTGGTAGGGGTGGGGGTAGGTGGGGTAGGGGGTGGGGTGGGGGTAAGTGGGTAAATTACGAAGAAATAGAAATATGGAAATTCCGAAGAAATTATCAAATCTCGGCCCCTTCTCTCTTGTCGTTCCCAGATCGATCGAATTGAATGAATATGTAAAAAGCCTATTATATCTTTAGGGGTATATTTGTCAATTACTTAAAAATAATGGATGGAATGATTTATTCCTGGCCACCCCTCAAGGAATAAAAATTAAAATTTTAAGTTAACTATCATTCCAGGAGGAATACATTATTCCGTTAGAATAAACAAACCAAACAACATTTTTATCATTCCAATAGAATGATTCATTTCATTCTCCCTCCTATTCCATCGATCCAAACGTAGCATAAGTGTTTGTGAGTTTCAAAAAGAGCAATAAAGGAAGTGAAAGGGTTTTAAAAGTTTCCTTCCAAATGTTATGATTGTAAGTTTTTATAAGGAGAGTAAATGAGGAAAATGGGTGGAAAGTAACCCCAACTTTCTACCCAAAGCTTTCCACCAGAAATTAGGAAGATTTTGGTGGAAAACTATTTTATTTCTATACAAAAATTCTTTATTCCCACTCTACCTTAGAATAAAAACACTAAAATTTTAATTCCTTCCATGTCCACTTTCTCTCTTAAGGACCTTAACTCACAAACACAAGGAAGGAAAGTTATTATCACCCCTCCCCCTCTATTTCTATTCTTTAGGGATTTGAACTTTCTCTTCTTTTCTTTTATCTAATAGCGTAAATTATCTAATATTAATAATTCAAACAACTCAATTTTATTATAAATCAATAGGTGTTTTTTTATTATACATCAATAGGTTTATATAAAGTAATTCTGAACAGCACAAATGCATGTAACCACACAAACACCTGGTACCACCTACTTAAAACTCAAGGAAATCCCACCTCATTATTCCATCATCTTCAGTGTCAGAAACTTTTTTGAACAAGGAATCTATCATTTCAACCTTTGGGGACTGAGTACGAACCGATGCCCTATAACGTGAAATCAGCGGCCACTACCGGGAACTAACAACCTGTGAATTTATTTTAATCAACGGTAAAAGAGCAGAACAATACAGTAAGTGATAAGATTTATCTTTCATGTCTCTGTTATAGAATGACAGTATATTCATGAATCAAAAATTCTTATATACTAAAACTTGCAAATAGTTGGTTTTTCAGGAGGTTGAAGCTGTTAGAACCATAGCTTCGTAGAGTCATAATCGAAAAAATAATCGGAAAACATGACACGGGTAATCCCTGTCCTTAAGGTCTTTATCGCCCTCACCACGAATGGTTTGCTATGAGTTACAGGTGATATACCTCCAGGATATATGCCAAGTTTCGGAGTTGAACAATTTTGTGATAGCAATTCACAAATGTTCCAGTAGAATATTTCTTTGTAATAGTTATATGTTTATAGAAAAAATTAATCGAAAGAAGAGAGAATTTCATGTACAAGCTTTTATCATCTTTTCTAGTAAGTATACTCCATTCCTCATATATGCATATATCTTCATATATCTACACATATAGATATATATGTATACATATATAATAGTAACAACTACTCCATTATATATCTATTTTAATTACACATTATTATAGATATAATGTTGTAAGTTACACATTAGTCATAATGATGTAAGTTACAAGTTATTAATAATAATGTAATTTAAATAGAAAAATGGAGAGTTTCTTTTGTTTCATATAATTAAATAAGATTACACATCTCATGCTTATAAAGCAACTAGTAATCATTTATTAATTATAATGGAACTAAGACAAACTAGTTTTTATAAACAACTTGCACCTTATCAAATGTTTCACTTAAATCATTGATAAACACAAGTCATATGATTCCAACTTGAATCAAATGAATTACTCTCATTCTCCACGTATAGGACATTAAGTTACACCTTTTATACTTACTTAAATTACATCCACAAATGAGTTTTGTCAAACTCAAATAATAAGTCTCAAAAGTATAAAATAAGGTGCAATATATAACAATCCCCCACTTGTTTGGAAAAACTAATTTTCTTCCAAATATTTTTCTATCAAACAACTCCAAGGCTTGTATGCATAAAAGAAGGTGTGGCGAACATTGAACCTTCCCTTAGTGTAAACAACTCAAAGTCACATCGAAGTTGATGGTGTCCGTAGATTGAACCTCTACTTCTATATGATATGACCGAAATTGTCACACACACAAAATCCTCCTACCACGGTGAATATTCTCAAAGCATTGCGCTATTATATATGGTCATGCGCAATATCCTGTTTCATGAACCTCTAAGAGAGTAAACCACAACCCTCTATAAGAAGCGGCTCCACTTCTAGTTCATATAGGCAAAGTGTTTCACATGTGTTTCTGTTGCTAAGAACACAACAACTTTGTTAAGAGTATAACTCAGCCTCGGTCGTGCAACATACGTTACTATCTTAAACTACATATGGAACCACATTGATAGTAACACAGACAGCAACTGTGACTTGTTTTTCCCATTGAACCTATAAACTAGGGATAACCTAGGAATAGGTTGGGTTCCCATCACCCCTGACTCAAAGTGGTTTAAGTTCCATATCACAAGTAGTTAAACTTACTAAGATCTCGTCAAAGTCTTAGTAAAAAGACAAGTCAAGTCGTCACTTGACTTCCTTGTAGATAAATATTATAATACCTTCTTGTATTAATTATCTAACAAAAATTATGTCTATGACCAACATGTCATGACTTACCATTAAAGGTAATCTCATATGCTCTATACAAACAATTTCATCATCACATCATAATGAACTAAGCAATGGAAGTGGCCACAATTTGATGTTTTAACAACAAATTTCGATTCCGTTTGCTTTCTCAATCATATAAAGCAATGATATTACTTGCTACTCCAAGTAAATTATTCTCTCACTAAGGGATAATATATTCACCTACTTGTAAAAATATAATTATATATTCACCTACTTGTGAATATTTTCATACTTATTCAAGATCACAACCAGTTATGAATCCAAGATTAATAATTTGTACTACATGAAAATTTCACTAACACAATATTGTGAAATAAGAGGCTTTAGACTAGGCTACAATCAATGTTTTAACAAACAACCTAATCCATTAAACTTCCCTCATAAAATAATAAAATAAGATCCATATTGTGAAATGAGAAATACTCATTTGTTTCTTACTCATCTAAGAAACAAAACCCAAGATTGAGTGAAAATTTACCTACTTGTAAATTTATAATTTTCATCACTAAAATATAAGTGACACTTATGTGATCTATTAAAACAATGAGAGATCTAACAAAAACCAATGTAAATCATTAGTATACTAAGTTTAAGACTGTATGTAATATCTGATCTCGTGCATTGCATATCAAAATACACAAGGCTCCCACTAGCGTATGTGTACTTCAACTTTACAATATCTATATCAGAATTAACTTTTAGTGTACCACTACTATTAAAGAATTATTAAATTCTTCAATCTCAAGGTATATCAAACTCAGTTTAGTATAGCCTCTTGATCAATACAATTTAATTGGTCTAGTTGGAATCCTCACTATGTTTTCACATGATAATAAAATAACATCTATTTTACAAGTCTTTCAACATAAAGACAAAAATAGATTTCCTTAAACTCGTTTACGTTAACAATACTATGTAAAATGATCAACATATCATTAATAACACAAAAACTATCACATTATAGTTTATACAATTATATTGTTAGTGTAAACATATAAATAATTCTATATCCGTTAGAATCTCAAGGTTAATATGCACATATTATCACCTAATATGTATCCACTTGAATATTTATAAATTAGTTTCAATCACACTATTGAACTAAATCATAATAAATATTTTGGATCATATTTAGGCTAATAAAACTAATATTTACCAAATTATCATATTGATTTCCTTCACCAAATCAATATTGTTCTTTCTAGCTATAGGTTCAACTTATAACTTAAGTAAAATAAGTTCACATTTCAATATTATTCAAAAGTTTGTGTTCCAAATACTTTCATTTCATAAGACTACACAATCAAATTGAATTTCATAACAAGAAATCAATAAGCCTTACTATTTCTTACATAAATAAATTTATGCTCCAAATAGTTCACAAGCTAAATTTAGTCCATACATAAAAATCTTAAGAATCACCCCCACACTTTTAAATAATTGAAATCTCATTGAATAATTTCACTTCACAATATTATGCTCACTACTTAAAATAAATTTTAGATTAATTAACATTTTATGTAACAATGTTCCTATAAATATTACTTCCACATAAGAATATTAAGGAACACTTCTCAAAACATAAAATAAGTTCTTGCACATTTTATGTATTAGTTATTCATATAAAGATTGTTTCAACATAAGAATCTTTTAGAATACCCCCACATAAGAAAACAAGTTCTTATTTTTTGAATTACATAAAATCTCAAATCTAAAAAATTATTTAATATAAGCACTTAATAAATTATACATGTACATTTTTTAAGTATACCAACACGTAACACTTGACTCTATGTAAAAAGTATAAAATTTTATTATATACAAATTATAACACAACTCATCATATTGTACAAATTTATTTGCATATAAAATATAAAAACTTATATTTACTTTCTAAGAAATTAATTTATCACACAAAATTAATTTATGTAGAAAGCAAATAAAATTCACACACATGAAGTAGTATATCCTCAAGTATTTTCTTGTCGCAACTTGGATAGAAAATATCATAAACAATATATCTTTTGACATTTACAATATAGAATTCAAGACAATCTTCATAATAATATGAAATACTTGAACTTCACTATATTTATAAAAATTCAAAAATAAATGTTTATCTCAATTAGAATATACAAAATTCATATGATCACATTAAAATTTACTACTTCTTGGACAAGAAGTACACATAAAAATAAATCAACATATACCAATTATGATTATCCCAAAAACACTACGAATATCATTTCTAAGTGTTTTTTCAACATCAAAATCATATTGTATACAATATTTATTCAACCACATCTACTTCTACAATATCTCTTCTAACTATTAGTTTATAATTAATTTATTATCCACAAACAAAGTAATCTATCTCAAAATTCATGCATACAAATATCAAATAATATTACACACTAAATATTACCTCAAATTTATATGCATAATTTTGTTCAAGTGAAGAACATAAATTTACTTTATTCTCAAAATAAATTAATTTATAACTAATTTGTTATACATAGAGACAAATAAACTTCTCAAATTTTACTACAACTTTCTCATAATAAATTAATCTCAAATAGTGTATAAGAAAAATAATTGTCTCAAATTTCATACATATATATATACACACACATCATAATATTTTATCTACTCATAAAATATTACAACCAAAATATATATATGCATATCCATCATGAACAAAAATTTAATTACTTTTCTTATCTCACAAAACGAATTAATTAATTTATTACAGCAAAATGTAAGTAAAATAATACTCAAACATACAATATCATCTACACATGATATAATACATAAAACATATACTTTCAAGTATATACACATACAAAATGATACACAATTATCATTTATAAAAATAAAGGCTAATGTTAAAAAGCACACCTTTTGGAATTAAATCCGAAGAACGACATAATCTCTTCAGAAAGATTTCTAAGCATCAACTTTTGGTGTTTTTCCATGATGATCACTCTTCATCTTCTCCGCATCAATTTACAAACATGTAAATTATAATCTTGTTCACTTTCATTTTTCTTCATAATCCATCTTCTAACAAGAATTATCAATAAAAATAATTAGCTTAATATCTCAATATATTACTAATTATCATAAAAATTTCATTGATAAAATAGATACAAGAAAAATGGCACTTATCTTTGAAAACCGTGTTGTCTTCCATCTCATCAAAATCATGACTCACGAATATGATAAAGACCTTAAGAATGTTAGAACCATAGCTTCGTAGAGTCATAATCGAAAAAATAATCGGAAAACATGACACGGGTAATCCCTGTCCTTAAGGTCTTTATCGCCCTCACCACGAATGGTTTGCTATGAGTTACAGGTGATATACCTCCAGGATATATGCCAAGTTTCGGAGTTGAACAATTTTGTGATAGCAATTCACAAATGTTCCAGTAGAATATTTCTTTGTGATAGTTATATGTTTATAGAAAAAATTAATCGAAAGAAGAGAGAATTTCATGTACAAGCTTTTATCATCTTTTCTAGTAAGTATACTCCATTCCTCATATATGCATATATCTTCATATATCTACACATATAGATATATATGTATACATATATAATAGTAACAACTACTCCATTATATATCTATTTTAATTACACATTATTATAGATATAATGTTGTAAGTTACACATTAGTCATAATGATGTAAGTTACAAGTTATTAATAATAATGTAATTTAAATAGAAAAATGGAGAGTTTCTTTTGTTTCATATAATTAAATAAGATTACACATCTCATGCTTATAAAGCAACTAGTGATCATTTATTAATTATAATGGAACTAAGACAAACTAGTTTTTATAAACAACTTGCACCTTATCAAATGTTTCACTTAAATCATTGATAAACACAAGTCATATGATTCCAACTTGAATCAAATGAATTACTCTCATTCTCCACATATAGGACATTAAGTTACACCTTTTATACTTACTTAAATTACATCCACAAATGAGTTTTGTCAAACTCAAATAATAAGTCTCAAAAGTATAAAATAAGGTGCAATATATAACAGAAGCTATTCAAAGAGGCAGACAAGTAAAAAGGGCAGAGTATATTACAGCAGCAATTGATGGAACGTCAGATTGCCCAGGTGAGCCATGGGATACGTCCATCCCAAGAATAATTGTTGGAGCCTTCGATACTAAAGGGATGGAGGGAGAATGTTCAACTGCTAATAAAGAATTCAATCCACCAAGCTGCAAAGATGATGAAAAAGATTGCACTAAAAATTTAAAAGATGTACTAAAACACTAACCCTCCCATGTCCGGCTGCTGCATTGAAGTTAAATTCCATGTATAGCCTTTTTTTATTTGCCTTTATGGAGTTTATTGCCTTTAGTTAGTGTTGTTTGTTTTTTAATCACCGGTGGTAGGGGAAAACCTAAGAACAGATTGTCAGCTTAGAAAGCCACAATACAGTTATCATACCTTTGCATTGATCTTAAGGAGCACGTTAGTCAGATACTGATCATTGACTCTGGTTGGAGCAATACATTGTGTAACAATTCCATATTCAGATAGATTCTTCCTTTTCCAAGGACCTAGTAGGTTAACCAAATCACACTTGACAAAAAAAATTGGGAGAGAATAAATGTAACACCCCCTTCCCGAAAAGGAAAGGGAGGTCACGTGCAAAGCACAACAAACCTCAAAATAAATAAACAGAACACCTATAACTTCAAAATATTAATAATGATATCCATCAATGAAGTACTAAATATAATTCTCCAACTAGAATCAAAATAATCAAAACAAAAAAAAAATCAAAACAACCTAGATGGTCAAAGACAACTCTCTCATCACACTAGCCCTGAATCACCCCTGCAAACCTGCCGAAAGAAAAACACAGCATGAGCCAATTGCCCAGTACGGATACAGATATACAAAAGATATACAACTGATATACGAAAATAACTGAGACAAAATACTGAACAAAGCCTCAAGTGAAAATACGAACGAAAATATAATATCCAAAGATCTGAATGGAATATATCTGAATCAACGTAATGAATATATCTGAATCAACGTAATTGACGAAACCAATAAAAGAATAAAGAAATAAAGAACTGAAGTAACTAACTCAATGACTTGAACTGAACAGAAACCAATAAAACTAATCCAATAAAATAATAGGCTGAAACAAATGGCTGGAGTTATTTTATACCGAATGAGCTCAGAAATACACATTGCCACACAGGCAAGTCAAAATAATGTCACACAGGTAAGTCAAAATAATACCACACAGGCAAGTCAAATGATGCCACACAGGCAACCAAAATAATGCCACACAGGCAAATCACACATTGGACCGCGAATCCAAATGTATGCAAATCGGATAGGTGTGTTTGGCACAACATCACAAATCCGCAGAACAGAAAACTAGGGTTAACCCATACGCCTCCCACAACAAAATATCAAATGGCCCACTTCCTCCGGAGCCCAAAATGGAGACGTCGTGGACTAATCACACCGCCACGGAAAGTGTCACGTCTCTCGTGCCAAGACGACGTGCCTGTGGTACCCCCACAGGTGGTTATAACTCAGGTATACTCTACGGTATATTCTAACAAAAATATCATGTCACAACACATGCGACATAATACCAACAAAAAGGTTCTATATGTACATGTTGAACCGAATCAAATTATAGTCACAAGGTTTCAAAAGGAAGGTAGCAACATGTACCGCTCTACAATTATCAAAATAAATAATACTAAACATGATAACCTAATTCAAAGAGTACAAATACGAGTCATACGTATCAACTCTAAAATGAAACTAATATATTATTTCACAAGAAACAATTATGTGAAATTATAATAGAATTCGAAATAAGGAAACAAACAAACAAATCAAATTTAACAAAGGTATCGCTGAAAGAGTACGGAATCCGTACCTGATACTTCCAAACCATTTATAGTACACTCCACAAAATCTTACCCTCAAATGCCAACGATATCAAATACGAAACGTTATTCATCACCTAAACATATTCACCTCAAATTAAAAATAATCCAAACTAATAATTCTAAAATAATTCATAATCTATTTAATATGCCTTTAATCATCGCTTTATATCAATTATTAATACTCCAAAATTTATATTCCAAGTATAACTCTTTAAATCCCCTTCGTTTGAACTAATTACACAAATTAACAAAAATTAATAAATATCTATAAGTTAAATTACTAATTACAAATTTACTCACTAACAACATAATAATGTTAAATTTATTATCAAATAAATTTTATAATTTTATCAACAAGATTAACGAGTTTAAATTAATATACATAACTTTCAATTTTATTCGCTAATTCCGTTTATAAATTTTATGTCCAAATAATTATTGAAAAATAAATAAATAAAATAAATAAAAATTCACGAAATCACCGCCTGCATATTACTTGCAAGCCTGAAATCAACTATATATCTTTTTATATTAACAAATCAATCATATATATATATATATATATATATATAATTTACATAAATCACTGCTTTGCAACTTGAACCAAAATCATGTTCCGAAATTTATTTATTTAGCATATTCAATATATATATATATATATATATATATATATAATATACTCCAATGTCCTCCATTCCAAAAATAATCTGACAAACTTATATTTATATATATATATATATACACACACACACACAAGTCAAATCAGTCATGTATGCTTTTTTTCCAATTCTAAATCATGAAATTAAAAGAAGTTTGAAACATAAAAATCCTTGATATGGAGAAACACACCAAAAAAAAATCAACCTGATGATCCTTTTCTGATTATTTCGTACACAACTTCCCTCACAATATAATTAGATTCGGCTTTCTCCTTTTCTCTTTCTAAGGTTGTATAAGGAAAAGAATAAGATTAGGTTTAGTTATTTATTAATAAATCTTATTAATTCTCCTAATTATAATTGGATTTATTACTACCCACATTTAATTAAATTAAACTCAATTAATTTTAAATGGCCAAATTATACTAAATTAATTTACCCATCTCTTATTAATATTTATTAGCCCACACAAATTAAATAACTAGTTTGACCCAACATAAATGACAAAGTCCAATTAATATGTTTTAAAATAAAATAATTTTTATTATGCAATATTTATTTATTAATTTTTTTTACCGGGTATTACATCACCTATCCCTTAAAAAGGATTCCGTCCCCGGAATCAAAAGAATGAAAAGTACCTAATTATAAAAAAGATGCGGATATTCCGCTCGAATAGACTCCTTCATCTCCCAAGTAGCTTCCCGCTCCGTAACAAAAGGAATTATCTTCCTCAATTTTAATTTTATCAGTTATTTAATTATCTACTAAAAGAATTTAATCTTCCAAACAAAACAAGGAAGAAAAGAGGGAAACAAAATCATTTACCTTTTTTTTTATTTAAACACAATTGTATAAGATAAAATTAATTAATATTTAATAATAAAAAAAAATGAGTTATTACATTTTTTACCCCTTAAAAATAATTCCGTCCTCGGAATTCAAATAAGCTACAAAAAATAATAATTTAGTTACGACGTAGCGCCGCCATTTGTAACGATCAAGCCTGGTAAGTCCATAGGTCCACACAATTATCCATGTACTCGTAAAAGATTCGTCGGCTATCGTGTCAAGCCTTGGTAAGGTTCTTCGCGTTAAATCACATGATCCACTGTTGGTGCGGCCCCCCCGTTATTATCTTTGAGTTTCATTCTTGCAAGCGTACGTACTCTTCGGAACATAATTCGAAATCAAAAATATTTTTCTTCATCTAAATACGATTCAAATAACCAAAATATTTAAAATTATTTTTAACTCGTTAAAATTTTTATATTCCACACATGACAAAGATCTAACAAATTATTTTTATTTAATTTTACATAAATTCACGCAAAACTCTAAAGACATCAGATAACTAAAACAACTATGCAAACTGTTGCCTAATTTTTTAATAGCACTTTACCACGCAAGTATACACGTTCAATTGTAATATTCAGCAAGCAAGGATATCGTTCCCACAAGGAAATAGACTAATATTTATCAATTACTAATTCTAATGCAATTAATCCTATTTTAAGCTAAGAAAATTTTGTTTATGATTTGAAATTAAAACTTAACAAACTAATAATTAAAAATCAAAATTTCACAAGAATAACTGCAGATTTAACAGGTTAAGATTACAACTTCCCTTGGTATTTCATTTAAACTAACTTACTTCCCATTTAAAATAAATCAATTAATATGAATTGTTATCCAAGAATGCTTTATGATATTCACGCACTTCTTCCAAAGACACGTAAACAAATCCTCTTAAATCCAATCTTTAAGATACAGAATTACAAGGAACACCCCAGTTAATCAACTCACTATATTCCTATGTGAATCAAGTTAATTAGGGTTTACGCATAAATTCTTTCAATGGATACAAAAGACACATAGGTATATTCCTATCCTACACGCTAATCATATTAACCCTATTCAGATTATATGAACAGATGTTATCATATCCAGATCTCAATCTATACTCCATCTTCCATTTTTATATAGATTATCACAGTAATTGTTGGCCAAACAATTAATCAATAAACATAAGATATAATAAACAATTCAATAAAAACCAACTTTCATTCAATGGGAAGCTTGCAATTTAAACTACATACCAAGTTCCGTTGCAATCTTAATTAAAATTTAGTTCATGATAATAATAAAGAAAAACATCATCCAAGTTAATAATCCAAACATCCCAGATAGTTACAAAAGATAAAACTAGAGAAGAGAAGAAGAAACTCTGAATTTGCTCCAATACTCTCTCTTAGATCTTTAGCCCTTTGCAATTCTCCTTTTTGTTTTTCTTCCTTGTTCTCTCTGCAAATCTCTTCAAAAATTGATTGATTCCTTGCAAAATTCGTTCTCCCCTCCTTTTCTAGAGTTCTCTCCTATTTGTATTGGTCTCAGCCCTCATTCAGACTCCTCTTTGGCTTCAAAAACCCATTTGGCAGCAGCAAAATGCACCTTTCTACGCACTAGAGCGCCTAGGCGCTCATCATAGGCCATTTTCAAGCGCCTAGGCGCTTGACCAGGACCACGTAATTACAGAAATGCCACTCAGCTTTAATTTTCATGATATTTGACCTTTTTCTTCTCCGAAATGACCAATTTGTCCCTCCAGCTCCAACCTACAACAAATAAACACAAAACACATAAAAAGATACTAAAAAATAATAAAAGATAAAAATAATTAAGTTTAATAATATCGGATTCATAGGTATAAAACATACTCATCAAATACCCCCAAACTTAACCAATTGCTTGTCCCCAAGCAACACAACACAATGCAATA
Organism: Panax japonicus; assembly: GCA_020205505.1. Lineage (NCBI taxonomy): Eukaryota > Viridiplantae > Streptophyta > Magnoliopsida > Apiales > Araliaceae > Panax > Panax japonicus. The sequence goes on along the minus strand of CM035108.1, from coordinate 20,319,192 downwards.
ACTAAATATGCAATGCAAATACAACTAGATAAATGCTTAAATTCCAGCAGTCAAACAGAACAAAATCTATTCATCAAGCCTAAGAGAAATCACAATAAACATGCTAGTACATCATATCAAGACAGATTAATAATTTCCTCTTCAATCATCAAATCTTAACCTGTTATTATTGATATAGTCAAACATCCACCAAGTTCACGAACAAGCTAAAATCAACTAAAGTCAAACATCCACCAAGTTCAAGAGTCTAATCTGGGATACTTATGCTTTATTATGCTTTACGGGGGCTTTTTGATCTTTTCACGTTTTATTGTTTATATATATATATATATATATATATATATATATATATATATATATATATATATATATATATATATTTTAACTATGACTGTGCAATGTCTCATTCCATTAGGCTAACAGTGCTACCCCTTAGCGAGCTTTCGACCAACGACTCCCAGACCATATAAGACCTTAGGGCGCTAGGTTTTAAGATACCCCTTCGGGCGTACTTACTCAAGTAACAAAGGCTCCGAAACAAAACTAGCCACGGTATTATTTTTTTCTTCTTTTTTTTATGCTTATATATCCCAAATTTTTCCCCCAAACTTAAGTTTTTGTCTAAATTCAGTCATCTTTGCCTATTCACGTCTTTCATTCATTTAAACTAGCATTATCCTCTAGAAGTCCATTATGTGTCAATTTAAACTTAATCAGTCAACATAGTTATTTTTACTGTGTTATCCTTATTATATCAGTTTCAAACAGGTAAAGATTCAAATCATGACAAGAAATCACATCAAAGTCTTAACAGACAATACTATACTTGTCTACTCAATTCCAATCTCATCACTGGCCAAAACAGACTTAAACTATCTAACAGCTGGAAACATGCTAATACTAGAATTTTTTTTTTTTTAGGAAATTAAAATGAAAACTACATGAATGCAAACTACATGCAAAACTATTAACTGAATACTATATGAATGCACTAGATGAATACTATATGCATGAACTGGAGCTGGAAAATTACACCCCCAAACTTAACTGATGCAATGTCCTCATTGTATATAACAAATAAAATTTAATAAATTAAGCATTGAGGACTTCCCTGAAAAATCGAAGCTTTATTCCTCGTCAGTATCCTCTTCTTCTGATTCTTCTTCATCAGCCGGGGGGTATGCAGACAATGGTGGAAATTGGTAGGGAGCGGCAGCTGGATTATCGAACACTTGGTGTGCACAGATTTTGAACACTATTGGTAGGCACTCCCCCAAACTTAATTTTCACCAAATTTGCCAATTACTAAGCACATTGGTTATAGCCAAATATGATGTTTCAATCAAAGTTGGATGAGCAATTTGAGCCTTGAACCCTTACTTTAGATAGATGTGGCTTGAATGTAAATTGGTGCCCGATTTGGTGAAGAAAGATGACAAGATGGAGCCTAAGTGCCTTAGTTTGGGTAGGAGATTTAGTGTTTGATTAGGATTTGGAAGAGAAAGATTGGTTGTTTAGGCTAGATTAGATGAGGGTTGAGAGTTGAGTGAGTTTGAGTTGGAGTAGAAGAGCAAGAATATGTTTGATTTGGGTTTGGAAGAGTTTAGCTCGATTAGGGCTTTTTTTTCTGTTGGAGCGCCTAGGCGCTTGAATTTGCACTATCTGGAGCGCCTAGGCGGTTACCTGCAGGAAGCTTGGGTCGTGTGGAGCGCCTAGGCGCTTGATTTGGCCTTGGCTGAACCGCCTAGGCGCTTGCTCCTTTGTCCAACATTTTCTACTCCGACGTCCTTTGGGAAAATGGCCATAACGTCTTCGTCCGAACTCCGATTTAGATTATTCAAGATGTTCTGGAAAGAGGAAAAGTAGATCTACAACTTTCATTCTTGAAGGTTTGCGAAATAATATGCGGAGCTATAGTCAAATTGGCTCTGAAGTGACTGCTGTGTAAATGGCAAGCCGAAAACGCGAATCTAGCCACCCCAAACGTCGATCCATGTAACTTTTGTCCCAAATCTCATCAAATACCCCCAAACTTAAACCTTTGCTTGTCCTCCTTTCCTGCAATAAATTGAATATCTGTTAGAGAACGAGGGATGCAACAAATCCTAAACTATAAAAGTTTAACCACTAAATAAACTAACAGTAAAGTAAATTAATAAAAGTAAAAATAAAAAATAACAATAAAAATTCCTGGGTTGCCTCCCAGTTAGCGCTTAGTTTATAGTCTTCAGCCCGACTTTCTTCTCTTTCTCTATCCAATTCCCCTTCGAAAATTGAGGAACCCTCCATCCATTAGTAATAACGTAACTTTCGAGAGTTTTTCATCAGTAAGGGTTATTGATTCAAATTCACCTAGCTTGTTCTTTGTAGGTAGATTCTCTTTTACAACCTTCAAATAACTAGGCATTTTCCGAGTTGTATCTATGAACGAATTTTTACGTTGAAGCTTTTTTAGAACAACTGGTTCTTCATCTCTCTTCCCATTCTCTTCACACCATGGCACCAATTTTAAGCTAGCTTTCATATCATATATACCTTTATCGAAAAAATGACTACCAATTGGACACATGATTGCAAATCTAACCGGATCCTTAAACTTTGGTGGAGAAGATATATGGGGCACTATCAAAATCGGTTCATCTATGTCAGAACTCAAGGCTAGATCTTTGGCGACCTTCTTTTCCTGCTCCCCACTTGTCTCTTCCCTTTCCACATCCTTTTCTTTTGGAACATCCGATTCTAGATTTAGCGTGGGCAATCCATCAGTCTAGGGAACCATGTTGCTTGACACTTCACCTTGAGGGCGATTGATGATGGCATTGAAAAGTTGTCCCGCCTGGTTCTCAAGATTTCGAATCGACATCTCCTGACTATTCGTCTGGTCCTCAATCAAAACCATGAACTTGGAAATAAGTCCTTCCAAGCTTAAAATCCTTTCTTCTTCATGATTAGGGAGTTGAACTTGTAATTCAGGAGTGTATGATTGGCATGGAGCAAAGGGTTGGGCTAGATTGTCATCGCTCCATGAAAGATTTAGTGGATTCCCCCACTCATGATGATAATTACTGGAATAATCATAATTGTTGGGATAATCGCTGAAGTTACCACTATATTGTAACGACTCGAAACTGATGGTGCATTGATGACTCGGATGGTTTCCACCACAATACTCACATATCACCGCTACACTTTGAATACGTTGTGCTGATAAAGCATCAATCTTCCTTGAAAGTGTCCCAAATTGTGCTGACAATTCATCGAGTCCATAATTCTTTGCCTCCCTTGGCCGAGTCATTCTCGAATATAACCAATGATAGTCATAGTTGTTCATGGTGCCTGAAAAGGAATTAGACTAGAGACAAAAAAAAAATAAAAAATAAAAAAAATGTTTAAATTAAGATTAATTTCATTGAATTTAATAATGACAAAATATTAAACTAACTTCCCCGGCAGCGGCGCCAAAAACTTGTTGCCTAATTTTTTAATAGCACTTTACCACGCAAGTATACGCGTTCAATTGTAATATTCAGCAAGCAAGGATATCGTTCCCACGAGAAAATAGACTAATATTTATCAATTACTAATTCTAATGCAATTAATCCTATTTTAAACTAAGAAAATTTTGTTTATGATTTGAAATTTAAACTTAACAAACTAATAATTAAAAATCAAAATTTCACAAGAATAACTGCAGATTTAACAGGTTAAGATTACAACTTCCCTTGGTATTTCATTTAAACTAACTTACTTCCCATTTAAAATAAATCAATTAATATGAATTGTTATCCAAGAATGCTTTTATGAATATTCACGCACTTCTTCCAAAGACACGTAAACAAATCCTCTTAAATCCAATCTTTAAGATGCATAATTACAAGGAACACCCCAGTTAATCAACTCACTATATTCCTATGTGAATCAAGTTAATTAGGGTTTATGCACAAATTCTTTCAATGGATACAAAAGACACATAGGTATATTCCTATCCTACACGCTAATCATATTAACCCTATTCAGATTATATGAACAGATGTTATCATATCTAAGATCTCAATCTATACTCCATCTTCCAATTTTATAAAGATTATCACAGTAATTGTTGGCCAAACAATTAATCAATAAACATAAGATATAATAAACAATTCAATAAAAACCAACTTTCATTCAATGGGAAGCTTGCAATTTAAACTACATACCAAGTTCCGTTGCAATCTTAATTAAAATTTAGTTCATGATAATAATAAAGAAAAACATCATCCAAGTTAATAATCCAAACATCCCAGATAGTTACAAAAGATAAAACTAGAGAAGAGAAGAAGAAACTCTGAATTTGCTCCAATACTCTCTCTTAGATCTTTAGCCCTTTGCAATTCTCCTTTTTGTTTTTCTTCCTTATTCTCTCTGCAAATCTCTTCAAAAATTGATTGATTCCTTGCAAAATTCGTTCTCCCCTCCTTTTCTAGAGTCCTCTCCTATTTGTATTGGTCTCAGCCCTCATTCAGACTCCTCTTTGGCTTCAAAAACCCACTTGGCAGTAGCAAAATGCACCTTTCTACGCACTAGAGCGCCTAGGCGCTCATCATAGGGCATTTTCAAGCGCCTAGGCGCTTGACCAGGACCACGTAATTACAAAAATGCCACTCAGCTTTAATTTTCATGATTTTTGACCTTTTTCTTCTCCGAAATGACCAATTTGTCCCTCCAGCTCCAACCTACAACAAATAAACACAAAACACATAAAAAGATACTAAAAACAATAAAAGATAACAATAATTAAGTTTAATAATATCAGATTCATAGGTATAAAACCTACTCATCACAAACCATATTACCAACTCTCCCCAAGTCCTCAAGAGCTTTAAAATATCTCATCCTTAATTTGAACTATTCACCAAATAATATTACACCAATGTAATACCCGGTAAAAATAAAAAATAAATAAAAAAATAAATTTAAATCCATATTTTAATTGGGTTTTTCTTATGTTTGGGTCAAATTGTATTTAAGTTGTGTGACTTATAATAAGTAGGTGATTACATTAATTTGGGCTTTTATTCTAATTGGGTCTATTTTGTATTTGGGTAATATTAAAATCCTATTAAAATTAGGAGACACAATGAGATATATTAATTAATAAATAAGCAAAACCTAATTGTTTCATCATATTTTATACCGACTGAAAGAAAATAAAGAGGCAGCCGCTTAACCGAATGAAGGAGAGAGATGATTGTGGCGTAAAAGACAAATTAAGGGAGAACTAGAAATAAGTATGTGTTTTCTTCTTTTTCTTTATCTTTATGCTATCATCTTAGCCTTTATCTTTCTAGTGTAAATAGGGATACATATATGTATATAATCTGATACATGTACCAATCCTAAAAGTCAGCAAATTTGTTGTTTTCAATGAATAGCTGAATAGGTAGTATAATTAAATTCATGTGTGAATTTTTTTTTATATATATAAAATAAATAAGTTATTCGCTAGTAGTGTTGTACTTTGTTAATACTAAATATTATAGTTGCATATAATTCTAGCATGTTTTATTTTTATTATTATTATTATTATTATTATTATTATTATTTTTAAACGGAGGGAGCTAGTAAAAGATTTTGAAATGATTTTATACTTTGTTAAGTTGTACAAATTACTATATAACTTGTATATGATATAAGTGGTATGTGGATATTAATTAATAAAATATACATTTATTGTATGATTTAAAAATTTGGACATCAGGTATAAAGATTTAATAAATTACCAATTGGAGTACAGAGGGCTAGTGAGTCATTTCAATGAGTATGTGTATCACCCATCTTGTGATTTTGCTTTCTTTTGTAAAACAAAATGGCACGAATTCAGTATATCAGTGGAGATTAAATTAATAATTATGGTTTATATATTTTGTTTAAAACAGTAATACTTGATTTCTAAATAAAATGAGAAGTAATCATTAAAAGATTAATATATTATAATTTGAGTTTGTATTGTAGTTTGATGTAGTTGGGGAAATTAATTTCATATTAATATAAATTATAATTAGTAAGTAACTTATAATTGTATTATTATTACCTTTTATTTTGATCGGACGGAGGGAATTTAAAGAGTTATTTTTGGAATATAAATTTTGGAGTATTAATAATTGATATAAGACGATGATTAAAGGCATATTAAATAGATTATGAATTATTTTGGAATTATTGAATTGGATTATATTTAATTTGAGGTGAATATGTTTAGGTGATGAATAACGTTTCGTATTTGATATCGTTGGCATTTGAGGGTAAGATTTTGTGGAGTGTGCTATAAATGGTTTGGAAGTATTAGGTATGAATTCCGTACTCTTTCAGCGACATTCTTGTTAAATTTGATTTGTTCGTTTTGTCACTTATTTTGAATTCTATTATGATTTCACATAATTGTTTCCTGTGAAATAAATATATTAGTTTCATCTTGGAGTTGATACATATGACTCGTATTTGTACTCTTTGAATTAGGTTATCATGTTTAGTACTATTTATTTTTGATAATTGTAGAACGGTACATGTTGCTACCTTCTTTTGAGTCATTGTGACTATTAATTTGATTCGGTTCAACATGTACATATAGAAACCTTTTGTTGCAATTATGTCGCATGTGTTGTGACATGATATTTTTGTTAGAATATACCGTAGCGTATACCTGAGCTATAACCACCTGTGGGGGGGTACCACAGGCATGTCGTCTTGGCACGAGAGACATGACACTTTCCGTGGCGGTGTGATTAGTCCACGGCGTCTCCATTTTGGGCTCCGGAGTAAATGGGCCATTTGGTGTTTTGTTGTGGGAGGCGTATGGGTTAACCCTAGTTTTCTGTTCTGCGAATTAGTGATGTTGTGCCAAACACACCTATCCGATTTGCATACATTGGATTCGCGGTCCAATGTGTGATTTGCCTGTGTGGCATTATTTTGAGTTGCCTGTGTGGCATCATTTGACTTGCATGTGTGACATTATTTTGACTTGCCTGTGTGGCATTGTTTTGACTTGTCTGTGTGACAAGATATATTTCTGAGCTCAATCGGTATGAAATAACCCCAGCCATTTGTTTCAGCCTATTATTTTATTGTGTTAGTTTTGTTCGTTTCGTTTCAGTTTGTTTCGTCTCCTTTTAATTAATTGGGTTAATTATTTCAGTTCATTATTTTCTTTACTCCTCTATTTGTTTCGTTATTCCTGTTGGTTTAGATATATTTTATTCATATCTTTGGAGTTTTATTTTTGTCAAAGGCAATATTTTGTCTATGTTGATTTCGTATTTCAGTTGTATATCTTTTGTACCTTTATATCTTTACTGGGCAATTAGCTCATGCTGTGTTTTTCTTCCGGCAGCTTTGCAGGGGTGATTCAGGGCTAGTGTGATGAGAGTTTTGCCTTTGACCAGTTAGGTTGATTCAAATTTTAAGTTTTGATTATTTTGACTCAGTTTAGAGAATTGTACTTATTACTTTATTGATGGATCACCACTATTAATATTTTGAGGTTGTTAGTGCTCTGTTTATTTATTTTGAGGTTTGTTGTGCTTTGCACGTGACCTCCCTTTCCTTTTTGGGAAGGGGGTGTTACAGAATATACTACTAATATCTCTTTATCACCAACTCTCCTAAGTCTTTAAGAGTTTCAAAATATCATAACCTCCAATCAAATTAGTTCTCAAATATTATTACACCAAAAATATACTACTACTAAGATCTCTCCATCACCATACCAAACTCCAAATCATATATCCTACTATCTGAATAAACAAATGATAGCTTTCAAAATCTCTTAAAGATTCATCACTTAATATCTAATCATTTAATAAATCAATTATTCTCTTAGTACAAACCTTAACCCAACAAATTCCAAAATCTCCTCATACTATCACTCAAATTTTTATTTTATTTTTTTATTTTATTTTATTTTATTTTTTTTTTGTTAATGTGGAGTTTTCCAACCGCAGTCGGACTAAGTCTCCCCACCCCGGACCAGGCTTTACGCACAGGCTCGGCCTAAGACATGGCTCCGCCCAGAAATGTGCGATCCGTGGCCACACGGACCAGTTTTTAATTGGCCCTTACACTTGTTGCAGGCGGGAATCGATCCCAGGATGCCCGGGTTTACGGTTCACCCCAGGTCGAAGCTTATTATCACTCAAAATTTCATATAAGATAACTCCAATATTCTACTAGGAAATAATCGCAAAATTCATTTACTCCAAAAAATTAATCTAATTACCTCGAATCTTTACAACAACTCAAAATTACAAGAGATCCTTTGTACTTAATAATTTTCACTTTATCATATTATCCCACCGATTCACATACCTCAAATTATTCACAACTTAACAAAAATCAGAATCTAACCCAAATAAAATTCTCAATTCCAAAATCATAATAATTTGTAATTACCTGAAATAACTCTAACAAATAATTCTCCAATATCAAAACTCACTGATACAACTACTCATATCATAATCGTATAATCATTTCTTAACTGAACAAAGTATGACATTATTCTCCTTAATGATCAAATCACCATCCTTAACTAACATTATTGCTCCAACGAATATAACAATAATAATCTTAACAAGTTAACTAGCCTTTCTCAAATCAATTACAATTTAAAGAGCTAAAAACACTTGGTCAAAATCAAGACCAACCAAACAGAGAACAAAATCAAATCAAACTCCTACGTCTACCCAATGATTTATCCACAACTCACAGGTCAAACCTAAATAATTTTTCTACAAGAAAGAACCTAAGCTCTGATACCATCTCTGTAACACCCCCTTCCCGAAAAGGAAAGGGAGGTCACGTGCAAAGCACAACAAACCTCAAAAAAAATAAACTGAGCACCTATAACTTCAAAATATTAATAATGATATCCATCAATGAAGTACTAAATATAATTCTCCAACTAGAATCAAAATAATCAAAACAAAAAAAATCAAAACAACCTAGATGGTCAAAGACAACTCTCTCATCACACTAGCCCTGAATCACCCCTGCAAATCTGCCGGAAGAAAAATAAAGCATGAGCCAATTGCCCAGTACGGATACAGATATACAAAAGATATAAAACTGATATACGAAAATAACTGAGACAAAATACTGAACAAAGCCTCAAGTGCAAATACGAACGAAAATATAATATCCAAAGATCTGAATGGAATATATCTGAATCAACGTAATGAATATATCTGAATCAACGTAATTGACGAAACCAATAAAAGAATAAAGAAATAACGAACTGAAGTAACTAACTCAATGACTTGAACTAAACAGAAACCAACAAAACTAATCCAATAAAATAATAAGCTGAAACAAATGGCTGGAGTTATTTTATACCGAATGAGCTTGGAAATACACATTGCCACACAGGCAAGTCAAAATAATGCCACACAGGCAAGTCAAATGATGCCACACAGGCAACCAAAATAATGTCACACAGACAAATCACACATTGGACCGCGAATCCAAATGTATGCAAATCGGATAGGTGTGTTTGGCACAACATCACAAATCCACAGAACAAAAAACTAGGGTTAACCCATACGCCTCCCACAACAAAACACCAAATGGCCCACTTCCTCCGGAGCCCAAAATGGAGACGCCGTGGACTAATCACACCGCCACGGAAAGTGTCACGTCTCTCGTGCCAAGACGACGTGCCTGTGGTACCCCCCACAGGTGGTTATAACTCAGGTATACTCTACGGTATATTCTAACAAAAATATCATGTCACAACACATGCGGCATAATACCAACAAAAGGGTTCTATATGTACATGTTGAACCGAATCAAATTATAGTCACGAGGTTTCAAAAGGAAGGTAGCAACATGTACCGCTCTACAATTATCAAAATAAATAATACTAAACATGATAACCTAATTCAAAGAGTACAAATACGAGTCATACGTATCAACTCTAAAATGAAACTAATATATTTATTTCACAAGAAACAATTATGTGAAATCATAATAGAATTCGAAATAAGGAAACAAACGAACAAATCAAATTTAATAAAGGTATCGCTGAAAGAGTACGGAATCCGTACCTGATACTTCCAAACCATTTATAGCACACTCCACAAAATCTTACCCTCAAATGCCAACGATATCAAATACGAAACGTTATTCATCACCTAAACATATTCACCTCAAATTAAAAATAATTCAAACTAATAATTCTAAAATAATTCATAATCTATTTAATATGCCTTTAATCATCGCTTTATATCAATTATTAATACTCCAAAATTTATATTCCAAGTATAACTCTTTAAATCCCCTTCGTTCGAACTAATTACACAAATTAACAAAAATTAATAAATATCTATAAGTTAAATTACTAATTACAAATTTACTCACTAACAACATAATACTGTTAAATTTATTATCAAATAAATTTTATAATTTTATCAACAAGATTAACGAGTTTAAATTAATATACATAACTTTCAATTTTATTCGCTAATTCCGTTTATAAATTTTATGGCCAAATAATTATTGAAAAATAAATAAATAAAATAAATAAAAATTCACGAAATCACCGCCTACATATTACTTGCAAGCCTGAAATCAACTATATATCTTTTTATATTAACAAATCAATCATATAATTATATATATATATATATATATATATATATAATTTACATGAATCACTGCTTTGCAACTTGAACCAAAATCATGTTCCGAAATTTATTTATTTAGCATATTCAATATATATATATATATATATATATATATATACAAGTCAAATCAGTCATGTATGATTTTTTTCCAATTCTAAATCATGAAATTAAAAGAAGTTTGAAACATAAAAATCCTTGATATGGAGAAACACACCAAAAAAAAAAAAATCAACCTGATGATCCTTTTCTGATTATTCGTACACAACTTCTCTCACAATATAATTAGATTCGGCTTTCTCCTTTTCTCTTTCTAAGGTTGTATAAGGAAAAAAATAAGATTAGGTTTAGTTATTTATTTATTAATAAATCTTATTAATTCTCCTAATTATAATTAGATTTATTACTACCCACATTTAATTAAATTAAACTCAATTAATTTTAAAGGCCCAAATTTTACTAAATTAATTTACCCATTTCTTATTAATATTTATTAGTACACACAAATTAAATAACTAGTTTGACCCAACATAAATAACAAAGTCCAATTAATATATTTTAAAAAAAATAATTTTTATTATACAATATTTATTTATTAATTTTTTTACCGGGTATTACAATAAATCAACTCAAACAAACCATAGAGATTGGAGTTCTTCCTCTCGGGAAGTAGACACAGAAGAAATTGGGGAGCTCCAGGGAGTTTTGACTGTATGGCCTCAAACATCTTTTCAACTATTACAAGGGGTGGGGCCCTTCTATGCTGTGGATTCTCTTCGAACACATCAAATGGATCACCTATCGACTATAATCAAGAAGAAAACAGACTCATTAATACTCACAATTTTTAATTAAAAAGGACGTATATATAAAATGTGAAAGAGCATACAATTCCTTTCATATCTCCACATTTGATAAGATCTCTAATAAGGCCTTGAATGTTACAGCGAGCTGAGAAGTTGACAACAGCCCATCGTTCTATATTAGTCGGCTCCACGAGTTTCTAGTCAAGCACGTAAAAATCTTGTTAGAGCAATAGAAACAAAAGAATACAAATTTAATAAATAAAGCACACCTTATTGTTAAAGTTCCAGCGACCATTACGAGGAAAGAAATCTTCACCATTTCCCACTTTCAACTGCAATAAAATACAAATAAGCCAAAGTGTAGACAAAAGTGAAGAAAAAATTAAAATAAGAATTTTGCCCTAGTGACGGTATAAAATGATTAAATACAAATTCAGCTAATGATAACAAATTGTTGTACATCAAACTGAGAATATCATATCCAATAATAAGTGATATAGCAATCCTAAAATGATGATTTTACTTTCTAGCAAGTTGTAACTACTAATAAGAGCACCCTAACAAGATAAAAGCATATCTATCGCCTCGGATAACAAAGTTGTGAAAAAGAAATCAGAGTACAAATGCAACAAACAGAAAGGCCATTTTTCGCAGTATAGTTTATACCCTTGGTGCTGACAGAACACGGCCTTCAACCTGAGTGAAGCTATTACTAATTGAAACACCGCATAAACGCAACATAGGCTCAGCAGCATAATTGTTGATTTTCAGAGCCTGCCAAAAGCATGAAAGAAGTAAACATCCAACCCTAATGATTGAGCCACAAGGGTTTGGATAAGAGACCTACATTCGTCAAAGTTTTCATCCTTTCTTGAGGCTTTTGCCTTGATTTCTCCACCAAGGACGAACGCTGAAGAGTGGATAGCGCTTTTGTGTAACGTTGCAAGGAAACCAGTGAACAAAGCTAAAACCGATTGCAGAAAACAATACAATTAGACAATTCTCATAATCCCTTCATAAGAAGCATTTTATATTAACTGAACAAACCAGTATTCTGTATGAGCTGAACAAAACCATTGTTTCACCTCAAGAGGAAAGTATGTTGCTCGCTTCGGCTTCCCAACAATAATGCATGGTAGTTCAGCAGAGTAGCGTAATTCAATATGGATGTGATTGACAAAATAATCATAAACAGTTATTTCGATTGATTGCATTTCACCATTGTCATCCTTTCCACCTTTTTGCTTCAATGTAAACCTACAACATGCAAAATGAAAATAATTTCACGTATGGTGAGAAAGTCTGCTTTCACTAAGATAATAACTGCATCAGCCATCAATAGTGTAGTTAGACAAAGGGTTTCAAATATGTAGCAGAAGTATACGTCTGCTCTTTGCAAGATCTGTCACTCAATCCAGTAATCTTGTACTCAGTGTTGGTTGGACTAGTTTTCGCCCTCAAATTCTTTAGTACCCGTTTTGCCTGATCAAATGAAGAGAGAAAATCTTACCAACTATTACTCCATATAAACCGATTGATTATGAAGTGAAACATTAGTTACCTTTGCCCAGTCAACTGATAAGGGATCCTTCACATTTTGGTTGGCAATTAGAAAATAAACTACTGGACCAGGCTGGATAATCATTGTTGTAGATACATCTGATAGTCATCAAAATAGAGTTGGTTATAGAATCATCAGTGCTCAGAAAAAGGGTGAGATAAAGAAACCAAAAAAGAAATTTTAAAAACAATTACCAATATTCAAAGACAAACCACCCTGAGTGGTACGAAAAGACGAATGGAATCCTCGACAGCCAAGAACACCACCATCAACATCAGTAAAATTATTCACATCATTGTGGAAGAAAGATTGACGAACAAGTAGGCAACCCCTGCAGTTCTCCATATATGTTAGACAATTGACAAAAAGAGCCATAACAACCGTTGAGGAAAAATAACATACTGCTTTGCCGCATGCTGCTGTAGCGGAATTGAACGATCCATCCCACATCAATTCATCACCATGCAGCGCACACCTGTGTAGACGGACCCAATAAGTATGTTGGACCACCTCCTTACCTAAAAGGTTAACCTATTAGGTTGAGACTCTACCATACTTATTAATCCATCTACACTCTTGAATTTATCCGATGTGGGATTCATGTGAAATATCCCAACAATCTCCACCTTTCACTTGAATACACATCACAAGTATCATACCAGAGTATTCTCATCATTAAGCACACATTCTTTGAATTCTTCAAGTATCATACCAGAGTATTCTCATCATTAAGCACACTTGAATTCTTCAAGTATCATACCAGAGTATTCTCATCATTAAGCACACATTCTTTGAATTCTTCAAGAGCTCTCTGCTCGACTCTAATACTACTCCCAGCAGTTTTTCCTAGAGCCATCCGAGCCCTGCTCCACCCGATGCTTTTTACTCTAATATTACTCCACCACATCCTGGGTGTCTCAGCAACTTCCCTAGAGTCTTCCTAAGCCCGCTCCACCCGACTCAAATCATCTCGTGCTCCACCCACGAGGCCGTGACCACCTCCTTACCTAAAAGGTTAACCTATTAGGTTGAGGCTCTACCATACTTATTAACCCATCTACACTCTTGAATTTATCCGATATGGGATTCATGTGAAATATCCCAACAGCTGCCTCAAGATTATATCAAGAACTCGTAAGGCTTCTTGAGAGTTTTCCGACTCCTGACCACGTAATGCTTGTGCAATGGCCTGCATAGAAATTTTAGCAGCAAAACTTATTTCCACTTTGAATGTTTTCGATTGATATGGACGTCGTAACCTCTTTCGATCATTCTCATTTGGACTTCCGTGACCATTAGGGCTGCAATTACCATTATTTCTGAATACAATCAATGTGTTAGAACAAAGCTAACATCACATAATAATGACGTGAGCATTAATGAGTAATAGCTTACCGATAGGAAGTAATATCCTCGAGCACAATAGTAAACTCCAGTTTATTATGTGGAAGAGCACCAACAGTAAACAAACTCTTCTCCCCATCATAAGCGAAGTCTTTTCCATCTAACACTGAATCGTAAGTCTCATGAACTCGATCCAGCACTCTTCTTCCAATACCCTTTCCATCAACTGGGCGGCCATCTTCAAAAAAAAGGGCAACCTGTTCAAGGTTATGCATCAAAATAAAGGTCAGTTACTCCTCAGTCCCATTTTCATTGTCATCTTGAAAAGAGAGCTGCAAGGCACATATTTTAAGAAGCATTACTAGACGCATCTAAATTTGAACTTTCACAACACAAAAAAATATAAAAACATAATTCTAATTGTTCAATTGCATATAGTATAATCTATGACAACACAATCATAGTTTTGATACACAAACTCAAACAGAATGAGCAAAATAAGTTGTACAACTCAACAAGATAAGTTAAAGCCCTGAAGGTGTTGATAGTCAGGTGAAAACTTACACTGTAATTGTAATACCCGAAAAAAAAATGATTTTGTTTTAAAACATATTAATTGGACTTTGTTTCTTATTTGGGCTATTATTTTGTTTGGGCCAAATTAATCAGTAAAATTTGTGGACTATAATAAGTAAATGGATTATATTAATTTGGGCCTTTATATTATTTGGGTTAATTTATATTTGTGTAAATTTAGTTTTTTTTTTAATCCAATTAATTAAGAGGATAAACATAATAGATAATTAATAAATAAATAGACACTAAAACCTAATCACAAGTGCTGCAAATCAGAAAAGAAAAGAAGAGAGAAGCGGCGGCAATAGTGTTAGAAGGAAAAAAAAAAGGGAGTACTTGACAAGTGAAGTTTTGTTTCAGAAGGTAAATTAAACAATTTTGCCAATTATATAGATAATGAGTAGGATCTGTTGGATATTTGTTTGTTTTGTTGCTATGTAAGATTTGTAAGCATGAATCAGTATAATTAAAGAGAGAGTACTACTTGAATTTCGTGCACCTATATATATAATTATTATATTATATTATTTTTATTTTATTTTATTTTTTTTTTCAACCTTATTATTGCTATTGTTAAATTCCAAATAATAGAAGTTTTAGCTTGCTGGAATTTTTTTTAGGTGTTATGTACGTAATTGAATTAAAATTTATATTATTAATTATTAATAAATATGCACTTTATATGAACTATAACCATAGGACTTTGGTTATTTAGTAATCTGGAATACAAGCATGGTCGGTAAGTAGTATGTATAATATTTTAGTAATTAATTATTATAAGGATTAAACTTATAAACTATTTTGAGATTTTTTTTATATATTAAACTAAACTGAATCTTTTTGTTATTAAAAATTATAACAATTACTTGATAATAAATTTACTGGTGTCATGATATCAATGACTAGATTTGTAATAAAGTTTTATTTTTTATTTTATTAGATCGACTTGAAGGAGATTAGCATAATCTTATTTAAATTTTGGGTATTACATTGCTTAATCCAGGTACGGATTCCGTACTCTTTCAGCAAGACTCTTTTGTTTTTAATTCGTTCGTTTCGTTATTCGTTTTAAAATTTAGTATTGTCTCTCATAATTATTTCATGTCAATTTATTGTGATAAATTTATTTTGACGTGGTATTAGAACTCACATTGTACTCTTTAGACTAGTGTGTCATGTCTAAATTTTATTTTTATATTTATAGTGATGTACATGTTAGTATATTTTAGAGACTTGTGTTGACGATTCGTTCGATTTAACATGTACATGTTAGAACCCCTTTATGTTAATATTTTGTCGCATGTGTTGTGACATTATATTTTGTTAGAATACCGTAGGGTATACCTGAGCTATAACCACCTGTGGGGGTACCACAGGCATGTCCTCTTGGCACCGAGGCATGACACCTTCCGTGGCGGTGTGATCTGTCCACGGCGTCTCCGTTTTGTGCTCCAGTGGGAGTTGGCCATTTGGTGTTTTGTTGTGGGAGGCGTATGGGTCGACCCTAGTTTTTGTTCTGTTCTGTTCTGCGGATTGGTGATGTTTGTGCCAAACACGCCTTCCGATTTTGCACGCATTTGGATTGCGCAGTCCGATGTGTGATTGCCTGTGTGGCATTATTCGATTGCCTGTGTGGCATTATTTGACTTGCCTGTATGGCAAGGTATATTGTTATATTTTGAGCTCGGTATGAAATAACACCCAGCCATTTGATTCAGCCTACCATTTTATTGTGTTAGTTTATTCGTTTCGTTTCAGTTCGTTTTGTTCAATTCATTTAATTGAGTTAGTTATTTCGGTTCACTTCTTGTATTCTATATCCGTACTGGGCATTTGGCTCATGCTGTGTTTTTCTTCCGGCAGGTAATCAGGGGGATCAAGGGCAAGTGTGACGAGAGCTTCCTTTAATCCAATGGTTTAGAAATGTCCTGTTTAGACTTGATATGTCATTTGTTTAGAATTGTAATAAATTAATTAGATTGTGGTTTGAGCCAGTGTGGCATTTATTATGGTTTGTCTTATAATATTGAATTATTATGAGATTACTCTTTTGTGGTTTAGAGCCTTGTGATCTTCCTTAGTTCTGTTGTGTTTTGAGTAACCTCTCTTTCTATTTTGGAAAGGGGGTGTTACAGAGTTGGTATCAGAGCTTAGGTTCTTTCTTGTAGAAAACCTATTTAGGTTTGACCTGTGAGTTATGGGTAGACTTCTGGGTTAGATTTTTGTTCTGTTTGATTTTCTGTTCAGCTATTATATCAGCTATATTCTAATCTGTCTCTAATCTGCTTTGTTATCTATTCGTTGATCTCTTTGTTAGATGGCTCGAAGATCAGCTAGAGTTGCTGGGAGGCGAGGTAACAACAGGGAAAGAGGTGAAGGTCGGTCCAATGAGCAACCTAATGATCAAATTAATGCTCAGTTGGCTACCTTGGTGAATCAGGCTGTGAATCAGGCGTTACCTCAGTTAGTGGCGCAGGTTGTACAGGCAATGCAGCAGCCGCCACCAGAAATTCCTAAACAGGAGAACCCGAGAAATAATGGTCAACATGCAAACGAAGAGGAAGTGAATACAGATGGTATTGATCAGCAAGTGGTTCCAATGTATGTGTGGTTGGAAAGGTTTCAAAAGCAGAAACCACAGGCATTCAGTTCAGCTCTAACTCCAATTGATGCAGAGAATTGGATTGCCCACTTAGAGAAGATTTTCGATGTGTTGGGGTGCTCGGATAATCAGAAAGTGTTGCTAGCTGCTTACAAGCTGGAAGAGGATGCGCAGAGGTGGTGGAAAGCGTTGAAAACAACAAAGGGTAATGGTTATGTTGAGGCACTTAGCTGGGCAGAGTTTTGTGAGGTCTTTTATCAGCAGTATTTTCCAGCTGCTGATAAAGAGGCCTATGCCAGAGAGTATCTGTCTATTCGGCAGAAAGATGATGAGTCCATTACCGATTTCATGACCAGGTTCACCAGGTTGGCAGGTTTTGCGGGAACGTCTGCAGGGACTGCAGCAGAACAGGCGGAAAAGTTCAAGTGGCGGATTCATTATAGGTATCGCCAACATCTCATTAACACCAAGTTTACGGATGTATCGGCGGTGGCTAATGCGGCCAAGAACATTGAGATGGAGCGGCAGGACTTTTGGACTTCCAAACCGGAAGGGAGTCGAAAGAGGGACAGAGATGACCAGCAGGGTCAAGCTTCGGGTCAGCATGGGAGAAATCAAGGTGGTCAGTGGAACAGAAATCGTGGTGTTCAGCAAGGGCAGTGGCGTGGCCAGAATCAGAACAGGGGCTATCAACAGATGCCTCAACAGGGGCAAAATCGTCAGCTTCAGCTACCTTGGTATGGACAGAATCGTCAGCAGGGGAATAATCGTCCGCAGGGGCAAAATCAGGGCCGTTATCCGGGACCAGCTGGTGGGGGTAACCCGAATCTTATTCCGATAGCTCCTTGTGCTATTTGTGGGGCTATTCATCCGGGGAGGCAGTGTCACAGACTCATCGGTGCATGCTTCTTGTGTGGACAGATGGGTCACATTGCTAGGGATTGTACCGGTCCACGCGGAAATGGTGGAGGTGGTAATAATGGTGGCAATGGAGGTCAGCGTCAGGGTGGCCGAGTGTTTGCTTTGACGTATAACCAGGCGGCGGGCGCACCAGGTACTGTTTCTGGTACTCTTTTAGTTGGCAATCACGAGGCTTCTATTTTATTTGATACGGGTTCTACTCATTCTGTTGTTGCTCAGTCTTTTGTTCGGCACCTGGGTGTGCCATCTCAGTCTTTGAATTCGGTTATGTCTATTGCTACCCCGATGGGGACTTCTGTTGTTATTTCTGATTTGTATCGGGGGTGTCCGATCAGTTTTGGGGATAAGATCCGTAGTGTTAATCTTCTTCCGATGTGTATGCACGATTTTGATGTCATTCTTGGGATGGACTGGTTGGATAAACACCAAGCCACTATCGATTGTCAGGCGAAGAAGGTTATATTCGGAGATATGAAATCTCCAGAATTCGTGTTTCAGGGTTCTCAGCCGAGTAGGGTGTTGAAGTTGATTTCAGCTTTGAAGGCTGGAAAGTTGGTAGCAAAGGGTTGTGAGGGGTATTTAGCATTTGTGAAGGATACCTCTAAGGGTGAGTCTCGTATTGGGGATGTTCCTATTGTTCGTGACTTTCCCGATGTGTTTCCTGAGGAGTTGTCAGGGTTGCCACCGCAGCGAGAAGTGGAGTTTGCTATTGAGCTTGTTCCTGGTGCGGAGCCTATCTCTAAGGCACCGTATCGGATGGCACCGTTGGAGTTGCAAGAGTTAAAGGAACAGTTGCAGGAATTGTTAGATCATGGTGTGATTCGCCCGAGTGTTTCACCATGGGGCGCTCCGGTCTTGTTTGTTAAGAAGAAGGATGGGTCTATGAGGCTGTGTATAGACTACAGGGAGTTGAACAAGATTACCATCAGGAATCGGTATCCATTGCCGAGGATTGATGACTTGTTTGACCAACTTCAAGGGGCGAAGTATTTTTCGAAGATAGACTTGAGGTCGGGATATCATCAGTTGAGGGTGAGGGATGAGGATATCCCTAAGACGGCTTTTCGTACTCGGTATGGGCATTACGAGTTTTTGGTGATGCCATTCGGTGTGACTAACGCTCCGGCGGTGTTTATGGATTTAATGAATCGGGTGTTTAGGGAGTACCTGGACCAATTTGTCATTGTCTTTATTGATGACATTTTGGTTTACTCTAAGTCTAAGGAAGAGCATGAGGAGCATCTTCGCACAGTATTAGGAATTTTGCAGAAAGAGAAGTTGTATGCTAAATTCTCTAAATGCGAGTTTTGGTTGGAGCAGGTTGCATTTTTGGGCCACGTTGTTTCTGCTGAAGGCATTAAGGTGGATCCTGCGAAGGTTGAGGCTATCACTAAATGGCCAAGACCTACTACAGTGACGGAGATTAGGAGTTTCTTGGGTTTGGCAGGGTATTATAGGCGGTTTGTGGAAGGGTTTTCCTTGCTTGCCTTACCATTGACTCAGTTGATGAGAAAGGGCGTGAAGTTTATGTGGAATGAGGAGCGCGAGAAAAGTTTTGAGGAGTTGAAGAAACGGCTTGTGACAGCTCCTATACTTGCATTGCCGTCGGGGACAGGAGAATATCAGATTTATAGTGATGCTTCTAAGAAGGGCTTGGGGTGTGTTTTGATGCAACACGGTAAGGTGATCGCTTATGCTTCTAGGCAGCTTAAACCTTATGAGGTGAACTACCCCACACATGATTTGGAGTTGGCAGCGGTGATCTTTGCCTTAAAGATTTGGAGGCATTATTTGTATGGAGAGACTTGTGATATCTTCACCGATCACAAAAGTCTTAAATACATTTTCACTCAGAAGGAGCTCAATATGAGGCAGAGGCGTTGGTTGGAGCTTCTAAAAGATTATGATGCGAGGATTCAGTATCACCCGGGGAAGGCAAATGTGGTTGCAGATGCTCTTAGCCGAAAGAGTTCAGGGAGTGTAGCTGCCCTTATTACACAACCTCAGCTTATTTCAGATATGGAGCGGATCGAGTTGGAGTTGTATGTACGAAGTTCAGATGGGCTTTTGGCGGGTATGAGAGTGGAGCCCTCTCTTATCTCGCGAGTCAAGGAAGCTCAAAAAGAAGATGGGGAGTTGTGGAGTATGACGCAGAATTTAGAGGAGGGCAAGCAGCCCGAGTTTCGTATTGATGACCATGGTGTGATTTGGTTGGGTGAGCGGTTGTGTGTACCGTCCGATCCAATCATTCGGGAGGCGGTGTTGGCTGAGGCTCATAGTTCGCCATTTTCAATTCATCCAGGTTCTACGAAGATGTATAGGGATTTGAAGAAGAATTTTTGGTGGAATGGGATGAAACGAGACGTGGCTGAATATGTTGGAAAGTGCCTCACTTGTCAACAAGTGAAGATAGAACATCAACGAGCTAGTGGGTTGTTGCAACAGTTAGACATTCCAGTGTGGAAGTGGGAGGATATCACGATGGATTTTGTGACTGGGTTGCCGAAGACTTTCAGGAAAAATGATGCCATATGGGTAGTGGTGGACCGATTGACAAAATCGGCACACTTTTTGGCTATCCATGAGGGTTACTCGGTGGATAGGTTAGCACATATCTTTCAGCAGGAGATTGTTAGACTTCATGGTACTCCGGTGTCTATTGTTTCAGATCGGGACCCACGGATCACTTCACGGTTCTGGAAAGGGTTTCAACGAGCTTGGGGTACTCGGCTCAACTTCAGTACTTCTTTCCATCCGCAAACTGATGGTCAATCCGAGCGGACTATTCAGACATTAGAGGACATGTTGAGGTCTTGTGCACTTGAGTGGTCGGGTAATTGGGATGATTACTTGAGCCTAGTTGAGTTTGCTTACAACAACAGCTGGCATGCAAGTATTGGGATGGCTCCTTTTGAGGCATTGTATGGTAGAAAGTGTCGGGCACCAACTTGTTGGGATCAGGTTGGCGAAAGGGCCATAGAAGGGCCTGAGTTAGTCCAAATCACTACGGAGAAGGTAGCGGTGGCTAAGGAGAAATTGAAGACGGCTCGATCACGGCAGAAGTGTTATGCTGATAAGCATAGGAAGACTTTAGAGTTTGAGCCTGGGGAGCATGTGTTTCTAAAAGTTTCTCCTTGGAAGGGCATTCGGCGATTTGGCTTGAAAGGGAAATTTAGTCCGCGTTATATTGGACCATTTGAGATTCTGGAGAGGATTGGTGAGGTTGCATATCGGTTAGCTTTGCCTCCACAGCTAGCTCATGTGCACAATGTGTTCCATGTGTCGGTATTGAGAAGTTATCATTATCATCCGTTGCACGTGGTGCAATATCCATTCGATAAGATTCGGGAGGATCTTACTTGTGATGAGCAAGCCGAGGCAATTTTGGATCGTCAAGAGAGGATTATGAGGAGGAAGACTATTCCGTTTGTTAAGGTTCTGTGGAGGAACCATTCGGAGCGAGAAGCCACTTGGGAGATGGAGGAGTCTATTCGAGCGGAGTATCCACATCTCTTTGAAAATTAGGTGTGTTCCATTCTTTTAATTCCGGGGACGGAATCCTTTTTAAGGGGTAGGTGATGTAATACCCGAAAAAAAAATGATTTTGTTTTAAAACATATTAATTGGACTTTGTTTCTTATTTGGGCTATTATTTTGTTTGGGCCAAATTAATCAGTAAAATTTGTGGACTATAATAAGTAAATGGATTATATTAATTTGGGCCTTTATATTATTTGGGTTAATTTATATTTGTGTAAATTTAGTTTTTTTTTAATCCAATTAATTAAGAGGATAAACATAATAGATAATTAATAAATAAATAGACACTAAAACCTAATCACAAGTGCTGCAAATCAGAAAAGAAAAGAAGAGAGAAGCGGCGGCAATAGTGTTAGAAGGAAAAAAAAAAGGGAGTACTTGACAAGTGAAGTTTTGTTTCAGAAGGTAAATTAAACAATTTTGCCAATTATATAGATAATGAGTAGGATATGTTGGATATTTGTTTGTTTTGTTGCTATGTAAGATTTGTAAGCATGAATCAGTATAATTAAAGAGAGAGTACTACTTGAATTTCGTGCACCTATATATATAATTATTATATTATATTATTTTTATTTTATTTTATTTTTTTTTTCAACCTTATTATTGCTATTTTTAAATTCCAAATAATAGAAGTTTTAGCTTGCTGGAATTTTTTTTAGGTGTTATGTACGTAATTGAATTAAAATTTATATTATTAATTATTAATAAATATGCACTTTATATGAACTATAACCATAGGACTTTGGTTATTTAGTAATCTGGAATACAAGCATGGTCGGTAAGTAGTATGTATAATATTTTAGTAATTAATTATTATAAGGATTAAACTTATAAACTATTTTGAGATTTTTTTTATATATTAAACTAAACTGAATCTTTTTGTTATTAAAAATTATAACAATTACTTAATAATAAATTTACTGGTGTCATGATATCAATGACTAGATTTGTAATAAAGTTTTATTTTTTTATTTTATTAGATCGACTTGAAGGAGATTAGCATAATCTTATTTAAATTTTGGGTATTACATTGCTTAATCCAGGTACGGATTCTGTACTCTTTCAGCAAGACTCTTTTGTTTTTAATTCGTTCGTTTCGTTATTCGTTTCGAAATTTAGTATTGTCTCTCATAATTATTCCTTGTCAATTTATTGTGATAAATTTATTTTGACGTGGTATTAGAACTCACATTGTACTCTTTAGACTAGTGTGTCATGTCTAAATTTTATTTTTATATTTATAGTGATGTACATGTTAGTATATTTTAGAGACTTGTGTTGACGATTCGTTCGATTTAACATGTACATGTTAGAACCCCTTTATGTTGATATTTTGTCGCATGTGTTGTGACATTATATTTTGTTAGAATACCGTAGGGTATACCTGAGCTATAACCACCTGTGGGGGTACCACAGGCATGTCCTCTTGGCACCGAGGCATGACACCTTCCGTGGCGGTGTGATCAGTCCACGGCGTCTCCGTTTTGTGCTCCAGTGGGAGTTGGCCATTTGGTGTTTTGTTGTGGGAGGCGTATGGGTCGACCCTAGTTTTTGTTCTGTTCTGTTCTGCGGATTGGTGATGTTTGTGCCAAACACGCCTTCCGATTTTGCACGCATTTGTATTGCGCAGTCCGATGTGTGATTGCCTGTGTGGCATTATTCGATTGCCTGTGTGGCATTATTTGACTTGCCTGTATGGCAAGGTATATTGCTATATTTTGAGCTCGGTATGAAATAACACCCAGCCATTTGATTCAGCCTACCATTTTATTGTGTTAGTTTATTCGTTTCGTTTCAGTTCGTTTTGTTCAATTCATTTAATTGAGTTAGTTATTTCGGTTCACTTCTTGTATTCTATATCCGTACTGGGCATTTGGCTCATGCTGTGTTTTTCTTCCGGCAGGTAATCAGGGGGATCAAGGGCAAGTGTGACGAGAGCTTCCTTTAATCCAATGGTTTAGAAATGTCCTGTTTAGACTTGATATGTCATTTATTTAGAATTGTAATAAATTAATTAGATTGTGGTTTGAGCCAGTGTGGCATTTATTATGGTTTGTCTTATAATATTTAATTATTATGAGATTACTCTTTTGTGGTTTAGAGCCTTGTGATCTTCCTTAGTTCTGTTGTGTTTTGAGTAACCTCTCTTTCTATTTTGGAAAGGGGGTGTTACAGTAATGGAAGAAGTGCCCATTAACATTGGTCACATTCACTTTGAAGTGATTAGTCTGGAGTGAAATTTTTTGCCCCTTGGATGCCATGCCACATCTAGCTATTGGTACTCGCACATTCTTCTTCTTAACTGGTTCAGCAATAGGATCTGCTTCTGCCCGAATTGGAACAACATCTGCAGGAACAGGAGGAGGCGGAGGCAGAGCCTCCTCTGCTGCCCCGTTACCTTCTTGTTCAAATGAAGCCATTACCCGATCCTATATATCAAATATTTCAACCGATGTTATAAAAACTGAAATCCATGAAAATGGAAAGTATAGTCACTATCAGGTGCAAAAGCAAACTGGGCTGTGTGACTACTTCGGCTTAAGTTTAAGCAATCAACTAGTTAGAAAGGTGAGATAAGTACTCGACTCAATCTGCTTGACACCAGATGTGATCAACAAACATAAGGGCATGCTTATACTTTTTCTATTTAGAAAAAGAAAAGGCAAAGCCAAATAAACCTAGGATAATGAGTTATAAAAAAATCTATGCATTCCAAAACAAGTTCTACAGTCTCTTTAATCAACTACCAAAAGCAGAAACTGCTGGATATTCTGAAATATATATCCTTAAAAGTGAAGTAGTTAAAATATTAGGGTTCTAAGAAGCATGTTAGCATAATATACTTAGAGTTCATAAATTATAAACTTCCAAAAGGAGGAGAAAAATTCATGTCACCAAGGAATTAGAACCCGTATCCTGTGTCAGAACTCACATGATAAGGCTCTGTGACAGAGCACCCAACCATATGGAAGGCTTGAATATATATAACAAATGGTGTATGGCCACGATGTAGAATCCAAAAGGCATAACATCTCCAAAAGTTAAAAATGTACATGTTTTTACAAGTATCCAAACATTAAAATTTAAAACAGTTGAAACCACAAAGTCACCAAAGACATCCAGAGAATATGCCAGAAAACAATTATACATAGATACTGATATGCAATGACAAGCATTTCCAAAAGGAGGGGATGTTTGGCTACATGCGGATTTTAGAACAAAGGAAAGTGACATTTTCTCATTTTTGAGACTGTAAGCCCAGACCAAAAAATAGATAAGGAACTAGATCTAAAATCTTAAGCAAACATTAGAACAAGACCCTAAAACATATTTATGTTCTTTATACAAATGCAGAACAAGAGGATTGAAAAATATATATATATCCTTGAAAAAATTATAAAACTTTACCCCATCAGGAGGATTTAAAGTTTTAAGATTATTCACCAAACAAAAGAACTAAGGTTCTGAGACATAACAACAAAAGACCTCTTAAAATCCCCAAAATAGTAAAAGACACCAAATTACATGACTGCGGTTAGAGAAGGGAACAAATACATAAAAAGAGACCCTCTCCTTGTACTAGCAGAGGCCTTGATCTGAAAAATGTGGAGCAAACTATTAGTAAACCCTTAATACAAACACCAAAACAGAGAAATATTCTACTTTGGAGACTTTCATAAACCATAACAAACAAAGAAAATGCACAAGTATGTCCATAAACGTTCAACTGAACACTAAACAAGCCATGCATGCTATAAAATGAATATTACTTCTAGATTTACCTAGATATTAGCCGTAGCTTGAGAAGTGAGAGAAAAAAGTACTGAAACACTGAAAAACAAGCAAAAAAATTATTTATCAAGCTCGTCAGAAATCAATACGAAGATTCAAACTAATTTTACCCAAAACACAACAATATTCTTCAATTTCCTCTGCAGAAGCTCAAAAATACTTTATAAAGAATTAAAAAGTGCTAATGGGGTAAATTTCTGTCTAAGGGAACTTGAAGTATGTAAGATAAGGAAGAGAATGACTTTGGAACGATCTCATTCCGAGTTATAACGAATAAGTTATGAGATTGTAAAGGAAGACTCTCAAACATGTTCAACACTTGGAAAAAAAAATCAAGGTTTGATGCCTGGCGCCGCAGCGCCATTTAAACCTTGGAAGGCGGCGCAGCAGCGCCAGCCTGGGGAGGAAGGTACTGGTGAGTGGCGCTGTAACGCGATGAAGAGAGAAGGAACCGGCGCCGCAGCGACGGTGCAAGGCAAGGCACAGTAATGACCTTTTAATTGCTCAACTCCTGGGGGGGAAATGTAATGAAAGATAAATAACATATAGTTCATCGAATGTAGCATTTAATCAAGTAACTTAAACCTTTAGTAAAGGTTAAACGGAAAGATTAAATGAGATTAAAAGATAGAGAATGTAAACGCAACGCGGTTGCGATGAATGATCGGTCTTAGCATACAACGAACCGTATGTCTTGGACATTAAGAAAAAAATAATGAACGATATCAAGAAAGCCTTAACGAACGGTAAAAAGATTAATGAAAGTCCGAGTGTGAGTCGGATGGAGACTGTTAGAATGAAATATAAGCGTTAAACACTTTAACCGACGTGAGGGTTGAGTGTACGCGAATATTAAACGGGCAGAACCTACACCCTGTGTATGGTTTGACCGTAAGATAATGAAAACCAATGATTAAACCTGCGGATGGTGAAGAAACTGAATTAAAGACAATGACATATAATGTTAAGAATCCGAGTAATGATTATAACTTGGATGACGTTCTGAGTCGAATGAACCGAACGTTGTAAGATAAGAATAAGGTAATATAAAATGATTAGACGATAAAGAATGAATCCTGAGGTGTGGCATTTAATTGCCAAAAAGCCATAAGGAATAAGAATCTGACTTAACGAACATTATAGTTTAATGATTCAGATAAGTTAAGATAAGTTTAGGTTGTGGTACAATCGTAATCTTTGATGGTTGACATATGGGAGCTGGGCTAAACA
Organism: Panax japonicus; assembly: GCA_020205505.1. Lineage (NCBI taxonomy): Eukaryota > Viridiplantae > Streptophyta > Magnoliopsida > Apiales > Araliaceae > Panax > Panax japonicus. The sequence continues at coordinate 20,292,165 of CM035108.1, read as the reverse complement.
ATTCCTTTAGAGAGCGGAGGTATGTACGAAACTGGCAACCGATCTAATTCACTGTGAAAAACAGTGTAGACAAGACGGGAACTTGTTTGTTGGTTATTTGTGGGAAACCACTTAGAGTACCATATGGACTAGTAGCAGAGACACGTTGTGTGCTGAGTCCTAGAAGAGTTATAAGAAGAAGATAAGAATGCAAATCATCAAAGATGATGATCGTATAAGTAAAACATCTTTGTATGTCATGAAGCCGTAAACCGGTAAAGAAAGTTGGTCACGTAAACTTAGTTTGTAAGAATACGAACCCTAAGAAGTAAAGTTAAGCTTAAAACCAATGCGTAAGTCAAGTATATGACTAATTGGTGTATGTGTTATTACCTTATGTGCTATATAAGAATTAAAATAAGCAGTTCAGCGTAAACTTTAAGCTGTAGCTGTGCATAATGCAAGTTTCCTAACTTCATTCATATTTGAAATGAATGCTAGTTTCTTAAACTTCTCAGATGTTGAACATGAGAATTTTTATCTATGTGTGAATGTGTGATATTTGTACAAGGTGGTAGAACGTATGAGGCTTTGTGCCATCATTTGAACACTTCGGTGTTTCTATGATATGAACTGTTTTGTGGTTGAACTGTTCAATATGAAAATGTTCTGTTTATACATGAACCGTTATTGTTAAGTCTGTGCTAATGATTGTCAGACAGGATGTGTATGAAAAAGGTAGAAGAATAAAAGTATTTCAAAGTGAATGTTATTAATGTTTTAAAATGATAGGAATCAAAATTATTCCTATTATTCAAGCTACTTCATAACCTTTGTTCGGTTATCGAAGTTGTTTAAATTCTTGAAGTTATTTGTTCAACTGCTATGACTTGCTGAGCAATTGAATGCTCACACTTGTTTTAAATGAAATTTTTTTTCAGCGAACGATGTTAGAAGAACTTAAAGATCCCGCAAAGATCAAGTTAATTGGTATCCAGAAGAAATACCATTCAGTATATGAATGAGCGTGAAGATCAATTGAAGAATAGTAATGAAGAATAGTTTAATTAAACTATTGTTAGTTTAATGAAATGTTATGTATCCTTGGTGGCGGATGAAAGTCACTCTTGTAAGATGTAAAGAATAATATAATTATCATTATTTGTAATGAACGAGGTTATAAGGTATTAAAACCTGGGAATTGAGAATGTATGTTGTTATATTTCACTATAAAATGATGTATGTTTGGAAGAATGATGTACTCGTGATGCACGAAATCTGGGTGTGAAGATAAACCGGATTTTGGGGCCTTACAATACATGACAACCGGTTGTCATGTGTATTATTTGAAAAACCAATCTTACAACCGTCGATCAACATAATAGATGGCAATGATTGAATTTTATAAAGACCATCTTTGACAAAAAAAATCACGGCAATCTTAGAAAGGAAAAACAACATAGATTTGTCGTTGATGAGTGCATGGCTTTGAGGCGAGAGTACATCGCACATTGGGAGGCTTACATGGACCATCTTAAGGGACAGCAGTACAAAATTTCTAACTATGTGAAACTTGATTCATACATGGCTTGGTACGATAAAATTACACATAGGAAACTGCATCGCCCTCGACGGGGAAGGGGACCCAAACCCTACTTACGAGCCTCAGACTGTTTACAGCCAGCAACATCATCTTATAAATATGGTATTGAAACATTATTAAATTTAACTTTGTGTAGTACATTAAATTCTGCATATTACATTTATTGATCTTATTTACTATTACTAATACCGTGTTCGTCTTACATGACATGTTGAGAATGCAAAGTAATTACTTGATAAGTGTTAACTTTTATTCAGATGCCTCCAGACTATGTAGTTGAGAAACAAGGATGGGACCACCAATACAATGTATACAACTCTGAAGTCAGAGGGAACACGGTAACTTAGGAGGGGGGTTCAATGGTGAAGGATCTCATTCCAAATTCTCCCAATGAAACCAAGAGTGAGGGGAACTAAGTAATTATGTAGTACAAGAGAGTTACATCCCCACCATGCAGGCTTATATTCCCTCATATTCATTCGAGACTGACTTCATAGATAAGACATAATTTGTGATGCCCCCAAAATAGGTATACACAACCCATTCTGAGTCGCCAAATACATGGTATATAATTTAAATATAAACTTCATTTATACAACTATTAATTATCGTGTAAAATACGACAAAATATACGCTGTGAGTTTTAATACAAATATTGTCTCGTAGACAATATCAAAACTCAAATAAAATTCTCATTACAATTATTGTCACACTATTTTACAAAATAGCGAGGGTTACTAAAATAACCATCTTGGACCATTACTCCACTCCCCGACTAGTCCCAGCTACATTCTCGCCTCCTGAGAAAAATAATAAAACCAAAAGGAAAAGGGTGAGCTTAATTAGCCCAATAAAGAATATTATGACTAAGATAATGTAGAACAAATTATCCTTAGTCCTTTACAGGAAAAAATCTGATAGAATACAATAGACAACAAGTTTTAGATCAACAACTGCAGCAGAAATAACAATCCATTAGAAGAGTCAAGTAGTGCATGATGTCTACTATCTTCTATGATTTAAAAGTCCATCATGAATATTTTATCCCTGTAACACCAATCAATAAATATTTTAAATCAATGAATTATCCATGCACTACGGGCTAAAGATATTAGTTTGTATCACCAGTGGTCATGATCATGCAAAACAACTGTCCATCTATGCACTACGGGCCAAAGAGGACTTTCACCACATCATTTGTCTGTAACATTACAGGTTATGATTATACCAATAAACAATTTCTGGTCATAATCATACCAATCAACAATCCATCTATGCACTACGGGCCAAAAATGACTTTCACCACAATATAAGCATGAGGATGATGGCAATGATATAATGAATCAATCAAGTGAGATCAAGGATAAATATTAGATATTTATAAGTCAATTTATCCAGAGTTCAAGAATATCCAAATTGTCAACATGATAATTAATTATGGAGAAAAATTCAAAAATGATATTCATGTAAAAATAATTTGGACAGAAAAGAAACTAATTTTATCGTGAATAGTACCCCGGGTGAATAGTACCCGAGAGAATAGTACCTGTGACACCCCCAAATCCGGGTACTTCATTCCCACAGGATTTGGTGCTTACTATCCAAAACAATTACTTCTAACTACTCATGATCAAAGATAGCTATGTAAATTAAACAGCTGAAATAGTAATCCATCCCTTTATAGGGTTACATCAACGTAAATCAAATCCCAGGTAATCTAACATTAAAATATTACATAAGTTTGCGGAATACATCACAAAATAATTTTAGTCTTATATTATAAGTTCAATAAATAAAATTAAATATGTCTTCATCATTTGAACATCTTGCCATTGCCTTTGCTAGAAGACGGCTCATCAACTTTCTCAACTTTAGTTGCAATGTTAAATGCAAGAGTGAGGAAATAATTGATCACTAATATAAAGAATGGTAAATAGTAGTAACATAAGGTTAATCAATGAATATTGAATAATAGAGAACTTGTTCTATGAATCAAGAATAGAAAACAAGCTCAGGATTTATATCTAAGGGTCTTTAAGACCATAAACTATGTCCCGAGGTTATTAAGTACTTCTACTTTAACCTTTAACAATCATTAGACTATACAGACCTTAACTTTCATACTTAAGGGGATCAGTCCTTCGTACCATGTATTGTGCACAAACATCTAAATGCTAACACATACATAATCCCCTATATTAGGGTTGTTCATCTCAGTTTGACTTTAGGATTTCCGCACTAAAGGAAGTTTAGTTTGGAATAGCTTAACAGTGATTCTAGAATTTTAGAACACTCATCAATACAATTGAATAGACATTGTATATATAAAGTGTTACATCCAAAGGAATTAGAAAATCTCATTTGAAACAATGAACTTGAACAGTTTATACTTTGAAGAACAAGAAATAAAAGTTAGGAACTTGCTCAATGTAAAATAATTAGAATACAAAAGTTTGCATAATTGTAAACATGGTAGAACCAAGAAATTTGCTCAACATAAGAGTAGTGTTTAGGAAACTTGCCTCGTGTGTAAGCTACACAATTACTACAAACGTTCGCTAAATACCCTACATATACCATTAAGATCACAATACCAATTAGTTATATTAAAATTAACTTCATGGGTTTACTTCTTATTTTAGTCAAGTATATAATCTCTAGATTAGGATTTGATTATCCTAGTCATTCATGTACCATGAATCTTGAACTCCTAGTTATATAACAGTACCTGATATGGTGATTGCATAACAACACAAATTCTCATGACATCACATTACAAACTTTCACAACTTACTAATTCATAATTTATAGTTTCAACATTGTGATTACAATATGTTATTACGTCTCATAACACGTTTTAGGTTCCTTTACAATCATTAAAGTATGCTAAGGTAACATTCCCCAAGTTCTGCTGTTAAAAGTTCATTACTGGGTCTACTAGACCACTGGCGCGGTCGCGCCCAAGTTACTCTTGGGTCCAGCGCGCCCACGCGGCAGCGCGCCCGCGCTCGACTCCAAATCAGTTTTTAGAATACGAACACAGACTCTGTTTTAAGCTAAAAATTCCAATTTCACGGTAACATGGATAAACCCACACACTGAAAATCCTACCAAAGTCACATATCATATACACTTAACCAATTAACACCTAAATCTCACAAACAACCACATTCTAAAGGATTATAAAATCATGTTTTGCTATTTTCTTCAATTTCAACATATTTAGTAATTTAAATCACCAAACCTTCAATTCTTAACCAAATTAGGCCATTTCAATTGCATTGTTTTTGTTTCTTAACATACTAACACAATTCATAACCAATTTGCAGATTATAATCAGAATTGAACATCTATTTTGGCCTTACATAAGCCATTTTGTACACACAAAACATTGTTAACTCACAATTTCTTCTTCAAACCATTTTTCCATGAATTAATCCCTAAATACTACTTATGTACGATAATTATCAGATTTATATTCATATAATCAACACTTTAAACTCCAATCCAACAAAATTAATTATAGAGAACTAAAATTACAAAACTAAAACTTGGAAATTTAGGAATGGATTATACCTTAATCCTTTGTTAGCAAGATAATAACAAGGTTTTAGCAATCCTTTCTCTTCCTCTTCACAACAAAACTCTCAATTTCTCTCTAGGTGTTTCCTTCCTCTCTATATTCTCCATGTTTCTGAACCTTAGTAAAAATACGCGTAGAAGTAAACTGATATAGGCCTCCCACATTCATCAGTTAAAAAAACAAAGCGCCTAACAGTTATATTATGCCAAAGGCCACAAGGCTATGTTTGGCTACAACTTAGATTAGGTTTCTAATTTATTTTTATGTTACTTATATTATATAGTAACATTTGTCACGCATTTTTATTTAATTAATTTAATAACTTACAACTACAATTATAATTTCCATTATAATTATATTTATACTTAACAAATTATTACATATTTAATTTATTATTTCATTAAATTAAATCTTCCAATCATAAAATTACTATTCATTAATTTAATTATTATAAAACATTTTAACTAAATTATTACAGCACAAGTTCATCAATTATTTATTTATCTCAATAAATAAATCAATTAAAATATTTATTTAATTTAATAAATATTTTTAAATTACATAAAAATTCTTGGTCGTTACATCTTTCCATCCTTAAAAGGATTCTGTTCCTAGAATCACGACTCAATAAATTCATTCGTTACATTTTTCTCTCCTTAACAAGATTCTGTCCTCAGAATCGCTATACAAAATTAAGCAAACAACTGAGGGTGATTTTTCATCATAACATCTTCAAGTTCCCATGTAGCTTATTCAGCACTGTGGTATCTCCAGATTACCTTAACAGAAGGTATTACTTTATTCCTTAGTACTTGCTCTTTCCTGTCAATAATCTGAATAAGAACTTCTTCATATGACAAGTCTTTTTCAAATTGTAGTGGTTTATATTCTATAACATGTTTATAATCGGGCTTATATGGCCTTAACACCGAAACATAGAAAATGTTATGAATATGTTCTAGTTCCAGAGGTAGAGCTACCTCATACGCCACTTCACCAACTCGTCGCAGCACTTCAAAAGATCCTATAAACTTTGGGCATAGTTTTCTCTTTTTACCAAATCGGATTTTCCCTTTCCAGGGAGACACTTTTAAGAAAATTAAACTACCGGTTTCAAATTCCCGATTTTGTCGGTATTGATCAGCATATTTCTTTTGCCTATCTTGTGCAGCTATCAATCTCGCTCAAATCACCTTGATGATATCGACAGTTTGTTGCACCAATTCTGGACCTAACAACTATCGTTCACCTACTTAGTCCCAGCATAACGGAGTTCTGCATTTCTTTCCGTATAACTTTTCGTAAGGCAACATACCAATACTCGCGTGATAACTGTTATTATATGAAAATTCAACCAAAAGTAGATGGTTATCCCAATTTCCTTTAAAATCCATAATACATGCTCTGAGCATATCCTCTAATGTCTGAATTGTCCTCTCACTTTGTCTGTCGGTTTGAGGATGATACGATGTGCTCATTCTCAACTGCGTTCCCAAGCATTCCTGTAGTCGTTTCCAAAAATTTGATGTGAAACGTGGATCTCTATCTGATACAATGGACACCGGAACACTATGCCTTGAAAAATTTCCTTCACGTACAGTTTTGCCAACCGATCTAGGTTAAATGTAACGCCCTAGAAAATTTGAATTTTTGAGAATTAAAATTTTATTTAATTATGTGGATTTAATGAATTTAATTAATTAATTATGAGAGTAAGCTATTTGAAGGTCGTTCTATGACCTAGACATATTGGAATGTCGTAGTATTTTGGCTACGTGGTAGAATTAAAGTGTTTGAATTTCCAAGACGAAAATAAAAGTTTTTTGAGAAATTTTTCGAAAAACATTATTCACGCATTTCTGCTCGGGAATTCTTTTTGAACTTCTGAGAAATACGTAATGATAGAATATCGAGGTGAGATAGAATATCCAATAATATTTCAGTTATGGCAAACGCAGTTTTTCGCTTGCGGACTTAAAACCTAACGATTAGGGAAAGTGAGTTCCGAGAAGGAATTTAAATGCGTATAATGAATTAAAGCTATGATTGTATAATACGTAGGTATTGTACGAGGTAATGAATACGAGTATAATACGAGGTATTATACGAGTGTGTGTAAATGATGGAATGTCGTATATTAAATAAGTATACGAAGTGGAATACGAGAATTATATGTAGATTATACATTATAAGGCTTTAAGCCATATGTAATAAATTTGTAGGAATGTGTAGGAGATTGTAATGTCCAATTGGGATAATAATAAAGCCCAATACGAAATAATGTTAAAGCCCAATTATTTGTAATGTTAAGTCCAATGTAAATTATTGAACAAGCCCAAATGTTTGTTTAATTATAAGCCCAATGTATAAGATAAGTTAATTAAGATAATTGAATGAAAAGTCCAAGATAAGATCCAATGGGTAAAGCTTGATCCATGGGCAACCCATGGGTGAATTAGTGATCAAGAATTTTGTGTGATGAGCAAGTAGACTTAAGTGTTAAGCAAAGGATAAGTTAAGTAACTTAAAGGCTAAGTAAAGTGCTTATGTGTGATGAGCAAGTAAAGTGCTTATGTGTGGTGAACAAGTAAAAGTTGTGATGAGCAAGTAATGGATAAGCTAGGTGACTAGCAAGTATACTTAATGGCTAAGTAAGTGTGATGATCAAGTAGACTTAATAGCCAAGTTTACTTAATAGCTAGGTAAAGGAATAGTAAGGAGGTGATTAAAGAGGTGGAGTGACTTTATGACCATTATACCCTAACTTAGGAAATCCTATAAATAGGAAGCTTGCTAGCTCATTTGTTAGTTGTTAAATTTTCATCCAATTACTTATAGCTTATTGGTTAGAGAGAATAAACTATAAAAGCTAGAACAAGTTAGCCTTTGAGAATTCAAGAAGTAAGAAGGAGATTAAAGATGAACTAAGTGATCTTCATAGGTAAGAACTTAAACCATAATTCTCTTTCTCTTCAATTATTAGAGAAGTGGGTAGTGGTAGAACATGTATGCTAAGAAATGATAAGAAGGATTAATCAATGGACTTAAGCCGTATAAGTCATAAATAAGTAATTCAAACTTAATTAAGTTATGAACTCATGAGGAACTTAGATGAACTTCTCATATGTATATTTTAAAGATTTTATGATAATAAGAAACAAAAATGGTGGTTAAAAGACTTAATCTATAATAAGTCATGAGAAAGGAATTCATAAGTAGTTCATACTTTTATAAGTTATAAACTAATGAAGAACAAGTAATAAATTATCATGTTTATAAGTTAATGAAGTATGTATGTTAAGATGTTAATATAATGGATTGAATCCATTTAAAGCGAAGACCAAATCATAAGAAATGAAATTATGCCGAAATTCACACGATTGGACGTTAATCGTCGAATTCGTGAAATTCTCGGAATGTTAGTTGAATTTTGATATTGAGCTTGGAAACATTAGTTTTCAATGGAAGCAAGTCTTATTTGGCATTATAGAGTTGCGGACTCGAGAATGACCGAATTCTGACTTAGAACGAAGAAACGAGCATTGAACGTTCAAGAACGTTTATCGTTTTCGTTAAAAATGAACTAATAGGTAAATTTTTAGAAAACGAAGTCAAATAGATAAAATTCTTACATGAACGTGTAGAGTTTGTAATTTGTGAACCGTAGGCTTCTGAACGAGCCAATTCGGACTTATAATGAAGAAGTTATGAGTCCGGGAGTTTCGTAAAATTTTCAAATTTTGCAAACTAGCTTAGGCACAGAGTTGGCGCCGCGATGCCAACCCAAGGCCAAATGGGTGGCGCAGCAGCGCCGTAACAGTGTAAGGGCATACTGCTAACTCACGTCGCGGCGCGAGATAAGAGCTATGTGTGGCGCCGCGGCGCCAGTCCCAGAGTTTTGACAGACAAGAATGTTTACAAGTATAGAAGGAAAGATAACTCATTAGTAATGAAATAAGGTGTTAATATAACATTGCTAAGGCATTGTTAAACACTTAATGTATGATGATTAAAGGTTGATAACCAATTGAAGATGAACGTAATGAGAACAACTGTTGGGTAAAATCTATATACGCACAACACGCAAGTATACATGGTCAACAAGTAATAGAGTGATGAGTAGAGTATCGTTCCCACAGAGATAAATTAGCAAATACCTTAACTCACAATTACCAATCTTCTATTAACCCTAAATTTATTAAACAAATCAAATTCAACGATTAAAATTAACAAAACCAAAACTAAAATTTAGAATAATTAAATTAACATAAAACAATCACGAATACCAAAATCTAAATTTTCAAACAATTGATGGAGAATTAAACTTATAATTTCACCTTAAGCTTCACTTTGTTTTTAACACTTTTATCCCAATTTAACGCACTATCTCAGTTTATTAATCAAGAACACGAACGCAGTACTAACCACCTCTCGATGCACTAATACCATATTAACTTCAATCCACAATTAAGATAGAAATCCGTTAAACACCTTAATCAACTAACCCACTATATCTCTATGTGAATTACAATTAAAGAAGGTTGAAGAATAAGTTCTCTATCCGATTACATGCGGTGTCAAGCATATCTCCACCTTAACACTTATCAAGTTTAAGCTACTAACAAAATCCTGAACACATGCTATACTAACTAGGTCTAGAATTGAATATCCTCTCTCGATTCCACCCAACCCCACAAAGAATTGTTGATCAGGCAATTCATAGATTCAAGCACAAATTAATATAGATAAACTGGAGATAACTTATTAAATTGGGAATCAAAGCTTACAAAACCATCGATTCACTTAAGGATCCATCACAAGCCTAAAAAATGAATTAGTTCATAATAAATGAAATAAATACTGAATAAATCATAGAAAACATTCTTTCAATTACAAATAATAATCTAACACAAAGAATATTAGAAAACACCCTTTACGTAGACTAAAATTGCAATCGTCTTGAAAAACTCTTCGAAATACTCCTCCACTTTTGCTCTTCACCAGCTGACTTTGATCTCTGTAATCTTTTTAAAATCCCCTCTCTTTTGTGTTTGATAGAGTAGTATATATCCAGCCTAACACTCCAGCCACAATCTTTATCCAATAGAGTTATAAGACCATACAAACAACTAAATTTTGAGTCAAAAAGAAAGTATAACCGCAACATGACACCTCAAATTTTCCCAACCCCCGCCCCGGCAGGGGTATGTATGCCTTAGATGCCCACCCCGGCGGGCTTGTGCTCTGTCTTGAATGAATGTAGACCCCCCGCCCCGACGGGGTGTGTATATGTAAAACGCCGGCCCCGGCGGGCTTGCCTCCTGCTAGTTGACTTGGAAGACCCCCCGTCCCGGCGGGGGTGTAAGGCTTGTTCATGCCTGCCTCGGCGGGCTATCCTCCTGCCAAATGACTTGCTGTAGCACTGAGTTGTTTCCAAATATGCTCCAATTAAGTTCCAAATGCACCAAATATCTCCAATAGCACGTTCAATGTCACAACCACCAACCTACACATAAAATGACATAAAACAAGTGAAAATGCTCATGATCAAAAGAATATAACATCGAAATAAGCATGAATTAGATATGAAATTGCGTATATAAAATACACTTATCAAAATCCCTCAAACTTAAACCGTGCTAGTCCTCGAGCACAAGACAACTACATGAAATGCAATGATATGACTACGACTTACTTTTTATGCTATTCAATCCAACAATATTGCAGAATCAAAATTATCTTAATGGACTCATCGAAAATAAGCAACTATACAATATCAACCATCAAAACCAATCTACAAATCACTTTTAATCCTCGAATCTCAAGCTATCATCACTGATATAGTGTGTGTGTAACATCCATGACAATTGATATAAACCCAAATTCAATACCTAACCAATCTCTTAGAAGGAATCATGCAGAACAAACTTCAAAACTTCAAAAATAACTAGATCCAACTAAAAATCAAGCAATCACAAATCGTCTGGGTTCACTCGAGGTACTTATGCTTTATTGCCATTCACAGGGGCTTTATTGCTCTTATTTCCCATTTTATTCCTTTTTTTATCACATAGCAGTGCAATGTCTTATTCCTTTAGGCTTTTCAATGTTACCTTAACGAGCTTTCGACCAACGACTCCCAGACCATTAAGACCTTAGGGTGCTAGGTGTAAAGACAATCCCCTCGGGCTTACTTACTCAAGTAATAAAGGCCACAAAACTAGACAAACATGCCACGGTGTTTATTCATACTTTTTTTTAATAGCTTATATACCCCAGATATTCCCCCAAACTTAGGTTCTTGCCTAAGTTTAGCATTTACCAGCCATCCTCGTCATTCTAGCAATCGTTCTAACATTATCCTTTAGAGACCACTTACGTATCGGTTTGAACTTAACCAATTTACACAGATGTTTGTTAAGCGTGCTATCCTTGCATACCAGTTTCAAACAAACTCAAGATTCGAATCATAAACAATCATTGTGTCACAGTTCTAATATTCATTACTATATTTGCTACTTATTTGACGATCACATCATAGGCCATAATAACATGAAACACAACATTAAAGGATTAAAACAACACAATAATTATTAACTAACAAATTTTTTTTTATATATTTGGAGACATAATAAAATGCAATTGACAAAATGCATTATACTAATCTCTACTATGCAAACCCTAGCTACCATAAATGCCCTAAGCTATCATGCAATACCAAACATAAAATGTTATACATAATTATAATGACATAAAAAATATGCATCTTAACTAAAATGCATGCAAAACATGTATTTAAATCCCCCAAACTTAAGGTAAACAATGTCCTCATTGTATGATATAGCAAAATAATTGTGAGGACTTCCCTGCTGATGCTTAAGTTTGAGGAGGTGGTTGTTGTTCATCATCTGAGTCACTCGGTGGGAACCTGGGTAGTGGGCTGGGCTGAAGATCAATACTGTATTTGGTTGTTAGTTTTAACTTGTTATGTTGGGTTCTCTTCTATGTATCGTATCATCATCTATATAATTTAGATGATGCTACTATATTCTGGGGTATGCCCCTTAGCCATTGTATTTGGTCCTTCTTATATACAAACAAACTTAGCAAAAAAAAAAAAAACACGTGCTTTTGCCTCAGTGCCAATTGTCGTATTTCCCGACGAGTTACCTTGGCATTTTCCGTCATTTGATTTTGGAAATCAAGGAATTGAGATCTGGTTATAGCGTCGGTCCTTGTTACCTGCTTATCCCCTTGATCGACCATGTCGTCATCCTCATCCCCCGAGGCTTCTGTAGCATCCTCTCCTTCTGCCGATGATGATGAAAAAATGAAACCCACTCCACGCGGGTGCGGCTCGCCTCCTGCCCACACAGAGTATAGCACAATCATTCGTGAATCTAGCAGTGCGAGAGGCATTTGCGTGGGTTCGTCATCAGACCATCTAACTCCTGCTTGACGGCACAACCCACGTATGAGTGATGGGTATGGCAAGCCGCCCGAAAAATTCCCACGTAGGCACCAGCAGATAGAGAAGCAGATGATCGCCCTGACGTCAATAATAAAGTATTGCACAATGGCGAATAAAAGCAACGCCTTCTCCTTGGTGACGTCAAAAGTGTGTTGGGATAACCACAGCACTTGGCGCAGCGGTAAGCTTCGACCTGGGGTGAGCCGTGAACCCGGACATCCTGGGATCGATTCCCGCCTGCAACAAGTGTGAGAATTCTTTAATTCGTGTGGCCACGGACCTGGGCCGGGCTTAGACCCGGAACAACCCACGAAAGTCTTGTTCGGGGTGGGGGGATTAGTCGGACTGCGGACCGGAAACCCCACATTATCAAAAAAAAAAAAAAATGTGTTGGGACGGAAGCAATTTTGCACAGAGGAATGCATACCAGATTTTTCCATAGAAGCTGAGGTTCTTGCTGGGGAACACCGTGCCTCCCTTTCGGCTTTTCATCCATGATGTGCCTGACTTCGTCATTGTCATGATAACTTCATCAAAATCCGGATCAGAAGTGCGTAGATGCTCGTACTGGCAATGGCGATGCACCCTTTGTTTGTAGTATGCATTGATGGCGTCCGCACTAAATGACACCAACCGTCCTCGCACAAAAGCTCGGAATGGCTCTTTGTCCTTAGCATTAGCATAGAACTCCTTGACAATATTCACGACGGCTGGTTCCGGGTCCTCGGTGAATTTCACCCATCCCTTTTGATAAATTTGCTGCATAAGCTCTCTGTCGTTACCATCTAGTGCCAAACCCCGCTCCGGTGTAAGGGCTTTGGTGAGTATGTAGTCATACCGGTCAGCTGCGGCGACACTCGTAAACTTTCGACGATCGAAGGTGCGAGTTGGTTGGGATGGGCGTGAACTCTCCCCCCGTTGGCGTTTAGATGATGATGAAGCCATTCCTCCCTTGTAGCTTGTAGAGCCCTAACTTTCCCACAAACCTTGGATTTGGACCTCTCTAGCTCACAAGTATGCAATTTGTATGTCTATTAAGAAATTTGGTGAATGGAGTTGGATGAATTGGTGTAGTATTTATAGATTAGTCTATTATTGGTGGAGTGAGGAAGTGGGAAGGTGGAAGGTAGTAATGGTCTTGGGAATGTGGGGAAAGTAGGTGGTACTTATGGAGTAGTGGGTTAATGAAAGAATGGGGGTTATTGGGTATGATAGAAGAATAACAAACTGCCAAGTCCCTTCATCTGCCAGGACCCCAGCCCTGGCGGGCTTGCTCCCTGTCATCTGGTGTGAAGGACCCCCGCCCCAGCGGGGGGTGTTGTACTAGAGATGCCCGCCCCGGCGGGCTAGTCCCCTGTCTATTCTTTGTTTTGCTGCTTTTGTACTCCAATAATGCTTTTGTTTCCCAGCCTGCATGGTATGAAACATGACTTTAGTTAGTATTGGATGTATGGTATGTTGTGTGGAGTATCACGAGAATTTTATTTTATTCTTCTATTTAGTGAGTTACTAAAACTATGATTAAGCAAATGCGAATGAAAAATACGATAATAAACTGAAAGTTGGGTTGCCTCCCAATGAGCGCTTGATTTTAAGTCGTTCAGCCTGACTACTTCCTATTTAATTTGTGTCTAACAACGTGATGACGATCACGTCGGTGTTGGTTTCTCTACCCCAGTAATGCTTCAACCGATGTCCGTTGACTTTGAATTTTTTGAGAGGGTTACGACTGTAAATTTCAACTGCCCCGTGGGGGAAAACTTGTTTGACTGTGAATGGTCTCGACCATCGTGATTTGAGCTTTCCGGGGAACAAATGCAACCTTAAGTTAAACAATAGGACTGATTTGACTGTCTCGAATGTTCAACGCAGAATATTCAGATCGTGCCATCGTTTGACTTTTTCCTTGTATATCTTGGCATTCTCATAGGCCTGAAGGCGAAACTCGTCTAGTTCATTCAATTGAAGTAGTCTCTTTTCTCCTACAGCCTTTTGATCAAAATTTGGCTTTTTCACTGCCCAATATGCCTTGTGCTGTAGTTCCACCGGTAAATGACATGCTTTCCCGTACAACAATTGATATGGTGACATCCCGATTGGTGTTTTGTATGCAGTTCGGTAGGCCCATAGAGCGTCATCCAATCTAAGTGACCAATCTTTCCGACTCGGGTTCACCACTTTCTCTAATATCTTTTTAACTTCTCTGTTCGATACCTCAGCTTGTCCATTTGTTTGCGGGTGATATGATGTGGCTATCTTGTGGTTCACTCCATATTTGGCCAAAAGAGCAGTAAACGGTTTATTGCAGAAGTGACTACCTTTGTCACTTATAATTGCTCTTGGTGTGCCAAACCTCGTGAATATGTTCTTTTGCAGAAATTTGAGGACCACTCTGGCATTGTTTGTTGGTAGAGATGCGGCTTCGACCCATTTTGATACGTAGTCCACTGCGAGGAGAATGTATTGATTATTCATGGACGATGGAAATGGTCCCATGAAATCGATACCCCATACATCAAAAAGTTCCACTTCCATAATCGTTTGTAAGGGCATCTTATTACGTTTCGATATGTTTCCCACTCTTTGGCACCTATTACATTGTTTGATGAATTGGTGGACGTCTTTGAATAATGTGGGCCAATAGAAACCGCATTGTAGCACCTTTGCTGCTGTTCTCTCGCTTCCATAATGCCCACTGTATGCCGATGAGTGGCACTCATGCAGAATATTTTTCACTTCGCTGTATGGGACGCACCGTCGAATCACCTTGTCGGCGCACTGCTTAAACAAGTATGGATCATCCCACATGTACCATTTAACATAGTGTAGAAATTTCTTTTTTTTGTTGCCTTGTGAGGTCAGGTGGTAGAATGTTGCTCACAACGAAATTTGTATAGTCGGCATACCACGGAATCTCTGCTGAAATCTTAAATAGCTGCTCATCCGGGAATGACTCATTGATTTCACATTTGCCATCTTTTTCTTTCCTGTGGTTTTCCAGCCTGGACAAGTGATCAGCTACTTGGTTCTCCGTCCCCTTCTTATCCTTTATTTCTAAATCAAATTCTTGCAGTAGGAGAATCCACCTGATAAGGCGTGGCTTAACATCCTTTTTCACTATCAAGTACCGAATTGCAGCATGGTCAGTATAGACTATCACCTTAGTTCCGATTAAATAGGCACGAAATTTGTCAAACGCATATACCACGGCAAGCAACTCCTTCTATGTGGTTGTATAGTTAAATTTAGTTTCTGTAAGTGTTTTGCTTGCGTAGTATATAGCGTGAGACACCTTGTCTCTACGCTGACCCAAAATAGCTCCAATCGCGAAGTCCTTACATCATACATAAGCTCGAATGGTATGCTCCAATCCAGTGCAACTATAACTGGGGTTGTATTCAATTTCCTTTTTAATAACTCAAACATTGTCTTGCAATCTTCATCAAAACTGAATGTCGCATCTTTCTCTAACAGACTGCATAGAGGTATCGTAATTTTTGAGAAGTCCTTTATAAACCTCCTGTAGAACCCGACGTGTCCCAAGAAACTCCTAATACCCTTCACTGAGGTTGGTGGAGGCAATTTTTCAATTGTTTCCAGCTTTGCCTTATCAACTTCCAATCCATGAGCTGATACCTTATGGCCCAAAATTATGGCCTCTTCAACCATGAAGTGGCATTTTTCCCAGTTCAGAACGAGATTCGTTTCCTCGCATCTTTGCAGCACCATTACCAGATTCTTCAAACAATTATCAAAGCTATCCCCATATACTGAAAAGTCATCCATGAAGACCTCAACATTTTTCTCCACCAAATCGGAAAAAATTGCCATCATATACCGTTGGAAAGTCGATGGTGCATTGCATAACCCAAATGACATCCTCCTGAATGCAAATGTGTCGTAAGGGCACATGAATGTGGTCTTTTCTTGGTCCTCTGGAGCAATGACTATTTGGTTATATCCCGAGTACCCATCCAACATATAGTAATACTGATGTCCCGCTAATCTATCTAACATTTGGTCAATAAAGGGCAGCGAGAAATGGTCTTTTCGGGTTGCCTTGTTCAATTTTCTGTAATCCATGCAAACCCGCCAACCCGTCACTGTTCTGGTTGGGGATTAACTCATTGTCTTCATTCTGCACCACCGTCATTCCTCCTTTTTTCGGTACACACTGGACTGGACTAACCCATTTACTGTCGGATATCGGATAGATGATGCCGGCATCTAACCATTTTAGAACTTCCTTCTTTACCACCTCCTTCATAATCGAATTGAGTCTCCTCTGTTGTTCAACTGTTGGTTTTGCAATATGGATCGTTGATTTAAAGTTTTAATAATAATTTGTCCCTTCACTTTTCCAAGAGTTATTTGTCCCTTCAGTTTTCCAAGAGTTATTTGCCTCTTCGGTATTTCAAGAGTTAATTGTCCCTTCGCAAATAGTAGTTGTCTCTTCAATATTACCAAGAGTCATTTTCACCCTTCATTAAGACTAAGAGCCACTTCCAGTTCTTCTATAAATAGAAGCTCATTCCTTCATTATTTCTTACGAATTCACTGAAACCCTAGAGAGAGAAACTATAGAGAGAAAGAAGAAAAGTATTCTGCTACTTCACTTTTCCAATACCCAGTTTTTCTAAAGGTAAGGGGTATTATTCTTTCGTATTCATGAAGAGAATTATTTTCTTTCAATACTCGTAAGAGCTGTTATTCCATTCTTCATTATTATGTTGGAATAACCTATTTATGCGAAGTACCGCATACATGGTGAAATTCTTCTGTTATTCCATTCGTTATTATTATGTTGGAATAACCTGTTTATGCGAAGTACCACATACATGGTGAAATTCTTCTGTTATTCCATTCTTTATTATTATGTTGGAATAACCTGATTATGCGAAGTACCGCATACATGGTGAAATTCTTCTATTATTTCGTTCTTTATTATTTTGTCGGAATATCATGTCTGTGCGTTATACTCTGTTGGTTAAAGTTTCATATATTCTATTATACTCTGTTGGTTAAAGTTTTGGCTTCTATACTCCATGAAATTAGTAGAATATCCTCGATATTTGCGCTTCATCCAGTATCTTTTCATTAAAATATTCTTCTAAGCATTCTTGAATTTTTCTCCACAAAGCAGTATCATGTTGACAATTTGGACGTTGTTGGTTCCTGGATAAATTAATTCTTAAACTTGTTTTATTGAATTATTATGTCATTGTCATCATCCTCATGCTTATATTGTAATGAAAGTCATCTTTGGCTTACGTGCATAGATGGACTTAGTATGATTATGACCAGGGATCATTCGGTATAATCATGACCTGTAATGTTATAAATGATATGGTAAAAGTCCTCAGTGGCCTGTAATGCATTGATGGATAGTTTTTGGTATGATTATGACCAGAGATTGTTCGGTATAGTCATGACCATTGATGATTTAATGAATATCCTTGGCCCGTAGTACAGGGATGATTAGATGATGTGTTTTATTTATTAAGCTGAGTCTCAGCGATAAAAATTGATGAAAATATTTTATACCATAGAAGATAGTAGATTTTATTCTCTACTTGACTCTTCTAATGGATTGCTTGTTCCGCTGCAGTTAAACTTGATGTTTATTGTAATTTATCAGTTTAACATTGTTGAAGACTAATGATGATTTATTCTGCATTATCTTAGTCATAATATTTCTTACTAAGCCAGTTGAGCTCGCCCTTTTGCTTTCATTGTTCTCTTCATGAAATGAGAACGTAGCCAGGACTAGTCAGGGAACGGAGTGATGGTCCGAGATGGTGTGTATTAGTAGTCCTCATTATTCTATAAAATAGTGTGACAATAAATGTAATGAGGACTCTATTTGAGAGTGGATATTGTCTAGAAGGCAATATTCCTGTTTAAACTCTCAGCTATGTTTTTTCGTATATTACACGATGGTTGAATAATTAAGTTTGTATTTGTATCCTGCACCATATATTTGGCGACTCAAGATGGGCGATGTATACCTATTTTGGGGGCGTCACAAAAGTCACTCATGTAAGATGTAAAGAATAATGTATTTATCATTATTTGTAATGAAAGAGGTTATAAGGTTTTTAGAACTTGGGTTTTGAGAATGTATGTTGTTATATTTCAGTACATAATGATGTATGTTGGAGGAATGATGTACTCGTGACGTACGGAATTCGGGTGTGAAGATAGACCGGATTTCAGGGCGTTACAGGTTGGTATTAAAGCTGATAGGTTATAAATCTTAGGTAAGAGTACCTAAGACTATAATTGTAGAGAGAGGGATAAGAATATCACCACGTGATCATAGTAACAGATGAGCTGTTAAACGATGAATGATTTATAGCTATTGCTATGAATGAAGGGTACTACGAAGTAGTACGGGAAGAAGAACTCAGATTGAGTTATGAAGGATAGCATACGAATTAAAGAAAATTCGTATAAAGTAAAGAGAAATTTAGAAGTTGTAATATTTCAATTGAGGACTCATGTGATAGCTGAGTTGTATGAACCTTTGTTATGGGAAGAGGTTTGTGCTTGGTGTAACAACCGCTTAGCTTATTTTTTTTTTCTTCGCTAATTTGTTTGTATATTGAGAAGAAAAAGAGACAAAACAATCACAAAGGGCATACCCCAGAAGTTTTAGGTGAACCACATGGGACAACCCCCAAAATGGACAACTAAAGACTAACAACCAAGCCAAAGCAACAAGGAACATTACAAAACAGAGCTGCATGCAAAGAAGCAAGCCGAAACCTAAACAACCAATCAGCTGAAACTAAGCATCCAAATGAAACAATCAGGTGACGAAATGAAACTGCAAAACTGCCATTTGCAGACAAAACTGCAGAAGATAACAGAATCAACCGAACTGAAGTAACTGCCGAACAGACTGAAGCTGTCAGCACCTAAGAGGCTGAACTGAAGATCTCGAAGCCTAGAAGGAGCTGCGGGGTAGAGCGGCCGAACCATATAAGCCTAACCTACCAGCCCAGATCCCCCAGCTTCCCAAGGCTAGACCAAAGAGCCGGAACCAAGCTACAAAACTAGCCCTTAACTGACCCCAAAAGTCGAAACATTAACCAATCCGGAAGGAGGCATCATCCGAACCAGTCCATACTAAAAACAACAATGAACCAATCCGAATTGAGCGCCAGCCGACACCCGAGGCAGTCAAAGATGAGAATGCTGAACCCTTGAATGAACTACGAGCGCCATGAAGCCGAAACCAATGAACACTCACCCCCCCAGCTCCAAATCCGAGAGCCCCGAAGTCCGATCCTCTAAAGATTGGACTGTCGAACCGAAGAGGGAGCACCGAAGCCCGAAACCGGAAGACAACAACCAGCGCTCTATCAATCGAAGCCCCCCCGAATCCCCCCGAAGCCATTGAGGGGTCCCCAAGCCCCAAAACTGAAACCAGCGAACCCCCCTAGCGGGCCACGTGACCGCGCCAGACAGCGAGCCAGCCCGTCATTGACCCTGGAGCCATACCCTACTACTGAAGAGACCGAACTGCCAGAGAAGCCGAACTACCATCGCAAACAGCAACGAGCTGAAGATGCTGCTAGAGCCAGCAAGCCGAACTCTGCAAAAGAACTGAAACCCACAGCCTCGAAACTAACCCCTGAGGCCAAACTCCCTAGCACCTGACCTGCCCAACCCTTAGGCAGACCCCGAAGCTTAGGCATACCCCAAAGCTGAGATTGAACCAGTGGCCAGAGGCGCGTAGGCCATCCCTATAATGACCAAGTTGAGTAACATGGGCGAGTGCCGGAGAGTCACTGCCAACTCTGATCTTGTCCAAAGAAACCCAACCGAAGCAATAGCTAACATTCGCTACTGAGACGGGCCCAGCCACCTGCTCTCCCAGCAGCACCGAAGTGGCGAAATTGTCGACACCCCGTGAAAAAGAACCCAACCCTACAACCACCCCCAGAGGTTGGGCTTATTTTAGACTTTTTTAGAAAAAATAGAGGAAGAAGATAACCTAGCCTTAATGACATTGGTTATCTCCCTAGAGAGAACCCCCATAGGCATCTTGGTTTTGTTATGGACAATGGAGTTCCTGACTGACCAGATTTTGTATACTGTAGTGGAGAGAACCAGCTTTAGAATATCCGACCTGAGTTTGCTCCCTCGATATTGGATAATGTAGTCCACAAGGTTGTCCCAATTCATAGGAGCATTAGTCCAGGCACCCACTGCTAAAGTAGAGGAGAGAACATAGGAAGAATAGGGGCATTCGAAGAACAAGTGAGGTAATGTTTCCACATGGGAATCACAGAGGGGGCAAGTCAGCTGGCGGAAGCTGGAATAGCTAGAAAATCTGTCATTCGTGGGTAGTCTTTGCCGAAGAGCAAGCCAGAGAGTAAAGGAAAATCTTGGAACGTGAAGAGAATGCCATAGCAGAGCAGCCCATGGAACTAGCGGAGCACGTGGCCGAATAGATTCCCAAATGAGAGAGGTCTTGACATATTTCAGCTCACAAGATTCCCATAAGATCTTGTCATCGGCAGCAGACGACGCAGGAAGAGAAGTAATAAGGCCTCGGAGTTGTTGCACTTCATGATGGTTGCTTGCCGGTAATGCCCAGGCTCCCGAGGAAATGACAAAAGAGACAGGAGCGTTTACTGGGATACATGAGTTGGAAAGCAGATACGGAGAAGGGCTTAATGCCTGGCCATTCAACCATGGGTCATGCCAGAACCAAAAAGAATTGCCATTTCCAACTTTATAGATAAGAAAATTTAAAGCTAAAGGCCGCAGTTTAAGAATCTTACGCCAAATCCAAGAGCAGTCCGATGGAGTAGAAAATGCCAGAAATTAATCTTTGGAAGAACTGATGCTTTGACCCACTTTGCCCATAAGGAAGTTGGGGAAGGGGAAATAATTCTGAGCAAATGGGATAAAATGAGGGCTGAGTTCCAATCGGCAAGATTTTTTATAGCCAGGCCTCCCTCCGCATAGGGGGTAGACAAATCCTTCCAAGCGACTTTAGAACCATACCTTAGAAGAGAGGAGCCCTTCCAAAGGAATCTGCACATTATAGATTGGATTGCACGCATTACCGATTTAGGCAATATAAAGTGGGCTGCCCAGTAGGATTGAATGGCAAATAGCACTGATTTTATCAACTGCACTCTGCCGGCATAGGAGAGGTAGCGGGAAGTCCATGAAGTGACTCTCGCGGTGATTCTGTGAATCAGAGGTTGGCAGTCGGAGTGAGTAAGTTTAGAAGAGATGAGGGGAACTCCAAGAAATCTAATTGGAAGAACTCCTATCGGTATACCCAGCAGCTGATTTATACTTTCCTTGACATCATTTGGGACATTTGCTAGAAAGCATAGGCTTTTAAGAGCGTTGGGGATTAATCCGGAGAACATTGAGAATGATTGGATGCTCGAGTGGATGATGGAAACAGATGGCAAGTCTCCATGGCAGAACATTATAATATCATCCGCGAAACATAAATGAGTAATGTTGCATGGTTCTGTTTTCCAATGGAACTTGAAATTCGGCAGGAGAGTTTCCTTATTCAGAATCATAGATAATATTTCCATGGATAAAACAAACAGGTAAGGGGATAGAGGATCTCCTTGACGAAGACCCCTTGCTCCCTTAAAGTAGCCAGCAAGGGAGCCATTGACTTTAACAGAATACATTGGCGTTGTGATGCTCTCTCTAATCCAGTTTATAAAAATGGGTGGAATCTGAAGCAAACTCAGCAGGTCTAGAAGAAAACCCCAGTCAACTGTGTCAAAAGCCTTCCTGATATCAATTTTTAGAGCACACCTTGCCGGACCAGATAGGCGATGATAGTTTCTGAACAGCTCCTAAGCAAGGAGAATATTATCGCTAATACTTCTACCCGAGATAAAACCTGACTGAGCATGGTCTATAATGGACGGGAGGACTAGTTTTAGCCTATTGGCAAGAATCTTTGCTATACATTTTTAATGGGTCTGAAGTCTGCCATATTGGAAGGATTTTCTGTCTTCGGGATCAAGGCTATGACCGTAGCATTCACTCCCCTCGGAAGGAGACTGGTTCTGAAGAAAGAGTGGACATCAGCAGTGAAGTCTCGACCGATTGTATCCCAGCAGTGAAGGAAGAAGTTAACATTGAAACCATCAGGCCCCGGGCTCTTATTCTATTTCATGGACTGAAGGACCGCCTTAATTTCAGAATCGAGGATTGGAGTGGTTAAAGCAGCTGCCTGGGATGGAGAGATCCTCTTAGAAATAAATTTTTTAAGATCATCACGCCCCGGATAGGATGAAGGGGATGATCCCAAAAGATCCTGGTAATATACCACCGCTACCTGCTGGATACCTTGCTGGTCCTCAATCAAGTCACCCGAGTTGTTGAAGATAGAAAGAATTTTGTTGTGGTTCCAGTTACTCTTAATGACAGTTTTTTTTTTGCTAAGTTTGTTTGTATATTGGAAGGAAAAGAGATAATACAATTGCTAAGGGCATACCCCAGAAGCTTTGGTAGAACCACACGGGACAACCCCCAAAGTGGACAACAAAGACAAACAGCCAAGCCAAATGAAAGAAAGAACAAGGAGCAGTACTAAGCAGGACAATAGAAAAAAACAAGCATGGGAACTTAAAAAACTTTAATAACCAAACCGTTGGAACCAGGCAGCCAAAAGGATGTAGCCGAAGACCGAGCTGAACTGAAGCAGGAGCAGAAGAGAAAGCTGAGGCATAGGAAGAGTTACGAGTGCCAATAGGAGACCCAACTCCGAAGCCGGAACCAGCATCCCCAGCATCCCGAAGACAAGAGGCTGAACCCCGAAGGGCCGAACCATAAGGACCGAACCTCGAAGCCAAAACCAGCATCCCCAGCGTCCCGAAGACAAGATTTTGAACCACGAAACCGAACCAGGATGTCAGTACTGGCCAAGGAGCTGAACCCAGACCGGACTGGAAATGCTACTGAATTCATAGCGAACAGAAGCAATAGTTGAACCAAACCGCTGAGGGAGCCGAACTGCCACGGAAGCCGAACTGCCGAACTGCCATGGAAGCTAAGTTTCCAACCCAACCCCGAAGCCGAAACCATCGTCCCCCAGCATCCCGAAGACAAGAGGCTGAACCCCGAAGGGCCGAACCATATAAACCGAACCCCGTAGCCAAAACCAACATCCCCAGCGTCCCGAGGACAAGTTGCCGAACCCCGAACCGAACCAGGATGCTAAGCCCAGGTGTCTTCCCAGACCTTTATTGTCATAAAGCCGAACCCAGCAACACAACAACAGCCAACACAGCAGACCCATGTCCGTTAAGCCAAACCAGTCATAGCACCTGACACGCATTAGATCGTTGTCCTAAGCCAATTACAGTAGTATTGGAAATAGTTGGTAGCTTTGAGAAAGGATGAATTAGTAGATAATCTAGATTTAATGATACTAATCACATCAGTAGCAAGACATCTTGGAGGCATGAGTGTCCCATTGTGGAGCTTTTTGTTTCTTGCTTCCCATATCTTATAGAAAGAAACAGCCAAAGAGAGGCTGAGGATATGTTTTGATAATTTCCTTCCTTGGAAGGATGAGATAAAGTCAGTGAGTCCAGTCCAGTCCAGGGGTAATGAGAGCCATCCACCCAGTTGGAATGTCGCTTTTATAATGACAGTGGAGTATTCACAGATGAAGAAAAGATGTGAAAAAGTTTCAGGGTGCTTGTTGCAAAGCTGACAGTTGAAGGTCCTTCCTGTATAGGCTCGAGTGATGTCATTAGTTTGGAGCTTTCCATGAAATCCAAGCCAGAGCATGAAAGAGTACCTCGGCACATGCAGTTTATGCCAGAGAATTGTGTGCCACTGAACAGCCTGTTTCCTGATCCTGATGCTTCCCCAAATATGTCTTGCTTTAATGCAGCTGATATCCATTGAGTCCCAAAGGATACAGTCCATGGATGCAGAGGGGAAGGGAACAGATTGTACTAGTTGCCGGAGGAGAATTACCTCATGATGGTTGGATAGGGGAAGGTGCCAAGAGGAGGAATTCATAATGTCCCTGACTGTGGCTGAAACGGTTAGGCCTGAATTTGAGAGCAAGGTACTGCTGGGGTTGATGGCAGAACCATTGAGCCAGGGATCGTACCATAGATTGAAGGTTTCTCCAGAGCCAACAACGTATTCAAGATGCTGAAGAGCAATGGGCCTGAGCTTTAGTAGTTGTCTCCAAATCCATGAACAATCTGTGGGGATTTCTATCTGCCAAACAGATTTCTCAAGAAGAACAGTGGTCTGCACCCACATAGCCCATAGTGATTTAGTGTTAATCTGCAAAACATGGGTTAAATGTAGAAGAAGAAGGGCTTTATTCCAATCCAGGAGACTTTTAATGCCCAGACCCCCTTCCTCAGTAGGGAGTGAGATGTTATGCCATGCAACCTTAGCACCATAGGGAGTAAGGGAGGTTCCCTTCCAGAGGAATCGACAAAGAAT
Organism: Panax japonicus; assembly: GCA_020205505.1. Lineage (NCBI taxonomy): Eukaryota > Viridiplantae > Streptophyta > Magnoliopsida > Apiales > Araliaceae > Panax > Panax japonicus. The sequence continues at coordinate 20,267,055 of CM035108.1, read as the reverse complement.
AGACTGAATGGCTCTAATGACTGCTTTAGGCAGTAGGAAATGAGTACTCCAATACGATTGTATTGCGAAGAGCACAGATTTTATGAGTTGGACCCTACCAGAGTAAGCAAGGGCAGTAGCAGTCCATGAAGAGACTCTTTGTGTGATTGTATGGATAAGGGGAATACAATCCTAGTATGAAAGCTTAGAAGAGATTAGGGGAAAATGGAAGGATTTGAGGGTGCCCATTAGGAAGTCCCAATTTATCGTGTCAAACGCTTTCCTTAGGTCAATTTTTAAGGCACAGCGAGGAAGACCAGATTTCCGGTGGTAGTTTCGGAATAGCTCCTGGGCAAGGAATATGTTGTCGCTTATGCTTCTTCCTTTGATGAAAGCAGACTGTGCTTTATCAATAATAGAGGGGAGGACCAATTTGAGTCTGTCAGCAAGAATTTTTGATATGCACTTGTAGATTGTATTGCAACATGATATTGGTCTGAAATCAGACATGAGAGAGGGATTTGAGCACTTTGGGATAAGAGCAATGGCAGTTGAGTTTACACCTCGAGGCATTCAGCAGGAAGAGAAGAAGAATAGAACAGCTTTTGTGAAGTCTTCACCAACAATGTCCCAGCAGTGAGTGAAGAAATTCACGTTAAAACCATCCGGGCCTGGACTCTTATTTCGCTTCATACCACTGAGAGCTTTGAATACCTCAGTAGCTGTGATAGGAGCCGAAAGGATGGCAGCTTGAGAGACAGTTATGTGTTTGGTAGGGAGAACTCCATAATTTTCCAAATCAGCTGAAGGGGGTAGGTGCTGGGAGTTGAACAGATCTTTGAAATAATTCACAGCCACATTTTCAACCTCCTCCTGCCCCTGAACCAGATCGCCGGAAGAGCTATAAATAGAAAGGATTTTGTTTGTGTTCCACCTGCTTTTCACCAGATTGGAGAAAAATTTGGTGTTTCTATCCCCTGTAGCAAGCCAGGTAGCTCTAGATTTCTGGTGGATAAGAGTTTCCTCTAGAGTCAAGGAATTCCAAAGAACCTGAAGGCAGCTCTGCTCCTGGGAGATGAGATCCAGATCGAGTGGCCTGTTGGAGAGCAGGGATTGAACTCTGTGAAGGTTTGAAGTTGCTTCCTTAACAGAAGATGATAGATATCCAATGGATTTATTGAAGGTAGCTAAGGCTCTTTTAGTTCTCTTAAGCTTGGCAGTTAGGATATGAAAGGGGTTACCTAGGTCGGGTTGCATCCAGGCAGAAGATACACATTCATGAAAGCCATCCAAGAGAATCATGTGGTTGAAGAACTGGAAAGGCTTCCTTGACCTTAAAGCCGGAATGCCAAGGTTAAGCATGACAGGAGAGTGGTCAGACATTCCTCTGGGGGAAAAGGTAGCTTGGGCAAGGGGAAATGAGTTGAGCCATGATGCATTTCCCAAAGCTCTATCAAGTTTTTTATGGATTGGATTTTCAATTTGACAGTTCCACCAAGTGTAGAAGGGACCAATGCCCCTAATGTCAACAATTTCAAGGTTCTACAGGCACTCTTTGAGATCCTCCATACTAGAGTCCCAATCGGTTTCAATCCTGTCAGTTTCACTAAGGTTGCTGATAGCATTGAAGTCACCCAGGACACACCAGTTGAGAGAGGAACTAAGAGAGGATAATTCAGCCCATAAGTTCTTCCTTTCAGATATAGAATTCAAACCATAAATAAAAGAACCCAAAAAAGTACAGTCATTGGCTAAATGCTTGATGTTGCAATGAATAACTTGGGAGGATACAAAAAGGATATCCACTTGCCAGATATTGGGGTTCCAACCAACCCAAATTCTGCCATTATAGTGGTAATCATAGTTATAAAACCAAGTCCAGTTCCTACAAATATTATTTGAGATTCTACTAGCTTTATGCTGCTTGACTCTGGTTTCCAACAGACCAATGAGGGAGATACTATTATCTAGAATTAACTGTTTAACATAAGCCTGCTTTGGCTTTTTATTAAGACCTCTAATATTATATGTCGCTAACATTAACATAGAAAAAAAGGGGAGTAGTGGTTAGCAGGAGGTTTTTCCCCCATGGCCCTTGCCTTTGTTCCTACGCTTAGCATCCTGAGAAGGGTCCAGCCCAGATCTTTGCTTATGCTTCAGGTCCTTGCCCTCCTTCTCATCTATAGCAATTAGCTTATTCAATATAGGGCAGTTTATAGGGGGTGAATCCAGGTCAGAGGGAGAGAGAGCATCAGAGACAATAGCATTTGCAATGGGGGAGAAGGAGTTAGGCGAGGCTAAGATAGGAAGAGAAGGAGTCGGGTTATTTCCAACTTTGGCACCTCGGGAGACAGTTACCCAGTCATTTGCATGAGTACCAGCATGAGGATTTTTGACAGCATCAGAAGCAGGAGTGGGAAGTAAGGGAAGTAAGGGGCCAGAGGTCGAAGTGCCGTCAGCAGGTTTGGGAGCAGATTCAGGTTGAGCAATTGTTCTGGGCACCCATTTAAAGTTGGATTTGGGGCATTTCAAAGGAGAGTGGCCAAATACTTTGCAGGAGGGGCATGATGGTGGCCTATTCTGGTATTCAACACTAACCGGGACAATAATGTCTTCAGAAGTTTCTTCGTTAAGAACAACAACATTGATAGAGGAAGGAAAGGAGAATGAAGCTTGGACTTCAATGCAGACTCTGGCAAAGTGCATTAAGTCATGCTTGGAAGTCATTTCATCTGTAAACAAGCCTACCTATGGCACTAGCAAGGTAGCTAATACCCTCATCTGATCAGTAAGAAAGAGGGATTTGGCTAAGCTTTACCCAAATGGGAATTTTGAGCTGATCAGATTTTGAAAATTCAACTCCTTCCTTCCAAGGTTGTAGGACAATCACTTTTGAGGCGAAGTGCCAAGGACCCGAGGCAAGGACATTGTCCCTAGCAGAGACAGATTTGAATTTGAAAATATAGTAGCCTTTGCTATGGAGAAAGACACTTGTGAGACCCATGTTGCCCCAAAGGCGTTTGGCAATGGGTTCAACAACCTTGAAGGGGATGTTTGAGTGTAAGAAATAACCCACAAGGCTGGAAGACCAGAGCTGATTTCCACGTTTGAGCACATCAGTGGGAGATTTGACTAGAATCGGACCATCTTCGGATAAGGGAGGGTGGTAGGAAAGAGAGCGGGAAGGTCTTCCGGAACTAGTAGAGACCACCTCACACCAGGATTTAGGTGGACCAGGGTTTAAAAGAGGGTTTTCACCTTGCTCAACCGGAGATGCATCAAGTTTAATAGCAGCTATAGCAGAGGGATTAGGGTCCAGAGGTTTGCCAAGGATAGACTGGCCAGAAATAGAGCAAGGCGCCAGCAGAAGTGCAGCAGAAGTTTTTTGAGTACTTCCAATAGACATCTTGTGGGCCTGACCTGTATTTGCTAGTGTTCCATCAGAAACAAAAGCGTTGATATCGCTAGCAGAGAGTCCATGTGCCAACAAGCATTCCATAAGATCTGCATTTTTCTTTCTTTCGATTAAAACTTCCTCTCGATCCTTTTGAGAGAAGTGTTGTGAAGCTTTGAAGATCTCAGAAACATTAGAGGTAAGAGCTTGACCCAAGTTGTTTTCTATCTCATTTGCAAATGAGGTAGAGTCTTCAGAGCTGTGATCAACAGCAACAGGATTTGGGTCTGATTCTAGCATTGCAAACGAGTCCACGTTGAGGGATAGGTCAGCGGAGACAGCCATGTCAGCACTGCTGAGCACCAATGGAGAGGAAAGAGAGGGAGAATTTGGGTTTGAGACACCAAATTCAGCAAAGAAATCCCTAGAGACAGAGCTCAGGGAGTTTCCAGCAGAGAGATGAGAATGGCTAACCATGGAAGTGAGGTGGTAGACGACGGAGGAGAGAAGGCCGGAGGAGAGGGAACGGTAGCAGGAGGATGGAGGAGTAGAAAACCAGAAAGGGTAAACAGAAAAGTTTGGTAAGGGCGGAGAGGTAGGTGAGATTGGGCGGGAGATTAAAAAAGGAAAGAAATGGAAATTTACGGTAACGGGAGAGAGAATGGACGGGAGAGGTGGTCTTAAATCCTAGTGAGAAGGGAGAGCAAAATCTAGAGAGAGAAACTAACCTATCTTTTTGTTTTGCCCCAGATGACCTTGTTTAGGATTTTGAAAATCCTACACTTTTAGAGAGAGAGAGAGAGAGAGTTCGGATGGGAGAAAGAAGAGGAAAAGGAAGAAGAAAAGCTTGCCCGAGTGCACGCTTTGTCCAACGGAGGAAGATTAAAGAAGGGAGGTAATCCGAAAACCTAGCTTCTGATTAATTTTCTTTAGGTTTTCTATATTAAAACATAGCTTAATGAGAATAAGGAGTAAAAGATGTTAGAAATGATTTCATATGGTTGAAATCATGAGAAAAGAAGAAATAAGAAAGTAGAAATTTAGTTTATAAATTTCTTAAGTGTACGATTCGTAATGAATTAAAATGATCCGAGTGGATTATATGAATGAGTAGGTGAAATAAGTATGGAATGGTGTTCTATAACATTAAATTCCAAGAAAAAGTGAAATCGTAATCCAAAATATCGATTAAAAATGAAGAACGAACGAAGAACCCGAAGAACACGCAAAGAACACGAAGAACGTTGTTGATGGACAAATTTAAAACCATCGTAGGATAATTGTTGTTGATGGACAAGTTTAAAACCATTGCGTATAAGTTAGTTTCTTATTGCTTGGTTAAGAACGATAGAAACGTTCATGAAGAAAGGATTAAAACTGAGCTATAACGAAGTTATGGCAAAATTTTTGCAAAAGACGAACGAGAATTAGAAAGTTAGCAAGTGAGCCCGAACGTGTAGGGTTTCATAAGAATGTAAGAGAACATAGAAAATGTGAGTCGTGGACTCAAGAACGAACGAGTTCCGAGTTCGGATGACCGAATTACGGACGAGCGAACGAAGAGCGTTAAAAATGTAAAAGGAACGAAGGGTGAAGATCAAGCCAATCGAATGGCACTTAACAGATTCAGAACTAAGTTCTGTCCAAGGGGTATTGAAGTACGTAAGACAAGGAAGAGAATATCTTTGGAACGACCTCGTTCTGAGTTATAACGAAGAAGTTATGAGATCGGGAAGTAAGCGTCTCAAAATGGATTCAAGACTTAGAAAATATTTCAAGAACTAAAGCTCGGCGCCGCAGCGCGAGCTATTCATTGGGAGGCAGTGCCGCAGCGCCAGCCTCGATAGTTGGACACTGCAGAGTGGCGCTGTAGCGTGGGTTATAAATAGGGAACCAGCGCCGCGGCGCCGGTGCAGAGTAAGGCACAATAATGAGCTTTTAACTGCTCAATTACTGCGGGGAAGTGTAAGGGAAGCTAAAGAACATATAGTTCATCAATTGTAGTACTTAATAAAGTGAGTTAAACCTTTAATAAAGGTTGAATAGAAAGATTAAATGAGATTAAATGACAAAGAATGTTGACGCGGGTTACGGAACCGATATCCAGGGACCGTAGTCGCGATAAATGAACGTGGGGGATTGCTTTAACTATGGTGATAAGAAGGGAGGATTTGGAAGATAACTTACTCACTCTCAGTGTATCTCCAAATTAGCTGAAAAACTTCACTCAAACTCTAACCTTTAACTTCTGAGTAGTGTAAATTGATGTTGCTAGTGTGTGGGGAGAAGGATTGGTTTTTTTTTTTCCTAAATTTGTTTGTATATTGAGAAGAAAAAGAGATAAAATAATCGCAAAGGGCATACCCCAGAAGTTTTAGGATTGAACCACCTGGGACAACCCCCAGAATGGACAACTAAAGACTAACAACCAAGCCAAAGCAACAATGAACATTACAAAACAGAGCTGGAAGCATAAAGAAGCAAGCCGATCTGGTGAGGACAGTAACGCTTGAAAAGGGTGCTGCCTACAGGGTTGTTTTGAGAGAGTCTCGGGTTGTTGCAGCTGAGCGGCCTTATCCTGACTGTTGTTGGCTTGTTTGTTGGCTTGGCTCTTTGTATGGTTGTACTTTTATATTTTTGCTTTCTAATATGTTGGATAAAGGATTGTTCTTTGTTGTTCTAGTCTAGTTTTTAGGCTTTCCTCATGGGTCCTGTTCCATGATAATCTTACCAAAACGTCTGGGGTATGCCCCTTTGCGATTGTAGTATCTTTTTTTTATATACAAACAAACTTAGCAAAAAAAAAAAAAAAAGAAGCAAGCCGAAGCCTGAGCAATTAATCAACTGAAACTAAGCATCCAAATGAAACAATCTGGTGACGAAATGAAGCTGCAAAACTGCCATTTGCAAAGCATAACTGCTGAAGACAATAGAATCAACCGAACTGCAGCCCAGAACCCCCAGCTTCCCAAGACTAAACCAAGGAGCCGAACCCAAGCTACAAAGCTAGCCCTTCACTGACTCGATAAGACGAACCGTTAGCCAATCCGGAAGGAGGCAGCATCCGAACCCATCCGCACTTAAACAGATTGATGAACCAATCCGAACTGAAGCGGCAGCCGAAAACCCGAAGCAGCCGAAGTTGTTAATGCTGAACCCTTAAATGAACTGCGAGCGCCATGAAGCTTAAACCAGTGAACACTCACCCACCCAGCTCCAAACCCGGGAGCCCCAAGGCCCGAACCTCTCAAGATTGGACTACCGTACCGAAGAGGGAGCGCCGAAGCCCGAAGCCATAAGACAGCAACCAGCGCTCTATCAAACGAACCCCTCCCCCCCCCCCCCCCCCCCCCGCGAAGCCATTTGGGGGTCCCCAAGCCCCAAAACTGAAACCAGCAAACCCCCCTAGCCGGGCCATGAGAACGTGCCAAGAGACCCAACCAGCCCTTCATTGTCCCTAGAGCCGAACCATGCTGCTGAAGAGACCGAACTGCCAGAGAAGTCGAGCTGCCATCGTAGACATCAACGAGCTGAAGATGCTGCTAGAGCTAGCAAGCCGAACCCAGCAGAAGAACTGAAACCCTCTGCCTCCAAACTACCCCGAAGGCCGAACTCCCTAATTCCTGTCTTGTCCAACCCCCAGGCAGACCCCGAAGCTTAGGCAGACCCCGAAGCTAAGATTGAACCAGTGGCCAGAAGGCGCGTAGGCCAACCCCTATAATGACCAAGCTGAATAAACATGAGAGAGTACCGGAGAGACACTGCCAACTCTGAACTTGCCCAAAAAACCTCAGCCGAAGCAATGGCTAACAAGCGCTACTGAGACGAGCCCAGCCACCTGCTCTCCAGGCAGCGCCGAAGCAGCGAAACAGCCGACACCCCATGAGCTGAACCCAACCCTACAACCACCCCCAGAGGTTGGGCCTATTTTGGACTTTTTTAGAAAAAAACAGAGGAAGAAGATAACCTAGCCTTAATGACATTTGTTATCTCCCTGGAGAGAACCCCCATAGGCATCTTGGTTTTGTTATGGACAATGGAGTTCCTGACTGACTAGATTTTGTATACTGTGGTGGAGAGAACCAGCTTTAGAATATCCGACCTGAGTTTGCCCCTCGATATTGGATAATATAGTCCACAAGGTTGTCCCAATTCATAGGAGAATTAGTCCAGGCACCCACTGCTAAAGTAGTGGAGAGAACATAGGAAGAATAGGGGCATTCGAAGAACAAGTGAGGGAATGTTTCCACACGGAAATCACATAGGGGGCAAGTCAGCTGGCGGAAGCTAGAATAGCTAGAAAATCTGTCATTCGTGGGTAATCTATGCCGAAGGGCAAGCCAAAGAGTAAAGGAAAATCTTGGAATGTGAAGAGAATGCCATAGCAGAGCAGCCCATGGAACTAGCGGAGCACGTGGCCGAATAGATTCCCAAATGAGAGAGGCCTTGACATATTTCAGGTCACAGGATTCCCATAAGATCTTGTCATCGGCAGCAGTCGGAGCAGGAAGAGAAGTGATAAGGCCTCGGAGTTGTTGCGCTTCATGATGATTGCTTGCCGGTAATGCCCAAGCTCCCGATGATATGACAAAGGAGACAAGAGCATTTACTGGGATTCGTGAGTTGGAAAGCAAATACGGATAAGGGCTTAATGCCTGGCCATTCAACCATGGGTCATGCCAGAACCTAAAGGAATTGCCATTCCCAACTTTATAGATGAGAAAAGTTAAAGCTAAAGGTCGCAGTTTAAGAATCTTACGCCAAATCTAAGAGCAGTCCGAAGGAGTAGAACAGTGCCAGAAATTAATCTTTGGAAGAACTGAGGCTTTGACCCACTTTGCCCATAATGAAGTCAGGGAAGGGGAAATAACTCTGAGCAAATGGGATAAAATGAGGGCTGAGTTCCAATCGGCAAGGTTTTTTATAGCAAGGCCTCCCTCCGCATAGGGGGTAGACAAATTCTTCCAAGCGACTTTATAACCATACCTTAGAAGAGAGGAGCCCTTCCAAAGGAATCTGCACATTAAAGATTGGATTGCACGCATTACCGATTTAGGCAAGATAAAGTGGGCAGCCCAGTAAGACTGAATGGCAAATAGCACTGATTTTATCAACTGCACTCTGCCGGCATAAGAGAGGTAGCGGGAAGTCCATGAGGTGACTCTCGCGGTGATTCTGTGAATCAGAGGCTGGCAGTCGGAGTGTGTAAGTTTTGAAGAGATGAGGAGAACTCCAAGAAATCTAATTGGAAGAACTCCAAGCGGTATACCCAACAGCTTATTTATACTTTCCTTGACATCATTTGGGACATTTGCTAGAAAACATAGGCTTTTAAGAGCGTTGGGGATTAATCCGGAGAACATTGAGAATGATTGGATGCTCGAGTGGATAATGGAAACAGATGGCAGGTCTCCATGGCAGAACATTGAAATATCATCTGCGAAACATAAATGAGTAATGTTGCATGGTTCTGTTTTCCAATGGAACTTGAAGTTAGGCAGGAGAGTTTCCTTATTCAGAATCATAGAGAATACTTCTATGGCTAAAACAAACAGATAAGGGGACAGAGGATCTCCTTGATGAAGACCCCTTGCTCCCTTAAAGTAGCCGGAAAGGGAGCCATTGACTTTAACAGAATACATTGGCGTTGTGATGCACTCTCTAATCCAGTTTATAAAAATGGGTGGAAACTGAAGCAAACTCAGCAGGTCTAGAAGAAAACCCCAGTCAACTGTGTCAAAAGCCTTCCTGATATCAATTTTTAGAGCACACCTTGCCAGACCAGATAGGCGATGATAGTTCTTGAACAGCTCCTGAGCAAGGAGAATATTATCGCTAATACTTCTACCCGAGATAAAAGCTGACTGAGCATGGTCTATAAGGGACGGGAGGACTAGTTTTAGACTATTGGCAAGAATCTTTTCTATACATTTGTATATTGTGTTGCAACAAGAAATAGGTCTGAAGTCTGCCATATTGGAGGGGTTTTTTTGTCTTCGGGATCAGGGCTATGACCGTGGCATTCACTCCCCTCGGAAGGAGACCGGTTCTGAAGAAAGAGTGGACAGCAGCAGTGAAGTCACGACCAATAGTATCCCAACAGTGAAGTAAGAAGTTAACATTGAAACCATCAGGCCCCGGGCTTTTATTCTATTTCATGGACTGGAGGACCGCCTTAATTTCAGAGTCAAGGATTGGAGCGGTTAAAGCAACTGCCTGGGATGGAGAGATCCTCTTAGAAATAAATTTTTTAAGATCATCACGCCCCGGATAGGATGAAGGGGATGATCCCAAAAGATCCTGGTAATAGACCACCGCTACCTGCTGGATACCTTGCTGGTCCTCAATCAAGTCACCCGAGTTGTTGAAGATAGAAAGAATTTTGTTGTGGTTCCAGTTACTCTTAATAACAGTTGCAAAGAACTTAGTGTTTTTATCTCCCTGGGCTAGCCAGATTGCTCTAGATTTCTGGAGCATGAGAGATTCTTCAAGAGCCATTGCTTTCCATAAAGATTGGATAGTTGACAATTCTTGAGCTAATAAAAGAGGGTTCAAGGGATTAGCCCGTAGAGACATTTGGACGGAGTCGAGAAGACCTTGAAGCTTGCTTACATTGCTCGACAGATTACCTATAGAAGAATTCAAGGCAACAAGAGCTCTCTTGGTTCTCCTCAACTTCTCATTTAGGATGTAAAAAGAATTCCCATGGATACTACTGGTCCAACAATCCGAAACAGCTTCTTTGAACCCATCTAACTTGAGCATGAAGTTAAAAAATTGAAAGGGTTTTTTAGGCCGCCTCAGATGATAACTTGTGTTGAGTATAACTGGGCAGTGATCGGAAAGGCCGCGGGGACCAAAGGTGGTTTGGGAATCAGACATGGTGCTAAACCAAGAATTGTTGCCCATAGCTCTATCTAGCTTCTTGAAAATTGGGTTTCCTACCTGGAAATTCCACCACGTATGCAGAGGCCCAATAGCTCGAATGTCATCTACTCCAATAGTGTCTAAACAGTCATTGAAATCCGACATGCCAGCGTCCCAGGAAGTATCACCTATTCAGAAATCCGCTTGACAATGTTAAAATCTCCCAGGATGCACCAGGTGTCCGAAGAGGATATAAATTTGAGGTCATCCCACAATTTTCTACGCTCCACTACCGAATTCAAGCCATAAACGATCGAAACCTTTAGGGGGATCACCACGAATAGGGGTAAGTTTGAAATGGGAAAGTTGAGAAGACTGAAACAGGCTATCCACTCTCCAGATATTAGGATCCCACCCCACCCAGATCCTGCCGTTCGGATGGTGATCATAGTTGAATGTCCAAACCCATTTTCGACACAAGGCTCTCGAGATCCTGAGAGCCTTTGGAGCTTTGATTCTAGTCTCAATAAGGCCCACAAAAGAGATATGGTTGTTTAACAAAAGGTTACGAATGAGCGCCTGCTTTGGCTTCTTATTTAAACCCCTGACATTATAGGAACAAAAATATGTCATAGAGAATGGGGGATAACCTTAATCAAGAAGGGGAAGACCCCCTTGGACCTTTATTTCTCTTCTTAGAATTATGAAGTGGCTCTTTCCCGGGCCTGGATTTATGCTTCAGGCCCCTACATTCCTTTTTATCGACCTGCTTGAGCCTATCCACCAGCGGGTTGGGGGGGAACAGGAGATTCAGAGTCGTCATCGGGAAGAAGGGAAGAAGCAATAGGGTTGAAGGTATTTGAATGAGGAACTGGGAGAACAGCAGGACGGGAGGATGGGTTTTTTTGGTCCTTTAGAGACAGCTGTCCAAGAACCTTCCAGATCAATGGGAGGAGAGGCTTTGGTAGCAATTGAGATGGGGGGACAAGTGGCCTCAGGAGGACAAGGCGGAGCCTTGGGTACCCACTGAAAGTTTACTTTAGGACATCGGAGCAAGGAATGACCGAAACAGTTACAATTTGAGCAGGAAGGAGGTCTGCTCCAATATTCCACTTTCACCTCAACGGTATCTTCAGCTAAGTCCGCTCCATTGAAAACAACTGCATTAATTAAGGCCAGGAACTTAGACGAGGCATTCATCTCAATGCAAATCCTGGCATAGCTCATTGGCTCAAGCTTAGATGTCATATCATCTACGAATAATGGACGACCAACAGCACTCGCCAGGTAGCTCAAGCCCTCATCTGCGAATAGTGGAGTGAAGTAGTGGGTTAGTGGGTAATTGTGCTAATGAAGTTGGATGATGGAGATTTAATTTCAAAAACGTGGGTATATAGTGGAGAGTGGAGTTTTAGTTTTGGAAGATAGAATTTGAAGTGGAGGAATAATTGTCTTAACTGCTGCTCTGAGTCTCTTTAGAATCCGGACCCCCGCCCCGGCGGGGGGTACTATGCCTTATAAGCCCGCCTCAACGGGCATATGAACTGTTAATGGATTCAGGACCCCTGCCCTAGCGGGGGGTAGTAGGCATAAAAGGCCCGCCCCGGCGGGCATACCTTCTGTTATTGGACTTGAGACCCCCGCCCCGGCGGAGGGTATTGTGCTTTAGTGGCCGCCCCGGCAGGCATAGGTTCTCTAAATGCACCTTAATTTTCTCATTCCTTCCTTTCAACTCCAAACCATGATCATATTAAGTTCCTGCAATACCATGAAACATAAATGTCAGTAGATTTTAAGCAATTTTAAGCATGGTGGTAAGATTATCTAAAAATGACTTATACTTTTAACTACTAATTATTGAATTGGCATGAATTGATTCTAAACTAAATAACATTCTAAACTACCATCTAACTAGTATGAATAAAATTACTGAGAATAAAAGGACGATTGGGTTGCCTCCCAATTAGCGCTTGATTTTAAGTCGTTCAGCCTGACTACTCCCTGTTTACGGTACGTCGGCTAGTGTGATTACGATGACATCCATATTAGAATCGCTACCCCAAAAATGCTTCAGCCTTTGACCGTTGACCTTGAACGTTTCCAATTAATTCCTATTGTAGATTTCAACAGCGCCATGTGAGAAAAATCTTTTGATGGTAAATGAACCCCGACCATCGTGATTTTAGCTTCCCTGGGAACAACCTCAACCTTGAGTTCAACAACACCATGTGAGAAAACTCTTTTGATGGTTCAAACGTTATTTGTATGATTTTTTGGTCGTGCCATTTCATGACTTTTTCTTTGTATAACTTCGAGTTCTCATAAGCTTGAAGTCTGAATTCATCGAGCTCATTTAGCTGAAGTAGTCTTTTTTCACCCATGGCTGTTTGATCAAAGTTAAGTTTCTGAATAGCCTAGTAGGCTTTGTGTTGTAACTCCACAGGAAAGTGACATGCTTTTCCATAGACCAATTTATATGGTGACATACCAATTGGTGTTTTGTACGCAGTTCGGTAGGCCTATAGTGCATCATCCAACCTGAGAGAACAGTCCTTCCTATTTTGGTTTACCATCTTTTCCAAGATTCTCTTCACCTCCCTGTTTGAAACTTCAGCTTGCCCACTTGTTTGGGGATGATATGTCGTCGCAACCTTATGGTTGACCCCATACTTCTCCAAAAGAGCTGTAAATGATCTGTTGCAAAAGTGACTACCTTTTTTTTTTGCTAAATTTTGTTTGTATAAAAGGAACCAAATTACAAAGGCAAGGGGCATACCCCAGAAAATAGCTACATCATCTGTGAACATGCCCAATGATGAGGAAACTAAACGAGGAACGAAACTAGAGCCCAAAGAGCTAAAATAAGCATTTACATAAAATTTGACTATTTAAAGTTAAGTGAAGAAATATGAAGATGACCCAGTCTTAGTGTGCAAACTAGACCATCCTGTCCCATTATCCAGAGGCAACAATCCCTCAAACTGCCTAAGCAGCAATTTCCATTGGCAGAAATCAACTTGCCCAGTACAATAACATGCACTGTACAACCAACTTGCCCAGCAGAAACAAAAGGCCCGAAGCCGATTACATCAAAACAGCGGCAAGAACAGCAGCAGGAAGAGAGGATGGGCAAGACAGAACCGGAAACTATAAGCAGTAGCCAATTGTGAAATCAAATTTTGCACCTCGCCAAACAGCAGAACAGCAGCAGCATAGCAGTAGCACAAATAGCAGCACGCCAACCAGCCCCTCGCCTTAAGCAGCCCGAAGTAGCCTAGGAGCTCAGGCATTCCAGCTCGTCCAAAGCATCCCAGACTAGCAGCTCGCCAACCCAGACCATTGTACCTCTAGCCACCTCTCCCAAAGCAGCACCCCAAGATCCGGAAAAACTAACCAGCTACACTACCAATCCAACAATCAAGGCAGGACCAAATCCGGAGCAGAATTACCAGCATCCAAGCGACAAATAGCAGTCAAGACATCTGCACCTCAAGGAATACACCACCACACTGGTTTGTAATTAACCAATTACAAAAATATTGACTGTTTGTAGCTTTGATAAAGGATTTACAAGTAGATAATCTAGACTTAATAATATTTATAACATCCTTCGCAAGGCAAAACATAGGAGGAATAGAGTCAAGGTGAAGCTTTTTATTTCTAGCCTCCCATATTTTATAGAAGCAAACAGCCACAGTTAGGCTAAGAATATTTCTAGAGATCTTGGATCCGTTAAAATTTGCTTGAAAGCTTATAATAGCCTCCCAAGAGTTTGGGAAAGAAGGCCAATTCCCAAGGTTAGCAGCCGTAAGGATAACATGCTTTGAGTAAGCACATTCAAAGAAAAGATGTTCAAAAGTTTCCGGACAAAGGTTGCACAGAGGACAATTCCAAGTTATCCCCGAAAATTTTGAAGTCCGGTCATTTGTGGGCAGCCTCTTCAGAATGCCAAGCCACAAAATGAAGGAGAATCTGGGGACGTGACATTTGTTCCACACCAATGAGTACCAAGGAATAGGGGGTTGTCTTAACCGAATGGACTCCCAAATTTGGTTAACTTTGATATTTTTCGAATCCCAAGCATCCCAAAGGATCCTATCTTGTTGCTGTGTGGGTGGGGGAAGCCTTTCAAGATCTCTACGCAACATGATGATGTTGTGATGGTTGCCCGTAGGAAGAATCCAGGTGGTACCTCTAATGAAAGAACTGACCTTTACAGATATGTGGATCCCAGAATTGGAAATAAGATAGCTTGAAGGGTTAATGGCAATGTCATAGAGCCAAGGGTCAAACCACATGCTTGTGTCCAGACCATTTCCAACTTGATAATGAAGGTGCTGTAAAGCTAGAGGCCGAAGCTTAAGAACCTGCTTCCATATCCAAGAGCAAGCTGAAGTGAGTTTTATCTGCCAGAAAGATTTATGTTTGAGAATTGTGGCTTTGGTCCAATTGACCCAAAGAGAATTTGATTGAGGTTGGATGATGCAAACAAGGAGCTGCAGGATAAGAGCTTTGTTCCAGTCAGATAAGCTTTTAATGCCAAGACCACCTTCAGCTAGGGGAAGTGTTATATTGTCCCAAGCAACTTTAGCACCATATTTCCCAAGATTAGTCCCTTTCCATAGAAACCGAGATAAAATGGATTGGATTTCTTTGAGCACCATTTTAGGAAGAAGAAAATGTGAGCTCCAAAAAACTTGAATGGAAAAAAGAGTAGTTCTAATCAGCTGGAGCCTTCCCGAATAGGAGAGTACTTTAGAAGTCCAAGATGTTACAAGGTTAGTTATTCTATGAATGAGAGGAATACAATCAACCTTCGTGAGTTTTTTTGACAAAAGGGGAACGCCTAGAAATTTTGAGGGAAGGGTTCCCATCGGAAAACCAAGCAAAGAGGAAATTTCCATAATGGCTGAAGTATCTGAATTAGAGAGGAAAAAATGGCTTTTGTGTGCGTTTGGTATAAGATCCGAGAACAATGAGAAAGATAGAATGCATGAGTTAATGATGGATACCGAAGGCAAGGATGAATGACAGAAAATTAGGATGTCTTCTGCAAAGAAGAGGTGGGTAAGATTGCAATCTTTGGCTTTCCAATGATGGTTGAACTCAGGAACTGAGGTAGCCTTATTCAATTTGAGGGATAGCATTTCCATGACCAAAACAAAAAGGAAAGGAGAGAGAGGGTCTCCTTGTCTGAGACCTCTGGAGCTTCCAAAGAACCCTGCAAGAGAGCCATTAACTTTTACCGAGAACATGGCACTAGAGATACATGCTTTGATCCAGGCTACAAAGGAAGGAGGAAATTTGAAGGCTTGAAGTGTATCCAGGAGGAAATCCCATCTTACCGTGTCAAAAGCTTTAGTGAGATCAATTTTTAAAGCGCAACGAGAGGGACCATTCGATCTGAGATAGCCTGTGAACATTTCTTGAGCAATAAGAATGTTGTCACTAATACGTCGCCCTTTAACAAAAGCAGATTGAGCTTTGTCCACAAGAGAAGGGAGAGTTTCCTTTAACCGATTGGCTAAGATTTTTGCAATACATTTGTATATTGTGTTGCAACATGAGATGGGTCAAAAATCAGACATGGAAGTAGGATTGGAGCTTTTAGGAATGAGAGCAAGAACAGTCGAATTGAAACCTCTAGACAACCTACTAACTTCAAAGAAGTAGTGGACAGCTTTAAGGAAGTCTACACCCACAATATTCCAACAACTAACAAAGAAGTTGACATTAAACCCGTCTGGACCAGGACTTTTGTTACGCTTCATGGATTTGAGAACCTCAAGGATTTCAGTATCCGAGATAGGGCATCCCAATTTAGAGGCTATGGCACTACTGATCTGTTTGGATGGAAGGATATCATAATTTCCGAACCCAGGATAGGACTCCTCCACAGAGTTGAAAAGATGATCAAAATATCCAACTGCAACCTCTTCAATGTTTTTTTGGCCCTGCACTAATGAACCAGTTGAGTTTAATATGGAAAAGATTTTGTTGGAGTTCCAACTATTTTTCATTAAGTTCGCAAAATAGCTGGAGTTATGGTCGCCCAAAGCCAACCAATTGGCTCGAGATTTCTGTTGAAGAAACATTTCCTCTCTTTCTAATGCAGTCCAAAGAAGGTGATGGCTAGATTTTTCTCGCTCCAGCAGGTCAAGATCCAAAGGATTATCATGGAGCAGTGTTTGTACAACGTGCATCTCCTCTTTAGCCGAGCTAACTAGCGTCACAACATTCCCAGAGGTAGTATTGTGGGACACCAAAGCATGTCTGGTAAGTTTGAGTTTCTCAGAGAAAACATGGAAGGGATTCCCAGAAATGGAAGTAGACCAGGCATTGCCAACAGCCTCATTGAAACCTTCAAGAAGAAGCATGTGATTGAAGAATTGAAACTGGCGCTTAGATTGAGGGAGCCTGATCCCAGTCCAGAGCAGAAGAAGAGAATGGTCTGATAATCCACGAGGGGCATAGGTGACCAGAGACATGCTAAAATTAGAGAACCAGTCAGAGTTACCCATAGCACGATCCAGTTTTTTGTGAACCGGCCGGGCCAACTGCATGTTAGACCAAGTAAACAGAGGACCAAATCCTCTAATGTCATCAACGCCAATCGAAGTGGTACAAGATCTAAATTCTTCCATCCCAATATCCCAAGAAACATTTTCATTGTTGGTTTCAGCGAGGTCCTTTATAACATTGAAATCGCCCAACATGCACCAACTAAAAGAGGGGGAGAAGGAGAGTAAATCATGCCATAAGTCCCTTCTTTCCAAGTAAGTATTCAGCCCATAAACAAAATAGATCAGAAAAGTAGTGCTAAACATGTCCACCGATTGAACTTTGCAATGTATCACTTGCGAGGAAACAAAAATAACATCCAAATTCCTAAGATTTGGATTCCATCCAACCCAAATTCTGCCATTGATATGAGAATCATAATTAAAGGCCCATTTCCAAGACTTACAAATGTTGCTTGAAATTCTTGAAGCCTTTTCTTGTTTGACCCTGGTTTCAAGAAGACCCAAAAGGGTAATTTTATTATCAGCAATAAGCTGTTTGGCAAAAGCCTGCTTACGCAATTTATTGAGACCTCTTATATTATAGGAAGCTAACATAAATAACTATGTAGGGGACGAACCAGCTCTGCCTTTCCTTTTCCGCTTCTTAGCAGCTTGAGGATTTTCGTTATTATGATTCTGCTTGTTCTTAAGATCTTTGCCTTCCTTTTCGTCAATCAATTTTAGCTTAGAGACTAAAGGGTTTGGGACACCGGGGGAGTCAAAATCTGAGTTATCCTGATGATCATCCTCAACAATAGGAGCAAAGGAGTTAGAAATGTACAAGGCAGGGCTGGAGCCAGAGAGACCATTTCCAGTTTTAGCACCACGAGAGACACTCACGCAATCATTATTAGAAGGTGCCGGAACCAGTGGCTCAGACGGGGAAGCAAAGGGTGCAGTTTTCATAAGAGTGGGATCAGAAGTGCCGACCGAAGGATTTTTTGAAGCTTTCGGTATCCATTGATAATTTACCTTTGGGCATTTTTGCAGAGAGTGACCAAACACATTGCAAGATGGGCATGAGGGGGGCTTGCTCTGATAATCAACCTCAACAGGTACATAAATGGTATCCATAGAATCCTCCGATTTTATAGGCACAATGCATACACGAGCATATTGCAGAAAATCATTTTGTGAGGTCATTTCATCCGTGAATAAAGGTTTTCCAATAGAACTAGCTATATAGCTTATCCCCTCATCCGACCAGTAGGATAGGGGAATGTTGGTTAACTTGACCCAAACCGGAAACACAGCACATTTTGACTTGGAGAAATTTACACCCTCCTTCCATTTCTGTAGGACTATTCCATTAGAGGCGAAATGCCATGGACCAGAGGCGAGGATATTATCACGATCAGAAATGGAGTCGAATTTGAAAATATAGTACCCTTTGTTATGGAGGAACACACCAGAAAGGCCCAAATGTCCCCATAACCTTCTTGCAATCGGTTCAACAAACTTAAACGGGAGGGAGGATTGCATAAAGTAACCAACCAAGCTTGAAGCCCAAAGCTGAATACCCCTGTTAAGCACCTCAGAGGGTGGGCAGACCGTGATGTTCCCATCAGCCAGAGTAGGGGGGTGGAAAGTAAGATTGCGAGTGGATCTTCCAGATTTCTTGCCCACAATATCACTCCAAGTTTTGGTGGGTTCTCTGACCGAGTCAGTAACAATTTCACCCTCCTCAAGAATAGGAGCAGCCCATTTTACAATAGAAGGATCGTGTACTTTAATGGCAGGGGAAATCAAGGCAGGGATAGGCACTTCCCCCAAGCATGTGGCAGGAAAGAGAGGGCCACCCACCGGTGAAGATTCCAAAAGATTTCTATTAGGATTATTATCAGACAGCATGGGTGCATTACCAAAATTTATCGTTTTCCCTTCCGAGAGAAAGGCTTGCACATCATTAGTGGAAACGCCATGAGCAGATAGGAATGACATTAAATGGAGGTTCTTTTTCCTTTCAAAAAGAGCTTCTTCACGGTCTTTCTGGGAAAAGTGTTGAGCAGCCGAGAAGATAACCTTAGCATTTTCGCCCAGAGGATGGCCCAAATCGACTTCCGAAGGAAGAACCGGAGAAGAGGAATCACCAGAACTAACCTGAAGACCAAGTGCGTCTGATTCACCCATCTTCTCAGCTTCAAGAAAAGGAAGGTTAGGGTAGTTAGGAAGTGAGACTCCAAAGGTAGCTAAGTTGTCAAGAGAAGCACTACTGATAGAGTTACCAGCCGATAAGTGATTATGGCTGACCATATTTGAGACAAAGGCCGAGGAGAGAGAGAGAAACAAGTCTGAGGGGGAAATAAAATGAAAGAGCACAGAAGTGACTACCTTCATCACTTATAATCGCTCTTGGCATGCCAAATCTTGTAAAGATATTCTTTTCCAAGAATTTGAGAACCACTTTGGCATTGTTAGTTGAGAATGCTACGGCTTCAACCCATTTTGATACATAATCAACTACAAGCTATATGTACTGATTGTTGAACGAGGAAGGGAATGGTCCCATGAAATCCATGCCCCATACATCGAAAATCTCAACTTTTAAGATTGTTTAATGGCATCTCATTCCTTTTCGATATGTTGCCCACCCTTTGACATCTATCATAGCTTTTTACGAACTGGTGGGCATCTTTAAATAATATAGGCCAATAAAACCCGGCTTGAAGAACTTTCGTTGCTGTTCTCTCACTTTCGTAATGTGGGTATGCAGACGAATGACATTTATGTAATATATTATTTACCTCACTGTAGGGCACATATACCACTTGACGTCATGTAGGAATTTCTTTTTCTTTTTTTTTCTTTTCTTTTTTTTTGTTAATGTGGAGTTTCCCAACCGCAGTCGGACTAAGTCTCCCCACCCCGGACCAGGCTTTACGCACAGGCTCGGCCTAAGACATGGCTCCGCCCAGAAATGTGCGATCCGTGGCCACACGGATCAGGGGGGAGTATATTGCTCACTAGATAATTAGCAAATCCAAATAGTTGCTCATCCGGAAATGAATCATTGATTACACATTTATCCTCTTCATCTTTACCCTAATTTTCCAGCCTCGATAAATGATCTGCAACTTGATTTTCCATCCCTTTTCTATCTTTTACTTCCAAGTCAAATTCCTGTAGGAGGATAATCCATCTGATAAGACGTGGCTTAGCATCTTTTTTTGAAATTAAGTACCGAATAGCCGAGTGATCTATATAAACTACCACCTTTGTTCTGATCAAATATGCCCGGAATTTATCAAATGCATATACTACTGCAAGGCAAAGGAAAATGATCTTTGCGGATTGCATTATTCAATTTCCTGTAATCCATGAAAACCCTCCAACCAGTCACTGTCCTTGTCGAAATTAGTTCGTTGTCATCATTTTGTACCACGGTCATTCCTCCCTTTTTCGGCACACACTGAACCGGACTGACCCATTTACTGTCGAAAATTGGGTAGATGATACCGGCGTCAAAGCATTTCAGTATTTCTTTCTTCACAACTTCCTTCATAATTGGGTTGAGCCATCTCTGTTGCTCCACCGTTGGCTTTGCATCCTCTTCTATTAGAATTTTGTGCATGCAAAAGGATGGGCTAATTCCCTTGATATTCACGATCCTATAGCCGATTTATGTTCTTTAAGCACCCTCAGCAACTTAATTTCCTGTAATTCGTTAAGTCTAGCAAAAATAATAACAGGTAAAGTATTAGAATTGCCTAAATACGTATACCTGAGGTGTTTAGGTAGTGGCTTTAGCTCAAGAGCAGGTGGCTCCTCCAATGATGGTTTTATTCTTATTGTGGCTCTTTCCTCCGTGTGCAATGGTTCAAATGGTGCTTTAAATCTGCTAACTCGTGGCAGGGAGTCTAGCTTCTGCAAGTAATCCACAAATTCTAGATCATCTACATATTCATCTCCCAATAATGTCGTTTCCAGATCATTAGCCAAACTTTTACCCATATCTTTGCTGATTATCTGATCAATGATATCCATTCTAAAACACTCTTCTACATCTGTAACAAATTTCATGGCCTTGAAAACATTAAAGACTTCTTGATCTTGGACCCTTATAGTTCGTTCACCTTTTTGTACATCGATGAGCGTCCACCCGTAGCCAAAAATGGTCTCCCTAGGATAATTAGGATGTTCTTATCTTCCTCAAAATCCAGAACTATGAAATCTGCGGGGAATATATATTTGTCAACCTTGACCAAAATGTCTTCCACAATGCCTCTCGGGTATGTGACTAACCTATTCGCCAACTACAATGAGATGTTCGTAGGGTTTGGAGCAGGTAGACCTAATTCTGTATAAACTGATAATGGCATAAGATTTACACTTGCTCCCAAATCACATAAACACTTGTTGAACACCGTGTTCCCAATTGTGTACGGAACGGTAAAACTCCCCAGATCTTTCAACTTTGGTGGCAATTTTTCGCTGTAAAACTGCACTACACTCCTCTGCTAATGCCACTGTTTCGAAATCTTCCAACTTCTTTTTCCTAGACATAATACCCTTCATAAATTTCGCGTGACTTGGCATCTGCTCTAGGAATTCTGCGAAAGGGATGTTAATCTGATGTTTCTTAAGAACTTCCAAAAATTTTGTGAACTGCTTATCTAATTTCTACTTTTAGACTCTCTGCTGAAAAGGCGGTGGAGGATAAACAACTGGTTTGTCATCTAACTTTGTTTGCTTAACTTGCTTTTCATCACCCTGTTTTTCCTCAACAACATTATCATCTGGTTTAACTGAATTTTCTGCACTTTTACCATCTAGATATTTTCCACTTCTCAAAGTGATTGCCTGACACTATTCATGATTTCCCTTCGAATTTCTTTCGGTGTCACTCGATAGAGTACCTTGTGGTATATTGTTCAATGCTAAGGCAATGTGTCCCATCTGATTTTCTAGGTTCTTGATGGCTACTGCTTGTGATTTCATGGCTGCCTCATTGTTCTTTATATACTTTAACAATAACTCCTCTAAATTTGATTTCCTCTCTTGATGTTGGGTTGGTTATTGATGTTGATTCTGAAATCCTGGGGGATAAGATTGTCATGGAGCTTGATGATGCTGATTATTGCTCCATGAAAAAATAGGGTTATTCCTATTCCCCAGATTATATGCATTCTGGTACATATTCTGTGGAACCCTGTTGTAGCTACCCACAAATTGCACTGACGCTGGGTTGATTGCACATTATTCTGTAGGATGTTCACCAGCGCACAATTCACAAATAACTGCAACCTGCCGAGTCTGTACCCCTGACAAAGCATCCACCTTCTTAGAGAGCACTGAAATCTGAGCTGCTAGTGTCGTCACTCCATCTAACTCTAACACTCCAGCTGCCTTTGCCTGTGTCATTCTTGTCGTGGGCCACTGGTAGGTGTTAGCTGCCATTGTCTCTATCAACTGATATGCCTCCTCATAACTTTTTTTTCCATAAATGCTCCACCCGAAGCTGCATCAATACTAGTCCTGAGATTTCTGTTCAACCCATTGTAGAATGTATTCATCTGTAACCACTTAGGCAATCCATGATGCGGGCACTTTCTGAGCAATTCCTTGTATCTTTCCCATGCCTCATACAGTGATTCCCCATGTTGCTGTTCAAACATATTTATCTCATTCCTCATCTTTGAAGTTTTCGCTGGTGGGAAAAATTTTGCAAGAAATTTTTGAGCGAGGTCTTCCTATGTAGTTATTGATCCCGGCAGTAGAGAGTGTAACCAACTCTTCGCCTTGTCCCGTAAAGTGAATGGGAACAAACAAAGCCTTACAACATCATCTGACACCCCATTATACCTGAAGGTGTCACAAATCTCCAAGAAGTTGACTAAGTGTTCATTCGGATCATCATTTGCCAAACCCCCAAACTGAACTGAATTTTGAATCACCTGAATAGTCCTAGACTTGATTTCAAATGTGTTCGCAGCTATAGCAGGCCTGGTGATACTCGACTGCAGCTCAGTCACCTTGGGTGTAACAAAGTCCCTCAACGCTTTCTGCTCTTCGGCAGCCATTGCTTCTTCTTTTTTAGAGTTTTCAAAGTCTTCCCTTGTTTCCTTAATCTACTTACTCAGCCTTTGAAACCGTCTCTCAATGTCGTCCTCAAAAGGAAGCAAGTCTGGATTTTTGGATCGAGTTTTCATAAACCAAGTTTAAAATCCTGAAATAAGAATGAACAAAACAAAAAGAAAAAATGTTGAAGTAAAACTGGACTAATTAAACTGATATCGCAAAATATTAAAATCTATACTAATAATCCTCGGCAACGGCGCCAAAAACTTGTTGGGTAAAATCTATATACGCACAATACGCAAGTATACGTGGTCAACAAGTAATATAATAGTAAGTATAGTATCGTTCCCACAGAGAAATTAGTAAGAATTTCAACCTCACAATTACCAGTTTTCTATTAATCCTAATTTTATTAGACTATCCAAATTAATGATTAAAATTATAAAAACTAAATTATTAAAAATACTAAGATCACAAAACAATCACAAATCTCAAAAACTAAATTTCTATACAAATATTGTAGAATTAGACTTACAACTTTACCTTAAACTTCACTTTGGTTATTATCCTTTATTCCAGTTTAATTTACTATCCCAGTTTATTAATCAAGAACACGAAAGTAAAATTAGCCACCTCTCGATGCACTAACACCATATTAACTCAAACCCACGATTTAGATAGAATTAAGTTAAACACCTTAATTAACTAACTCACTATATCTCTATGTGAATTACAATCAAAGAAGGTTTAAGTTCAAGTTCTCTATTCAATTACATGTGACATTAAGCATATCTCTACCCTAACATTCATCAAGATTATGTTCATTCACAAAATTCAAGAACACGTGCTATATTAACTAAGTCTAGACTCGTACTTCCTCTCTCAAATTCATACAAGTCCACAAAGAATTCTTGATCAGGCAATTCATAAATTCAAGCATAAATTAATATAGATAAACTGAGGAATAGCTTATTAAACTGGAAATCAAAGTTACATAACCATCGTTTCACTTAAAGATTCGTCATAAGTCTAAAAAGTGAATTAGTTCATCATAAATGAAATAAACACTGAATAAATTAAGATATCATCCTTTAAATTACAAATAAACTAAAAGAAAAGAATAAATCGCCCTTTTCTTTTAGCCCAATTCGCAATTGATACGAAAATCTTTCAATTATCTTCCTCCAATGTTTGCTCTGTAATTGCCTTTTATTTCTTTCTATCTTGTTATTTTCTGTAATATATCTAGCTTAGACATGAAATGTAACTCAAATTCCCTGTCATTAGGAGTCCTAAGCTATTAACATCACTTAAACTCCACGTTTGCAGCATTAGAAACCAACTAGAAGAATACTCTGCCCCGTACCCCCGCCTCAGCGGGGGTGTTAGCTTGAAAATAGCCCGCCCCGGCGGGCATGCATTATGTCTCCTGAGTTTTGGACCCCCCACCCCAACAGGTTTGTAAGGCTTAAAAATGCGTGCCTGGCGGGGGTTACTTCTAACTTCTATCCTGCTTTGCTCATTTGCTTGCCACAATGCACCTTAACTCCACCCTTTTTGATCAATTACAACACCACCAAACCTACACACAAAATAACACTAAACAAGTAAAAATAAACATAAACGCGAGGAATTAACACCGATTAAGCTTGAATTAGGAATCGATTAGTGGGTATAAAACCCACTTATCACTACACTCTTATTATGTAAAAGGAATTGTGAAGCAAAAGGGTGAGCACAACTAGCCCAATAAAGAATATCATGACTTAAAGATAATTAAATTATCAATAGCCTTCGTCAGTAATAAATCAGAGATTTAGAACATATGGTAAATGATAAAACTTTTCAACCATAGTGGCAGTGGAACGAGCAATCCATTAGAAGAGTCAAATAGACTATAAAGTCTATTATCTCTCCACGTTAAAAGTCCACCAACAATATTTTATCCCTGTAACATCAATCAACAGTTCCTGTCCACAATCATGTGAATAATTCATAATCATAATTGTGATTCTAAATTCCTCTTCGTACCCAGGATGAAGATAATTTTCATTACCTGTCTTTACCTGAAACATCAAAGATCATGGTTATACCAAATCACAGTTCCTATTCATAATCATACTAATAAATTTATCTTTGCACTACGGGCCAAAGATATTAATTAACAGTTCATCTTTGCACTACAGGCCAAAGATATACAATTGTATTTTAGAAGAGTCAAATAGAGCATGATATCTACTATCTTCTACGAATTAAAAGTTTATTGTCAATATTTTATCGCTGAGACTCAGCTCAATAAATAATCCACATCACTGAATTATCCATGCACTACGGGCCAAGGATATTCATTAGTATCACAACCACGAATTATCCATGCACTATGGGCCAAGGAAATTAGTGTTTTCACCAATGGTCATGATCATGTCAAATAACGATTCATCTTTGCACCCTTGGCCAAAGAGAACGCATGGTTATAATCATACCAACATCTGTTCATCAATGCACTACGGGTCAATGAGGACTTTTACCGCATCATTTGTAACATTACGGTCATGATTATACCGAATAATCCCTGGTCATAATCATACCAATCAACAGTCCATCTATGCACATAAGACACAGATGACTTTCATCACAATATAAGCATGAGGATGATGACAATGATATACGAATTCAATTAAATGAAAGCAATGATAAATTTTTAAAGATTTATAATTTAATTTATCCAGAATTCAATAATATCCAAATTGTCAACATAATACTTGTGACGCCTCCAAATCTGGGTATCTTCCAACCCGACAGATGGTGTCCGCGGTGCTACAGTTCACACAAACATTCAATCGAAATGCCTCAAAAGAATGAATATGTCTTATATGTATTGCAAATCAATATTACGATTCCCCGGGTTCTTTATAACCGTTACATTTGTTCTTGTCATAATATCAAATATTATTATTTCAAACATATACTATTACATAGGTTGTGACGCCCCCAAAATAGGTATACATTACCCATCTTGAGTCGCCAAATACATGGTGCAGATTACAAATACAAACTAAATTATACAACCGTCGTGTAATATACGACAAAACATAGCTGAGAATTTAAACAGGAATATTGCCTTTTAGACAATATCCACTCTCAAATAGAGTCATCATTACATTTATTTGTCACACTATTTTATAGAATAGTGAGGACTACTAATACACCATCTCGGACCATCACTCCGTTCCCTGACTAGTCCCGGCTACATTCTCATTTCATGAAGAGAGCAATGAAAGCAAAAGGGTGAGCTCAACTAGCCCAATAAGAAATATTATGACTAAGATAATGCAGAATAAATTATCATTAGTCTTCAACAATGTTAAACTGATAAATTACAATAGACATCAAGTTTAACTGCAGTGGAACAAGCAATCCATTAGAAGAGTCAAGTAGATAATAAAATCTACTATCTTCTATGGTATAAAATATTTTCATCAATTTTTATCGCTGAGACTCAGCTTAATAAATAAAACACATCATCTATTCATCCCTGTACTACGGGCCAAGGATATTCATTAAATCATCAATGGTCATGACTATACCGAACAATCCCTGGTCATAATCATACCAAAAACTATCCATCAATGCATTACAGGCCACTGAGGACTTTTACCATATCATTTATAACATTACAGGTCAATATTATACCGAATGATCCCTGGTCATAATCATACTAAGTCTATCTATGCACGTAAGCCAAAGATGACTTTCATTACAATATAAGCATGGGGATGATGACAATGACATAATAATTCAATATAACAAGTTCAAGAATTAATTTATCCAGGAACCAACAACTTCCAAATTGTCAACATGATACTGCTTTGTGGAGAAAAATTCAAGAATGCTTAGAAGAATATTTTAATGAAAAGATACTGGATGAAGCGCAAATATCCAGGATATTCTACTAATTTCATGGAGTATAGAAGCCAAAACTTTAACCAACAGAGTATAATAGAATATATGAAACTGCAAATGGATTTTTGTCCGCCATACGGTAATCCACGTATATAGATCATTTCCACAATTTAATAAGGAATGAATACAAAGGATCATTCACCATGCATGTGGTAATCCACATAGATAAATAACTCTTGGAAAATTGAAGGGACAAGTTACTATTAAAACTTTAAATCAACGATCCATATTGATTTACTATTATAATTTTAACCAACGGTCTGAAAAATTAGCACATCTCCTCATGGAATAATATTGTACCCAAAAATGATTTGGACCGAAAAAAAAAATATTTTTTGGGTGAATAGTATCCCGTGAATAGTAACTCGTGAATAGTACTCTGACACGAAAAGTGCTCCGAATACCCGATTGAACAATATAATCTTCAGACATTAATTATTATCGAAATAAATATCGATTTTCACTAACATAAATAATTTGAACACAATGGAACTATTAAATTCATCTTTAATCAACACAAACTTATTCATCATTGATATTATAACTCATAATATTTAACAACCAGGTTGTTCCCAGGAAAGAGGGGGCTTTTCGATAAGGATTTCTCCTTATTGGCGTGCAATTAGACGACCAAAGCTCTCATTGACAGAACTTCTAGACATTGTAAATATTGCAATTTAATAATATGAATAACTTTGTCACCGCAATTATTGATTTAATAATATATCATATTATGCAGATGATACTGTGACAATAATCGAATCAATAATATGAGAGATATGATGCAGCAATTAATGTAGCAATAATTGAGTATAACTGAGTGACTTCTTACGTAAGCATCAATAACCAATACCGTGTGCTACTATGCAACTACGCGTATTACTGTACTTTTACTATCGGGTAGTTCAATAGTTTTAACGATAACTCTTCTGCCGTTATTTTTATAAAAAGATAATTCTGTCGTTTTCTTACTACGACAATACTTCCGTTGTGGGGTCCACCAATGATTGTGCCTTCATACGAATATTCCCTGTTAAAACGAATATTCCCCGACCAATCGAATATTATATAACCACTTGCTTACTTTGAAAATTTTGTAAATATTACCTACAACTATAACATTATATCATATCCACACCATAATATTCAAAAATATATTTCGAGAGAAATTAATCTTTATTCATAAAAGTTGGGGTCTTAAAACCTCCCCTTCTTATGAAATTTCGTCCTCGAAATTAGGGTACGTACCTGGTATATTGAAGAGGTGAGGATATCTTGACTTCATCTCAGATTCTAACTCCCAGGTCATTTCTTCCACATCATAGTTTCTCCAAAAAACTTTGACTTGAGGTATAACCTTGGAGCGTAGAATATGATCATTCTTATCCAAGATTTTAACAGGTAACCCTTCATACGTTAAATTTTCCTCTATCTCGTCCGGTTCTAATTCAATAATGTGGTTCGGGTCTTTCACATATTTACGTACCATAGATATGTGAAAAACATTATGAACACGAGACATACTTGGCAGTAAGGCGAGTCTATAGGCCACAGTTCCTACTCGTTCGAGGATTATAAATGGGTCAATGAATCGAGGATTGAAATTTCCTCTCTTTCCAAATCTTGTAACTCCTTTCTATGGAGCAACACGTAACAACACATGATCTACAATATCAAATTCCACGTACTTTCGATGAAGATCAACATAACTCTTTTGTCGATCTTGTGAGGTTTTTATACGTTGTCGGATCATTTGAATCTTTTCCATAGTCATATGTACTAAATCTAGTTCCAACAACGTTGCTTCACCCACCTCATCCTAGCATATTGGCGAACGATACTTTCTTCCATACAACGCCTCAAATGGAGCCATGCCAATACTTGCTTGATAACTATTATTATAGGAAAACTCTCTAATGGTAAGAACTTGTCCCAACTTCCGTTGAAGTCAAGGACACAGAGTCTTAATAAATCTTCAAGAGTTTGAATAGTCCTTTCCGACTGACCATCTGTTTGAGGATGATATGCCGAACTAAATTGTAAATCTGTGCCCATAGTTTTTTGCAAATTAACCCAAAATCTTGAAGTGAATCTTGGGTCTCGATCAGAAACTATGGATACTGGCATACCATGCAATCTTACAATCTCGTTTATATATATATATATACTAGCAAGACATTCAAGTGTATAAGTTTCTCGTATTGGTAAGAAATGAGCAGACTTGGTCAATCTATCAACAATGACCCAAATCGCATCTATGCCTTGAGAAACCTTGGGAAGACCAGTAACGAAATCCATGGTAATGTGCTCCCACTTCTATTCTGGAATTTCAAGTGGTTGCAATGGACCTTTTGGCACTTGATGCTCCGCCTTGACTTGTTTACAAGTTAGACACCTTGAGATAAACAGCGATATCTCTTTCTTCATATTGCTCCACCAAAATGTATGACGAAGATCACGATACATTTTGGTACTCCCAGGATGGATTGCAAACGGTGTGTTGTGCGCCTCCATCATGATTTTATACTTCAGGTCAGAATCATTAGGAACACAAAGTCTGGAGTTGACTCGAAGTATTCCTTCTTCATCGATTCTTGCTTCCGAAATAGTACCTTCTTCCACTTTCTTCTTCATATGCATCAGCTCCAGGTCTGTAGCTTGAGCAGCTTTAACTTTATCGATTAAAGTCGGTTCTACTCGTATATTCGTCATCATCACATGGGTCCCTAAAGTCTTTAATTCTATCTCCATCCTTTGTAACTCATACAAAATGGGCCATTGCATTGACAATATCGCACTCATACCCGCATATGATCTTCTACTCAATGCATCAGCTACTACGTTCGCTTTTCCAGGATGGTATTGGATGGTATGATCATAATCTTTCAACTACTCAAGCCAACGTCCTTGCCGCATGTTGAGTTCCTTTTGAGTGAAGAAATATTTGAGGCTTTTATGATCCGTATAGATTTACACCTTCTCTCCATACAGGTAATGCCTCCAAATCTTAAGCGCAAAAACAACTGCTGCCAACTCTAGATCATGAGTAGGATAATTCCTCTCATATTTTTTGAGTTGTCGCGGGGCATAGGCTATGACTTTCCCATGTTGCATGAGAACACATCCTAACCCTTTGCCTAAAGCATCACTGTAAATGACAAATGCCTCCGTGCCAGATGGTATTTTCAAAACAGGTGCTGAAATGAGTCTACTCTTGAGTTCTTGAAAACTCTTCTCACATTCCTCGCTCCAACCGAATTTTATATCTTTTCGAGTCAACTGTGTTAATGGAGTAGCGATTCGAGAAAACCCTTCTACGAATCTCCGATATTAACCAGCTAAGCCGAGAAAGCTACGTACTTCGGTCACTGACTTAGGTTGCTCCCAGCTTTGAATTGCTTCAATCTTTGCCGGGTCAACCGATATTCCATGATTTGATATCACGTGCCCAAGGAATGCAACTTCCTCAAGCCAGAACTCACATTTCTTCAACTTGGCATATAGCTTGTTTTCACGAAGCTTTTGAAGTATCAGCCTCAAGTGTTGCTCATGGTCTTCACGGGTTTTGGAGTATATGAGGATGTCATCAATAAAGACGACCACAAAGTGATCCAAATATTCCTTGAATACTCGGTTCATCATGTCTATGAAGGTTGCAGGAGCATTAGTCAATCCAAAAGACATGACTAGGAATTCATAATGTCCGTACCGAGTTCTGAAAGATGTCTTTGGAATGTCATCAATTTTAATCTTCAACTGATGATATCCAAAACAAAGATCGATCTTTGAAAAGAATTTGGCGCCTTGCAACTGGTCAAACAGATCATCAATACAAGGTAACGGGTACCTATTTTTGATGATGACATGATTCAACTCCCGATAATCAATACAAAGTCGCATACTTCCATCTTTCTTCTTCACGAATAGAACAGGAGCACCCCAAGGAGATGTACTAGGATGAATGAAACCTGTGTCTAATAATTCCTGTAGTTGGGTTTTTAACTCCTGAAGTTTAATAGGAGCCATTCGATATGGAGCTTTTGGAAATGGGTTTTGTACCGGATTCAAGGTCGATATAAAATTCAATTTCACGTTCTTGGGGTAGGCCAGGAAGTTTTTCAAGGAATACATCAGGAAATTTATTAATAATAGAAATATCATTCAAATCTGACATATTTTTATTCAAATCTGTGATATGGATTAAGAAAGCTTGACATCCGTTTTTCAATAAACGAATAGTTTTATGGCTTGATATGACAGTGATTGATTTTAGTGGTTTGGCTGCTTGAATTCGTATAATAGGTTGGTTAGGAATATGAAAGCTAACAACCTTACGATAATAATCGATTTTAGCATGATGAGTAGTTAACCAATCAATCCCTAAAATCACATCAAATGCAAGTATTTTCAAAGAAATAAGATCGACAAGTAACGTGCGGTTACCGATTTGAATCAAACATGACTTATAAATCGTGGATGTAATGAAGGTTTTTCCCAACAGAGTTTCAACAGATAAATCAAAGTATAATTTCTCCGGAGTCAAATTTAAACGTTGAGCGCAAGTAGGAGAAATAAAGGAATGGGTAGAACCGGTATCAAATAAAGTATAAACTTCGCTAGCGTTTATGATTATCTTACCCGTGATCACCTCATTCAGACTCCTCGCTTTTTGGGAGGTTACGACAAACACTCTCCCTTGAACTACCGTTTTGTTTTGTCTGGGACACCCTTTGATGCCTCCATCCCAACTGGACTTGACTTTGGTGCACAACAAAATCGGGCTAGGTGGCCTTCTTTTCCACAATTATAACATGCTTTGAACTTCATCGTGCAGTTTGGACTTATGTGTCCTTCCCCTTCACATTTGTAACATACGACCGGCGGTCGTTCTCCTTCCTTAACAATGGGTGTTGGTGCTGACATCTTTCCATCTTTACTTAACCTTCTCTTCTTGAACTTTCCACTCCTATTGTCTTGGCCATGATTACCACCGAAGTGGTTATCATTTCTAGCATGTTGATTCCCTCCACGTTTGTTGTCACCGCTTCGATGACTGCTACCACTGGTATTATCGACTTGTCAGCTGCTCTCTCTTGGTTGGGTTGACTCATTATCGCGCTCCAATAACTGAGCCCTATTCACAACATCTGAATACAAACACATTTTATGAGAGATAAGGTATTGACGTATCTCGGGTTTCAAACCTCTTAGAAACATCCGCATCATTCTTTCCTCATTATCAACTAAGTGGGATGCAAACCGAGACAACTCGGGAAACTTAACTTCGTATTGCGCCACAATCATATTGTTTTACTCAAGCTTGATGAACTCTACCTTCTTCATGTGACGAATACTTTCAGGAATAATCCATAAATTAAGTACAAATCACTTAAGTACTTTCTCTCTATAATCCTGTATCGCTCCTTTCTTTCCGTTGCCTTTTCAAATTGGTCGTCCCTTTCCGTCCTGTACCGTTAAAACATTTTCCCCCTTTTGGGTACTGGCTTCTTCTACCTAATTTCCCCATTCTCACCAACTTAATCCGTTTTCCTTCTTGGTCCTTTCCTTCTGGTCTTCCCGTGCGTTCTCTCCTTCCCGGAAAAGTCCTCTTTTCCTTATCGGGCTTCCGGGTTCTCCTCCTCTCTTGGTTCTAGCTTGGACTCGTTCTTCCCCCCATCTCTTCCCTCCTCTTTGGTGCAGACCATGGTGGACCACCATCACCTCTCCGCTGGTAACTCTGAGAGCAGTCAATCTCGTGATCTCTTCGCCGAATTCGGTGTCTCAAACCCAAGCTCTCCCTTAGCTTCCATTGCTATGGCGGAATCTGAGCCGCATCCCTCTAATGTTTCCATCAGCTCCGATGAATCCACTGCCTTCGAGTCTCAATTGGAGGCTAATTTGGGTCCTGCCTCTCCGTCGGCTATGCAAGATATTTTCAAAGCAGCTCACCACTTTTCGGCCATTGGCAGAGAAGAAGCGTTCGCCGAGCGAAAGAAGAACGCCAAGCTCATGGATTACATCACCGCTCTAGGTCTCCCGTTAGACGATGTTAATAACCTTTCTTCTATTGGCTCTCTTGCTGCCCTCGCCAATGATCGGAAGGTGCTTGACTCTCGTCCCGTTACAGGCCGGGGCCCTTCTCTGGCCGCTGATAGCACCCAAAAAGTTCCCGAGGATCAAAGATTGGTCCAAGCTCTCTGTGTTGGTGAGACAACTAATCCGTCCTCGAGTGACCCCCGTACTGGCAGCCCACGGCTGCAAAGATGTATGGGGCCTCCCCCAACTTCTTCTGGTATCTTAGATAGCCGGACCCCTTCTCCTCAGAAGGACGTGAGTGTACCTATTCCCCCTATATCTTGGAGCTCTGTTGTCTCTAATTCTGCAAATGAGAAAAATCTTGGGTTAAGCTTTTTCCCTTTTAGCCATTCGGTGGGGATAGTTACCGTGAAACCTCCTGTTGAAGTCCTCAAGATAGGCATTAATAAATGGTCAACCAGCCTTGTAGGCCAATTTATCCACTCTAAATTGTCTTTTAAGTTGGTTGAATCTGCTGCTCAGAAACTTTGGGGGCACTTGGGGCTCTCTAAAGTCTACTTGCATGATAAGGGCTACTTAATCTTTAAGTTCGATTCTGTGAAGGATAGGGACAATGTCCTAGCTTCAGGACCTTGGTATATTGCTTCGAAGCTTTTGTGTCTTCATCCGTGGCAAGAAGGTGTCAACTTCCTAAAATCTGACTGCAGCAAAGTTCCCATCTGGGTTAAGTTTAGCAATATACCACTATCATACTGGACGAAGGAGGGCTTAAGTTACTTGGCTAGTGCTATTGGAAGGCCCCTGTTTGCGGATGAAATGACATCTAGATTGGAGCCTATGAGCTACGCCCGTATCTGATTGAGATGAGTGCCTTATCTACGTTTCCTGCATCTATTAATGCTGTGGTGTTTGATGGTATTGCTCTAGTGGATGAAACTGTTGCAATTAAGGTGGATTATTGGAGCAGGCCTCCTTCATGTTCAGTTTGTAAATGTTTCGGACATTCTCTTGCTAAGTGTCCTAATGCCAATATGCAGTGGGTCCCCAAGGCCCCCACTAATGTTCCTATTGTCCCTCTTGTATCCGAGGCTCCCCCTCCCTCTTCCTCGGATCCTCCCGATCCTGATGGTGCTTGGGCTACTGTTTCTAAAGGCATTAAATCGCCTTCTCTCTCTCCTGTGGCCCCTTACTTAGCTATGAACTCGAATTCCTTCGCTCCCATTTCTCCACCTGTAGCCTTTGATGAGGAGTCTGAGTCTCCTATCCCGTTCAATCCTCTGGTGGATAAGCTCAAGCAAGTTGATGAGATGGAACGTAGGGAGCTTAAGCATAAGTCCAGCCTTGGAAATGAGCCTCTTCAGAAATCTAAGAAGAGAAATAAGGGTCCTAAGGGGCCATCCCCTAAGTAATCTTTTTAGTTCCCCCTTTTTGGTGATGACATATTTTTGTTCCTATAATGTCAGGGGGTTAATTAAGAAGCCTAAGCAGGCTTTTATTCGCAGCTTTTTATTAGCCAACCATATTTCCTTTGTGGCTCTCATGGAGACCAGAGTTAAAGCTCCTAATGCCCCTAGGATATCGAGGGCAATTTGTCGCAATTGGGTTTGGGTCTATAACTATGACTTCCATCTGAATGGCAGAATTTGGGTGGGCTGGGATCCTAATATTTGGAGAGTGAGCACTCTCTTCCAATCTGATCAACTTTCGCATTTTAGCCTCTTACCTCTTCATGATAATAATCCAATCTTGGTTTCCATTGTCTATGGCCTGAATTCTGTGGCTGAGCGTAGGCGGCTATGGGCTGAGCTGGAAACATTGTCCTCCTCTGACACTTGGTGTCTCCTTGGGGACTTCAATACTTACAAAAGTGTGTCCGAAGCGGAGGGGGGAGACTTGACCTGGAATACGGGAATGTCTGACTTTCTTGATTGTTTGAATAATATTGGGGTTGATGACATCAGAGCTATTGGTCCGCGGCACACGTGGTGGAACTGTCAATTGATTAACCCTATTTTTAGGAAGCTCGACAGGGCGATGGGCAACTCTTCTTGGTTCTCTTCAATGCCGGACTCCCAAGCTACTTTTGGTCCTAGGGGTCTCTCGGATCATTGTCCGATTATCCTTAATACGGGCCTCAATTGTAGAAGACTTAGGAAGCCTTTCCAATTTTTTAACTACTTGCTTGAGCTAGACGGGTTCAACCCTGCTGTTTCCGATTGTTGGAATACCAATGTTCGAGGGAATGCCTTCTTTATCCTCAATGAGAAATTGCGCATTACCAAAAGGGCCCTTATTTTTTTTTTTTTGCTAAATTTAAACTGAAATAAAAGAAAGAATAAGGAATCAACAGGGAACATAGCAACCACTAAATAAATAGCAACTTGCTAGAGAACATTTTAGAACAATTGCAACAACCAAAAGGCAAGCTACCAAATTCCAAGACAGATAGCCCAAACATGCAGCACACAACTCAAAGCACATAACATCCCGACAGCTGCCAAGAGCTGCAGCAGAAAAAACCCAGAACCAGCCGAGGATACTCATCTCCCCCTAGCAGACTGGTAGTACCCGTAGCCAAAACAAGCAGAATAGGTCTATTCAGCAGAGCGCAAAAACACATAGCAGAAATAGGCAGCAGACCATAGCACTTTCAGCATCTATCAGCAACAAAGAAGCAACACCATAGAAGCAACAACAAGCACAAACCCACAACCACAAGCACAAACCCGGATGAGGCAGATAGCCAGCCAGCCAGGAAATGCAGCAACAAACCACAGACCAGGCCATCTACCCAGCCCAAACCCAACTATGCAAACCCAACACAGCAGCAACCAGAAAGCCCAAATGAGAGAAGAAGAATAGCAGCAAACCAACAGTCAACAGACAAGCAGAGAAGCAGACCAGTTGAACCACACCAGAGCAGACGGCAGACCAGATGAACCAGATATAACATCAGACTGCATAAGCCAGCAGATAACAGTAGACTGCAGACCAAAGCAGACTAGGCCAAACGTGAAACCAGCAAACCAGCAGACTGCAGACCAAATCAACCAAGCCAGCAGACCAGAGCTAACTAGCAGGCCAGACTAGCAGACTGGCAGACTGCAACAGTACCAGCAGACTGCAGTAGGCCACGCAGCAACAACCAGCAGAGGCCAACCCACCTGGATCAGGCAGAAGCAGAACAGTGCCAACCAACTTCTGCAACAACCAAACCTACAGCACAAAAGGAATTACCCCACACAAATCACATCCCACAACTGCACTTAGACACAGTAGCATCAACAACAGAAGGAGCAGCAAATGACATCAGCAGCAGCAGACTAGCAGCAGATGACAAGCATACTAGCACAATATCAGCCCAAATTCTCAGCATCAACTGCAATCTACACCAACGCAGCAGAAGAAAGAACCAGAAGCGACACAGGACAAGCCACGGATATCCAAACAGGAACAACATCAGCAGACCATCAGCAGGAACTGAGCCCCAAAGCAACTCAGCAACCCGAAACATAGCAGCAACCAGAACACATACAACATCACAGCCTCAACTAGCCTACCCCCCAACACAGCCAGCACATGGTACAAATCAGCAAAATCACAAATCCGCAGAGCAAGACAACATCACAATACATAGCATCAAGTTTAAAAACCCAGCTACAGTCGAGAAAGAGTAGATTACAGAGCAAGATGTTGATAGCATAATTTGGATTTAATTTTTTGAAACCGAGCATTTGTATGGAGACCACACTTAAGCAAGTGAATAATATCTTGGATAATGATCCGAGCAGGGATAACTATTTGAGTGAAAATTCTAGCGTTCCGTTCTTGCCAAATCCTATAGACCACCACTGCAAAACCAAAATGCAGAAGACTGTTTAGAAATTTGGGGCAAGAGCTGTTAGTAATAAAATCGGTGATAGTAGTCCAGCTACGACTCAACCCTCTCCAACCACATCGCCTAAGGACCGCAACCAAAATCTGGAAAGAATAACTACAGTGGAAAAATAAGTGATGAAAAGTTTCCCTATCGTTGGAACAGAGAACACATAAGGGATCAACCGTAAGACCAAAATTAAGAAGTCTATCCAGAGTACGAAGCCCATTATGGAATGCAAGCCATAGAAGAAAAGAGTGACGAGGAGGCACAATCTTATGCCACACTAAACTATGCCACCCAACCGTCGTCCCAACACGGCGAATGGAACGCCATATGGTAGAAGCTTTCACGTCCTTAGCCGCAGTACCATCCCAGAAAAGCTCATCCTGACAGTCCGAATTACAATTCCTAATACGATCAAAAGAAGACCGAAACTCAATAACCTCGCAGTAATTGGAGCTAGGGAGGACCCAATCAGAATCAAGAATAATACTACTAACAGAAGCATTAGGCCCAAGACCCGAATTTTTAATCAAGGGAGAGTGCACAGAGGTGGCCAAAGGATCCCCTAGCCAAGGATCAAACCAGAGACTAGTGTTAGCACCATTACCAATGCGAAATGATAGATATCTACGAGCTAGGCCCCTAAGTTGAAGCACTTTTCTCCAAATCCAGGAGCAATCATTAGGGATAGGGGTAGCCCAGAAATATTTATTCTTAAGGTGAACTTCACAAACCCAAGAGGCCCAAATAGAAGTAGAAGAAGGATTGATGACTTTCCAAAGATGCAACATGATCATAGCTTTGTTCCAATCTTTAAGGTTCTTAATAGCTAAGCCCCCTTCCGAAACAGGGAGAGTGATCTTGTTCCGGCAACCTTGGAACCATGTTTCATCATAGAAGGGCCCTTCCATAAAAATCTAGACATAGTAGATTGGAGGTCTTTTAAAGCAGCAACAGGGAGGATAAAGTGAGAAGACCAATAAGCTTGGGTGGAATAAATAACAGATTTTAGTAGCTGAAGTCTACCGGCATAGGACAAAAATCTGTTAGTCCACGAGCTTATTCTAGCTTTAACCTTTTCAAGCAGAGGTTGGCAATCCGCAATACTTAACTTGGAAGTGAGCAAGGGAACTCCCAGGAACTTAGCAGGAAATATCCCTAACTGGAAACCCAAAGCAAGGATAATGGAGTCCGCAGTTTCAGGAGGAACATGAGACAGGAAACACATACTCTTCGAAGCATTAGTGTATAAGCCCGAGAAAGAAGAAAATTTCTCAAGGCACTGCTTAACTATCATTATCGAATTGAGGTCTCCATGGCAGAAAATAATTAGATCATCCGCGAAGCAAAGGTGAGTAAGAGAAATGGGAGCAGTTTTCCAGTGGTGATGAAAAGCAGGAAACTTAGAAGCCTTCGCGAGCATGAAAGAAAGAACCTCCATAACGATAACGAAAAGATAAGGAGATAGCGGGTCGCCTTGCCTGAGACCTTTCGCCCCTTTAAAATAGCCACACAAGGCACCATTAACCTTCACAGAAAAACTTGTTGTAGTAATACAGGCCTTAATCCAATACAAGAATTTGGGGGGAAACTTAAAGAGCTTAAGGGCTGCTAATAAGAAGTCCCAAGAAATAGAATCAAAAGCTTTCCTTAAGTCAATTTTCATAACACATCTGGCCGGACCCGAAGGTCGGTGGTAGTTCCTGAATAATTCTTGAGCCAAGAGAATGTTGTCTCCTATTCTCCTTCCCGGAATAAAGGCCGATTGATTAGGAGAAATGAGATCCGGGAGGATACATTTAAGCCTAGCAGCAATAATCTTGGATATGCATTTATAAGTAGTATTACAACAAGAGATGGGCCTATAATCATTCATAGAAGTGGGGTTAGAAGTTTTCAGGACAAGGACAATCGCAGTAGAATTAGTACCACGAAGCAAACAGCCCTGCCGGAAGAAAGATTGAACAGCATTGGTAAAAACCTTTCCAACAATGTCCCATGAATGGATAAAGAAATTCACATTAAACCCATCCGGGGCAGGGCTTTTATTCTGCTTCATGTGCTTTAAAGTGCTCAGAATTTCATCATCAGAGACAACCCTTTCAAGTATCAAAGCTTGTTGAGGAGAAACACAGTTATGCTCTGCAGACTCCCAATCATGTAAAAAATGGCCATCCCCAAGAGAAGGAGAACCTAAAAGGGATTTGAAGTAATCAACCGCAATACTTTGGACATCCATATGCCCATAACACATTTCACCTTCTGAGTTCTCAATAGCCAA
This sequence comes from Panax japonicus, assembly GCA_020205505.1. Classification (NCBI taxonomy): domain Eukaryota; kingdom Viridiplantae; phylum Streptophyta; class Magnoliopsida; order Apiales; family Araliaceae; genus Panax; species Panax japonicus. The sequence continues at coordinate 20,228,071 of CM035108.1, read as the reverse complement.
AATTTTATTCTGATTCCATCGGTTTTTAACTTGGTTATGAAAATAACCAGTATTCTTATCCCCTTCCTTAAGCCATTGGATTCTGGATTTTTGTTTTAACAATTTCTCTTCACAAATGAGAGCAGCCCACAAGCTAGAAGATTGGGACTGCTGAAGATCAAGGAGACTAGAATCAGTAGGATTAGAGGCAAGAGCTAACTGAGTAGAGTGAAGACTCACCCTTAATAGCTCAACATTTGAAGCAAGATTCCTATTAAGCTTGTTCAGATCAATCAAAGTCCTTTTCACCACTTTAAGCTTTCCTGCAAGGATTTGCAAGGGGTCACCAGAACAAGGAATACTCCAAGCCGCCTGCACTACATCTTGATAATTATCCAGCCCCGCCATAAAATTAAAAAATTGAAAAGGTTTAGGACTATAAGACATGACCAAACCAGAATTGATAAGTACTGGGCAATGGTCAGAGAGCTCCCGGGGAGTAAAGTTAGCTAAAGAATTAGGGTAAGAATCCAGCCAGAGATTATTGACCAAAGGTCTATCAAGTTTCTTGTAAGTAGGATTCGATACTTGAGAATCCCACCAAGTGAGATGAGGACCAACAGCCCTCAGATCAACCAAATGCAAGTGAATGAGCCAATCCTTGAAATCCTGCATCCCATAATCCCACAAACCAGCCCCTCCAACAATTTCAGAAAGAGATTGAACAACATTGAAGTCCCCCAGCAGAGTCCAAGGTTTATCAATAAATGCAGCAAGCGCCCTTAAGTCATTCCACAAAGCTTTACGTTCAGCCGGGGTATTCAGCCCATAAATAATGGTAACAAAGGAATGGAAGTCAAGACTGACAGAGGAAATATAACAGTGAATAAATTGAGAAGACTTAGAAATAATATTAACATTCCAAAGAATTGGATCCCAACCAACCCAAATACGACCATTAACATGATGCTCATAGTTAAAATGCCATTGCCAATTCCTGCAAATAGCTTTAGAAATTGAATTAGCTTTATGACACTTGACCCTGGTTTCAACTAGGCCGACAAAAGAGAGACTATGCTTACTAATAATAGCACGGACACTATCCTGCTTAGGAGACATATTTACACCTCTAATATTCATAGAGCAAAAATTTAACATAATAAATTTAAAAATGTCCCGCTGGGGATTTAGTGCTCCCCCCTCCCTTGATCTTTTTCTTAGAAGCTTGTATAACGTCCAGAGATAATCTTGCTTTATGCTTTAGATCCTTGACCTCCTTCTCATCAATTTGTTTCAGCTTATCCACAAGAGGATTAGGAATAGGAGTAATATCAGTGTCGGAATAGCTTTCACAAATGCCTCCATCCAAAGGAGATAAAGGCTTAAAAGGATTAGGGCATGGTCCAACTGAGGATGGCAAAGATCCCTTGAGCACAGATGGGCCAACATGGGGCTTTGGACCTTTAGTGACTATAGTCCAACACTCAGAATCCCCAACAGGAGGAGTATCGGTAGCAATGGGATCCCCTAATGATCCAGAAGCCACCAACTCAGGGGGTCTCGAAGGGGCTTTGGGAATCCATTTATAGTTTGCATTTGGACACCGAACAAAAGAATGCCCGAAAGACAGACAATGCGAACATAGTTGAGGCCTATTTTGATATTCAACTTTAACCACCGCAACTTTCTCCACTTTTGATTCCTCATCTAGAACAACGACATCCAGGCAAGGAGGGAAGGTAGAAGAGGAGGAAATTTCAACACACATCCGAACAAAGTTCATAGGTTCTAGCTTTTCAGTAACCTTATCCACTGATAGCGGCTTGCCAATACCGCTAGCAATATAGCTCAACCCAGGAGCCGAGAGATATGACATAGGGACATTATGAAATTTGACCCAAACCGGGGCTTGAGTACAAGCTTCAGACTGAAAATCCATTCCCTCCTTCCAACGCTTAAGACACAGAAACTTGTTAGAAATATACCACGGACCCAAGGCAAGAACATTGTCACGTTCCTCAAGGGAAGAGAACTTGAAGATAAACAGGCCTTTATCCTGGAGGAACACCTTTTGTAACCCAAACTTATCCCACAGTTTATGAACACTATCTTCCACAAGCTTGAAAGGAAGCCTAGAATGGATAAAACTACCAACAAGACAAGAGCTCCAAAGTTTATTGCCAGACTGAAGGACCTCAGAGGGAGGCTTAATAAGGATCGCTGAAAGAGTACGGAATCCGTACCTGATACTTCCAAACCATTTATGTCACACTCCACAAAATTTTACCCTCAATTGCCAACGATATCAAATATGAAGCGTTATTCGCAACCTAAACATATTCACCTTAAATTAAAAATAATTCAAACTAATAATTCTAAAATAATTCATAATCTATTTAATATGTCTTTACTCGTCGCTTTATATCAATTATTAATACTTCAAAATTTATATTCCAAGTATAACTCTTTAAATTCTTTCCGTCCAAACTAATTACACAAATTAACAGAATAAATTAATAATCCATACGCTAAATTACTAATTAATAAACCTTTTCCCCAAAATTTATTATTATTAAAATATTCTTGTAAATTTCAATTTTTTTTGAATAATCTTAAATATTACATTAGTCAACATATTATAATTGTTAACAAAAATATCATAGCAGTATGCATATACAATAGTTATATATCAATATCCATGATGTTTTCCAACTTAGAGGTTCATCCAATTTCATATTCATACTATCATGATTTTGTTGCTCCACACGTAACTATGGATTTTTTGTTATTTATTTAATAATTCTCAATTCCCATTACCATCACAAGACTCTTTAATGACATGACCCATTCATGAAAATATATGCATTAAATCATCAACTTTACATACAAGCGGTCAGAAAGAATGTGTCCGATCAATCACATACATATACTTACTACAATTGAAGAAATCTTATCACATGATACTCAAAGTCATCTTACTTGGGTTAAATTTCTTATTCCAAATGGCTGATAAACAAGATATAGTCGTCTCCTTTTCTTATTGTTCCACTACGCAATTTCTCCACACTAAGAGGCGGCTTCCTCCTCTCTCTTTCTCGGGTTGTATAATAAAAATAAGATTAGGTTTAGTTATTTATTCACTTAAAAATAGATTTTATTAATTAATATATTTATTAATTCTCCAAATTTTAATAGAATTTTAATATTACTCAAATATAAATTAGACCCAATTAGTATAAAAGCCCAAATTAATGTAATCACATACTTATTATAGTCCACAATAATTAAATACAATTTGGCCCAAATAAAAACAAAGTCCAATTAATATATTTTAAAACGAAATAAATAATTTTTTTATAATATATATATATATATATATATATATATATATATATATATATATATTTTCGGGTATTACATCACGTACCCCTTAAAAAGATTTCGTCCCCGGAATCAAAAGAATGAACGTACGTAATTATCAAAAGATGCGGATTCTTCGCTCGAATAGACTTCTCTATCTCCCAAGTAGCTTCCCGCTCCGAATGATTTTACCACGAGACTTTAACAAAAGAAATTATCTTCCTCAATTTCTATCTAATCAGTTATCTAATTATCTACTAAAAGAATTTAATTTTCCAAACAAAACAAGGAAGAAAAGAGGGAAACAAAATCATTTACTTTTTTTATTTAAACACAATTGTATAAGATAAAATCAATTAATATTTAATAATAAAAAAATGAGTTATTACATTTTTCACCCCTTAAAAATAACTCCGTCCTCGGAATTCAAATAAGCTACAAAAAAATAATAATTTAGTTACGACGTAGCGCCGCCTTTTGTAACGATCAAGCCTGGTAAGTCCATTGGTCCACACAATTATCCATGTACTCGTAAAAGATTTGTCGGCTACCGTGTCAAGCCTTGGTAAGGTTTTTCGCGTTAAATCACATGATCCACTGTTGGTGCGGGCCCCCCGTTAATATCTTTGAGTTTCATTCTTGCAAGCGTACGGACTCTTCGGAACATAATTCAAAATCACAAACATTTTTCTTCATCCAAATACGATTCAAATAACCAAAATATTTAAAATTATTTTTAACTAGTTAAAATGTTTATATTCCACACATGACAAAGATCTAACAAATTATTTTTATTTTATTTTACATAAATTCACGCAAAACTCTAAAGACATCAGATAACCAAAACAACTATGCAAACCATATTACCAACTCTCCCCAAGTCCTCAAGAGCTTCAAAATATCTCATCCTTAATTTGAACTATTCACCAAATAATATTACACCAAAGAATATACTATTAACATCTCTTTATCACCAACTCTCCTAAGTCCTTAAGAGTTTCAAAATATCATAACCTCCAATCAAATTAGTTCTCAAATATTATTACACCAAAAATATACTACTACTAAGATCTCTCCATCACCATACCAAACTCCAAATCATACATCCTATTATCTGAATAAACAAACGATAGCTTTCAATCACTTAATATCTAATCATTTAATAAATCAATCATTCTCTTAGTGCAAACCTTAACCCAACAAATTCCAAAATCTCCTTATACTATCACTCAAAATTTCATATAAGATAACTCCAATATTCTACTAGGAAATAATCGCAAAATTCATTTACTCCAAAAAATTAATCTAATTACCTCGAATCTTTACAACAACACAAAATTACAAGAGATCCTTTGTACTTGATAATTTTCACTTTATCATATTATCCCACCGATTCACATACCTCAAATTATTCACAACTTAACAAAAATCAGAATCTAACCCAAATAAAATCCTCAATTCCAAAATCATAATAATTTGTAATTACCTGAAATAACTCTAACAAATAATTCTCCAATATCAAAACTCATTGATACAACTGCTCATATCATAATCGTATAATCATTTCTTAACTGAACAAAGTATGACATTATTCTCCTTAATGATCAAATCACCATCCTTAACTAACATTATTGCTCCAACGAATATAACAATAATAATCTTAACAAGTTAACTCGCCTTTCTCAAATTAATTACAATTTAAAGAGCTAAAAAACACTTGGTCAAAATCAAGACCAACCAAACAGAGAACAAAATCAAATCAAACTCCTACGTCTACCCAATGATTTACCCATAACTCACAGGTCAAACCTAAATAGGTTTTCTACAAGAAAGAACCTAAGCTCTGATACCATCTCTGTAACACCCCATTCCCGAAGAGGAAAGGGAGGTCACGTGCAAAAGCACAACCAACTTCAAAATAAATAAACATAGCACTAACAACCTCAAAATATTAATAGTGGTGATCCATCAATAAAGTAATAAGTACAATTCTCTAAACTGAGTCAAAATAATCAAAACTTAAAATTTGAATCAACCTAACTGGTCAAAGGCAAAACTCTCATCACACTAGCCCTGAATCACCCCTGCAAACCTGCCGGAAGAAAAACACAGCATGAGCCAATTGCCCAGTACGGATACAGATAAACAAAAGATATACAATTGATATACGAAAACAGTTGAGACAAATTACTGAACAAGCCTCAAGTGCAAATACGAACGAAAATATAATATCCAAGGATCTGAATGGAATATATATGAATCAACATAATTGACGAAACCAATAAAAGAATAAAGAAATAGCGAACTGAAGTAACTAACTCAATGACTTGAACTTAACAAAAACGAACAAAACTAATCCAATAAAATAATAGGCTGAAACAAACGGCTGGAGTTATTTCATACCGAATGAGCTAAGAAATATACATTGCCACACATGCAAGTCAAAATAATGCCACACAAGGCAAATCAAATGGTGTCACATAGGCAACCAAAATAATGCCACACAGGCACATCAAAACAATTCCACACAGGCAAATTAAAATAGGCAAATCACACATTGGACCGCGAATCCGAATGTATGCAAATCGGATAGGTGTGTTTGGCACAACATCACCAATCCGCAGAACAGAAAGCTAGGGTTAACCCATACGTCTCCCACAACAAAACACCAAATGGCCCACTTCCTCCGGAGCCCAAAACGGAGACGCCGTGGACAAATCACACCGCGACGGAAAGTGTCATGCCTCTCGTGCCAAGACGACATGCCTGTGGTACCCCCACAGGTTGTTATAGCTCAGGTATACCCTACGATATATTCTAACAAAAATATCATGTCAAAACACATGCGACATAATACCAACAAAAGGGTTCTATATGTACATATTGAACCAAATCAAATTATAGTCACAAGGTTTCAAAAAGAAGATAGCAACATGTACCTCTCTACAATTATCAAAATAAATATTAGACATGATAACCTCATTCAAAGAGTACAAGTACGAGTCCAATGTGTCAACTCCAAAATGAAATAAATATATCAATTTCACAAGAAACAATTATGTGAAATAATAACAGGAATTCGAAACGAGGAACAAAACGAACAAATCAAATTTAACAAAGGTATCGCTGAAAGAGTACGGAATCCGTACCTGATACTTCCAAACCATTTATGTCACACTCCACAAAATTTTACCCTCAATTGCCAACGATATCAAATATGAAGCGTTATTCGCAACCTAAACATATTCACCTTAAATTAAAAATAATTCAAACTAATAATTCTAAAATAATTCATAATCTATTTAATATATCTTTACTCGTCGCTTTATATCAATTATTAATACTCCAAAATTTATATTCCAAGTATAACTCTTTAAATTCTTTCCGTCCAAACTAATTACACAAATTAACAGAATAAATTAATAATCCATACGCTAAATTACTAATTAATAAACCTTTTCCCCAAAATTTATTATTATTATTAAAATATTCTTGTAAATTTCAATTTATTTTTTTGAATAATCTTAAATATTACATTAGTCAACATATTATAATTGTTAACAAAAATATCATAGCAGTATGCATATACAATAGTTATATATCAATATCCATGATGTTTTCCAACTTAGAGGTTCATCCAATTTCATATTCATACTATCATGATTTTGTCGCTCCACACGTAACAATGGATTTTTTGTTATTTATTTAATAATTCTCAATTCCCATTACCATCATAAGACTCTTTAATGACATGACCCATTCATGAAAATATAAGCATTAAATCATCAACTTTACATACAAGCGGTCAGAAAGAATGTGTCCGATTAACCACAACACTTGGCGCAGTGGTTAAGGATTGATTGGGGGCGAGCCGTAAACCCGGACGTCTTCAGTTCGATCCCTACTAGCAACAAGTGTGAGAATTTATATTCGCGTGGCCACGGACTGCCAGCGCAAGCTGGTGCGCAAGCCAAAACGGTTGTGCCGGCCCGGGTGATTAGTCTGACCCGCGGGTTGGGAAACACCATGTTAACAAAAAAAAAAGAAGAATGTGTCCGATCAATCACATACATATACTTACTATTATAATATATATATATATATATATATATATATATATATATATATATATATATATATATATATATATATATATAGTCCGGATCCAGTCCGGGATCCCGAACTCTACTAAAATACGGACCTTTTTTTTTTTTTTTTTTTTTGCTTTTTTTTTTTTGAAACAACTAAAAAAAAATAAATTATGGAATTGAAATTTTTCCATAATACAGTGTTTTGGGCGTGATTTGGATGCCTATAACGAAATATGTCTGTACAGTCTGGGCAGACTGTACATACATTGGTTGGTGTAGGTATTAAAAACACGCCCAAAACATTGTATTATGGAAAAATTTCAGTTCCATAATTTTTTTTTTTTTTAGCTGCTCTACAAAAAAAAATAAAAAAATTAAAATTAAGGGTCCGGATTTGATCAGGTCCGGGAGTCCGGACCTGATCAATTTTGTATATATATATATATATATACACACACACACACACACACACCAATTGAAGAAATCTTATCACATGATACTCAAAGTCATCTTACTTGGGTTAAATTTCTTATTCCAAATGGCCGATAAACAAGATATAGTCGTCTCCTTTTCTTATTGTTCCACTACGCAATTTCTCCACACTAAGAGGCGGCTTCCTCCTCTCTCTTTCTCGGGTTGTATAATAAAAATAAGATTAGGTTTAGTTATTTATTCACTTAAAAATAGATTTTATTAATTAATATATTTATTAACTCTCCAAATTTTAATAGAATTTTAATATTACTCAAATACAAATTAGACCCAATTAGTATAAAAACCCAAATTAATGTAATCACATACTTATTATAGTCCACAATAATTAAATACAATTTGGCCCAAATAAAAACAAAGTCCAATTAATATATTTTAAAACGAAATAAATAATTTTTTATAATATATATATATTTCGGGTATTACATCACGTACCCCTTAAAAAGATTTCGTCCCCGGAATCAAAAGAATGAACGTACGTAATTATCAAAAGATGCGGATTCCTCGCTCGAATAGACTTCTCTATCTCCCAAGTAGCTTCCCGCTCCGAATGATTTTACCACGAGACTTTAACAAAAGAAATTATCTTCCTCAATTTCTATCTAATCAGTTATCTAATTATCTACTAAAAGAATTTAATTTTCCAAACAAAACAAGGAAGAAAAGAGGGAAACAAAATTATTTACTTTTTTTTATTTAAACACAATTGTATAAGATAAAATCAATTAATATTTAATAATAAAAAAATGAGTTATTACAGCAACTCTATAATGCCAAATAAGACTTGTCTCCATCGAAAACCTACGTTTTTTAATTCAAACACAAAATCCGACTTCCATTCCGAGAATTTCACGAATTCAACGAGTATCGTCCAATCGTGTGAATTCCGGCAAAACTTCGTTACTTAAGATTTTGACCATCGTTCTAAATGAATTCAATTCACCCTATAGACATTTCAACTTACATGTTATAACAACTTATTTTCAAGTTATGCTTTGGCTTATTCTTCATAAGTTCATGACTTAATAAATTATAAGTTACAAGTTTTCATTCATTATGATTTATTATTGGTTTAAGTCCTTTAAGCAATATTCTTACATCTTATCAATCATACTAACTTCTTAAAGTAAACATATGACAAGTCCATATGTTCATCATAAGTTCATAGCTTATTTATGTTTAACTTATTCTTGATTTATTCAGCTTAAGTCCATTACTTATTCACTGCTTAAGATACATGATCATCACTTCTCTATCAAGCTATTATAGTAGAGATAGAAGATTAATGGCATAAGATCATTTACCTTTGATGACTAGCTTTCTTCTTCTTGAAAATATAACAATGGAAGTTTGACTTAAAAGTGTTTATTCTATCTAACACTTAAGTTGTTTTGTATTGGATGAAAAATGAACGAACAATAATGAAATCCAAGTTGGGTATTTATAGGACTTCCAATGTGCGGGCATAAGGGACATTAGGTCATCATAGCCTTCAAAGCCATGATGGCCAGGATGGGGTAGTTTCTCTCTCTAGAAATGTGCTCTCCCTTCTCACTAGGATCCTAGTTTTCTCGTTTTGAATCAGCTCCTTTTTACCCCCCTCTATCCCTTTACTCCATCCCTTTTACCGTTACCTCTTAATTCCCTTTTTCAGCCTCCCGTCCACTCCCACCTACTATTTCCATCTCCACCAACTTTTTTGTTTACCCATTTAGCTTCTCTCTTCTCCATTCCCCAGCTTCCGTTCCTCATTCTTTCCCGGCGTCCTTCTCCGGCTTCCGCCAAAATTTCACGTTCCTCCCCTTCCCCCCCCCCCCTCTCTCCCTCCTCTTTTTTCTTCTTTGTCCTCTTCTCGGTTTTCTTGGGTTCCTCCGCCTATCTTCTCCTCTCCTCCCTACCGTCCTTGTTCCTGGAGCCATGGTTGACCATTCTCATTTGTCTGCGGGTAACTCTTTGAGCAGTCAATCCCGTGACCTATCTGCTGAATATGGGGTCTCAAACCCAAACTCTCCCCTAAATTCTGTTGAAATGGTGGAATCTGAGGCTATCCCCTCAAACATATCTGTGAGCTCTGGCGACTCTACAGCATTCGACGTCCTGTTGGGTGAGGGTTCGGCATCCCCCTCAGCTGTTCAAGAGATTTTTAAAGCCGCCCATCACTTCTCTAGGAATGATCGAGAAGAAGCCCTTGCTGAAAGGAGGAAGAATGCTAAGCTTATGGATTACATCTCTGCTTTGGGTCTTCCTCTTGATGATGTAAATAACCTGTCTACCATAGGGACCTTTGCTGCTTTAGTCAATGCACGCAAGATACTTGATGAATGTCCTGTGTTTGGACAAAGCTCTTCAAAGATATGCTCCGCTGCATCCCCTGTTGCTCCAGTGGCTGGCTTTCGCCCTTTAATTCAAACCTTTTGTGTTGGTGAGACTTCTACTCCACAGCTCGGTCTCGGCCCTTATGGAAATTCCTTGCCTACCCCTTCACGGTCTAGCCCACTTTCGGCCTCTGGTTTTGTCAAGCCCAACCCTCCTGCTCCCTCGGAGGAGGGAGAGGTCCCCTGTCAAGGCATTTCAAAAAAGTGGTGCGACATTGTTAGTTCAAATCCTCCAAAGTCCTCACTGGACTTATCCTTTTTCAACCCATCGCCCATCACCGATGATGGCAGCATCCTGGTCAAACCACCGGTTGACGTTCTTCTTCGAGGCAACAAAATGTGGTCATCCAGTTTAGTGGGGTATTTCCTACACTCAAAGCTCCCTTACAAGGTTGTGGAGCCTATAGCTAATCGTCTCTGGGGTAATCTTGGGCTTCTTAAAGTCTTCCTTCATGATAAAGGATACTACATCTTCAAGTTCAAATCGGTCTCAGATAGGGATAATGTTTTGGCCTCTGGCCCTTGGCATTTTGCTTCTAAGGTGCTTATTCTCCAACCTTGGAAGGCTGGAGTTGAAGTTTCAAAAGCTGAGTGCTCTAAAATTCCCATCTGGGTAAAGTTAAGTCAGGTCCCTTATCCATACTGGTCTGCTGAAGGTATCAGCTACATTGCCAACAATATTGGAAAGCCTCTTTTTGCCGATGAGATGACTGCAAAGTTAGATCCTATGAGCTTTGCCAGAATCTGCATTGAGGTGGACGCTAGCTTCTCCTTCCCAAGCTCCATCAAAGTTGTTGTCATTAATGAGGAGTTAAATGAGGAAGTGGTACTTCCGGTTGTTGTTGAATACCAGAGCAGACCCCCTGCATGCCAAGCTTGCAAGGTTTTTGGTCACTCCTCCGTGAAATGCCCAAAATCTAACTTCCAATGGATCCCCAAAGCTGTCCCTGATGATCACAGGCCTTCGGGCGTGCCGGTACCTGATGATCAGAAGTGGGTTACAGTCTCTAAAGGGGGCAAGCCCTCTGCCTTGGCCGTAAACTCTTCCCCTCTTGGATCTAAGGCAACTGTTAACCCCTTCTCCCCTCTCGCAGGCCAGGCATGCAGTCCCCAAGCCTAATCTGACATTGAATCCCCTATTGCCCACAACCCTCTTGTTGACAAGCTTAAATTGGTGGATGAGAAGGATTGTAAGGATTTGTGACAAAAAGCTAGAGCTGGTAAAGAACTCTCAAAGTCGGCCAAAAAGAAAATCAAAGGCCTGGGAGTATCTCCAGCTCCAACCTAAATTATGTTAGATACATATAATGTCAGAGGTCTAAATAAAAAGCCAAAGAAGGCTTATGTTCGTCAAATGATATCTGACTATGACATTTCTTTTGTTGGGTTGCTTGAAACTAGAGTCAAGAAGAAGAACTACTCCAGAATTTCAAATTATATCTGTAGGAACTGGACTTGGGTTAGCAATTATGACCACCATGCTAATGGTCGCATTTGGGTAGGATGGAATCCCAACATTTGGAATGTGGATATCCTTTTTGTTTCCTCCCAATTAATTCATTGTAAAATCAACCAACTCAATTGTAATTCCAATAGTTTTTTTATTTCTATTGTGTATGGGTTGAACTCTATTGTTGAGAGGAGAGACCTATGGCATTCCTTATCTTCTTTTAATAGTAATCATTGTTGGTGTATTTTGGGCGACTATAATGCCATTAGAGATCTTTCCGAATCTGACAAGGTGGATGATTCTTGGAACTGTGGGATGGAGGACCTAAGAGATTGTATGGAACAAATTGGGGCTGAGGACATTAGAGGGGTTGGCCCTCTTTTCACTTGGTGGAATAATCAAGTCGAACACCCTATCCATAGGAAATTAGATAGGGCCATCGGTAATGAAGACTGGTTCACATCCTTCCCAAATGCTCTGGTTACGTTTGGGCCTAGAGGTATCTCTGACCACTCTCCTGTTATTCTCAATACCGGATCACCTATTGTCAAACCCAGGAAGCCCTTCCAATTCTTTAATCACCTCGCCAATCTTGATGGGTTTCTGGAATGTGTTGCTGCTGTCTGGAACCGTCCCCTGCATGGTAACCCCCTTCTTCATTTTTTCTGAGAAATTAAAATTGACAAAGAAAGCCTTGATCTCTCTGAACCGACTCTCAGGAAATGTTACTTCTTCTGTCAAAATTGCTACGGATGCCCTCCATCATTCTCAAATTCTTCTTCATGGTAATCCTCAGGATGTGGCTCTTATAGAATCGGAAAAAATCTGTCTCCAAACTCTCTGGCAGGCCCTTGAAATGGAGGAGGCGTTGATGCACCAAAAGTCTAGAGTTACTTGGCTCGCTACTGGAGACCGCAATACAAAATTCTTCTCCAATATGGTAAAGAGTAGATGGAATTCTAATAAGATTCTCTCGATCAAAAATGAAGATGGGGTGCTTGTCCATGGCCAACGTGATGTGGAATTGGTTGCCACTAAGTATTTCCAGGAACTTTTCAATCCTGATCCTGGCCCATCTGCTCTACCGACTATGGAATTCTCTCCTTCCAAATTCCTTAGTCCTGGGCAAGCTGCTCTCCTCATTGCCCCCATCACAGATGAGGAAATATTCTCCACCCTTAAATCTATGAAGAAGAATAAGTCCCCGGGTCCGGATGGGTTTAATGTAAACTTCTTTTCTCATTGCTGGGATTTTGTTGGGAAAGACTTCTCAAATCTTGTCAAGCATTTTTTCAATACAGGGTACATGCCTAAGGGTATTAACTCTACGGCCATTGCTCTCATCCCCAAGTGTGGAAATCCATCCGAAATGTCTGAGTTCCGACCCATTTCATGCTGCAACACTATCTATAAATGCATCTCCAAGATCCTCGCCTGCCGTCTAAAGGTCGTCCTGCCCACAATCATTAGCAAGTCTCAATCTGCTTTTATTAAGGGTAGGAATATCAGTGACAATATTCTGCTCGCTCAAGATTTGTTAAGGAACTATCATAGATCGTCTGGCCCGCCTCGTTGTGCTCTTAAAATTGACCTTCGAAAGGCATTTGATACTGTTAATTGGGATTTCCTCCTATCCTCCTTGCAACTTTTTCGGTTTCCCCCAATTTTCATTAGGTGGATTCGCGCTTGCATTTCTACAGCTATGTTCTCCATCAAGGTCAACGGTTCCCTTGCAGGTTATTTTGGGAGTTCCAGGGGTCTTAGGCAAGGTGATCCCCTTTCCCCTTACTTATTTGTAATTGTCATGGAAATGCTGTCTTCTAAGCTCTCTGAGGGTGCCATGCTCCCGGATTTCAAGTTTCACTGGCGAACTAAAGAGTGCAATCTCACTCACCTCTTCTTTGCGGATGATATCCTTGTCTTTTGTCATGCTAGCATCAAATCTGTGAGCATTATTATCTCATGCATTCAATCATTCTCTCTTTTCTCTAGCCTCATCCCTAATGTCCACAAAAGCCAATGCTTTCTGGCTAACTCGGATCAAATGACATCCACTACTATCCTATCTCTGCTTGGATTTCAAGTGGGTACCCTTCCTATCAAATTCCTCGGGGTCCCTCTTATTTCATCTAAGCTCTCTTACATGGACTGTATTCCTCTTATCCACCGTATCACTTCTAGAGTTACATCTTGGACTTCCATTGCCTTGGCCTATTCTGGTCGTCTTCAACTCATAAAATCTGTCTTATTCTCCATTCAATCCTTCTGGAGTGCCCACTTTATTTTTCCCAAAGCGGTATCCAGAGCTATTCAATCCATTTTATGCAGGTTCCTTTGGAAAGGACCCTCTTTGGGGAAATTTGGTGCGCGTGTTGCATGGCATAAGCTATGTCTCCCCGTCTCTGAGGGGGGATTAGGGTTAAAAAACATCATTGAATGGAATAAATCTCTGGTTATGATGCACTTGCTTAACATCTTCCGAGTGGATTCGTCCTCATTATGGGCCAATTGGATTCGAACCACTGTCTTGAAAGGGAGAAACATATGGAATTATCAGGCCCCCTCAGATTGCTCTTGGATCTGGAAACAAGTCCTCAAGCTCAGACAAACGGCTAGAAATCATGTTTCCTACACTGTTGGTAATGGCTCTAACACAAGCTCATGTTTCCTACACTGTTGGTAATACCATCTATTTTTCGAATGCACATACTCCTCCTCCATTCTGCAAAAAACTCTTGCATTGGGTGATTGGTCTAACGTCCCCATGGACTGGACTGGTGTCTCTTCGTTCATCATCTCCTTCCAAGGTAGGAAACTCTCAAAGCTTATCCTTTATCTTACCTTTGCTGCTACCTTTTACAAGATTTGGGAAGCGAGAAACAAAAAGACACATTCTGATCAGCTCACCCCCTCATCGATTGTTGCAAAGGACATTACCCATATCATTAAATCAAGGTTGTCCTCTTACTCTCTCTTTATCAAAGCAACTCATTCCTCTCCTTATTACTGCAACTGGTTACTATGACTTGGTTTTGATGATACTTCTTGCTAGCCTGGGTTTGACTGCTTGAGTCTTACTTCTAGTGCTTGAGTCTAGTAGTGAATGGGCTTATAGGCGAAGTGCTCGGCTTGGGAGAGGGTTGGTGCTAGTAGGCCATATAGCTTTGGACTGGGTTACTTCCTCATCATCTTCGGTGTATGCTGTGGAGTGGGCGGGCGAGCACAACACAATGAAATGAAAAGGTGTTTTGGGCGAGCAAGTGTTTTGTGATGAGCAGATGTGCATGTGTTCAGCATAAGGTGGTAAGTGTCAGCTGGGTGTAAAGATTGAGGTGGTATATGTGGGCTGCGTGTAAAGCATGAGATGCCTCGGTATATGTGGTATATGTGGGTTGCTGAGGAGATGGGTCTGCTAGCCTTTTGGGTGCAGACGGGTTGCATATTGGGTCTGCTAGGGTGCCTCGGGTGGGACTTTATGGGTCTTCTTGCATATTGGGCGAGGTGGACTAGGCGTGGCTGAGATGGACTTTATGGGTCTTTTTGCTACTATGCTGGGCTCACCTTAACAGCAGTCAGTCCTCTTCACATAGTGGGGTTTGGTATTCAATCATTTTCTCCCAGTTCGGCCAGCTTTTCCTTCCTTGGCTGGGTCTTCGTAGAGTATGGTTCGACTGGGTCATTGTAGAGTGAGCTTCAGCCTTGGATGGGTCACCGTAGAGTGAGCTTCGGCAATACTTTCGGTGACAAGTCATGTGAAATATGGTAATACTTTCGGTGAAGGTGAAATGAAAGAACCTCAATATTGTAGAAGCATTGGGGGAACTCAAAATTAAAATGATGGGAAATTTTTCCTCAATGGTGGATGTAGTGCTAGCAAGATTCTGGGGACATAATCCTTATAAGGGGGGAAGAGTGTAACGCCCTAGAAAATTTGGATTTTTGAGAATTAAAATTTTATCTTGATTATGTGGATTAAATGAATTTAATTAATTATTTATTGGAGTAAGCTAATTGAAGGTCGTTCTATGACCTAGATATATTGGAATGTCGTAGTATTTTGACTACGTGGTAGAATTAAAGTGTTTGAATTTCCAAGACGAAAATAAAAGCTTTCCGAGAAATTTTCTGAAAAACACTATTCACGCATTTCTGCTCAGGAATTATTTTTGAATTTCTGAAAAATATGTAATGATAGAATATCGAGGTGAGATAGAATATCCAATACTATTTCAGTTATGGCAAACATAGTTTTTCGCCTGTGGACTTAAAACCTAACGATTAAGGAAAATGAATTCCGAGAAGGAATTTAAATGTGTATAATGAATTAAAGCAATGATTGTATAATACGTAAGTATTGTACGAGGTAATGAATACAAGTGTAATACGAGGTATTATACAAGTATGTATGAATGATAGAATGTCGTATATTAAATAAGTATACGAGTTAGAATACGGGAATTATACGTAAATTATATGTTATAAGATATTAAGCCAAATGTATTGAATTTGTAGAAATGTGTAGGAGACTGTAATGTCCAATTGGGATGATAATAAAGCCCAATACGAATTAATGTTAAAGCCCAAATAAAGGAATGGTTAAGTCCAATGTAATTTAATGAACAAGCCAAGTGTTTGTTTAATTGCAAGCCAAATGTATAAGTTAGGTTACTTAAACCTAAAGCCCAAAATATTAATCCAATGGGTAAAGTTTGATCCATGGGGTAGCCCATGATCATATAGGTGAATTGGTGGCCAAGAATTAAGTGTGTTGAGCAAGTAGACTTACGTGTTAAGCAAAGGATAAGTTATGTGATTAACAAGCAAACTTAAAAAGCTAAGTAAAGTGCTTATGTGATGAGCAAGCAAATAAGGTGGTGGCCAAGTTAACTTAATGGCTAAGTGTTGTGGTGGCCAAGTAATTCAAGTGAGGAACAAGTTAACTTAATGTCTAGGTAATGAATAGTAAGGAGGTGATTAAGGAGGTGAGATTGGATTAATGAGCTTTATGCCCTAACCTAGCAACTCCTATAAATAGCAAGCTTATTATTCATTTTGTTAGTTGTTCATTTCATCTAATAAGTTGAGAGCTTATTGGTTAGAGAGAATAAGTGAGAATAAGCTACAAAAGCTAGAACAATTTAGCCTTTGAGAATTCAAGAAGCAGGAAGGAGAGTAAAGATTTAAGCAAGTGATCTTCATAGGTAAGAACTTAAACCATAATTTCTTTTTCTTCAATTGTTAGAGAAGGGGGTAATGGTAGAACATGTATTTTAAGGAATGATAAAAATGATTAATCAATGGACTTAAGCCGTATAAGTCATGAATAAGTAATTCAAACTTAATTAAGTTATGAATTTATAAAGAGTTTATATGAACTACTCATATGTGTACTTTAATAAGATGGTATGATAATAAGAAGTAAGAATGGTGGTTAAAAAACTTAATCTATAATAAGTCATGTGTGAGAGCCCCAAATCTGGGTCCCAAATCACCACGGATTTGGTACAATCATTCTATTACTATTGCGAAAAATATAAACATAAATTGTTTATACAATACACTTTACACACTATTCTCCAAAATCGAGTAACCTTAACTTATACACAATTAATAAACTATCTAACACCTAACATTATTATCAAAATATACTATTACAAATTAGCTGCACATTTTATCCCAAGGTGAACTTGGGATTAACCTTTTCATGTATCCGAACGCATTCCCCTTATCTGCAATGTTTATCATGATATAGCAAGAGTGAGCATGAAAGTTGCCCAACAAGTTTAAATTTATATAAGGATATATCATGATTGAAAGAGTCTGAATAATAAGATGGCTATAATTAATCAATATAGTTGTGAATTAGCACGAACAAACTTTTGAGTGAACAAGTATTAAACATGAACAAATATATCTGGAACAACTGGTAATGAAGGTGATCAGTCTTTCATACCTGACTTATACATGCAATATGTACAGAGTACAATTCTACATGGCAATCAACAATGATTGACCATAAGCATATCTGAATGAAACAACTCTTAGTAGAGTTAAGAAAAACATGAATGAACCGTTGATTACAGCTATGCAATTTAATAAGCTTTGTCTGAAGACCTATTATTAATAATATGTATTTCTAAGTTAGAATAATATCATCACAGTATTTAAATATAACCTAAACACATAACACATAACCCTATTAGTCTATACAACACATAACACCTAGCCTCGAGTCCTAACTTTTTCGTTTTAAAACATTTTTAGGCGATTCTCGAGCCCACGCGAAGCTAACTTCCGGGACTACAACTCTTCCCTACTGATGTTTTTCCAGATTCCGAACATATCAGCCCAGAAATTCCGTTCAAGTGGACTGCACAGCACTTGTTGGACAGTTTTGACACTACTACTTTGAAATGTCATAACTTTCTCCTCCGATGTCAGATTTAGTCCGTTTCGGAGTCTATGGAAAGCTTATTCAGTGTACTACAACATATCAAAAGTCCAGAATTTTTTGGAATATCTAACTAATCCCGAAATTTTCTTTTTGTGCCAGCAGTCACTAATTTTCTTAAGCTTTAAAAACGGCTTTGCTTTTCTTTCTTTGGATCAAACTTTTAACACCTAAAATGGTTAGATCTACACATAACACACCATCTAACTAGTACATCTAGTGTTCTAATGTTCAAGATCACAACTCATGCTTTGGATTCAAGCCAAACAAAATAAAATAAATAAACATGGTTAAGATTAAAGGTTTTATACCTTTGGTTTGAGATTATCTTTCTTCTATTCCAAAAGTAGGTAATGAACTTGGAAGATCAAATAAACTAGCACACCTCTCTCACTCTCACAAAAACCGAACTCTCTCTCTTTCTTTTCTCTCTTAAATGCTACTAGCTTGGGAGAAAAAGATAGAAGAAGAATGAGAGAAAATGAATGTCTAGCAAATGAATGAGTGATATAACTATTATCCCCCATATTTTTATTGTCCCATGAATGGGTGCTTAATAGATTTGCAACCAATGGGAGATTTGACACACATGTACTTGTGTGTAAGATTTCTACTAATGGACATTGATTAGCATAATCTTCTTGCCATAAAAAGGCCTAATTGGCCGGTCCCCCCTTGCCCATTATATCTCCCAATTTGCTTTTATTTTAATACACTAATTTGATTAATCAAAAGTCTAAAATACCCTTAATCAAGTGGGGTAAGTATTTGTTTGCATTTTATTTTTTTTGGGCTTCTCCTTTAATTGGTTTCGGCCATGTAATAAACATAGTCTAACAATTTTAATATACGCTACCCAAATTGTTTATTTAGGGTTTCCATTCCCAATCTTATGAAATTTAATTACTTATACATGTGACTTTAGCTCATAACCTAATTAGGTTTACTAGAAATAGGTTTAAAATTATTAGTCACTTGAAATAATAAAATTATCCACTTAAGCTAGTATACATATTAAATACTAACATTTCTTTACTAGCATAACCCTTAGGTTATTTAATTGTCTCACATAATGCATAATTAGGTTACGAAGCTTTCATTTTTAAAGAAATCTATAAATGTATATATCCCATAACTATAATATATATGTTTATTGATCCATGCACCACTTCACATATGTTGTCACATATTAAATCACTGTATAACACAAAGTTTTAAATATCAATAATGTACATACATATATAGTGACTTAAAATTCATGGTTATTAACCCTTAAGGTTTTCAAAAATAGAAAATTAATATTTCTAAATTGTAATTAGGATTCTCAAATTAAATTAAACTTTCCCATTTATAAATTAATCTTGTTAATTATGATTATTTTATCCCAATTTAAATTGTTAATTTAGCAATTAAGTCTATACCTGTACATTAGGGTTTCTAACGGAATAATTAGGGTTTAAAATTTGAAAATTAGGGGTTTCTAATTAATTAAGTTTTACCCTAATTAGTATTATAATAATATCACTTAAGCATTATATTTATCCTTTAAATTCCCAGATTAGGGTTTCCAAGTTCCGAATTAGGGTGTCAAATTCCTGGAACTAAAATTAGGGTTTCAGAACCGGTTTCTAGGTTTCTTATCCATTGCTAGGAATTTCTAACTGAACGTTGATGTTCGAATATAATATTAGGGTTTAACATTGATAAAATTTATCTGGTCAACCCTTAACCCTTAACCAATTTCAAAACACATAGATGAATACACAGATCATATTCACATATACACTTAATCCTGAATAATTCACCAAAAGCCTACACAGAATTTTGAAATCCTCAAAATTCCTTCCCAAAAAATCAAAATCATACACTTATTTTCTATCTAGGTCTATTATTTGATCTTAAATCAATCATTTAAGATTTTAATAAATTGTCTAATTTCTCGGTTTGTCACATTCACCCATTCTTCTAAGAATTTTATCCCCGAACTTACACCTTATACCGTGAACCATTCACCATACATTCTCTTCACCACATGCTACCCACAACATCTCTTCCAAGATTTAAAATTTTGAAATCGTGCTGAGGAGTCATATAGACCATGAACTACTGAGGTTTATAGGTAATACTACCTGCTATCTATTTCAATTAAGAAAAAGGTAGTCTACCCCTTACAAAGGTTAACAGTAGGTTTACAATCACGAAGAAGGTAAACTACGGTTGCTAGTATTTTAGGTGATTAGCCTATCGTACTCTTACGTCATGCATAACATAACATATTAATCATGTCTAGCAAATATTTACGCTACTTGATTGGATTATTTATCCAAACAACATAGTTCACATCAGACTTATCATAGGATTCCGCACCAAAACAATTTGGTTCGGAAAATTTCTTTCAATAAACACTTAGATTTTTCATAAACATTAGTCTAGCTGAATCGAATAGTGTAGACTCACATCAATAATTCAATTCAATCGAATTATTTAGGTGTAGCCAAACCACGTTGGCAAATTAAAATTTTAAAAACATTTTCGAGAATGACGTCATGATGTCGTACTGTATTAACAATCCGTTTGAGGATACCGTCATTGTATGACTTCGTCATAACACATCATACAATAGTAGAATAACAATTTTAGATCAAATTCACACTAAGTATTCCTATATTTACAATTCCATCACCTTTTTATCATCTTTGCACCAGGTTACATGGTACATAAGTGATAAATAAAATATATATTGATATTTTAAATTATTTGCGTCTAGCCGAAATAAGTAGCATAGACTGTACTTTAAACCATTTCAAAAATGATTACGAGTCTACATTTTTTTTAAAAGTGCATAGTGCGTATTTAGCATGATGTCAAAATTTCGAAGTCTAGCATAGCTAGGAATTTTGGAAAACTTATGTCTCCACTAATAATCATTTGCTTAACAATCTATCTATTCCTATAATCCTCAATTCTTCATTCACACACAACTATACCCAGTTCATCAAACCACACATGAGTCCATAAACTTGCCACAATTATATGAGTTTAAGAACTTACCCTAGTCAGACCTTTGGCGTCCATTCGCTGAGGGGTTCATAAATATTTCACATAACTATGAGTCAAGAATGTCACATAAGTATAAGTTTTAAGAACTCGTACTTAACCCTATATTCTCTACCTATGACCTATCTATCTGTTATACACATGAGAAATGAATCACCCCTCTTAACATTCATATATCAAATAGCGCGGCACAAACATTTCAATGATTATCAGTACCAGAAACTAAGTGGTTTTTACACCAAGTACAATTCCCCGCCCATACAAGGAATCATACAACTCAGCTGCCGACATGAGTCCTCAATTGAAATCTCCACCTAATCTTAACTCCCTTCTCAATATAAATTTCATTTAATCCGTATTCATATTCCTTTTCTGAATCTTTACCAATTCATACAGCAATCTTGCTGTAAACTTTTCAATCATCAGATTGATTCTTTTCCAATATTATAACCTTATCAGATCACGGAGTGATCTCATCGTATATATTACGATTTATTTCTATGACTTGATCGTTTTGTTTTACGATCTCTTATCCCTATACTTTCAGTCTTTTAGACTCGATCTATTCACCACTACTGTTTAACTTTATTATCAGAGTTAGAGAACTCTGTGTCTTAACAACTCTCCGAGATTCGTCTTTGAATCTTACCGATCAACTAACTCTATGTGAGTTAGATATTATCATAATCACTACGGTTATTGGTCTCAGGTATTCCTACCTAAGCTTCATAACCAACAGCTTTGATACCAACTGTGAGAGCCCCAAATCTGGGTCCCAAATCACCACGAATCTGGTACAATCATTCTATTTCTATTACAAAAAATATAAACATAAATTGTTTATACAATACACTTTACAAACTATTCCCCAAAATCGAGTAACCTTAACTTATACACAATTCATAAACTATCTAACACCTAACATTATTATCAAACTATACTATTACAAATTAGCTGCACATTTTATCCTAAGCTAAACTTGGCATTAATCTTTTCCTGTATCCGAACGCATTCGCCTTATCTGCAATGTTTATTATGATATAGCAAGAGTGAGCATGAAAGTTGCCTAGCAAGTTTAAATTTATATAAGGATATATCATGATTGAAAGACTCTGAATAATAAGCTGTCTATAATTCATCAATATAGTTGTGAATTAGCACGAACAAACTTTTGACTGAACAAATATATCTAGACCAACTGGTAATGAAAGTGATCAGCCTTTCATACCTGACTTATACATGCAATATGTACAGAGTACAATTCTACATGGCAATAAACAATGATTGACCATAAGCATATCCGAATGAAACAACTCTTAGTAGAGTTAAGAAAAACTTGCATGAACCGTTTATTACCGCTATGCAATTTAATAAACTTTGTCTGAAAACCTATTATTAATAATATGTATTTCTAAGTTAGAATAATATCATCACAGTATTTAAAAATAACCTAAACACATAACTCTATCAGTCTATGCAACACATAACACCTAGCCTCAAGTCAAACTATTGCAGTCCGAGTTGAGTTTGATATAATTCTAACATCCCGACGGTCTAGTCAGACTTTTGTCGAGTCTAAGTTTAATTAAACTCTGCCTGAACACTTAACAATTATCTTAGATAATTTATTATCAGTCAAAACATTAATCATAGGCTTGTAATAATTTTCACATAATTATTATCATTTATCATGATTTTTCAATTACTAATATCGTATTTATATAATATAAATACCACATAATTCCTTTATCATTAATATTTATTTAATACCAAATATTAATAAAAATCATAACATAATATTATAATATATTTATAATATCACACAATATTTTTAATACTTAAAAATCATATTATATGATTTTTAAATAGCTAAATTCATTATCTGATAATTGATATTAATATTTTCATGACAAAATATCAAAAGTTATATTTAAAATATATTTCTAACCCTTAAATCATTTTTATATGATTTTCAAATCATTATTTCTAATTTTCCATAATTTATTTAATATATTTTTTAGATAAATTAATCACCATTAATATTAATTTATTAATGAATCTCATTACAAAATATCAAAAGTCATAAAAATAACATAAAATATTTTCTTATACCATAATATAATTTTATAGGCAATTGTAGTTTTTATTTCACTTAAATATGTAATTTATATTTATTATATATTTTTATTACTTTATTTATGCCTGAAAAGAAGTTTATTGGCGTAAAATATCATTTATAGCCAAATCTCGTCCCGTAGGACTTTATTAGATTTATTAATACATATTATTTCGCCGGAACGCGATTCGGAACGTCGAACGTCAAAATCGCTCGACGAGCCGATGCTTGGCGTTCGCTCGATTTTCAGTTCTGACATGCTCCTTTCCAGATTTTTAATTCTCAAATCGTGAATCATATAAGAGTGAAATTTTGGGCATGTTATACACCTCATGTCATAGTATTTTTAGAAAATTTCTAACCGTAAAAATGAACAACAGAAACCATTCGAAACAGGGTTCAAAAATTGCTCCAGCAGCCAGCTGCAGAGCATGCGCCGATGCTGCTGGGCGGCCTGCAGCTGCTGCCCAACAACTGCTGCTGTAGTACTTAGCGAGTAGCCCACTTTACGATTTTTTCACGCCTTGTTCGTTTATCAGAAAATTCCCAACTTTGGATATTTTATACATGGTATACCAAAGTATTTTTAAAAAATATAACCCACTAATTTAGGACCTCTTAGGAAGCTTAAAACAGACCCCAAAAATGTCTGTTCGCAACAGTTTTCATTTTTTTCCTCAGATTTACCCTCTTTCGCTAAAACAGTCCTAACTTTTTCGTTTTAAAACATTTTTAGGCGATTCTTGAGCCCACGCGAAGCTAACTTCCAGGACTACAACTCTTCCCTATTGATGTTTTTCCAGATTCCAAACATATCAGCCAGAAATTCCGTTCAAGTGGACTGCACAGCACTTGTTGGACAGTTTTGACACTACTACTTTGAAATGTCATAACTCTCTCCTCCGATGTCGGATTTAGTCTGTTTCGGAGTCTATGGAAAGCTTATTCAATGTACTACAACATATCAAAAGCCTAGAATTTTCTGGAATATCTAACTAATCCCGAAATTTCTTTTTTGTGGCAGCAGACCACTAATTTTCTTAAGCTTTAAAAACGGCTTTGCTTTTCTTTCTTTGGATCAAACTTTGAACACCTAAAATGGTTAGATCTACACATAACACTCCATCTAACTAGTACATCTAGTGTTCTAATGTTCAAGATCACAACTCATGCTTTGGATTCCAGCCAAACAAAATAAAATAAATAAACTTAGTTAAGATTAAAGGTTTTATACCTTTGGTTTGAGATTATCTTTCTTCTATTCCACAACTAGGTAATGAACTTGGAAGATCAAATAAACTAGCACACCTCTCTCACTCTCACAAAAACCGAACTCTCTCTTTCTTTTCTCTCTTGAAT
The DNA here is from genome assembly GCA_020205505.1 of Panax japonicus. Taxonomy (NCBI): domain Eukaryota; kingdom Viridiplantae; phylum Streptophyta; class Magnoliopsida; order Apiales; family Araliaceae; genus Panax; species Panax japonicus. The sequence continues at coordinate 20,203,341 of CM035108.1, read as the reverse complement.
GCTACTAACTTGGGATAAAAAGATAGAAGAAGAAGAATGAGAGAAAATGAATGTCTAGCAAATGAATGAGTGATATAACTATTATCCCCCATATTTTTATTGTCCCATGAATAAAAGACTAGTCTAATAATGTGATTAAGGGTGCTTAATAGATTTGCAACCAATGGGAGATTGACACACATGTACTTGTGTGTAAGATTTCTACTAATGGACATTGATTAGCATAATCTTCTTGCCATAAAACGACCTAATTGGCTGGTCCCCCCTAGCCCATTATATCTCCCAATTTGCTTTTATTTTAATACACTAATTTGATTAATCAAAAGTCTAAAATACCCTTAATCAAGTGGGGTAAGTATTTGTTTGCATTTTATTTCTTTTGGGCTTCTTCTTTAATTGTTTTGGGCCATGTAATAAACATAGTCTAACAATTTTAATATATGCTATCCAAATTGTTTATTTAGGGTTTCCATTCCTAATCTTATGAAATTTAATTACTTATATATGTGACTTTAGCTCATAACCTAATTAGGTTTACTAGAAACAGGTTTAAAATTATTAGTCACTTGAAATAACAAAATTATCCACTTCAGCTAGTATACATATTAAATACTAACATTTCTTTACTACCATAACCCTTAGGTTATTTAATTGTCTCACCTAATGTATAATTAGGTTATGAAGCTTTCATTTTTAATGAAATCTATAAATGTATATATCCATAACTATAATATATATGTTTATTGATCCATGCACCACTTCACATATGTTGTCACATATTAAATCACTGTATAACACAAAGTTTTAAATATCAATAATGTACATACATATATAGTGACTTAAAATTCATGGTTATTAACCCTTAAGGTTTTCAAAAATAGAAAATTAATATTTCTAAATTGTAATTAGGATTCTTGAATTAAATTTAACTTTTCCATTCATAAATCAATCTTGTTAATTAGGATTATTTTATCCCAATTTAAATTGCTAATTTAGCAATTAAGTCCATAACTATACATTAGGGTTTCTAACGGAATAATTAGGGTTTAAAATTTTGAAATTAGGATTTGCTAATTAATTAAGCTTTACCCTAATTAATATTATAATTAATATCACTTAAGCATTATAATTATCCTTTAAACTCCCAGATTAGGGTTTCCAAGTTCCGAATTAGGGTTTCAAATTCCTGGAACTGAAATTAGGGTTTCAGAACCGATTTCTAGGGTTTCTTATCCATTGCTAGGGTTTTCTAACTGAACGTTGACGTTTGAATATAATATTAGGGTTTAACACTGATAAAATTTATCTGGTCAACCCTTAACCACATTCTGAACACATAGATGACCATATACACTTAATCTTGAATAATTCACCAAAAGCCTACACAGGATTTTTAAATCCTCAAAATTACTTCCCAAAAAAATCAAACGCATACACTTATTTTCTGTCTAGGTCTATTATTTGATCTTAAATCAATAATTTAAGATTTTAATAAATTGTCTAATTTCTCGGGTTGTCACATCATGAGAAAAGAAGTCATAAGTAGTTTATACTTTTATAAGTTATAAACTCACAAAGAACAAGTAATAACTTATCATGTTTATAAGTTAATGAGTATGTATGTCAAGATGTTAGTACGATGGATTGAATCCATTTGAAGCGATGAACAAATCATAAAAAATGAAGTTAATGTGAAATTTACGAGTTTGGACGATAATCGTCAAATTCGTGAAAATCTCGGAATGGAAGTCAGATTTTGATATTGAGCTTGGAAACATTGATTTTCAATGGAGACAAGTCTTATTTGGCATTATAGAGTTGCGGACTCGAGAATGACCGAATTCCGACTTAGAACAAAGAAACGAGCGTTGAACGTTCACGAACGTTTATCGTTTTTATTAAAAATGGACTAATAGGTGAATTTTGAGTAAACGAAGTCAAATAGATAAAATTCTTACATGAACGCGTAGAGTATGTAATTTTTGAACCGTAGGCTTTTTAACGAGCTAATTCAAACTTATAACGAAGAAGTTATGCGTCTGGGAGTTTCGCAAAAATTTCAAAAGCTGTAAATTTTCTAAGGCACAGAGTTGGCGCCGCGACGCCAACCCAAGGCCAAATGGTGGCGCTGCAGCGCCGGGCATAGTGTCATTGCCTACTACAAACTCACGTCGCGTCGCGAGAAGGAGAGCTATGTGTGGCGCCGCAGCGCTAGTTTTAAAGTTTTTGCAGACAATAATGTTTACAAATATAGAATAAAAGGAGAAGTGAATGAAGGCTGGATTAAATCCTTAATCAACTTAATGTAACATCATTGCTAATGATATAAACCTTAGGTATAATACTAAAGGTTGAATATAAGTCAACTGAATGTGAACGTGAATGGTAAGCAATAAGTGTACGTAACCAATAACGATCGAGTCTCGGTTAGGGATGTGATAACATTTGTAAGCCGTGAAGAAGGATGGTTAAGTTGAAATGAGTTGTATTAATGAAATAATTTTAGTTAAGTTATAGAAGAGAAAGAAGTTGGTAAGAATGATGTAAGTTATAACGATAAGCCGAAACTAATAATAACAAATCTAATACAAGATAAGATTGAGAAGAAGGGTAAGATTCATTAGGAACCATGTATGATCATTCATGACCTAATGTGGTATGTTATGTGGTTATGTGTTGTAGAGACCGCAAAGACTGAAATGAAAAGTTATTATACTGTAGCAGATGCTGAAGGCAATTTTTTCTTAAACGCTTGTCTAACCTTCGTGTTAGCCAAGTTTTCTGTGATTCATGTTATGATATGAATGAACTATTTTACTAAAGGATCGATGCCAGTTTTATCTCGGCTAGACTAATCTTGAAGAGTTGATTGATTTATTTACATGTCTTTCAATATATAATTGTTAACGCTATCCTAAGCCAATTGTTTGGTACGAATTCAAGGTAAGCCTGAGTATGAATAAACAAATGTCTTTTTCATCGATTATTCGATGGGCACGTGAGGTTGCCAAAACTTAAACGTACACACGTTTAATGGATGTAGTGTTGATCAACATTGAGTACTATGGGCTTATCACCCAAAAGTGCTCGTACGATATGCCGGACTTACGGACTTAGTGTCGGGTTGTCCTTTTCAAAGAAATTATGAAACGATCATGGTCTTGAGCCAGAATTGATGTTTTATTGAATATTGTCGTGGTAAAACATTTTGAAGGAAAAGAGGTGCTATTTTGAATTATCGATAGTACTTCATAACTACTGTCCAGTTATTGAAGATATATGATTCATATGTTTCAAGCATGTTGTTTAAAAGAAATTATTGTACTTGCTGAGCTTGTTATGCTCACTCTTGCTTGAACCATATGAATGTAACTAGGACCGAACGAACCGAGGAATCTGACAAGGATAAAGGCAAGACGAAGATAAATGATTAGTTTACTTTGTAATAAACTAGTAAGTTGTATATATTATAGTATGATGAATAAAGAATGTAATGGTTTTAGAACCTGGGAACATGATGTAATATTATTAATGTAATAAGAATGTCGTTGATACACACATTTTGATGTCGTTTCAATAGAATGAATGTACAGTTATGAGTACCGTGTAGCACCATCTGTCGGGTTGGAAGATACTCAGATTTGGGGGCGTCACAGCTTACAGTTATCTGCACTTCACGTGCCTTTTCTAGGTTGAATTAGGAGAAAAGATAGAGATGATGAATACTTTTCTTTTGTCTTCTCAAGGTTTCCCTTCTTCCTCTTCTTCTTCTCTATATTCTTTATTCTTCTCTTTGTTTTTAGTTTAGACTTAGGTTTAGAAAACTAACGTAACTTAGTGTATATACAATATTCACATAACACATATAATTATAGAATATGTAACTCCCAATATAATTATATAAACTAATTATCAATTTAATATATAAGTTACAAAAATTAGAATTTTAAAAGCCCTAAGGCAGCAGGTTTGGCAAAACCATATTATTTTAAAATCAGGTTTTAATAGTTAAGGTCTTGTTTGGATAAAACAGGTTTAAAAAAAAGTAAGGTCTTGTTTGGGAAAATGATTTTAAAAACTCTTTTAACTCTTTTAATAGATCCTTTAACACATATTCTTAATGTTATCCTTTAATTATTTAAATCTTAACATTAATTTAATTAATTAAAAGTTTAACATCAATTAATCACATAAAATTATCACATTATAATTACTCGCTAATTATAATTTCATGTAACAATTATCACATCACTACATTATCTCAATTAAATTAGAACTATAACATAAAATCATTGAATATTAATTAAATATTAAATAATCATTTAATTAATATAATACACTTAATTACATTGCTCAATATTAATCACATAATCTCAATAAATAATTCAATTAAAATATTTATTTACTTCAATAAATATTAAATTAACATTTAAACTCTCTTCACACCAATTCACATATTTCACAATATATAACACATATACACATACATGTGCTTAAATATCTTAAAATAATAATTTTATTTATTAAATGATCATTTATTAATTCTTAAATAAATCCGGGATGTCACATCCTTCCCTCCTTATAAGGATTCCGTCCTCGGAATCAATGAAACCCCTCTTACTCGGTTTTCGCAAAATCTCTTTGACAATTATCGTTGAATAACTTTAACACGTTAACTTAGCAAAAAGTTTTACATATATATATATATATATATATATATATATATATATATATATATATATATATATATACTTCATTCATTTCTTCTATAACTTTTAGGTTTTATTACATAACCTTCAATTAAACACAGTCATATATCAAATATTATATATTCTCTAACCAATTCATTTCCTTTTCTAAGGATCATTATCATAAACACTCGAAATATTACATTTACCATTTCTTCTAATAATTTCGTCCTCGAAATTTTATTTATTAAACTTCATTTACTTAATCTATCAAAATAGATTTTACGTTAATCTCTTTTCACTGGATTAAAACATTCTACAACTACTTCTTTCTAAGGGCTATCATCCTTACCACATTCGCCTTATAGAATAGCAAAAATCTTCCACAATTTCTCAATAATTGGGAAGCAGTATGAATAACTCAGGAAATTAAAAGATTCCAAATCATGTTGAAGAGTTACAAGACCTTGAACTACATCCACGGTTATAAGTACTCTTTCAATTTAAACCTTAAAAGTCATTAGACTATAGGGACTCCCGTACTTAGGGTGTTAAGCCCTTCGTACTATGTATTGTGCACAAACATCTAAACGCATCGCATAAAAATAATTACCCCATAATAGGGTTGTTCTTCTCAGTTTTTAGAGATGTAACTGAGGGTCACAAGACCACGAACTATGTCCACAGTTACAAGTAATCTTTCAACTTTAACCTTAACAATAATATTGTAGGGACTCCCCGTACTTAGGGTTATCAACCATTCGTACCATGTATTGTGCACAAACATCTAAACTCCTCCGCGTAATCCCCTATAAAAGGATTATTCATCTCAGTTTTTCAACATCTGAATCCGCACCAAAACAATTTGGTTTGGCATAACTTCACAAAGAAACGCTTGAATTTCATGAACATCTTTCAATATTCGTCTAGCTGAATCAAATAGCATAGACTTCTACAACAATTTGGACATCAATTGAAATATATATATATATATATATATATATATATATATATATTCTCATATCTTAAAGAAATCTCAAAAAAAAATTATGGCATCGTGATTATGACGTTGTTATACTACATCTTACCATAGTGGGCTGACGATCATATGATCACATCCAAAACCAGGTTCCATTACGTTGATGACTCCATCGTTTATCATATCACCCGATACATATAGTTAAAATATATTTTGAAAATTTAAAAATCATTTTTTTAACTAGCCGAAACAAACAACATAGATATGCGAATAATAACACTGTTTTAAAAATTCTTTGGTTCACTAGTGTGATCCAACATTTTTTCAAAAATTAAAAGTAAAACCATCAGCACGAAGTCAATAAATCTCGAAAGTTTAGCATAGCTAGTAGATTTAAAATATCTAATTTTTTTCCATCAATTTCAATCTTTACTCCATTACCTCATTACAAACTAATTCTTTTTATTTCTAGAAACCACCAATACTTTTATAGTAAATATTCTTGTATTTTAACTTACAATCTTCCTATACCCCCAGTATAGTTCATCAAACTTACTACACATTGGAAGTTCAGGAACTTGCCACAAAAATATGAGTTTAAGAACTTATCCTAGTCAGACCATAGGCGTCCATTCGCTAAGGGGTTCAAAACATACCATATTATTATGAGTCATAAACATACCATATACATTAGTTTTAAGAACCGCACCTAATCCTAATAATATCTGACTAATTTTAATAGTTTTTAACTATCAAATATACACTTGAGAAAAGAATCACCTTTTTGCCACAAATACATTGATAGCGCGACATCAACATTCCAATGATTATCAATGTGATAAATTGAGTGCAAGCACAAAACCCTCGCCCATACAAAGGTTTGTACAACTCAACCATCAAATGATTCCTCAATTGAAATCCCACCTAACTCTATCTTGTTTATAACTTGCTCTTTGCTCGATACAAATTTTTCAAACCTCATCACTTATAACTCCTCGCGAGTTTACCTCGTATTATATCATAGTATATTATCTTCATAGCATCAATCAAGCTATAATTATTCAAACATTACAGACCATCTTTCTTTTATAACTTAAACAGATCACGTCGTGATCTTATTCTATAATCATCTCTCTTAAAATTCTCTTTTTAACTCATGTTCGTTTTGTTTTACGATCCTCTTTCTTTCCTTTTTCATCATTTAAGATTTTTATTTATGTTTTTAATCTTACAGACTTTGTCTATTCATCACTATTCATTTTCTTGGATATTGGAGTTAGGTAACTCCCATTTTTATCTTTATATCTCTTCAAGATTCTTCTTTGAATTTTCTTGTTTATATAATAATTCTTCCATTAAGAATTTCTAACTTCATTTACATTGCTCAAACTTTCATTCGAGTTCCACATTTTCATCATACGTATCCATTTTCTATACTTGGTACACATCGAGTCTCTAATAGTTTCAATATAGTACGCTGAGTGATTTTCCACAAATAACCAACAAACTAGGTTCCGAGTTGCTAGTTCGTATATACCTCTGCTCTATGAAGGAATCGTTTAGCCCAGATACCATATATCAACTATTAAAGTGTACGATTGTATCATACTTAAATATAACTTTTTATTCTTAACTTCTTTATCATTCTCTTCTTATAGACATTGTCTATTTATTATCACCTTACATCCTTATTATTGGAGTTGGGTAACCCCACATTCATATTCCTTATAACTCTGCGAGATTCTTCTTTGAATCCTCTCAGGCATGTTTTAATCCCTCCTTTATAAATTTCTTAAATTACTTCTTCTTGTTCAAACTCTATTTGAGCTTATTCTTTCATTATCTTATCCTCTCTTCTCTAAGGTTATATCCTAAGGTACTCCTATCTAAGGTTTATAACCTACAGCTTTGATACCAACTGTAACGACCCCAAAACTCATACAATATTATTCTCCTTCTCGATCGTTAACAATACGACTTTAATCTATCTTTACATCATTATTCGATATTAAAATTACAAAAAATGCAGAATATTTAAAACTTTTATACATTTCCTTCTGTATTGCCCTAAATCGCAACATTTACATTACATCTCTTCGATTCAAATTTATATCATGAATCGTTAAAATAAAATGACTATACAAAGTCTTACATCGATCATCAATAGATATCCATATACACCGGATAGCTCAACTTACAATTCAACAACATGTTACATTCAAAATATTAAATACATTTCTCATAAAACATAAGTAATCTTCGTGAATATGGATCTTTATAATTCCCTTAGCACATATCCTTACCTTAAAATCTTGACCTGCAAAAATTATTATTTGCAAGAGTGAGCTCGACAACTCAGCAAGTTCTAACAATTTTCATGCATCACATAGCACATAGTAATATGCCTAACATACATATCCTAATAATTAAAGTAACATGGTATACATGCTTTAATTCACATAGCAAATATAAAGATTGAGTTCCTTACTCAATCGTCATTATTTAACCAAAACAATGTAGTCATAAATTGACTTTAACAGTTCATGATTGCAACATGTAAAACATATCATGCTTGCTTACAACACATATATCATATCATGTAATTTAAAACAATTCATCAAGTCCACGTAGTAGAAAATAGGAACCGAAAGACTTACCTTGATCGTTGTTTGCCAATAACAGATTAACAGCTTACAGCTATCTACACTTCACGTGCCCTTTCTAGGTTGAATTAGGAGAAAAGATGGAGATGATGAAAACATTTCTTTTGTTTTGTCAAGGTTTCCCTTTTTTTATCCGTGGGTTTCCGACCCGCAGGCCGACTAATCCCCCGAGCCCAGTACCAGAGCGGTTTGCTACCCGACTTGCGTCAGGGGTACCGTGGCCACCATGACCATTTCTGGCTTAACAATTGTTGCTATCGGGGATCGAACTGAAGACGTCCGGGTTTACGGCTCGCCCCCAATCAATCCTTAACCGTTGCGCCAAATGCTGGTGGTTAAGGTTTCCCTTCTTTTTCTTCTTCCTCTTCTTCTTCTAAAATTTAAAAGCCATAAGGCTTGTTTGGCAAAACCATATTATTTTAAAATCAGGTTTTAATATTTAAGGTCTTGTTTGGGTAAAACAGGTTTAAAACAAAAGTACGGCCTTGTTTGGAAAAACATTTTTAAAAACTCTTTTAACTCTTTTAATAGATTCTTTAACACATATTCTTAATGTTATCCTTTAATTAATTAAATCTTAACATTAATTTAATTAATTAAAAGTTTAACATCAATTAATCACATAAAATTGTCATAATATAGTTACTCGCTAATTATAACTTCATGTAACAATTACCACATCACTACACTATCTTAATTAAATTAGAACTATAACATAAAATCATTAAATATTAAATAATCATTTAATTAATATAATACACTTAATTACATTACTCCATATTAATCACATAATCTCAATAAATAATTCAATTAAAATATTTATTTACTTCAATAAATATTAAATTAACATTTAAATTCTCTTCACACAAATTCACATATTTCACAATATATAACACATATACACATACTCGTGCTTAAACATCTTAAAATAAGAATTTTATTTATTAAATTCTTAAAAAAAATCTGGGATGTCACATCCTTCCCTCCGTATAAGGATTCCATCCTGGGAATCAACGAAACTCCCCTTTCTCGGTTTTCGCAAAATCTCTTTCACAATTATCGCTGAATAACTTCAACATGTTAACTTAGCAAAAAGTTTTACATATATATATACTTCATTCATTTCTTCAACAACTTTTAGGTTTTATTACATAACCTTTAATTAAACACTTATATATCAAATATTATATATTCTTTAACCCATTCATTTCCTTTTTTAAAGATCGTTATCATAAAAACTTGGGATATTACAATTGTAAACATATGACAAGTTCTTACAAATTCTTCCTTAGTTCATAACTTATATACGAACGAATTGCTTATTCACTGCTTATTAAGACTTAAGTCCTTTGATTATCCATCCCCTTTCTTTCTTAGCATACATACTTCACTAATAAATACTTCTCTATCAAAATAGAATTGAAGAGTTGGAAAATTAATGATATAGAAGTCTTACCCTTGATGATCAAGCTTTGTTCTTCTTCTTTTTTCTACTAATGAAAGTCTAGCTTTTTCTTACTTATTCTCTCTAACAAATAAGTTGTATTATGTTGGATGAAATTAAAAAGTAACAAATGATCCAACTCTCCTTCTATTTATAGGATTTCTAAGGTTATGGTATAATGGTCAATAGACAAATCCCACCTCCTTAAACAAACCTCCTTACTATTCATTACTTAATCAATAAGTTTACTTGCTTATAATTTTCTTTGCCTGGCCACCACACTCTTTGCTTGGCCACCAAAATCACCGATGTGATCATAGGGCCCACATGGGTTACCCCATGGATCTTCTTTACCCATTGGATTCTTAATTTGGGCTTTAAATTCAATTAGCTTAACTTATGATTTGGGCTTGCATTAATCCACACTGGACTTTACATTAACAAACACTTGGGCTTTAACATTAGTTTGCATTGAGCTTAATCATAGTTCCAATTGGACTTTACACTTCCTACACAATCCTAAATGTCCAATTACATATGGCTTAAAGCCTTAGAACGTATTGTCTACGTATTAATCTCATATTCTAACTCGTATACTTATTCAACATATACGACATACCATCATTCATGCATACTCGTATTACTCATATTCATTACCTCGTACAATACCTACGTATTATACGATCATTGCTTTAACTAGTTAACGCTTTACTTTTCCTAACGTTCTCGAATTAAGTCCGCATGTGAAAAACTACGTTTTCCATACTTGAATTATTATTACATAATCCATCTCACCTTGATATTCTATCGTTACGTATTCTCGGAAGTTAAAAAATAATTCCCGAGCAGAAATCAATGAATAGTGTTTTTGAGAAAAAATTCGGAAAACTTTTATTTTTGTCTTGGAAATTCAAACACTTTAATTACTTTACGTAGTAAAAATACTACGAAATTCCGACGTTTCTAGGTTATAGAATGACATTCATCTTACTAACAATTAATAATAACAAATAATATAATTTTATTCATTATTTAATTAAATTAAATTATTTTGCAATATATCTGAATTTCTCGGTCGTTACATTATGCAATTCTAGCTTACCTTTGTTTTTGTGGACTGAGGCATTAAAGACAGTTGTTCGTATTTTAAATCGGATTCCTAGCAAATCTGTCCCTAACACTCCTTATGAAATTTGGACAGGTAAGAAACCTAGTTTAAAATACTTACGGGTGTGGGGCAGTCCAGCCAAGACTAAGGTTTTTTAATCCACAAATAAAGAAACTTGATTCTAAAACTATTAGTTGTCATTTTATTAGATATCGTGAGAGATCTAAGGGTTTTTGATTTTACTGTCCCTCGCATACCACTAGAATTGTTGAGACTAGGCATGCATAATTTTTAGAGAATGATGATTTAAGTGGGAGTGGTGAGCCTAGAAAAATTCATCTAGAAGAAAATAGGTTTTATTTTTCTAATCCTGTAATTCAAGAGGGTGAGGCACAACAACCTATTATTGAGGCGAATGATGCCCCTGAGATAGCTGAGCCACCACTTAATGTCGAACCCTACATTATTGAAAATCATATTTTTGAAATTGTGCAGCCTTTATGTAGGTCCGAAAGACCTAGAAAGCCTATTAATTATGATGATTTTATAACCTATCTTAATGAGATTGATTATGATTCAAGTAAGATTAATGATCCTATCTCCTATAAAGAGGCCATTACGAGTGCTCAATCAACTCAATGACTTGAATCCATGAATGATGAGTTAAAATCAATGGAACTTAAGACCAAATTAGATCCTAAAGGGAACGTTGAAAGGAATAAAGCTCGATTGGTTGCTAAGGGTTTCACTCAAAAGGAAGGTGTGGATTATAATGAAACTTTCTCTTCAGTATCCAGGAAAGATTCATTTAGAATAGTCATGGCTTTAGTAGCTCATTATGATTTAGAGTTACATCAGATAGATGTTAAAACTGCATTCCTTAATGGTACCTTGCATGAGAATGTCTATATGGCATAACCAGAAGGTTTTTTTGGTTAAAGGCAAGGAACACATGGTATGTAGACTTAAGAAGTCCATACATGGGTTAAAACAGGTTTCTCGACAATGGTAAGGTAATGAGTAATTTTGATTTTAAGAAAAATATAGTGGATCAATGCATATACTTGAAGGTCAGTGGGAGTAAATTTGTTATTCTTGTTTTGTATGTTGATGATATACACTACTTGCAAGTACTAACTTAGACATGTTGCATGAGACCAAACGTTTTCTTTCTGGAAATTTTTATATGAAGGATCTCGGTGAAACCTCTTATGTTATAGGTATTTAAATTCATCGAGATAGGTCTTGCGGGAAATTAGAATTGTCCCAAAAAGCTTATATTGACAAAGTTCTTAATAAATATAACATTCAAAATTGCTGCCCTACTGTTGCCCCTGATGTTAACGGTGACAAATTTGGCTCATATCAATGTCCTAAGAATCACCTTGAACGTGATCAAATGAATCGTATTCCCTATACTTATGTCGTTGAGAGTCTTATGTATGCTCAAGTTCGTACACATCCAGATATAGCGTATGTAACTGGCATGCTTGGACGTTATGTAACAATCCAAGATTTTATTATTTGTAAAATAAAATATCTCTTATATTAAATAAATATTTTATTGAATATTTTATTACTGTGGTTGTTGTTAGTAATTATTGTGAATGAAATTTATTAGATAATATTCTAAATTAATCTAATTTAGAATTTAGAAAGTTGTAAGATAACATAAGATGTTATATTATTGTTTTAAGTTAATAATTTAAAAATGGTATGTTAAATTATTAAATGAAATTATGATGAGAATATAATGTTGGTGATTTTTGTTAAGTGGAAAATTTATTTAAAAATATAGTATGTGTAATTAATTTATTTGATTAATGTTGGATATGAAAATCCAAATAAATAATATGTCATTATAAATTATAAAATAAATTGTTTATTAAAATAAATTAAAGGAGTTTTAAATTGGTTACCAAACAAGGCTAAAGATATTAAGTCTTTATTTTAATTAATATTTTCCAAACATGGCTATCGCTTTTAAATTTTGAATTATAATTATAATATAAATAAAATAAATAAAATATAAATAATATATATTAAATTAAGGTAACTGATGATTTAATAGGGTCATTAGTAGAACGTCGATTTTTAGACGTTTAAAAGTTTGTGCATTGGCTGGAGTTATATTTTATCTTATGTGAAAAACATATGGTTTAAGCCTAAGAAGAGAAAAGAGGAGAAGTTTTCAAAGAAACTTGAGAGAATAGAGAGAGATTGAGAGAAAGTCTGTGATTTCAAAGAAATTTCAGTGGTGTTAGTAAGGATTATCAAGAAAATTGAAGGTATTTTCATAACCTTAATATTACATATACATATATGTTTTAATATGTTTTACGTCATGTATTTTCTATTCTCCGTGAATTCAAATTCTCTTGAATTGATGTATAAACTGAATTATTGCAATTGTAAGTAATTGTAATGCTAGAGTTTATGTTTAGATAGGGAATTATATGCTAATTACATTTAAAAAGGAAGAAAACTGTTTACAGTATATATATTTTTCATATGGCTTATGAAAGTACAAAATATGTTGGTTAATTTGTGTGTTAATCTGTAAATTGGGTCTTGATAATGCTAGTCCATTAAGAAACGAAGAGAACATAGTTTGAATGAAGTAATTTGGTGTAGAATTGTGCCTGGACTAATGCTCCTATGAATTGGGACAACCTTCTGGACTACATTATCCAATATCGAGGGAACAAACTCAAGTCGGATATTCTAAAGCTGGTTCTCTCCACTACAGTATACAAAATCTGGTCAGTCAGGATGGTCCATAACAAAACCAAGATGCCTATGGGGGTTCTCTCTAGAGAGATAACCAATGTCATTAAGGCTAGGTTATCTTCTTCCTCTGTTTTTTCTAAAAAAGTCCAAAATAAGCCCAACCTCTGGGGGTGGTTGTAGGGTTGGGTTCTTTTTCGTGGGGTGTCGGCAGTTCCGCCGCTTCGGTGCTGCCGGGAGAGCAGGTGGCTGGGCCCGTCTCAGTAGCGAATATTAGCTATTGCTTTGGCTGGGGTTCTTTGGACAAGATCAGAGTTGGCAATGACTCTCCAGCACTCGCCCATGTTACCCAGCTTGGTCATTATAGGGTTGGCCTACGCGCCTCTGGCCACTGGTTCAATCTCAGCTTCGGGGTCTGCCTAAGCTTCGGGGTCTGCCTAAGGGTTGGGCAGCTCAGGTGTTAGGGAGTTCGGCCTCAGGGGTTAGTTTCGAGGTTGTGGGTTTCAGTTTTCTTGCTGGGTTCGGCTTCCTGGCTCTAGCAGCATCTTCAGCTTGTTGCTGTTTGCGATGGTAGTTCGGCTTCTCTGGCAGTTCGGTCTCTTCAGTAGTAGGGTTCGGCTCTAGGGTCAATGACGGGCTGGCTCGGTCTCTTGGCACGGTCACGTGGCCCGACTAGGGGGGTTCGCTGGTTTCAGTTTTGGGGCTTGGGGACCCCTCAATGGCTTCGGGGGGGGGGGGGGGGGGGGCTTCGTTTGATAGAGCGCTGGTTTCTGTCTTCCGGTTTCGGGCTTCGGTGCTCCCTCTTCGGTACGGCAGTCCAGTCTTGAGAGGTTCGGGCTTCGGGCCTCACGGATTTGGAGCTGGGGGGGGGGGTGAGTGTTCATTGGTTTCGGCTTCATGGCGCTCGCAGTTCATTCAAGGGTTCAACATTCTCATCTTCGGCTGCTTCGGGTGTCGGCTGACGCTCAGTTCGGATTGGTTCGTTGTTGTTTTCAGTCCGGACTGGTACGGATGCTGCCTCCTTCCGGATTGGTTAATGTTTCGACTTATGGGGTCAGTGAAGGGCTAGTTTTGTAGCTTGGTTTCGGCTCCTTGGTTTAGCCTTGGGAAGCTGGGGGATCTAGGCTGGTAGGTTAGGCTTATATGGTTCGGCCTCTCTGCCCCGCAGCTCCTTCTAGGCTTCGGGATCTTCAGTTCAGCCTCTTAGGTGCTGACAGCTTCAGTCTGTTCGGCAGCTACTTCAGTTCGGTTGATTCTTTTGTCTTTTGCAGTTCTGTCTGCAAATGGCAGTTTTGCAGTTTCATTTCGTCACCAGATTGTTTCATTTGGATGCTTAGTTTCAGCTGATTGGTTGTTTAGGCTTTGGCTTACTTCTTTTGCATGCAGCTCTGTTTTGTAATGTTCCTTGTTTCTTTGGCTTGGTTGTTAGTCTTTAGTTGTCCATTTTGGGGGTTGTCCCATGTGGTTCACCTAAAACTTCTGGGGTATGCCCTTTGTGATTGTTTTATCTCTTTTTCTTCTCAATATACAAACAAATTAGCGAAAAAAAATAATGAGAGTTATTTATGTAATAAGAATATTTTCGCATATGATGTAATATAATAAATTTCCAGACGTATTCCCCGAAGAACTTCCTAGCCTACCCCCAGAGCGTGAAATTGAATTTTGTATCTGTGACAACCCAAAAATTTAGATAATTATTATAATCTTAAATGATGAATTAAAGGTTGAATAATAAACCTAGACAGAAAATAAGGAAATGAATTTGAGATTTCTGGGAAGGAATTTAGTGAATTTAAAAATTCTTGTGGTGAATTATTCAAGATTAAGTGTATATGAGTATATGTTCTGTGAATATGAATATTATGTGATGGTTTATATTTGTTTATTAATATAAACAAATAAAAGAAACTAGTGTGATTCTAATTATATATTAGGAATGAAAAATTTAATAACTTAAGGGTTATGATACGGAAGAATATTAGTATATAAATTTACTAATTCTAAGAGATTTATTTTTATACATCTCAGTTAATTAATTTTATAACTTAATTATAGCAAGTCTAATTGGGTTAAGAAATTAAATGTACATGAGTAAGGATTTAATTTATAATTGAGGAAATGAAAACCCTAATTAAATGATTTGGGTTGGATAACAATTTAAAAGTATTGGACTATGTCAATTTCATATGGCACAAGAAATTAATTTAGAAGCCCAAAAGAATTTAATTAAAGCCCAAATGTTGGCCCAAATATGGAAGGACATTTTGGACACAATTAGTAAAGCATGTTATAACATTGAAATTTTAAAAAAAAAATTGGGGATAAAAGGAAGAGGAATTTCGGCCAACAAGGGAGAGAAAGAGGAGCTATGGGATTAAATCATTAAGCTTACTAACTCTTTTTTTGCTAAGTTTGTTTTTTTGTATAAAAGGACCAAAAACAATGGCTAAGGGGCATACCCCAGAATATAATATCATCATCTAAGAAGTATAGATGATGATATGAAACACGGAAGAGATCCCAAAAAGTTAAACTAACAACCAATTACAGTAATTTGAACAAATTGAGAGCAGACGAAAACTAGTCGTCCCAGCTCGTCCACCACTCGAAACGCAGCAGCTACTCGCCCGAAGCCTCAAGCTTGCCAAGCTCGCTCGAAACCACATGCTCGCCCGAAACCATAATTTGGGCTTACCATAGACCACCACATGCTCTCCCGAAACTATATGCTGGACCGAAGCCATACCTTGGGCTTACCATCGACCACCACATGCTTGCCCGAAGCTAAGCTCGCTTGAATCCTAGCTCGCTCCAAGCCTTGCTCGTTCGAAGCCATGCTCGCCCGAAGCCAAGCTCGCCCGAAGCCTTGCTCGCCCGAAGCCAGCTCGTCCGAAGCACCCATCCAACCTAAATCATTGCAACTGTAGGAGAGCTGAAGATTTCGCATATCTAGCTACCCACTAGCTAAAATAGTTAAACTAACAACCAATTACAGAAATGATTACAATTTGTGGCCTTGATAAAAGAGATACATTTAGAAAGTCTAGACTTAATGAGATGGATAACATCTTTGGCTAGGATCCTAGGAGGAATGATGGAGCCATTATGGATCTTGTTATTCCGAGCCTCCCAGACTTTATAGAAGCAAGTGGCCACAGTTAAGCATAGGATATTCTTGGACAGGTGCGAGCCTTGGTATGAAATCAGGTAAGCAATAATAGCATCCCAAGAGAATGGAAAAGTGGTCCAATTTCCTAAAGTCACGGCACATTGGAGAATGGTTGAAGAGTAATCACATTCAAAAAATAAATGGTTAAAGGATTCTAACTGTTGATTGTAGAGAGGACAGTTCCATGTTCTGCCAGTGTAGTGTTTGGTCCGGTCGTTTGTGGAGAGTTTTTGAAGGAGCCCAAGCCAGAGAATGAAGGAAAAGCGAGGAACATGAAACTTATTCCAAAGGATAGAGCTCCAAGGAACCTTAGGAGATCTTTCTCGGATTGATTCCCAAATCTGTTTGGCCTTAACAGTCTTAATATCACAAGTTCCCCAAAGAACTTGGTCAGGCCTAGGAGATGGGATGGGAAGGTGGCGGATTTGCTGCCGGAGGAGAATGACTTCATGGTGGTTGCTGACTGGGAGGGCCCAGGAGTTACCGGAGAGGAGAAAGCTAACCGTGGCAAGTGGGGGAAGTCCAGTATTGGAAAGGAGAGAATGAGAAGGGTTAATAGTTGCCCCATTCAACCAAGGATCATACCATAAGCTTATGTGTTGTCCATCCTCCACAATGTACTTTAGATGTTGAAGAGCGAGGGGGCGTAATTTGAGGAATTGCTTCCATATCCAGGAGCAACCGGGGGATATAGTAACTTGCCAAATAGTCTTAAATTTTAGGATAATGTCTTTCATCCAGTTTGCCCAGAGAGAGTGGGATTGATAGCTGATAAGGTGGAGGAAATGTTGCAACAGCAGAGCTTTATTCCAATCTAACAGATTTTTTAGTCCCAACCCTCCCTCATCTTTGGGTAATGTGAGTTTAGCCCAGGCAACCTTTGCACCATACTTACACAAAGTTGGGCCCCTCCACAAGAATCTGCCTAGTAATGCTTGAATTTCTCTTAAGACTACTTTCGGGAGCATGAAATGAGTGCACCAGTAGACTTGTAAGGAGAAGAGAATGGAATGGATCAATTGTAACCTCCCAGAGAAGGCAAGGACCTTAGATGTCCAAGAAGTGGCCCGGTTGGTAATCCGTTGAATAAGAGGTACGCAGTCCGTGTAAGAGAGCTTTTTGGATAATAAGGGTACTCCTAGGAATTTAGCAGGTAAAGATCCTAATTGAAACCCAAGAAGGGAGAGAATGTTGCGAGTAGAGGTTGCATCAGTGTTGGCTAGGTAACAGTGACTCTTGTGGGTATTTGGAATAAGACCAGAGACCAGAGAGAAAGATAGGATGCAAGAATTGACAATAGCAATGGAGGGTAGGCTTGCATGGCTGAAAATAATGATATCATCGGCAAAAAGGAGGTGAGTAAATTTGCAAGCCTTTGTCTTCCAATGATAGGTGAAATCTATGGCGGAGGTAGCTTTGTTAAGATGAAGGGAAAGCATCTCCATAACTATGACAAACAAGAAAGGGGACAGAGGGTCTCCTTGGCGAAGCCCACGAGAGCTACTAAAGAATCTTGCAAGAGTTCCATTCAATTTAATAGAGAACATGGCTGAGGTAGTACAAGCTTTGATCCATTCTATGAAGATGGCTGGGAACTGAAATGCTTTGAGGGTATCAAACAGAAAATCCCAACGAACCGTATCAAAAGCTTTCTTAAGATCAATCTTGAGTGCACATCTAGAAGGTCCTGTCTTCCTGGTGTACCCTTGGAACAGTTCTTGAGCAATTAGAATATTGTCACTAATACTGGAACCTTTTACAAAGGCTGATTGTGTTGTGTCAATAATATGGGGCAGCACTTCCTTGAGTCTGTTAGAGATGATCTTTGCAATACATTTGTAAATGGTGTTGCAGCAGGAAATAGGCCGAAAGTCTGCCATTGATGAAGGGTTGAGGCATTTGGGGATCAAGGCTAGAGCTGTGGAGTTAATCCCTTTGGTGAGAGAGAGAGAGTGAGTAGAGGGAAAGAATGTAATGATGGAATTTACCAACTCTTCACCAACTCTCCATAGGTGTCATGCTATCTTTAAGCCACCATCTTTCACCAAAGTTACAAGTAATCTAAGTCTACAAGCAATCTTAGAGATGATAAGAGATAGAGGGAAAGTAGATTATGGTGGGAGAAAACTTAGATATACAAAATATATCTACACAAATTACTAACACTCAAAACCCATTCCATTTCTCTCTCATCTCTTATTAGATAACACAAAGAAAACCAAATAGAGAGGGAAAGAAGAGAGGCCTTTTCGGCAGCCATAGAGGGGAAAGAAGAGAGTTTTTTTCCAAGTTTTCTAGCTCCATAATCAAAGCTTAGCAAGAAGAAAAAAAGAAAATCAAACAAAGGTATACCTAAACTAGATTATGTAATTTATTGTTGACTTTTCAAAATCAAAACTTGGATCTATGATTCAAAACTTCAAAACTCTAGATCTATATGATCTAGAGTGTGTTATGTGTGTATCTATCTATTTTGAGGATCAAAAGTTAGATTTAAAGTATGAAATGGAAACTAGGTTTTTTAAAATGTAGAAACCCTAATTTTTCTTAGCCTTGATTGTGTGTTATGTGTTTGATGATTGTTTGATGAAATAGATCATGTATTATGGTATATTCATGGGTACATGAAATATTAGTAGGTTTTAAGATGAGTTATGTTGGTTATTATGTGAGAACATAGAAGTTTTCTTATAAACCACAAAGGTTTGAAAATCAAATTTTTGTGAAAACAAAACATGAAATTCAAATGACAATATCTCCTATTATATTTCAAATATTTGAGTGAGGTCAAGTTCTATAGCGATCTATAAGTTTTCTAACATCTCCAAGTGGAATCACTGAAAAAGGAGTTGTAGATTTCTGTATGGACTGATTTTAGAAAAGGAGTCAAAAACTGCAAAATGACAAAAAGCTAATGCCCAGAAATTTAAAAGGGCATTTTCGATCACTTAATTTGTGAGAACAGTTCCAGTCTTTTGGGACATGAACATATATGGTATTAAGCACCTCCTGTCCAAAAATGAGCTCATTCTGACTTAAAATGACCAAGTTATGACCATTTCAATTTTTGTAATTTTCCGACGAAAACTACTATAACCGAAGTTTTATAACTCCGATGGCCACGGAATTTAAACTGGAGGCTCACTTTAACACATACAAGATTGTGTCAATAGATGGAAATTTCTGGAGTTAAGCACGAGGTAGCTAATTTCTTAAGGAATTAATTAGAAATTGATTTTTGAAAAATAACAAAGGAAGTTGGAAAATTATGGAAAAATACTTTTTGTGTATGAAATATATGTATATGTGTTTGGCCAAAGGATAGAAAAATAATAAGTTAATTTGGTATTTTCGTGAAAAAGAATAGTGAATTCAGGTTGCTAAAATTGAATTCAGACTGCTAATCTGATTTTGGTCTGCTGAAATAGTGATTTCAGGATACTGAAATGAAATCCGACTTACTGAAATGGTATTTCGGTTTACTAAGATGTTATCTAATTTACTAATATAACATATAAAAGGGAAAACTTATAAGTATAAGTTATGACATGATAAAAAGATTATCAAAGTATAATGATAATACTAAGGCTATAATGTAATGTCTAATACTTAAATAGGTTAGACAATTTAATATAAGATAATGAGTTAACATGTATGTTATACTAATTGAAAGATCGATCTGATAATTTATAGGTAAAGATTACATTAGAGTGTTTAGCAGTAAACAGCGGTTCAGGCAAGTTTTCCTAACTCAAACTTGAGTTGTATGTTCAAAGCATGTTTGTGAGACCCCAAATTTTACGAATAAAGATTTATTTTTCTCGAAATATTTTTTTTTTGAATATTATGGTGTGAATTTGATATAAAGTTATAGTTGTGGGTAGTATTTATAAATTTTGCAAAGTATGCAAGTTGTTATAAAATATTCGATTGGTCGGGGAATATTCTTATTGTTGGGAAATATTCGTACGACGGCACAATCATTGGTGAACCCCGCAATAGAATTATTGTCTGATTGAGAAAACGACAAAAATATTTTATAAATAACGGCGGAGGTGTTACTGTTAAAACTGTTGAACTACCCGGTAGTAAAAGTACAGTAATACGCGTGGTTGCATAGTAGCATACGGTATTGATTATTGATGCTTACGTGAGAAATCACTCAGTTATACTCAATTATTGCTACAGTAATTGCTACATCATATCTCTCATATTATTGATCCAATTATTGTCACAGTATCATCTGCATTATATGATATGTTATTAAATCAATAATTGAGACGATAAAGTTATTCTTATTATTAAATTGCAATATTTACAATGTCTAGAAGTTCTGTCAAGGAGAGGTTTGGTCACCTAATTGCGCGCCAATAGGGAGAAATCCTTATTGGAAAGCCCCATCTTTCTTGGGAACAACCTGGTTGCTAAATATTTTGAGTTATAATATTAAGGATGAGTAAGTTCGTGTTGATTAAAGATGAATTTGGTAGTTTCATTGTGTTGGGATTATTTGTGTTAGTAGAAATCGACATCTATTCCGATGATAATTGATGTCTGGAGGTTATATTGTTCAATCGGGTATTCGGGGAACTTTTCGTGTTGGAGTACTATTCACCAGTTACTATTCATGAGTTACTATTCACGAGTTACTATTCACTCTAATATTGTACATTCGGGTATTTGGGTACAATATTATTCCATGAGGAGATTGCTAATTTTTCAGACCGTTGGTTGAAGTTATATTAGTTAATCAATATAGACCGCTGGTGGAAAGTTATAATAGTGAATCAATATGGATCGCTGGTTTAAAGTTTTAATAGTAAATCAGTATGGACCGTTGCTTTAACTTTTAATAGTAAATCAATCTGAACCGTTCGTTTAAAAGTAAATCAATCTGGACCGTTCAGGAATTAGTTACTATTCAATCCATTCTTCTATAAATAGAATCTCATTCCTTCATTATTTCTTACGAATTCACTGAAACTCTAGAGAGAGAAATTATATAGAGAAAGAAGAAGAGTATTCTGCTACTTCACTACTTCGATATCCAGTATCTTTTACGGTAAGGGGTGTTATTCTTTCGTATCCATGAAGAGAACTTCTGTTATTCCATTCTTTATTATTCTATTGGAATAACCTGTATACGTGGACTCCCCTATACTTGGTGAAATCCTTCTGTTCTTTCTTTCTTTATTATTCTGTTGGAATAACCTGTATACGCGGGCTCCCCTATACTTGGTGAAATTCTTCTATTATTCCATTCTTTATTATTATGTTGGAATAACCTGTTTATGCGAAGTACCGCATACTTGGTGAAATTCTTCTGTTATTCAATTCCTTATTATTATGTTGGAATAACCTATTTATGCAAAGTACTGCATACATGGTGAAATTCTTCTATTCTCTGTCGGAATATCCTGTCGGTGTGGATTACACCTGACTTGGTTCCATTATTTATTATTCTGTTGGAATAACCTGTCTGTGCGGTCTATCGCATGCATGGTGATTTCTGTAGTTATTCCATTCTTTATTATTCTGTTGGAATATCCTCTCTGTGCATTTTACGCCGGACCTGTTTTCGTCTTTATTATTCTATTGGAATATCCTGTCTGTGCGTTTTACGCAGGACCTGGTTCCGTATTTATTATTCTGTTGGAATAACCTGTATACGCGGACTCCCCTATACTTGGTGGAATCCTTATGTTATTCCATTCTTTATTATTCTGTTGGAATATCCTGTCTGTGCGTTTTACGCCGGACCTGGTTCCTATTTATTATTCTGTCGGAATATCCTGTCTGTGCGTTTACACCGGACCTGGTTCCATATTTATTATTCTGTTGGAATAACCTGCATGTGCTATATATCACATACCTGATGATTTCTTTTGTTATTCCATTATTTATTATACTCAGTTAGTTAAAGTTTTAACTTATATACTCTATGAAATTAGTGGAATATCCTTGATATTTACGCTTCATCCAGTATCTTTTCATGGAAATATTCTTCTGAGCATTCTTGAATTTTACTCTACAAAGAAGTATCATGTTGACAATTTGGACGCTATTAGTTCCTGGAAAAATTAATTTGTGAACTTGTTTTATTGAATTCTTATATCATTGTCATCATCCTCGTGTTTATATTTTTGAAAGTCATATGTGGCCTGAGCTGAAGGGATGCAATTTGTTGCTGCTGTGCAAAATGAGGATGCTGATTGTTTTGTATTGCTGGAGTTGTTTTGTGTCTGGTCTTCAATTGTTTTGAACATGGTTGAGATGTCTGACATCACTATTGTATGGGTCTGTGTTCCTGCAGTGAAATTCAGGTTGCTAGACTGTTATTGGGTACTGTATGGTCTGTTGGGGTTCTATGGTTCTTTGATTAGATTAGTTGTGAACACCATAGCAGCTGTATCTGTTACTGGATGAGGGGTTTTCCTGCTAGTTCTGAATGCTTTTGCGCATGCACTGCAGATGCAAATGCTCGGTACCTCATAGTGCCATTTTGTTGTGTTGCTAATGATGAGGTTGTGCTGCTCGGAATTGTCGGCTTATGCTACTTCTGATACTACAGGACGAGCAGCTGTGGGTTGGGGCCACCTTCTGCTGCTATAGACCTGCTAGGCCGTGGCCATTCTTGGGTTCTCTGGTATCCTACTGCCACTGCTATAAATTGATTCTGCTGGCTGCTACAGAATGGAGATTTCGAGCAGCTGTAGCTAAATCTACTCGGCTGATGCTCCTCTGTGGGCTAGAAAGGACTATAGACAGATAGTGGATGCTGAGTTTTGCGGTTGCAGCTATTTTGGGGCCATAGGGGAGAGAAACAGTGGATCCTCTTAGGTAGGGAAGTTGTTGTCTGATTTGGATGGGTGCTTGGGGATCTGTAGATTGCCCTCTGCTGCTGCTCGGTTTTATCTATGTCATGAAGCTGTATAAATGAGGTTGGTCATTTTTGCCGAAGAGTGGCTTCTTTGATGCAACCGGGTGGCTGTTTAGACTTTGTTAAAGATACTAGTTTTCTTTGGGTCTGTAATGGTCAGCTTGTTTAAGCAATTGTATGTTTTGGTTATGGTTTGTACTAACAGTTAAATTGTTAGTGTTGTTAGGCTTTCAGCCTGCGGTATTCTATAGTCATGACTTTATATGGCTTGTCGTATGATGTCTATGCTATTCTCTTATTGGGGTTACCCATGATTTTTGTAATTTCCTTTCTTTCAATACAGTTTAAATTTAGCAAAAAAAAATGTTACAAATGATGTGATAATAGTCCTCATTGGCCCGTAGTGCATTAATGGACAGTTGTTGGCATGATCATGACCATTGATGAATACACGAATATCCTTAGCCCGTAGTGCATGGATAATTTGTGGTCGTGACCCTAATGAATATCCTTGGCCGTAGTGCAGGGATGATGTGGATTATTTATTAAGCTGAGTCTCAGCAATAAAAGTGATGAAAAACTTTTTAAATCATAAAAGATAGTAGATTTTATTCTCTACTTGACTCTTTTAATGGATTGCTTATTCCGCTGCAGTTAAACTTGTTGTCTATTGTATTTTATCAGTTAAACATTGTTGAAGGCTAATGATGATTTATCCTGCATTATCTTAGTCATAATATTTCTTACTGGGCTAGTTGAGCTCACCCTTTCTTTCACTGTTCTCTTCAGGAAATGAGAACGTAGCAGGGACTAGTGATGGAGTGATGGTCCAGATGATAGCATTAGTAGTCCTCACTATTCTATGAAATAGTGTGATAATAATTGCAATGAGGACTTATTCTAAGAGTGGATATTGTCTAGAAGACAATATTTGTATTAAAACTAACAGCTTTTGTTGTATATTTAAGATTGTATTTGTATTATGTACCATGTATCTGGCGACCCAAGATGGGTGATGTATACCTATTTTGGGGGCGTCACAATGTTAGTGAATAGTTGTTGATTATTCACGTCTATATTGATTATTTTTTATTATTTTTTTGCTAAATTGTGAGTATTATAAACCAAAGAAAGAAAAATATATCTAGGGGCATACCCCGCGAAAGAAATATAGCAACCACATCAGAGACAAGCCAATGATGTACTTGCTATATCCAAGGCTATAACTGCCAACATCTAAGATTGGGATATTTTACAATATAAGAGCTAAATATTTTAACTGAATGCATTTAACAATCCTAACACACACAGTCTTGAGCAAGATCAATAGCAGCACGGGGGGTTTCACCATGGGCTCGTCTATTCCTTTCATTCCATACTTTATAGATAACAGTAGCCAAGTAGAGCTTTATAATCTGAGATGACATTTGGTCTATTTGAGAATGTTGTATGTGATGAATCAGTGTGTCCCAGTCAAAAGGAACACCGAACCAGCCATGAACAGCAAGCACTAAACCAAGAAGCTGTTGGGAAAAGGCACAGTCAAAGAAAAGGTGGGAGAATGATTCGGGGGCATGAGTACAGAGACAACAGGAAGCCAATGGCCATGTCGCCAGCCTCTTATGAAGAGCCAGCCAAAAGAAGAAAGAATAACGTGGGACCTGCAGATTGTGCCATAAGAGTTTGAACCAAGGGACAGTGGCACTCCCACAACGAATAGAAGACCAGATATGGGAAGCTTTAACTGAGGTAAGGCCTGCCCAACACACCTGATCCGGACCGAGAGAAGGCAGCGGCATACGAAGTAGTTTGTCCTTCATCTGCATAAGGCTATGGTAATTGGATATAGGAGGTTGCCATGAGAATTGTGTGATGATGTCACTGACTTTGGCCGAGAATGGCAGACCAGAATTATAGACTATAGGATCCGAGTGATGGTTGGCAAGAGGGCGGTTGTCTAGCCAAGGGTCTTGTCATAAATTGATGTTCTGGCCGTTACACACTTTATATGTAACTAAATTGATGGCTAAGCTTCTAAGGTTCAGGACTTTGCGCCAAATCCAGGAAGCATTAGAGGGGATGGGGGTAGTCCAAAAGTTGTGCTTCAAGAGGAGTGTTTTGTTAACCCATTGAGCCCAGAAAGAGGAACTTTTGAAACATATAATGTGCCACAGGTGGAGCATAATCTGTGCTTTGTTCCATTCAACAACTTTTTTAATACCTAACCCACCTTCAGAAAGGGGCAAGGTGACACGGGCCCAAGAAACCTTTGAACCATGTTTGTCAAGCGAGGAGCCCTTCCAAAGAAATCTAGACAGGAGCTGTTCAATTTGCTTGGTGACTGATTTGGGAAGAACAAAATAAGCAGACCAATATGATTGAATAGCAAACAAAATGGATTTAATAAGTTGCAGCCTACCCACAAAGGAGAGGAAGTAGTTAGCCCAGGACTTACTTCAAAGGGTGATCTTTTGAATGAGGGGCAAGCAATCAGCTGAAGAAAGTTTCGATGTAATGAGGGGAACTCCTAAGAATTTGACAGGCAAGGAGCCCAGGCCTATATTGAGAGATGTAAGAATGGTAGCAGCCAGATTAGGAGGGACGTTAGCGAAGAAGCACTGACTTTTGCTGAGATTGATGGATAGGCCGGAGAAGCAGGTGAAAGCATCAAGGCTATGCTTTAGAAGGTTGACAGATTGCATGTCACCATGACAAAATAGAAGGAGGTCATCCGCAAAGCAAAGGTTGGTAATTTTACATGCCTTTGTTCTCCAATGGAAAGAGAAATTTGGAGAGGAAGAAGCTTTATGAAGAAGGAGAGCAAGGACGTCCATGACTAAAACAAACAGATATGGAGAGAGAGGGTCGCCTTGGCGGATACCTTGTTTGCCTTGGAAATAGCCACACAACTGACCATTAACTTTAATAGAGAACATAGCCGTAGATATGCAACTTCTGATCCATTGTATAAATTTAGTAGGGTAGCCAAAGAGGGTCAAAACATCAAAAAGGAACTCCCATCTAACAAAGTCAAAGGCTTTCTTCAAATCAATTTTAACTGCACATCTAGATGGGCCAGATGGTCTATGGTAATTTCTGAACAGCTCTTGGGCCAAAAGAATGTTGTCACCGATTTTACGTCCCGGAATAAAGGCAGCTTGAGAGTATGAGATGAGGTCATGGAGAGTAGCTTTGAGCCTAGCTGCTAGGATTTTGGATATGCATTTATATATAGAATTGCAGCAGGATATAGGCCGGAAGTCAGACATAGAGGTGGGGTTTGGGACCTTAGGAATAAGAGCGATGGCAGTGGCATTGAACTCTTTAAGCATATGTCCAAAAATGAAAAAAGATCGAACAGCTTTGACAAAATCATCCCCCACAGTGTCCCAAGAGTGAAGAAAGAAGTTCACGTTGAAGCCGTCGGGGCCAGGGCTTTTGTTTCTCTGCATGCCTTTAAGAGTAGATAGAATTTCCTCAGGAGTAACAAGAGCTGCAAGAGAGGGAATCATATCGGGGTTGATACGCTTTGTAATCACTTCAGCTAAGGCCTCCCGACCAGGGTAGGAGGAGGTATTTTTGGTACCCAAAAGATTTTGGAAGTAGCCAACAGCAGTGGACTTAATCTGCTCCAGATCATGAGTCAAGACACCCTGTTTATCCTCGATAGCAAGTATCTTATTTGAATTCCACCGACTTTTGGTTTTGGCATGAAAGTATTTGGTGTTTTTATTTCCTAAGGAGAGCCACTGAATTCTGGATTTTTGTTATAAAAGTTGCTCTTCTATAGTAAGGGCATCCCATAAATTCTTGGTAAGTTTCCTCTGAACTATATTGATTATTGATTCACACGTTGTGCATATTGTAAATGTTCATCAGGTATGAAAGGCTGATCACCTTCATTGCCATTTGGTTCAATTAATCTGTTCATGTTTATGCTTGACCATTCATTTTTATTGACTTGGTCGTTCAGCTAAGAAAATTAATCCGTGGGTTTCCGACCCGCAGGCCGACTAATCCCCCGAGCCCAGTACCAGAGCGGTTTGCTACCCGACTTGCGCCAGGGGTACCGTGGCCACCATGACCATTTCTGGCTTAACAATTGTTGCTAGCGGGGATCGAACTGTTGATAAATATTCATACTAATGCTTTTACTTCTGATGTATGTTCTCAAACTACTTCATATACTTACTGGGCAATTTGTGCTCATTCTTTCTTAAACCTTTCAGTTAAGGCTGATAACGCTGAGGGCTCGGGCAAGGACAAAGGAAAGTCTAAGATGAAATAATGAGAGTTATTTATGTAATAAGAATATTTCCGCATATGATGTAATGTAGCGATAAATGCTAAGTTTAAGTTCGATTTTTTTTTTAAAGTTTGTAAAGACTTGGGACTTTACTTTGAATAAGTATGTAATAGTTAATATTATTATTATTGTTAGAGTTACTTAGATAGATGATGATGTATGTTGTATCGTGAGCACCATGTCCTGTAATTGATGTTACACAGATTTGGGGGCGTCACAGGTTGGTATCAATGCAATAGGTTATAAACCATAGGTGGGGAACCTTAGACTATAACCTTAGGGAAGTTAGTGAAGAAAATAAGGAGATGAACTCACGTAGAGTTCTAAGGGTTGTTTCAAATCTATTTTTTTTCCTAAAAACAAAAACATCTATTTTAAAAAACAAACCGAATTATTTTGTCTTGTTTGAAGGATGTCAGGAGAAGAGGAGGTTAGAGATATCCACGTTGTGAGTGAGAAGTTGGTGACAGTTGTACCTGAGCCTATAGCTGAGGCAGCAGCTGACTCAGACCCAGAGGAGTATCCTGAAGAGGGAGAGGAGCCCGGGGAGGATTTCGAAGAAGCACTTGGGGATACTTTGTTGGATGAGTTTATGGACAGGATTACGGAGTTGGACGACAAGGTCCATGAGTTGGAGGAGTTGTATCAGAGGGAGCAGCAAGCTGCAGCATTGCTTGAGGCATGGGTGCACCACCTGATAATTAAGAAGGGGGATCTGGCTGACAAGCTGCGGGCATCAGAATAGAAGGCGGATAGGCTAAAGGATGATAAAGAAGCTATTTGAACCCACTTGGGACATACCATTAATGGGTTAGAGTCGAGGATACAGAGTCTCCAAACTGACAAGTAGATTATTACTACATTCTGGAGAGACGAGAGGAGAGACCGTGCTCGGGCCGAGAAGCTAACAAGTGAGTTAGAAGAAGAAGTGAGAGATAAAAAGGTTAGGATGGACAGGATGAAGTATGCATTTAAGTCAGCACATGGGAGGTTCCAGCATAGGGTGTATCACTTTCCACGTGAGGAGTATCGGTCTAGACATACCATAAGCCGTGGGCTGGTGTTGGAGATGGCAGATGAAGAACATGAATACGCCATTAGGCGGGGTCTTTAGTTTATTCATGATGAACTTTTACTATTAGCGTTTAGAATGCTTAGTTATGTAATAAAACTTGGTTTTGGTTTTTACCAAGTACTTTGGTTTAAGTGATGTAAATGGCTTAACGCCAAAAGATGATGAAATACCTTGGGTGTTATATTTTTAAATAAATATGCTTTCATTTAAGTAAGTGATGTGATGATTAAATTCTCTTCTTATGATTGATTTATTCTGTAGTGTAAGTTATAAGATAATTGTAACACCCCCTTCCCGAAAAGGAAAGGGAGGTCACGTGCAAAGCACAACAAACCTCAAAATAAGAAAACAGAGCACTAACAACCTCAAAACATTAATAGTAATGATCCATTAATAGCGTACTAAATACAATTCTCCAAATATAGTCAAAATAATCAAACTTAAAATTTGAAACAACCTAGATGGTCAAGGGCAACTCTTTCATCACACTAGCTAGCCCTGAATCACCCTTGCAAACCTGCCGGAAGAAAAACACAGCATGAGCCAATTGCCCAGTACGGATACAGATATACAAAAGATATACAATTGATATACGAAAATAACTGAGACAAAATATTGAACAAAGCCTTAAGTGCAAATACGAACGAAAGTATAATATCCAAAGATCTGAATGGAATATATCTGAATCAACGTAATGAATATATCTGAATCAATGTAATTGACGGAACAACTAAAAGAATAAAGAAATAACGAACTGAAGTGACTAACTTAATGACTTGAACTGAACAGAAACCAACAAAACTGATCAAATAAAATAAAAGGCTGAAACAAATGGTTGAAGTTATTTCATACCGAATGAGCTCAGAATATACCTTGCCACATAGGCAAGTCAAAACAATGCCACACAGGCAAGTCAAAATAATGCCACAAAGGCAAGTCAAAACCATGCCACACAGGCAAGTCAAAATAATGCCACAAAGGCAATCAAAACCATGCCACACAGGCAAGTCAAAATAATGCCACACAGGCACATCAAAACAATGCCACACAGGCAATCACACATTGGACCGCGAATCCAAATGTATACAAATCGGATAGGTGTGTTTGGCACAACATCACCAATCCGCAGAACAGAAAACTAGGGTTAACCCATACGCCTCCCACAACAAAACACCAAATGGCCCATTTACTCCGGAGCCCAAAATGGAGACGCCGTGGACTAATCACACCGCCACGGAAAGTGTCATGTCTCTCGTGCCAAGACGACATGCCTGTGATACCCCCACAGGTGGTTATAGCTCAGGTATACCCTACGATATATTCTAACAAAATACCATGTCACAACACATGCGACATAATACCAACAAAAAGGTTCTATATGTACATGTTGAACCAAATAAAATTATAGTCACAAGGTCTCAAAAAGAAGGTAGCAACATGTACCGCTCTACAATTATCAAAAATAAATACTAAACATGATATCCTAATTCAAAGAGTACAAATACGAGTCATGTGTATCAACTCCAAAATGAAACAAAAATATGAATTTCACAAGAAACAATTATGTGAAATAATAACAGAATTTAAAACGAGGAACAAAACGAATAAATAAAATTTAACAAAAGTATCGCTGAAAGAATACGGAATCCGTACCTGATACTTCCAACCCATTTATAGCACACTCCACCAAATCTTACCCTCAAATGTCAACGATATCAAATACGAAACGTCATTCACAACCTAAACATATTCACCTCAAATTAAAAATAATCCAAACTAATAATTCCAAAATAACTCATAATCTATTTAATATGCCTTTAATCATCGCCTTTTATCAATTGCTAATACTCCAAAATTTATATTCCAAAAAAAAACTCTTTAAATTTCCTCCGTCTGATCAAAATAAAAGGTAATAATAATACAATTATAAGTTACTTACTAATTATAATTTATATTAATATGAAATTAATTTTCCCAACTACATCAAACTACAATACAAACTCAATTTATAATATATTAATCTTTTAATGATTACTTCTTGTCCTGCAATCAAACTTGATATATATATATATATATATATATATATATATATATATATATATATATATATATATATATATATATATAATCCTTGTTATATTACAAAAGTCCAGTAGTTCCACCAAATAAAACAAATCTTCCCATTGCCTTGTTAGAATTAATTAGCAAGACATTTCATACACCTCTGAAACCGATCTCATCAATTACAACACCAAATTATCAGGAAGAATCCAAATCGATGGGCCAAAATAAACTACTATATTACTAAACAACATTGAAGCTCAGTATGGGCTTCTAAAATGGCGTGGACTCTCTGGACGTTTTTTTATTTTTATTTTCCTCATCATCATTACAAGCTTCCTGATTACATTAGATTCATAGGATTCTCATTATATATATACACATATATTACCCATACTATCCACATTAACCAATAAGGTATTACTACAATTACAAAAACATTAAGCATACTCTGAAATATACTTGATAGATCTAACCCCTAAAAATAACAATTACTTACTAAATGGGTCTTGTCAAGTATCACGAATTTCTCCTCTTCAATAATTCTGCCGCCTCGCCTACTTCTCTTTTCGCAACCACACAATTCGCTCTCCTCTCTCTTTCCCTCAGTTGTATTATGAAATAAAATTAGGTATAGATGTTTATTAATGAAGAGGTCTTGTTTTAATAAACTTCTAATTGGGTTCACTCAATATTAAGGCCCAAATTTTCTAATTTAATTTTTTCATCATTTACTAATACTTATTAACCCGCATAAATTGAATGACCACTTTGACCCAAATAAAAATGCAAAGTCCAATTAATATGTTTTCCAATAAAAAATAATTTTTATTATTTAATATTATTATTTTTTTTCCCGGGTATTACAATAATAATATTAAGTTCATTTAAACAGATAGATGGCTAGAGGAAGACGTCGTCAAACAACCGAGGGGTCAGGCGATAATGCTGGGGATTCACCGAACCCTATGTAGCAGTTTGTAGACATGTTAGTGGGGGAACTTAAGAATATAATGTGAGACCCCAGAATTTATGAATAAAGATTTAAATTTCTCAAAATATTTTTTTTAAATATTATAGAGTGGATTTGATATAATGTTATAGTTGTGGGTAGTATTTATAAATTTTGCAAAGTATGCAAGTTGTCATATTATATTCGATTGGTCAGGGAATATTCTTTGTGTCGGAGAATATTCGTACGACGGCACAATCATTGGTGGACCCTACAACGGAATTATTGTCGGATTGAGAAAACGACAAAAATATTTTATTGAAAATAACGGCGGAAGTTTTACCGTTAATACTGTTGAACTACTCGGTAGTAAAAGTACAGTAATACGCGTGATTGCATAGTAACATACGGTATTGATTATTAATGCTTACGTGAGAAGTCACTCAGTTTTGTTCAATTATTGCTATAGTAATTGTTGCATAGTATCTCACGTTATTTGATTCAATTATTGTCGATATTTTATATATTATTAAATCAATAATTGAAATGACAGAGTTATTAATATTATAAATTGCAATATTAACGATGTCTAGAAGTTCTGCCAAGGAGAGGTTTGGTCACCTAATTGCGCGCCGATAGGGAGAAATCCTTATTGGAAAGCCCCCTCTTTCCTGGGAACGACCTGGTTGATTAATATTGTGAATTATAATAAAGATGATAAATGTTGTTAAAATTATTAAGGTGTTTTTATGAAGTTTTGCTTATTTTATGGATTTCTATTTACCCATTTTCAAAATAATCGGTAGAAAAATATTTAAAGGTGGGGCCCACATGTGGGGGCCCATATGTGTTGGGAAATGATTTTGGAAATGGAAGAGTATACGTATGGAAGTATATGTGTGTTTTGAGTATATAGTGGAAGAAAATGATATGTGAAAGTGATAGGTGTGTGATGGGTGTGTGAGTGGGAAATGGTGGAAAAGTAGTAGTGTGATAGTGATGTGTAAAAGTGTATTGAATTTGATTATTGGGTGGGTGGGGGATTGATGTTGGTTATGGGAAAGAAAAATTAAGTGGTGTATATATAATATTGATATATATAAGTTGAAAACATGTGTATATATATGTATTATATTTTAATTTTTGTTGTGATTTTATTGGTTAGTTGATTGACTTTATTGTATTTGGTTGGAGAAATAAATCTACAGAATTATTTTTCCTTGCACAGTACACTTCCATTCTCCTATAAATAGAAGCTCATTCCTTCATTATTTCTTATGAATTCACTGACTCTATAGAGAGAAAATTATAGAGAGAAAGAAGAAAAGATTTCTGCTACTTAACTACTCTTATATTCAGTTCTTTTACGGTAAGGGGTGTTATTCTTTCTTATTCATGAAGAGAATTGTTGTTATTCCATTCGTTATTATTCTGTTGGAACATCCTGTCTGTGCGTTATACGCCGGACCTGGTTCCATTATTTATTATTCCGCATTTATTATTCTGTTGGGACATCCTGTCGGTGTGAATATCACCTGACCTGGTTCCGTTATTATTATTCTGTTGGAATAACCTGTCTATGCGAAGTACTGCATGCATGATGATTTTTTTTGTTATTCCATTCGTTATTATACTCAGTTGATTAAAATTTTGACTTCTATACTCCATGAAATTAGTGGAATATCCTTGATATTTGCGCTTCATCCAGTATTTTTCATGGAATTATTCTTTTGTGCATTCTTGAATTTTACTCTACTACGCAGTATCATGTTGACAATTTGGACGTTATTAGTTCCTGAATAAATTAATTCGTGAACTTGTTTTATTAAACTCTTATATCATTGTCATCATCCTCATGTTTATATTTTTTTTAAAGTCATCTGTGGCCTGTAGTGCATAGATGGACTTGGTATGATTATAACCAGGGATTATTCGGTGTAATCATGATCGTAATGTTACAAATAATGTGATAAAAGTCCTCATTGGCCCGTAGTGCATTGATGGACAATTGTTGGCATGATTATGACCATTGATGAATACACAAATATCTTGGGCCATAGTGCATGGAATTTGTGGTCGTGACCCTAATGAATATTCTTGTCCATAGTGCAGGATGATGTGAATTATTTATTAAGCTGAGTCCCAGCGATAAAAGTGATGAAAAACTTTTTAAATCATAAAAGATAGTAGATTTTATTCTCTACTTGACTATTTTAATGGATTGCTTGTTCCGCTGCAGTTAAACTTGATGTCTATTGTATTTTATCAGTTTAACATTGTTGAAGGCTACTGATAATTTATTTTTCATTATCTTAGTCATAATATTTTTGTTGGGCTAGTTTAGCTCACCCTTTCTTTCACTGTTCTCTTCAGAAAATGAGAACGTAGCTGGGACTAGTCGGGGAACGGAGTGATGGTCCGAGATGGTGTCTTAGTAGTCCTCACTATTCTGTAAAATAGTGTGATAATAAATGTAACGAGGACTCTATTTGAGAATGGATATTGTCTAGAAGATAATATTTGTATTTAAACTCACAGCATGTATTTTGTCGTACTATACACGACTGTTGTATAATTTAGTTGTATTTGAATTTTGTACCATGTATTTGGAGACTCAAGATGGGTGATGTATACCTATTTTGGGGGCGTCACATATAACCTCGAATGCCAATAACCCTCCAGTTGCTCAAGTGGCACACTTTAAGGACTTCAAGAGCGCGGGACCCCCTGAGTTCAAAAGAACCACTAAACCCATCGAAGCTCAAACTTGGGTCAAGGAAATCGAAAAAGCGTTCGCTATCGCCCAAGTAGGTGATGATTAGAAAACAATCTTCGCCACTTAAATGCAGAAGGGAGAAGCCAACTTCTGGTGGGAGGCAAACCAGACCAGGGCTGGAGAAGGTGTGATACCTTGGGAAGGGTTTAAGATAATTTTTTTCGAGAACTATTTTCCGATTAGTATGCAAAGTCATATGGAGATGCGATTCCCAGAGCTGAAGCAAGAAGGCATGCCGATACCTCAATATGCTGCAAAATTCAACGAGCTGACAAGGTTTACGCCTCACCAGGTCGACACTGAGGAGAGAAAAATGAGAAGGTCTGAGTAGGGTCTCAAACCATGGCTATATAGCAGACTCTCAATGTTACAGATGAACATCTTCGCGAATCTCCTGGAGAAAGCTATAATCGTTGAAGGCGGATGTGAGGCCCTGATGAAATTTAACAAGGAGAAAAAGAAGAAGAATGAATGAGGGAATCGTGGGGAAGGTAGCATCAGTAGTGGTGCAAAGAAGAGGAAGTGGAACAATAACAACAGTAGCAACAATAATTTCAATTCGAGAAATTACGGGGGAAAACCAGGGTAAGTAAAGAAGAGAACCGAGGCATCTAAGGAGTGTGGGAGGAATCACTCGGGGGCATGTCTAAAAGGGAAGAATGTCTGTTTCAACTGCAGACAGGAGGGGCACATCTCTCCCAATTGCTCTGCACCAAAGTGAAATGGATGTTTCAGCTGTGGAGCATTGGATCATCAGGCAAGAAATTACCCAAAGAAGAACACAACAGGAGGAAATGTAGGAAGGACCAAGC
Organism: Panax japonicus; assembly: GCA_020205505.1. NCBI lineage: Eukaryota > Viridiplantae > Streptophyta > Magnoliopsida > Apiales > Araliaceae > Panax > Panax japonicus. The sequence continues at coordinate 20,167,698 of CM035108.1, read as the reverse complement.
GGTGGGAATCTCATGATTAATGGACCACCAACTCAGAATCGACAAACAGCAAGGACTTTCAACATGACGGTTCAGGATGCAGTTGCATCCAGGGATGTGGTTTCAGGTATCATTCCGATCAATGATATATCTACTTACATATTATTTGATTCGGGTGCTACTTGTTCCTTTGTATCACACGAATTCTCCCAATGATTAAACTTACCCCAGGAAGATTAGAATATCCGATAAACATAGAAGTTGCTAATAAGGAAATGATTCCCATTAACCGCGTCTATAAAAATTTTGTTGTAGACATTAGGGGATATAAGTTACATGTGGATTTAATTCCAATTCAATTAGGAGAATTTGATGTAATTCTAGGAATGGATTGGTTATTTAACCATGGAGCGATGATAGATTGCCAGAAGAAGTGAATAAACCTTAGAACTCCAGACCAGTCCAAGATAACATTCTATGGAATTAGGTCACCGAGACACTCAAGTTGTCTGACGATGATGCAAGCGAGGAAGTTACTAAGTAAGGGATGTGTAGGATATTTGTCCCATATCGTCGATACGCAGAAAGCAGGGATAGAGATGGGACAGATACCAGTAATGAAAGAATTTTTGGATGTATTTTCGGAGGAATTTCCAGGACTTCTACCGGATTGGGAGGTTGAATTCATTACAAATTTGGTACCAGGAACGACCCTGATTTCGAAAGCCACTTACAGAATGGCACCGGTAGAAATGAAGGAGCTGATGGTTCAGTTATAGGAGTTATTGGATAGGAAGTATATTCAACCGAGTGTGTCTCCTTGGGGAGCACTGGTTTTATTTGCGAAAAAGAAGGACGGATCGATGAGACTATGTATCGACTATCGAGAGTTGAACAAGGTGATGATAAAGAACAAGTACAGATTATCTAGGATAGATGATTTGTTTGATCAGTTGAAGGGAGCGAAATATTTTTCCAAGATCGACTTAAGGACGGGATATCACCAGTTAAAGGTGAGGAAGGAGGATGTACCTAAGACAGCGTTCTGGACTCGTTAGGGTCACTAGGAGTTCCTGGTGATGTCGTTCAGGTTAACAAATGCGCCAGTAGCGTTTATGGACATGATGAATCAGGTGTTCAAGCAATATTTAGATAAATTCGTAATTGTGTTCATAGATGATATCCTGATCTATTCCAAGACTCAAGAAGATCATGCTGAACATTTAAGGTTAGTATTGGGGGCGTTGAGGAAGGATAAGTTATACACAAAATTCTCCAAATGTGAGTTCTGGTTGGAGAAAGTTCAATTTTTGAGTCACATGATCGACAAGGACGGAATTTCTGTGGATCCAGCAAAGGTGGAAGCGGTTCAGAATTTGGAACAACCAAAGTCACCGACTAAAGTAAGAAGTTTCGTAGGACTGGCAGGCTATTACAGACGGTTTATCCAAGATTTTTCAAAGATAACGGGAACGTTGACGAATTTAACGAAGAAGTCGGTAAAATTTGTCTGGACGGAGAAGTGTGAAGAGAGTTTTAAGGAACTCAAAAAAAGACTTAGTGAAGCACCAGTGTTGTCTTTACCAGATAATACAGGTAGCTTCGTGATTTTTAGTGATGCGTCACACAAAAGGACTTGGTTGTGTACTTATGCAACATGGTAAAGTTATTGCGTACGCATCACGTCAATTGAAGGATTACGAGAATGGATATCCTACTCATGACTTGAATTGGCGGCGGTAGTATTTTCCCTAAAGATATGGAAGCACTATTTGTACGGTGTAAGGTGTGAAATATACACAGACCATAAAAGTCTGAAGTATATCTTCACGCAGAAGGAGTTGAATATGAGACAGAGAAGATGGTTGGAACTTATAAAGGATTACGATTGCGACATCTTGTATCATCTGGGGAAAGCTAACGTGGTAATAGATGCGCTAAACAGAAAGGGCAGTGGTAGATTGGCAATGCTAACAGCTCAAGAGGAGTTAATTAAGGAGATGGATTGATTGGAACTCAAGATAAAAAGTCCGAGGGAGCTAGAGGGGAAATTCTTCACAATGGAGGCTCATCCGACTCTATTGGACAAAATCAAGGATGCACAAGGCAGCGATGAGGAATGTGTGAAGGTGAGGAAAAGAATTTCAGATGGAGAAGAGCTTAAATTCAGTATGGGGGTGATGGACTATTGAGATTTGCGAAGAGAATTTGGGTGCCAGCAGTGTTTGAATTAAAGGAAGAAATCTTGCAGGGAAGCTCATAGCTCAAGTTACTCAATCCACCCGGGAAGCACAAAGATGTATAAGGATCCCCGCCAATATTATTTGTGGCCCAATATGAAAAAAGAAGTCACAGAGTGCGTCAGCAAGTGTTTAACATGCCAGCGAGTTAAGGCGGAACATCAAAAACCGAGCGGGTTACTTCAACCTTTAGAAATTCCAGAATGGAAGTGGGAGCATATCACGATGGACTTCATGGTAGGACTTCCAACTACGCAGAAGGGTTACGATGCAGTATGGGTGATCGTTGATCGATTGACCAAGTCAGCACATTTCTTACCAATCAAGATCAGATATACCTTGGATCAGTTGGTAAAGCTTTACATCAAACAGATTATTTCCAGGCACTGGGTACCTGTATCAATTGTGTCAGATCGCGATCCGCGGTTCACAGCAAATTATTGGAGAAGTTTTCAAGAACGCATGGGAACACAACTGAGGTTGAGCACGGCGTATCATCCTCAAACATATGGGCAGAGCGAGAGAACTATTCACACGTTAGAGGATATGCTGAGGGCCTGTGTTATGGATTTGAAAGGGAGCTAGGATGACCACATACCATTGGTGGAATTTGCGTACAACAACAGTTATCACGCGAGCATCGGTATGCCACCTTATGAAGCTTTATATGAAAGGAAATGCAAAATGCCATTGTGCTGGGATGAAGTGGGAGAACGACAATTGTTAGGGCTAGAATTGGTGCAACAAATTGCAGATGTGATCAAAATAATACGAGCGAGGATAATGACGGCCCAGGATCGACAGAAGAAATATGCAGATCAACATCGGCAACAACGAGACTTCAGCGTCGGCACTTATGTGTTTTTGAAAGTGTCGCCTTGAAAAGGGAAAATGAGATTTGGGAAGAAGGGAAAACTTAGTCCCAGATTCATAGGACCCTTCGAAGTGTTAAGGCGAGTGGGTGAGGTAGCTTATGAAATAGCTTTACCTCCAGAGCTAGAACATATACACAACGTGTTCCATGTTTCAGTCTTACGACCCTATAAGCAGGATTACAAGCATGTCATAGAGTATGAACCTATTCAGTTTGAAAAGGACTTAACCTACAAAGAGGTCCCATTGCAGATAATCGATATAAAAGATCAATTGTTGAGAAATAAGATAATACCTTCTATTAAGGTAGTATGGAGGAACCACAATGCCGATGAGGCTACGTGGGAACTCGAGGAGAAAATGATAAAAAATTACCCTAATCTTTTTGTTTGATGTGTAATTATTCCGGGGACGGAATCCTTATAAGGGAGGGTAAATGTAATATCCGAGATTTTCTATGTAATTTAAGAATTATCAATAAAAGATTTTATATGAAACTTTTGGGTGATTTCATTTATTAGATGTATATGTGTTGTACATATATGTGTTATTTCAAGATATGTGATGAGATGCATTTAAATGGTTGATTTGGTTTTAGTTAACTATTTAAAGTGATAAAGTAGGGAATTATTTTCTTTATTATGTGAGATGGTATTAAATCATGAGCTAGAGTTCGGAGCGGAATTTAGAGATGCGGACTGCATATTCTAGTCCGGAACGTCGAAATTAGTCAGGATAGACTATAATCACGAAAAGTGTCACAGTTGACTTTTTGATAAAAGTCAACCACGAATTTCGAGGGTGATTTTGACGAAACGAATAGTCCCATGATGTCCGGAATGTCAAATTAATAAGAATCGATATTAGTATCGAAATGTTTGGCTACGAAGGGTAAAATGGTCAAAATAATGTAATAAACGATTAAATTGATTTTAGTATTATTTTAATAGAAAAGTGCAGCAGCCGTGGGGCCCACGTGACAACCAAATTGGGACAAGGGAGGGAGCATTAGTATTATAAGGTAATGATGGGGGAGGGAGTTACAACTCTTTACAATACAAAACCTTTCTTTTCTCTAACCCCCACCCCATATTAAATTGAATTTATATAATATACTTATTACATATAATTATATTGGAGATGAAATGGCTGTAATATCAATTGGTTATCATGTTCTACATATACTCTCTATCCAAGTTTTCTTCCTTTTTGTATAAAAAATCCTACCGTAAGTAAAGTTGAGTGTGAGGGGAAAGAGCTTGAGAGGGTGGAGAATTCTATTGTTTTGGGGAATCTAAACAAAGAAGTGAGTAGGATTTTTAGAAGAAATTCATCATGTAAACAACTCATGAACCTTTATATGTTTTCAAGGGAAATAGCTAGAAAATGCCTCTTAGTTGCTAATTTATTCAAATCATGGTAATTTAGTGAGTTTGTTTGTTGTAATATGTTCATATATGTTAGTAGATGAGATCTGGACGGTAGAAATCGAATCCATGCATACTAGAATCAAAATCATGATTTTTGTCAAAGTTGGTTAAAAAGTGTAATTTGTGATTTTTGGGTTTTTCGGAGCCTTGGATTTGTGGTTTATATGACTCGATTAGCGTATGTAATAATTTTATAAAATAATATGTAGTATGAAGTCTAATCTGGCCCAAATTTCATTAGAATCAGAGTTATAATGAGCAAGTTATGAAAATTGTAAGCAAGCATGTTTATAACATAATCTGCAGAAAATCTGGATTTTCCAGATTTTTTATTAGTATAGAACCAATGCTGACACATTTTTCTATGCAGTTGGTTTGTGGTCTTAGCATGCTAGTTTCATGAATGTTATATTTTTGTACAGTACCTTGATGTATGAAGTTTATTGTATCCAAGTATCATGGTCATATCATCTATAGATTAGTGGGAATAAAATCACAAAAGTGGCTGCAAGAAACAAAAATTTGATGTCTTTCTTGGGAATGTTTGGATCAATCTGTCTCGGGGGCATTTTCCTCCACATTTTTATACTATAAAAATTCTGGAAACATTTGGAATATTAATATAAGAAGATATGAAGGTCCTGTAAAAATTTTAAAATTTTTGGCCATACGGTTTGAGAGTTATGGATTTTATGGCTAAGGTCACTATTTGAAAAGATACCCAAATAACTCTCTGTGTATAAGTCCAAAAATTACGAAATGTTTACTGGAAGTACATGTATATAACAGGAGTGAACCCTGAAAATTTCAGAATTTTTGGAGCTAATCTCGATTTATGAAAAATATGAAAATATTTGGCTATTATGGACTATTTAAAAATAGTAGATGGATTTAAAAAATTCAGGGAAAAATATATGTTCAGTGTGGGATTATATTCTACAAAATCCCAGAAAAGAAATATTTTTGAGACTGATTTGGTATTTTTCATATAAATGATGTTATATGGATAAATGAATTTATTTATATATGTGATATCATAATTATGGAAAATAAGATTTTCTGACTTCAGAACCTTAAGCATATTTTATGCAGATTTTTGGTAGTGTTTTGGTCCGAAAAATGTCACAAATTTATGTTTCCTAGTTTCTTTTATTTAACCATGTGGCCTATACGTAGCAACATGTTATGTAATTGAATTGTATTTGAATACATGTGAGTTTAATCGTTTTATTGAAATAAAAGGGACCCATTACACTTCAAAGTTGTGTTCGAGAACCAAATTGCTTCACGTGACACGTGTGAATAGGTTACGTGAAGGGCTAGTAGATAGCAGTAATTGTAGAAGACGTATCAGGCAAGTTTCCTAACTTTATTCACTTTATTGTAGTAAATGTAAGTTCCCTTAACTTGTACAATTTATCATTGTGTACAAGTCTCGTATGTTGCAAGTTATAACTCGTACAAACTTATATACAATGCAAGTTCTATTGATGATTACTCAATTATTAATTTAGTTATTTAAGCCTTAAAGTTCTTAATTATTTATGAACTGCTTTCAAGAATGCGATCTGACCATTTGATTCGGTTAGATATTATAGATGGGAAATGTTGTATTATTTGAACTATTCCAAATTCATTGTAGCTATTTAAGTCTACCAATCCAAATTGCTTTGGTGCGGTCTCGCGTGAAACTAAGATGAACAACCCGAATAACGGGGTAACTGATGTCGGGCATATAATCCCATTTACGCTTACGCGTTTAAACTTTATACTTGTGCACAATTTAGGGTACGATAGGCTGATCACCTGGAGTACTTGCAGAGATTGTTTACAATCTATTTGATTGTTAAACCGTCTGATGGTTTTCGATGAAAGAAAGTAATGTTCAGGGTATCTAACACCCCTTAGTATGTCATTGAGAATTCCAGAACTTTTATCTTGATATTCCAGTTTATATTTTGACATTTATTTTCAACTGTTGAGAAATATTCATATTAATGCTTTTACTTCTGATGTATGTTCTCAAACTACTTCATATACTTGTTGGGCAATTTGTGCTCATTCTTACTTAAACCTTTCAGTTAAGGCTGATAACGTTGAGGGCTCGGGCAAGGACAAAGGAAAGTCTAAGATAAAATAATGAGGTGTCCCGAATAGGAGCGGGGGTCATGGGTTAGTTTATCTCTCTAGAAATGTGCTCTCCCTTCTCTCTAGGATCCTAGGCTCCTTTCCCCCGCCTTTTGCTTCTTCCTCTTACCGTTAACTCCTTCTTTCCTTTTACAGCCTCCCGCCCTCCCTCACCTACTTTTTCCATCTTCACTAAACTTTCTGTTTACCCGTTCGGACCTCCTCCTCCTTCACCCTCCTTTCTCCCTCCCGTCTTCCACCGTCACCCTCCTTTCTCCCGTATTCCCCCGTCCTTCCTCAAGACTTCTGCGGTGCCTCTGCTATCCAAAGCCATGGTCGACCACCCCCATCTCTCAGCCGGAAACTTCGTGAGTAGCCCGTCCCGCGATCTTTTTGCAGAATATGGAGTTTCAAAGCCGAGTTCCCCCACTGAATCTGTGGAAATGATAGAGTCTGAGCCTAACCCCTCGAATATTTCTATAAGCTCGGACGAATCAAATGCTCTTGAAGCTCAGCTTGGAGAGAACTTTGGCCCAGCCACTAGTTCAGAAGCTCAAGATATCTTTAAAGCTTCTCTAGAAATGCCCGAGAGGAGGCCCTAGCAGAAAGGAGGAAGAATGCAAAGTTAATAGAATATATATCTGCCTTGGGTCTCCCTTTAGATGATGTTAATAACCTTTCCACTATAGGGGCTTCCGCTGCGCTAACTAATGCCCGTAAGGTTCTCGAATCCGGTCCCTTATTTGGACGGAGTTCACCAAAGGAAGCATCGTCTCCTCCCCTTACCTCCCTTGCCACTTCTCCGGGTAGTCTTCCGAACTCTGTGGGCCCTCCCCTTCCGATCCCGGAGATAGCCGGCAACCAGCCCATTCTTCCTAAATCTTAGAGCTCGATTGTTTCAAACTCTGTCCCAGAGAAGAACTTGGGTATGAGCTTCTTTCCCCCTGCTTTGGCTGAAGGGAGTGTTAAGGTGAACCCGCCAGTTGAAGTCCTAAAGATTGGCCTGCATAAATGGTCCACCAGTCTAGTTGGTTATTTCATTCAGTCGAAACTGCCTTTCAAGCTTGTCGAGACCTCGGCAAAGAAGCTTTGGGGACACTTGGATTTGGCTAAAGTTTATCTCCATGACAAGGGGTATTTCATATTCAAGTTCGACTCAGAAGCTGACAGGGACAATGTTCTAGCAACAGGCCCATGGTATATAGCATCAAAGCTTCTCCTTCTGCAGCCATGGCATGAAGGGGTTAAACTTGTAAATGTTGACTGTAGCAAAGTGCCAATCTGGGTTAAATTTAGCAACATTCCCCTCTCTTACTGGACAAAAGAGGGTTTGAGCTACCTGGCGAGTGCTGTCGGTCGTCCTTTATTCGCAGATGATATGACATCTAAGCTTGAGCCAATGAGCTATGCTAGGATTTGCATTGAGATGAATGCTTCGTCGAAGTTCCCGGCCTTAATTAAAGCAGTTGTTTTCAATGGAGCGGACTTGGCTGAAGATACCGTTGAGGTGAAAGTGGAGTATTGGAGCAGACCTCCTTCTTGCTCAAATTGTAACTGTTTCGGTCATTCCTTGCTCCGATGTCCTAAATCAAACTTTCAGTGGGTACCCAAGGCTCCGCCTTGTCCTCCTGAGGCCACTTGTCCGCCCATCTCAATTGCTACCAATGCATCTCCTCCCCTTGATATGGAAGGATCCTGGACAGCTGTCTCTAAAGGACCTAAAAAACCATCCTCCCCTCCTACTATCCACCCAGTTCCTTTTTCAAATACCTTCAACCCTATTACTTCCCCCCTTCTTCCCGACGACGACTCTGAATCTCCTGTTCCCCCCAACCCGCTGGTGGATAGGCTCAAGCAGGTCGACGAAAAGGAATGTAGGGACCTGGAGCATAAATCCAGGCCTGGGAAAGAAGCACTTCAAAATTCTAAGAAGAGAAATAAAGGTCCAAGGGGGTCTTCCCCTTCTTGATTAAGCTTATCCCCATTCACTATGACATATTTTTGTTCCTATAATGTCAGGGGTTTAAATAAGAAGCCAAAACAGGCGCTCGTTCGTAACCTTTTGTTAAACAACCAAATAGCTTTTGTGGGCCTTATTGAGACTAGAATCAAAGCTCCAAAGGCTCTCAGGATCTCGAGAGCCTTGTGCCGTAACTGGGTTTGGACATTCAACTATGATCACCATCCGAACGGGAGGATCTGGGTGGGATGGGATCCTAATATCTGGAGAGTGGATAGCCTGTTTCAGTCTTCTCAACTATCCCATTTAAAACTTACCCCTATTCATGGAGATACCCCTAATCTGGTTTCGATCGTTTATGGCTTGAATTCGGTAGTGGAGCATAGGCAATTGTGGGATGACCTCAAATATATATCCTCCTCGGACACTTGGTGTATCCTGGGAGATTTTAACACTGTCAAACGGGTTTCTGAATCTGAAGGAGGTGATCCTTCTTGGGACGTTGGCATGACGGATTTCAATGACTGTTTAGACACTATCGGAGTAGATGACATTCGAGCTATTGGGCCTCTGCATACGTGGTGGAATTGCCAGGTAGGAAACCCAATTTTCAGGAAGCTAGACAGAGCTATGGGCAACAGTTCTTGGTTTAGCACCATGTCTGATTCCCAAACCACCTTTGGTCCCCGTGGCCTTTCCGATCACTGCCCAGTTATTCTCAACACAGGTTATCATCTGAGGCGGCCTAAAAAAACCCTTTCAATTCTTTAATTTCATGCTCGAGTTAGATGGGTTCAAAGAAGTGTTTCGGATTGTTGGACCAGTAGTATCCATGGGAATTCTTTTTACATCCTTAATGAGAAGTTGAGGAGAACCAAGAGAGTTCTTGTTGCCTTGAATTCTTCTATAGGTAATCTGACGAGCAATGTAAGCAAGCTTCAAGGTCTTCTAGACTCCGTCCAAATGTCTCTCCAGGATAATCCCTTGAACCCTCTTTTATTAGCTCAAGAATCGTCAACTATCCAATCTTTATGGAAAGCAATGGCTCTTGAAGAATCCCTCATGATCCAGAAATCTAGAGGAATTTGTCTAGCCCAGGGAGATAAAAATACTAAGTTATTTGCAACTGTCATTAAGAGTAACTGGAACCACAACAAAATTCTTTCTATCTTCAACAACTCGGGTGTCTTGATTGAGGACCAGTAAGGTATCCAGCAGGTAGCGGTGGTATATTACCAGGATCTTTTGGGATCATCCCCTTCATCCTATCCGGGGCGTGATGATCTTAAAAAAATTATTTCTAAGAGGATCTCTCCATCCCAGGCAGCTGCTTTAACCACTCCAATCCTCGATTTTGAAATTAAGGCGGTCCTTCAGTCCATGAAACAGAATAAGAGCCCGGTGCCTGATGGTTTCAATGTTAACTTCTTCCTTCACTGCTGGGATACAATCGGTCGAGACTTCACTGCTGCTGTCCACTCTTTCTTCAGAACCGGTCTCCTTCCGAGGGGAGTGAATGCTACGGTCATAGCCTTGATCCCGAAGACAGAAAATCCTTCCAATATGGCAGACTTCAGACCCATTTCTTGTTGCAACACAATTTACAAATATATAGCAAAGATTCTTGCTAATAGGCTAAAACTAGTCCTCCCGTACATTATAGACCATCCTCAGTCAGCTTTTATCTCGGGTAGAAGTATTAGCGATAATATTCTCCTTGCTCAGGAGCTGTTCAGAAACTATCATCGCCTATCTGGTCCGGCAAGGTGTGCTCTAAAAATTGATATCAGGAAGGCTTTTGACACAGTTGACTGGGGTTTTCTTCTAGACCTGCTGAGTTTGCTTCAGATTCCACCCATTTTTATAAACTGTATTAGAGAGTGCATCACAACGCCAATGTATTCTGTTAAAGTCAATGGCTCCCTTGCCGGCTACTTTAAGGGAGCAAGGGGTCTTCGTCAAGGAGATCCTCTGTCCCCTTACCTGTTTGTTTTAGCCATGGAAGTATTATCTATGATTCTGAATAAGGAAACTCTCCTGCCGAATTTCAAGTTCCATTGGAAAACAGAACCATGCAACATTACTCATTTATGTTTCGCGGATGATATTTTAATGTTCTGCCATGGAGACTTGCCATCTGTTTCCACCATCCACTCGAGCATCCAATCATTCTCAATGTTCTCCGGATTAATCCCCAACGCTCTTAAAAGCCTATGCTTTCTAGCAAATGTCCCAAATGATGTCAAGGAAAGTATAAATCAGCTGCTGGGTATACCGATAGGAGTTCTTCCAATTAGATTTCTTGGAGTTCCCCTCATCTCTTCTAAACTTACTCACTCCGATTGCTAGCCTCTGATTCACAGAATCACCACGAGAGTCAGTTCATGGACTTCCCGCTACCTCTCCTATGCCGGCAGAGTGCAGTTAATAAAATCAGTGCTATTTGCCATTCAATCCTACTGGGCAGCCCACTTTATCTTGCCTAAATCGGTAATGCGTGCAATCCAATCTATAATGTGCAGATTCCTTTGGAAGGGCTCCTCTCTTCTAAGGTATGGTTCTAAAGTTGCTTGAAAGGATTTGTCTACCCCCTATGCGGAGGGAGGCCTGGCTATAAAAAATCTTGCCGATTGGAACTCAGCCCTCATTTTATCCCATTTGCTCAGAATTATTTCCCCTTCCCCAACTTCTTTATGGGCAAAGTGGGTCAAAGCATCAGTTCTTCCAAAGATTAATTTCTGGCATTGTTCTACTCCATCAGACTGCTCTTGGATTTGGCGTAAGATTCTTAAACTGCGGCCTTTAGCTTTAAATTTTCTTATCTATAAAGTTGGAAATAGCAATTCTTTTAGGTTTTGGCATGACCCATGGTTGAATGGCCAGGCATTAAGCCCTTCTCCGTATCTGCTTTCCAACTCACGTATCCCAGTAAACGCTCCTGTCTCTTTTGTCATTTCCTCGGGAGCCTGGGCATTACCGGCAAGCAACCATCATGAAGTGCAACAACTCTGAGGCCTTATTACTTCTCTTCCTGCGCCGTCTGCTGCCGATGACAAGATCTTATGGGAATCTTGTGAGCTGAAATATGACAAGATCTTATGACAGATTTTCTAGCTATTCCAGCTTCCGCCAGCTGACTTGCCCCCTCTGTGATTCCCATGTGGAAACATTCCCTCACTTGTTCTTCGAATGCCCCTATTCTTCCTATGTTCTCTCCTCTACTTTAGCAGTGGGTGCCTGGACTAATGCTCCTATGAATCGGGACAACCTTGTGGACTACATTATCCAATATCGAGGGAGCAAACTCAGGTCGGATATTCTAAAGCTGGTTCTCTCCACTACATTATACAAAATCTGGTCAGTCAGGAACTCCATTGTCCATAACAAAACCAAGATGCCTATGGGGGTTCAGTTCGGTTGATTCTGTTGTCTTCTGCAGTTCTGTCTGCAAATGGCAGTTTTGCAGTTTCATTTCGTAACCTGATTGTTTCATTTGGATGCTTAGTTTCAGCTGATTGGTTGTTTAGGCTTCGGCTTGCTTCTTTCCATGCAACTCTGTTTTGTAATGTTCCTTGTTGCTTTGGCTTGGTTGTTAGTCTTTAGTTGTCCATTTTGGGGGTTGTCCCATCTGGTTCACCTAAAACTTCTGGGGTATGCCCTTTGTGATTGTTTTATCTCTTTTTCTTCTCAATATACAAACTAATTAGCCAAAAAAAAACAATATTACTCACATACTACAGAGTATGGAAGAAAATATTATTTCTTACGATTACTAAAAAAATAATATCCCTTACCTTAAAAAGAAGAGTATTACGACTGGTATAGCGGGGATATTCTTGAAGAAAACTTTCACTGTTTTTTACGCTCAAAGCTTTCTTAAACTCTAAAGAAATACACTCAAGATTATAGAAGAAGAATTCTCTAATTCTGGTGTGATTTTAAATTTTAAACTAAGCATCCTATTTATAGGAGAATAGTAGGGATACTGTGTAAGAAATTTTCATGGACGAACCATTGCGAATTCACGGATGCTTATGAAAAATCACGGACGACTGATTTTTAATATAATATTCAAGTAAAACAAAAATTTTAAATAAAATAAAATAAATTCTATATTTTCATAAAAATAAAACTTATAATATATATATATATATATAGCCCCAAACCTACGGTAAGTTCGACCACCCACCATTTTAATTTCCCCCTCTGATTCTCATTTTTCAACATTTATAGGCCCCACATGTGGTCCCCACCTAATATTATATATATATATACCAAAAAACTTTCTACCGATTATTTTGAAAAAATGGGTGAATGGGATCCATAAAATTAAAAAAAATTACATCAAATACTTCATAAAAACCCCTCAATATTTTTAACAACATTTATTCATCATTATTATAACTCGCAATATTAACAACCAGATCGTTCCCAAGAAAGAGGGGGCTTTCCGATAAGGATTTCTCCCTATTGGCGCGCAATTAGATGACCAAACCCCTTTTCTCGACAGAACTTTCTAGATATTGTTAATTATACAGATAATAATATGAATACATTATTATCTCAATTATTGATTTAATAATATAAAATATTACAACAATAATAGAATCAAATAACGTGGGATACTATGCAACAATTACTGTAGCAATAATTGAATAAAACTGAGTGACTTTTCACGTAAGCATCAATAATCAATATTGTGTGCTACTATACAACCACGCATAGTATTGTACTTTTACCACCGGGTATTCCAACAGTTAACGGTAAAACTTTTGACGTTATTTTTATAAAAAGATATTTTTATCGTTATCTAACTCCGACAATAATTTCGTTGTGGGATCCACCAATGATTGAGCCTTCGTACGAATATTCCCTGTTAAAATGAATATTCCCCGACCAATCGAATATTTTATACCCACTTGCTTACTTTGCAAAATTTGTAAATATTATCCACAACTATAACATTATATAAAATCCAAACCATAATATTCAAAAATATATTTTGAGAAAAATTAATCTTTATTCATAAAAGTTGGGGTCTTACAATAGTAGCAGCTTAAGCCCTCTTACTGGATGTCCCCAGCAGAGTCGTCACCTATCGACGTCGGGATTTTTATTGTCCCTTTTTATTCTTGTCTTTTGGTGTTCTCATGTTAGGTGAGATTTGTTTGAAAAAACAAGTTGTGAAAAGGTCCGACATGTATATGTCGATGATTGGACTATAAGAGTCGCCAGTTTTTATTTTCAAATGGTTGTACCAACTCAATCGAGAAAAGGTTTACACATTGACCCAGTGGTGTAACACTGCTTAACAGGTCTGTGAAACCGAGATTCGTTAGGGTCCGGGGGCTTGATTATGCGGAGGGAAGGTGTTAGGCACCCCCGACATCCGTGTTACCATGGTGACCGTAACTTTTTAATTAAACTGTTATATAAATATGTGTGTGTGTGGGTCAATGTGCAATTATCTGGAAGTAGTGCTATATATGCCTAGTTTGCACCTATACAAAGGGTTTGAATTTTGTATAAAAGTTCATTTTTAACAAGATAAAATAGTGATATTTTGTAAAAGAGGTTTTTTCAAACCCTTATGCTCAATAATAATTGAGGCCTTTGATACTTCCATTTTATTATGTGTTCGGCTTGATTGCTTTTATTTTTGAGATGCGAGGCATCTTTAAGAAAATATGATACATAGCAGTGCCGAACTCCTTGTGGGCATGAGAGCCATCTAAGGAAATTCAAACACCATGAATAATTTACAAGCTGGTTATAGTCGAAAATATCCATCACGAAAACCGAATCTAGATTCAGAAGACTGAATCTGTGATCACATGATTCCTAGGCTCACATGATGTTGCAGTTTGTATGAAAGCTATAAGCAGTTAAATATATAAAAGCTTTAAATATATATATATATATATATATATATATATATATATGTATATATATATATATATATATATATATATATATATATGAACGATCAACCACCACGGAGTAAACTCCATGGGGGATTGGAAATGTATATATATAAAAGTCGTTCATATATATATATATATATATATATATATATATATATATATATATATATATGGGAGTCCTTCCATAGCAACCGGTTGCTGTGAGTACTGTGCAACATCCTCTTTTTGTACCGTTGATAAACTTATTGGAATGCTGAGATGAAACATAAATATATCCCAGCCGGCACAACTTGTACCGGCTTTTATTTTAATATGAGGACCCCACAAAGTCAACATGTTGTCAGTTTTATTTTTATTTTTAAGCATTTCTCCATTAATAGTCATGACTCAGCACATTACGTAAACTTAAAAAAATATAAAATACTCCCAGCCGCTACAAGCTCTTACGGCTGTTAAAAAAAAATCCAACCGGGACAAGCTCTTCCGGCTTGGATATTCGATAAAATTGAATAAAAAATTCAGAGATAATGAAACTAAAAATAAACTGAACAGAGTAAACGATTTAAATGAATGTTGAATAAAAGTGTTTGATAAAATATCTGTCTAAAATAACCAAATAAGTATATTTCCTATATTAACCCTCTAATTTTTTTGAACATGTTTTTTTTATAATTTATTTTGAATAGTTATTAACATAATAATTTGGGTTATTCAAAATGCATTTTTATTTAGATTAATTTCTTAATATATGTATAAGTAATCATCAATAAAATCTTCAAAGTATTAAAATTAAATTCTAAATTAATCTGGATGTTTTTATTTAAATGGGATTGAGATACTTGTAATTTTTGCATATCTATATATTTTTAAAAGTATTTCATTTGGAAATCCAAACACATTACTGGATATTTAATAGCAACAAAATAGCAAGGATATATCCAAGCCGGAAGAGCTTGTCCCAGTTGGATATTTTTTTTAACAGCCGTAAGAGCTTGTCCCGGTTGTATATATATATATTTTTTAACAGCCGTAAGAGCTTGTAGTGGTACATTTTTTTTTATTTTTTTCGGTCGGTACATGCTCATACGGCTGGTACATTTTTTTAAATTTTTTTTTATTTTTCCTGGCTGGTACAGGCTCATACGGCTGGTATTAAAAAATTGAAGAAAAAAAACGGCCGGTATAGCTTGTCACGACTTGTATTAAAAAAATAAAAAAAATTATTTTATTCAAGCAACTCGCTGCTAAACAGACTCGAACTCGCAACCTCAAACTCCAAACACACGTCATATGACCACCCGAGCACCACGGGCCTAGCTGTTAATTTCACCCAAGGATATGTCTTTATATTAAAACTTCACCATCCCCCAAAATCTATATTCTTGCATTATTATTATATTACGATTTATTATTATTAACAAGTCTATATAATACATATGGGGGTTTG
The DNA here is from genome assembly GCA_020205505.1 of Panax japonicus. Classification (NCBI taxonomy): domain Eukaryota; kingdom Viridiplantae; phylum Streptophyta; class Magnoliopsida; order Apiales; family Araliaceae; genus Panax; species Panax japonicus. The sequence goes on along the minus strand of CM035108.1, from coordinate 20,151,718 downwards.
ATATTTAGAAATAAGTTAATATCTATATTTATTAAGCAATGATTATTAGTAATGATTTTATATATTAAGCAATGATTTTATCATTAAGAAATGATTTTATACATTTGATACATTTTTTTATATATTTTATACATTTGATACATTTTTTGATATATTTTTGATACATTTTTGATATTTGATACATTTTTGATAATTGATACATTTTTGATACATTTGATACAATTTTGATACATTTGATACAATTTTGATATATTTGATACATTTGACCGTGGGTTTCCGACCCGCAGGTCGACTAATCCCCCGAACCCGGTACCAGAGCGGTTTGCTACCCGACTTGCGCCAGGGTACCGTGGCCACACGAATTTAAGAATTCTCACACTTGAGGCAGGCGGGACTCGATCCCAGGATGTCCGGGTCTACGGCTCACCCCAGGTCGAAGCTTACCGCTGCGCCAAGTGCTGTGGTTTTTGATACATTTTTGATATATTTTTGATACATTTTATACAATTTTGATACATTTTTGATATATTTGATATATTTTTGATACATTTTTGATATATTTTTGATACATTTGATACAATTTTGATACATTTGATACATTTTTGATATATTTGATATATTTTTGATATATTTGATACATTTTTGATATATTTTTTATACATTTTTGATAATTGATATATTTTTGATATATTTGATACATTTGATACATTTTTGATATATTTTTGATGCATTTGATATATTTTTGATTCATTTGATACATTTTTGATATATTTGATACATTTGATACATTTTTGATATATTTTTGATACATTTGATACAATTTTGATATATTTGATACATTTTTGATACATTTGATACATTTTTGATATATTTTTGATACATTTTTGATAATTGATATATTTTTTATATTTTTGATACATTTGATACATTTTTTATATATTTTTGATACGTTTGATACATTTTTTATATTTTCGAATTTATAAAGGTAGTGAAGTATTATAATAATAATAATGTGATTATCAATATTATAAGTACAGATTATACCAATACTAGTACTGCATAACATTAAGAGGAATAGTACATATTACATGTTCATTTTTATAAAATAAAAAAAACATAGAATGATTAATACAACCGACGCCTATTTTTTTGGCTCGGGAATCCCTAGCACTCGATAGTGATTTTGCTTATCGTGGTCGGTTTCAAAGCCACAAATTGCACATTTTCGATGAGTCTTAGAAGGAATGATTTTCTCGAGTGCACTCTTGAATCTAGATTGTTTTTTGCGGCCCTTTGTTTGAGAAATATTAGGCGGCAAAAACTCTTCTTCTTCTTCCACCTCTGCATCTTCATCGTCATTATCGTATCCCATATCATGACTCCAACTGTGCAATCAATGTCGTCATCTTCCAGTTCAGTAATATTCTCATCCGGATCATACTGGTCAACCAACTCTTTTCCTCGTGCATTCAGTTTAAGAACAGTTTTGTAACCTCGGACTGAGCAAGCCGCTTTGCTCACTAACTCCTGGTAATCAGCCATCAAATGATTATAGCGCATTGCTTGATTTTGTTCGAAGTCGGCAGATGTGGAGTTAAAGAGTAAGTCTTCACCATTGCTTTTGTTCGCGTCTCTTGTCCACCGATGAAGGATCATGTCGGTCGGTATTTGTGAAATACTCTTTGCTATGAAATATCTCAAGATGTGCCTGCATAATTCACTAGAGTGAGAAAACATTTGGCAGTTACATGTTACCGATCCCAGTTATCGATTGTTGACAACTTCTTTATATCTTCCACCACTTTCAGTTGCATCTGCATTATACACTGCATAAACCTTAGTATCAGTGACACACATCTCACTAAGTTTATGAACATTATATTTCATGGAATCGACGAATTGACGTTGGAAACGTCTAAACATCTCTTTTGTGTACACTTGTGCAGCATGAACTTCTAAAGATGAACAGAGTACCATAATCCTTTTACGATGTTTTGTTATGTAGTCAGCCTTCCTCTCCCTGATAAACTGTCTTTCTACAGCCTTTTGACTCTGCAGTACAAAACATAGCATACATGTTGATGCATTAACATACTCATCAAAAAAGGCATTCATGCTCTCGCTTCATCCAGTGGTAGTCATTCCCGCGGCAAAATATCTCTTTGTATATGCTGGAATCCATTTATGTCGTACATCATACAAACTTCCAAGCCATTCATTAGTATACACTTCATAGGAACTTATCAAAATATGCCAACGCTCTTCAAATTCCTCGATGGACAATGAGTTATACACACAGTTGTTAAAATCATTTTTGAACGATGGGTGCCAAGAACACAATAAATGATGACTAGTTGGAAGTACCGTAGCAATAGCATTACTCATGGCTCTATCTTGATCAGTGATGATGGTTGTAGGTGCCTTGTAGTCCATGGCTTCAAGCCATGTCTGTAAAACCCAAACGAAAGTGTCCTCTGTCTCGTCTCGTAACAGTGCAAATCCAAACAATATAAACTGATAATGGCGGTTGACCCCGGCAAATGGAACAAACGGCATGCCATACTTATTTGTCCGGTATGTACTATCAAATGTCACAACGTCTCCGAACCGTTGATACATAAACCTTGATCGTGCGTCAACCCACAAAATACAAGCTATGCGGTTGTTTTCACCAGGTTTCTCTCGAAAAAAAAATTTGCTGGCACTTCCGGATGCAAGTTTGTTCAAATGATTGACAGCAGCTTGTGCATCATTTTCATCTGCAGAATCACGCCTTAAATCTCGCACCACATTCTCAACATTAGCAGTAGAGAAAGGAACATTTTGCAACCCACCTCCCATTGTGCTCAAAACATTCATCATCTTACTAGGACCAATACCGGACTTATTTAAAGTGTCAATTAAATTTCTTGCAACAGGAGTAATATTTCTGTGAGTCTCGATCAAATCTACTTTGGTGGGGGTCACTAAGTGATGATTGTGCTCTAATTCAACAGTAGATATACGCCAATTGTCTTCTTTCTTATTGTGGACAACATATATTCTAGCTTTGCACATTGTTCGTCCTATAGAGTCTCTCTGTCTAGTTATTTTATTACTACTATCTTCATCATCAGGTAAACTCTTGCCAACAATTGGTGTACCGACTTTCTTACATACATACTGCCTAGATCTGATATCATTCGTATTAGCATGTTTATGACTAGTTGCAATTCTAATCTCAAATCCATTTTTGCGAGCATATGATCTATAAAAATATTCAACCTCTTCCAACGTACAAAATAATTGACCAACGTACGGAACAATATCAGATTTATTACTTTCAACTTCACTAACAAATTCAGATGTATTATATGACATTTTGAAAAACTTACTTGTGAATAATAGTGATGAATTTTGCTCGATAAGAACTTCAACTTGATTTTCTGAAGTGAAAGTGGGCAACCAGATGAAACAAATTATGAGTAGAGGTGAAAAGAGAAAATAATATCAGAGAACAAATTCTATGGAAGGATAAGAAGATAACTTGAGAAAATAGCAGCTTCACCGACAATATTTAAAGGTAAAAGGACCAGCCGATACAGCTTTATAATAATAATAATAATAATAATGGTAATAAAATAATAAAAAAGTACATAAGCCGGTACAATATGGAACGACTTTATACTCAATTCGTAATAATAATATAATAATAATAATAATAATAATAAAATATTGAGAATTTTAATTTGGGGGGAAGTGAACTGTTTTAAGATATATACAAATTCAAGGCAAATTAAAACAGCTAGGCTCGTGGTGCTCGGGTGGTCATATGACGAGGGATTGGTGCTTGAGGTCACGGGTTCGAGTCTGTTTAGCAGCAAAAAAAATTTTCATTTGCAAGTCGTTATCGCCTGTACCGGCCGAACGGTTTTATTAATAATATAATTTTTTTTTCTTATAAGCCGGTATAGCCTCTACCGGCCGGCATGTTTTTATTAATAATATAATAAAAGAAACAAAACAACAAAGGGTAAACCGGTGAAGCCTATACCGGCCGAGCAAAGCAACAAAACTTTTTCTGCCATGTTTGACTACTTTTCTGCCACATCGCCTCGGGAAAGAACATCTGCAAGCTCGGTAATATAAAAAGCTGTGACCCATAACAGTATTAATGTTTGAATTTGGTCCTAAAATAATTCATGTACCGGACTTACTCACCTTATTTAAACGTCTATTGAGAACATATGTTGTTCAAACTAAAGTTCACTTGCCAAGCTAGATAAAATAAAAATAACAGAGAGTAGAGAGGGAGTATTTCGGAAGAGAGGAGCAAAAAACTTCAACAAGTAAGTTTTTATTTATTGTTATTTGTTCAGTTTTTAATAGTTTCTGTTGTTGTTATTTTTTATCACTGCATGTTATTACTGAATTAAAGGGGATATAATACCATGCATGTATTTATTTCGTATAATAACAACAAAATAATGCAAGATTTATAATGATCACTTTATATTTTATTAAAGAATGATATTTATTTTTAATATATTAATTAGACTAATTGGACATATTTTTACAAAAATAAGAAAAAATATTAGAGGGGGTAATAATAAATATAGATATTAACTTATTTCTATTTTAAAAAATCTAATTAATAGATTTTGGGGGATGGTGAAGTTTTACTATAAAGATATATCCTTGGTAGAAATTAGCAGCTAAGCCCGTGGTGCTCGGGTGGTCATATGACGAGTGATTGGTGCTTGAGGTCGCAATTTCGAATCTGTTTAGCAGCGAACAAATTTGGCATACTGAATTTTTTTTTAAAGGACAGCTGTCAGCCGGGACAGGCTGTACCGGCCGGGTGGTCATTTATTATTTTTATTTTATTCCATTGTACTAAATTGTTCACTTATTGTTTTAATTTATTTTTCTTCTTATTGTTTTTGTTTTTAATAGTTTCTGTTTTTACTAGTTTTTAATGCATGTTAATATTATTACATTATATACATGCATGTTATTATTATATGCATGTTGTTCAGTTTTTAATGCATGTTAGTGTGTATTTTTTTTTGCTAAATTTTGTTTGTATAAAAAAGAACCAAATTACATAGACAAGGGGCATACCCACAAGTATAGCTACATCATCTATAGACAAGCCCAAGATGAGGAAATTATACAAGGAACTATACCAGAAACCAAACTAGCTAGTAATAGGCCTATTACAGAATCATGAAATATTTCTATCTTTGATAAGAGAATTACAAGGACCTCGTACCGCCACTTGCCCGAAGGCGAAGACCAGTACCACTACCTCTTTCGAATCCGAAGCTACATTTCCTTTTCCACCTCGCCTGAAGACTTGGGTTCTGCCTCAAGCCCGAAGCCAGAAGCTCGAAGCTCGAAGCCTTCGCCCGAAGGACCTCGATCAATGGATCTCACCCGAAGCCCGAAGCACTCAAGCCCTAAGCCCACCTCATAGACCTCGCTCGGAAGACTTCGTCCGAAGCTATAATATGGTTCGTCCAGCTCCGCCCCACTCAAAGGATCTTGCCGATATTTGCCAAAAGCCACAAAAGAAAGAACGCCCAAACTTCTCTAACTAGTTAATAGCCAATTACAAAAATATTGGTTATTTGTGGCTTTGATAAATGATTTGCAAGTGGAAAGCCTAGACTTAATAATGTGGATAACATCCTGTGTGATCCTGGTGAGTGGAGGGAGTTGATCATCATGAAGCTTTTTGTTCCTTGCTTCCCAAATTTTATAAAAACAGACTGCCACCGTCAAACTAATGATATTACGTGACAATTTAGAACCTTGATAAGAAGTGAGAAACTCCATAATGTCATCCCACGAACTGGGAAAAGCGGTGCAATTTCCAAGGCCTATTAATGTGTATTGTTATTACTGTCATTTTGCAGCATGTTACTTTCAACTTGATTTTGTCATGCATCTTAATACTAATATGGAATTGATGTATTTTTTTAGGTAAAAGATGGATAGTTGGGACTATGGGCCAATTAATCCAAGTGTTCTGTATGATCAACAAGATCATGTATCAGATGACATATATCATGGGAGAGATAGGGGAAAACTAAGCTCCAGTCAATATACTGATCAGAAATATAATCAATGGGCTTTGACAAAAGAACAAAAAATCCTTTTAGATAAATGTGGATTTGGAGTATTTAGTTATCAAGGTGTTGTACACCAAACTGATCTTGGTCTGATATCTGCCTTAGTCAAGAGATGGCGCCCGGAGACCAATACTTTTCATTTAAACTGTGGAGAAATAACAATCACGTTAGAAGATGTTCACTTTATTTTTGGGTTACCGGTGGTGGGAAAGCCCTTAACGGGTCCCCTTGCTGTCACCAATTTGAATTATTTTAGGGATTATTTTGGAGATAAATTAGCTGGTGAATATTTTAGTTCAAAAAAACGCAGTGCAATTTCATTAGTGTGGTTGCACGAACATTTTAATAATTGTCCCAAGAATGCAAGTAAAGATGTTGTAGGGCGACACACAAAGGCATACATGTTGTGGTTGTGTGGGGCAATATTATTCCCTAATAGGAATAGAAATAGTGTGTACCCACGATATATGTCTTTTATTGCCAACGCTGAAGATTGTGTAACTTACTCTTGGGGCGCGGCAGTGTTAGCATATTTGTACAGATCTTTATATACTGCTACTAGGAAAGGAGTTAAATACATTAATGTTTGTGTTACATTGTTATAAATTTGGGCTTATGAGCGTGTAAGTATTGGAAAGCCAAGCCCTTGGCCACAATCATCCTTATGGTTACCTAGGGCTTTAACATGGTTCTATTTTGGAACCCACAGTTACCCTGGTAGACGTGAGAATCCCCATCACCATTTGTCATTTTACCAAGGGGAGTTAGATATTAAGTCTATGTGGGATGTGGTTTGGCGGCCTTACATAATGTGGGATGATGATATCAGTGGATTTAATTTTGAAGGCAGGTTGTTGGGATCTGGCGGGGTCCCCTTGATCCACTTTGATATTGTGGAATTTCAGATGCCGGATCGTGTGATGAGACAGTTCGGGTTCATGCAAGGCATACCATCACCAGCCAAAAACCACGGTGACCTTAGGAAGGAGAAAAAGTTTAAATTTATTGATGTCGAGGATTGCATGGCCTTGAGAGGGGAATATATTTCGATGTGGGAGGCATACATGGATCATCTCGAAGGACAACAAACTGAAGTTGCTGATTATGTCCCAATAGATGATTACATGGTCTGGTATAGGAAAATTACACGTTGGAAAATTCACCGACCTCGATAAGCAAGAAACCACGACAGTTGTTATGAACCTCGGGCCATTTACAACCAACAACACCTTATTCAAATGGTATAAAATTATATTCTTCATTAATAAATCATGTATTGGAGTAAATACTTAATATTACATTTATTCATATTTATTGTTAATAATATTTGTTTGTGTTTATCTTACATGACAGGTTGAGAGTGCAAAGTCGTTACTTGATAAATTTTCAGTACTTACTCAGCTGCCCTCCCGAGTTGGTTCTGCAAAAAAATAATTGGGATTTCCAACGCCCTATACGACTTCGAAGCAAGAGGTAAACAAATACCTCGACAAGGGGGTTCCACAAATTTTGGACCACAGTCCCAATACACACAACTCAATGAAGGGCTTGGGAAACAAACTGATTATGTTGTACAAGAGAGCTACATACCCACCCCACAAGTAATCGAGGAGAGCTCCATTCCCACCACCCAAGCCTACGAGGAGTGTTACATTCCAACCTTCCAAACCTATGAGGAGTGTTACATTCCAACCAACTCTTCATTTGCGGGACTTTCTGACGCCAAGGGATCTAGTTCACAAAAGGTATATATAGTTATGTTAATAGTGATGGTTTTAATTATTATTGCTATATAATAATAATGTACATTTGGGTCTCAATCAGGTACAAGATGCGGGAGACGACATCTCTTATGGACCAAAAGGGTCCTTATCCAAAAGACTTAAAGATTGGAAGGAGACATTTGTAAATAAACATATTTTTGGAAACGTGGTGGCACCAGAAGGGGATTTATATCCTTTATCACATCCGCGCCAGTTATATGAATTAGAACACAATGCAGTGCAATCCTTAGGGCCTAGGAGTTGGATATTCGAGCATGTCATGGACGCTTATATGTTGTTGCTACGAGACAGAGAGGAATACTACTGGTCGCGGGGAATATAAAGGTGGTCCCAATTTGGTTTCATGAATTAATTCTTCATGCATCTTGGGCAGGGCTATGTGTCATGCACTAACGTGAATACTGCATGGAGTTTTTGCGATCCGTATGTTAACCAAGATGTTGGTCCACCTTTACACGAATGCAAAAAACATATTCATGCCGGTGTGTAGTACCAATCAACGCCATTTTGTCTTGTTCCTATTCGCAGTTGAAGATTTGATGGTTACCATAATTGACCCGCACTACAATGACACTAAGTATATTAAGTTACATGAAATGTACTCAGAATTCGTTAAAGTTGCGGTATGTTTAGTTTTAAAATATTTTAATTTTATAATGTCCTTTAATATTAAAAAATTATTAACCAACTACTTTGTACATGCAGGTACATTTAATACCATTTTGTTTGCGAAATGGTAATCAGATGCGTGAGTGGCCCAGCGGTAATCCTACTGTGCAGACCTTAAAGATTCGACCGAAACAACACAACAACGCAGACTGTGGCATTTTTGTCTGCAAGTATGTTGACTGTTTCGTTAGGGCCAATGGTAATATTTCTGAAGAGAAGTAGTCCTTGGAAGATGTCACAGTCTTTCGTTATCGCGTCGCATGGAGAGCTCTACAAGAAATCCACAAGATTACTTCCTCCGGCCTCTGAGATATAGGTGTCGGTTGTATTAATCATTCTATGTATCAAAAATGTATAAAAAATATATCAAAAATGTATCAAATGTATCAAATATATCAAATATATCAAAAATGTATCAAATGTATCAAAAATATATCAAAAATGTATCAAATGTATCAAATATATCAAATATATCAAAAATGTATCAAATGTAATCAAAAATATATCAAAAATGTATCAAATGTATCAAATATATCAAAAATGTATCAAATGTATCAAAATTGTATCAAATGTATCAAAAATGTATCAAAAAATGTATCAATTATCAAAAATGTATAAAAAATATATCAAAAAATGTATCAAATGTATAAAATATATAAAAAAATGTATCAAATGTATAAAATCATTTCTTAATAATAAAATCATTGCTTAATATATAAAATCATTACTAATAATCATTGCTTAATAAATATAGATATTAACTTATTTCTAAATATCAAATCCCCATATGTATTATATAGACTTGTTAATAATAATAAATCGTAATATAATAATAATGCAAGAATATAGATTTTGGGGGATGATGAAGTTTTAATATAAAGACATATCCTTGGCTGAAATTAACAGCTAGGCCCGTGGTGCTCGGGTGGTCATATGACGTGTGTTTGGAGTTTGAGGTTGCGAGTTCGAGTCTGTTTAGCAGCGAGTTGCTTGAATAAAATAAATTTTTTTATTTTTTTAATACAAGTCGTGACAAGCTATACCAGCCGGTTTTTTTTTAATTTTTTAATACCAGCCGTGTGAGCCTGTACCGGCCGGGGAAAAAAAAGTACCAGCCGTATGAGTCTGTACCGGCCGGAAAAAATAAAAAAAAAATAAAAAAAAATATACCACTACATGCTCTTACGACTGTTAAATATATATATATATATATATATATATATATACAATCGGGACAAGCTCTTACGGCTGTTAAAAAAAATCCAACCGGGACAAGCTCTTCCGGCTAGGATATATCCTTGCTATTTTGTTGCTATTAAATATCCAGTAATGTGTTTGGATTTCCAAATGAAATACTTTTAAAAATATATAGATATGCAAAAATTACAAGTATCTCAATCTCATTTAAATAAAAACATCCAGATTAATTTAGAATTTAATTTTAATAATTTGAAGATTTTAATGATGATTACTTATACATATATTAAGAAATTAATCAAAATAAAAATGCATTTTGAATAACCCAAATTATTATGTTAATAACTATTCAAAATAAATTATAAAAAAAACATGTTCAAAAAAATTAGAGGGTTAATATAGGAAATATACTTATTTGGTTATTTTAGACAGATATTTTATCAAACACTTTTGTTCAACATTCATTTAAATCTTTTACTCTGTTCAGTTTATTTTTAGTTTCATTATCTCTGAATTTTTTATTCAATTTTATCGAATATCCAAGCCGGAAGAGCTTGTCCCGGTTGGATTTTTTTTTAACAGCCGAAAGAGCTTGTCCCGGTTTTTTTTTAACAGCCGTAAGAGCTTGTAGCTGCTGGGAGTATTTTATATTTTTTTAAGTTTACGTAATGTGCTGAGTCATGACTATTAATGGAGAAATGCTTAAAAATAAAAATAAAACTGACAACATGTTGACTATGTGGGGTCCTCATATTAAAATAAAAGCCGGTACAAGTTGTGCCGGCTGGGATATATTTATGTTTCATCTCAGCCTTCCAATAAGTTTATCAACGGTACAAAGAGAGGGTGTTGCACAGTACTCACAGCAACCGGTTGCTATGGATGGGCTCCCAATATATATATATATATATATATATATATATATATATATATATATATATATATATATATATATATATATATATATATATATATATATAGACGATCAACCGCCACGAAGTAAACTGCAGGCGGGACTGAATGTAAATAAAGTAGTAAAAGGCCACGAAGTAAAATCCAGGCCTGGCAGGAATGTAAAATCCAGGCCACGAAGTATTTATATATATAAAAGCAGTAAACGCATCGGATATAAATCTAGGCTCACCGAATAGAGTTTGATAACAATTTATATATATATATATATATAAAAGAAACAAAAGCCACGAACCAAAGTCCGGGCATATGCACACAACACGACTCTCAACGTGAATAATTGTGTGTGAGAAAGTGAAGAAAAGGCTTTAAGAAATGTAAGAAGTCTTACAGTGGCCTGCCAAGAAGACTTCACATGGCTTTAATTGAATCAACACTCGGTTTCCACCGATAAAATATAGCAAAGTATGAACTCACAAGTGTTTAAAATGAAAAATCACTCAGTTTATAGTGTGTACAGAGCAAAATGGACATGGCTTCTTCGCATTTTCTCACTTCAAAATGGCCACCCCAATCCCTCTATTTATAGAGGAGGGGGAGCCGCAAGTGTACATGCGGCAGCCACAAGTCCACCTGCGGCTACCTGGGGTGCTCCCAGGCTTCGTGGGCCCTGTCATCTCAAAGTACGTGCACACATGTAATACGTTGTCCGCTTAAACATTCATAAATTTTAATCTGGGCATTCGATTAAGGCGTATAATACCTTTCTGGAATGCTGTTGTCGAGAGCTACACAATGACAATGACATCCCTCGAGGTTGTCTCCAAGGTTCGAACTGAAACTCCCGGGGTTGTCTTCGGGATTGGACTAAGTATCTCGAGGTTGTCTCCGAGATGGAAAGCTAAGGATTCCGAGGTTGTCTCCGGAACTAGAACTCCATCCCTCGGGGTTGTCTCCGAGGTTGAAACTGAAACTCCCAGGGTTGTCTCTGGGATGGGACTGAGTATCTCCGGGTTGTCTCCGAGATGGAAAAACTGAGGATTCCGGGGTTGTCTCCGGAATTGGAACTGCTTTGTCCTCCAGGGTTATCTTTGAAAGACGATTCTGCCCTCCTGCAATGTTAGCAACAAGAATGAAAAAAAATTGAATGTCTACACCTTCTATATACTTCCCCTTGATTGTTGATCAAGGTTTCTATTTATTGTAAATAATTATGTAATAGGAATAGTTAAAATTAATTTTGAAGAATTGGAGATCAAGGAGCAAGGAGCGCATGAAGACCCGTTTGTAATGGAGTCCGAGATTTAAATTTAATATTTAATATTTAAATTTAATTCTTACACCTTAGGTTTGACCTTTTGGTTCACTTGGTGGCTCTAGTGAACCAAACTAGAATAAAGTCCATAATCAATCCGGGTAGAATATAGTATTCTATATGTGCATGCTTATACTATGTATATATTATATATTATGCAACATGCTTCGCTTGTAAATTAATATGACGCGTATGTATGTTATATATATATATATATATATATATATATATATATATATATATATATATATATATGTGTGTGTGTGTGTGTGTGTGTGTGTGTGTGTGTGTGTGTGTGTGTGTGTGTGTGTGTGCATGCATGCTAAACAAGATGAGAAAAATTAATAATAAACCCCTCAAAAATTCTATATTAAGTCCTAAGCGTTCTATGATATTTGGAATATCGAACGTCGCCTTCTAACATGATAAAAATAATAGAGTATCAGTTTATTATTATAAGTTTGTTGTATCACCATAATGCTTAATTTAATTTTTTGAGATGTTTTTTTATTACATGTGATGCTTATAAAGAAATTAAACAATGAAGTTTTGTTGTGTTACCACATGGATAATATTTTGTCCTTTTGAATATATGGAGTTCTAGGTTGGACTTAACTTGCATAGTTTTGATTCGGATGTGTCACCACTTGATCAAAATAATCAAAGAGACAAAAAAATGAATTACATGATGATGTAATTGAGGGTAATATAGTTTGAAGAAAATAGGGGAAGATACCAATTTAAAACAATACCTAATTTATATTGGTAATTAATCAATTAATAAAAGAATGTATACTAAAAATGTTGTTAATTAAATTTTTCTACAAAATTATACAATGTCTAAATTACTATCACTACGTAGTATATTAGATGCTAATTAACTGGACTAAATTACATGGATTGGTTAATGAATTTGAGAAAATTTCTCAAGTCTAAAAAACTATCTTATGTCCTTAATACGTCTATCCCTGCAATGGTTGCAAAAAATACCTCTGAGGAAGAGATTGCTACTTTTAGAAAGTGGCAAGATGATGCATAGTTGGCTTAATGCATCATGCTCGCATCCATGAGTAACGAGCTTCAGTGTCAGTAGGAAACTATGGATGCTCCTACTATACTCCAGCATTTCAAGTAGTTGAATTGTGAGGAAAGTAGGAATGATAGATATCAAATATGTAAGAAGCTCTTCTGATCTATAATGGTCGAAGGCACTATAGTACAAACACATGTCCTAAAGATGATCAATTTGATTGAACAGTTAAGACAACTGGTATTGTAATGGATGGAGATTTGAACCAAGATTTGATCTTGCATTCACTCTCGAACTCCTTCTCATAATTATTGTGAATTTTTCATATGAACAAGCTAGATGTTAGCCTCGCTGATTTGCTTAACATGTTGAAAATGCCGAGAAACACTTTCCATCCAAGAAAGATCGAGTCTTTTTGGTAGGGGCCAAAGGATCTTCTGAAAAGAAGAAAGATTCAAAGAAGGTAAATAGAAAGGCAAAAATAAAGGATAATAAGAACAAATCAGATAAGGATAGCAAATGACTTTGTGTACTTGGCTTACGTGAAAAATTATTTTGCAAATTGAACAAAATAGTATAAGAAAAGGAGATGATCATTCAAAGAGTTAAATGTGCGTATTTTCTAAAATACAAGTGTGAATTATTTAAAAGGTTCAAAGAATTCAGAAGTGAAACTAATCCAAAAGTATTAAAATTCTTCGATTGGATCAAGGAAGAAATACTTGTTAAATAAGCTTCTAGATCATCTTAAATGGTTTTCTCATAATGGACGCCTCTTGATACACAATAATTTATTGGTGTATCTAAAAGTAAATGTGACGCCCCCAAATCCGGGTATCTTCCAACCCAACATATGGTGCTACACGGTGCTACAGTTCCCACATACATTCAATTGAAATTCCTCAAAAGAATGAATATGTCTTATATATATTCCAAATAATATTCCCTTCCCAGGTTCTTTATAACCAATACATAATTTCTTTGTTATAATATCAAATACATTACAACCTTAAACTTATACTATTACATAGACAGTTCAACGGCTTATAATCTGGCTTGCATGATAACTATTGTTATACGCAAACTCTACTAATCATAGATGATCATCCCAACTACCCTTAAAATTCATGACGCAAGATCTTAACATATCTTCTAACGTCTGAATTTTCTTCTCGCTCTGTCCATCGGTTTGTGGATGATAAGCCGTACTTAAATTCAGCTGCATCCGCGACTGTTCTTGCAGACTCCTCCAAAAGTTCGATGTGAATCGTGGGTCACGATCTAACACAATCAAAACTGGTACCCCATGTCTGGAAATAACTTCCATAACATAAAGTTTAGCTAACTGGTCTAAGTTAAACTTAACCCTTATTGGCAAGAAGTGAGCCAACTTCGTCAACCGGTCCACTATTACCCAAATCGCATCATACCCTTTCGTTGTAATCGGAAGTCCCACCACAAAATCCATCGTGATATGCTCCCACTTCCACTCTGAAATCTACAATGACTATAATAAGCCACTTGGTCGTTGATGTTCGGCCTTAACTTTTTGACAAATGAAGCACCTACTCACATACTCGGCTATCTCTCACTTCATGTTCGGCCACCAAAAACTCTGTCGAAGGTCTTGATATAGTACTACTAGGATGAAATGAGTACCTCAAACTATGAGCTTCTTGTAACACCTGTTCCTTTAATTCTGTCTCATTCGGAACCCATATTATTCCTTCAAATCTCAATAACCCCTCATTATCAAGAATGTACTTAATATCTTTTGCATTGGTTAACTGCTTCTTTATTTGGTCACACTCATCAGTTTTGAGTTGCACCTCCTTAACTGTCTCTATGATGGTAGATTGAATCTCTGTTGTAAACAGTCTCTATCCCGATTCACTCAGGAACTTCACTTCTATCTCCACCCTAGCCATCTCTGTTATTAACTCAGTTTAATCCTGTAACATAGAAACTTCTCCCGACCCTTCCTACTTAAGGCATCGGCCACTACATTGGCTTTTCCAGGGTGATACAGGATTTCACAGTCGTAATCCTTTATCAACTCCAGCCATCTCCTTTGTCTCACATTCAACTCCTTCTGTGTGAAGATATATTTTAGACTCTTATGGTCCCTGTATATCTCATATTTTTCTCCGTAAAGATAATGTCTCTATATCTTCACGACAAAACCTACTGCGACTAGTTCCAGATCATGAGTAGGGTAAACTTTCTCATAATCCTTCAACTGCCTTGATTCATACACAATGACCTTGCCATGCTGCATGAGCACACAACCAAGTCCTCTATGCGAAGCATCGCTATAAACTACAAATTTCCTGTATCATCGGGTAATGAAAAAATAGGCGCTTCACTCAACCTCTTCTTAAGTCCTTGAAAACTGTCTTCGCATTTCTCACTCCACACGTATTTCACTGTCTTCCTTGTCAAGTTAGTCAACGGAGTAGCTATCTTTGAAAAATCCTGGATGAATCTCTGATAGTATCCCGCTAACCCTAGGAAACTCTGCACCTCAGTTGGCATTTTTGGTTGTTCCCAATTCATAACGGCTTCCACCTTCGCTGGATCTACTAAAATCCCCTCATGGTCAATAACATGACCTAAAATCTGTACCCTTTCTAGCTAAAATTCACACTTAGTGAACTTCACATATAACTTCTTCTTTCTTAGTGTCTTCAACACTATTCTTAAGTGTTCAACATGATCTTCTGGCGTCTTAGAATAGACTAGAATATCATCGATAAACACTAAGATGAACTTGTCCAAATATTGTTTGAACACTCTGTTCATCATATCCATAAATGCAGCTGGTGCATTAGACAACCCAAATGACATTCCCAGAAACTTGTAATGATCATAACGAGTCCTGAATGTCGTCTTTGATACATCCTCCTTCCTAACCTTCAACTGATGATACCCACTCCTCAAATCTATTTTAGAAAAATACTTTTCCCTTTTTAACTGATCAAAGAGATCATCGATCCTGGGCAATATGTATTTATTCTTTATCGTTAACTTGTTTAACTCTCGATAGTCGATACAAAGTCTTAACGATTCGTCCTTCTTCTTTACAAACAGTACTGGTGCTCCCCACGGCGAAACACTCGGTTAAATGTACTTTCTATCCAAAAATTCTTGTAACTAAACCATCAACTCCTTCATTTCCACTGGTACCATATGATACGGTGCCCTGGAATCTGGTGCCGCTCCTGACACAATGTCTATTACGAACTCAGTCTCCCTATCCGGTGGAAGTCCCGATAATTCACTTGGAAATACATTCGTGAATTCTTTAACTATAGGTATTTGTTCCATGGTTGCTCCCACTCTTTGGGTATCAATAACATGTCACATATAACTTACACATCCCATCCTCAACAATTTCCAATTTTGTGTCATGGTAAAATAACACGAACGCCCCGATGATATATTACCGTAAAATACTACCTGAGGTTGTCTTAACGTTCTAATATTCACACATTGCTTCTAACAATCTATAATTGCCCCATGGTTAAACAACCAATCCATTCCGAGAATTGCATCGAATTCTCCTAACTTTATCGGTATCAAATCTACCGATAATTTACAACCTCGTATGTCTACGCAATAACTCCTTTGAATATCTTCAACAGAATTATCTCTTCGTTTGCTACCTTAATATTTAAATGTATAGGCAACTTTTCAGGAAGTAATCCTAATCGTCTAGCAAAATCGCATGCTATAAATAAACAAGTAGCACCCGAATCAAACAACACGTAAGCATTTATGTCGTTGATCAAAATAATACCTGCAACTACGTCCCCTGACGCAACTGCATCTTGGACTGTCATGTTAAAGGTGTGGGCCATCGGCCTACTCGGCTGCGCTAGACCACCAATAGCTAACTTACCGCTATTAGCGCCCTTATTCTCGTCCGTCCCCTTCTTTGGGCAGTTCTTTGTTTTGTGGTCAGTTGACCAACATACAAAGGATCTGTGATTTTGTTTTAGACTTGGACAGTAAGGCGAAATATGCCCTTCCTGTCCACAGTTATAGCATACAACCTTCCCCTTGAGACAGACTCCTAAGTGAGTCTTCCCATAGGTTTTGCATTCTTCCATCCTCCTCTTGGGATCTCCTTGCTTCACTCAGGTATTCCCAGAGTTAAACCCTTTCCTCTTCTGACCTTCGCCACTTCCACTGGCTCCTTCAATCTTCACTCCTCGATCCACCTTGCCCTTATTCTTCTTGTCCTTGTGGTACTGGCTTAGAGCCTCATTCCCACCTTCGACGATTATTTCCTTCTCTAGTTAAGTCCCAAAGGAAGTACTTTAGAACACAGATATCCAGTTATAGAGCTAAGGTTTTAAGTCCTGCTTGAACCTTCTAGCTTTCCTAACCTCATTGTCCACCTGATGTGGAGCAAACCTCGCCAGTTCGTTGAACTTGGCAGTGTATTGGGGAACCGTCATTTCCCCTTGTTTCAAATCAAGAAATTGCATTTCCATCCTCCCCTGCATACTCGTGGGAAAGTAGTTTTCGAAGAAAATCTCCTTGAACCTCACCCACGTTAGGTTCTCAATACCAGCCCTGGCCTGGTTAGCCTCCCACCAAAAGTTGGCCTCTCCCTTCATCATATAGGTTGTAAAAGCAACCTTCTGACCCTCGTCGACATTTACAATAACAAATTTTTCACCCACGTTTGGGCTTCTATGGGGTCCGTAGTTCCTTTGAACTCTGGCGGACCAACACTCTTAAAATCCTTAAAAGTAGTAGCTCGTACTACAGGATTTACAGGGATATTAGCCCCATTTCTATTAAATGCTACCGTTAACAAGTTAACGAATTCTTGCATTGGGTTTACTGGACCTCCCTCCGGTTGATTAACATTAGCATCTTGATTACGTTGTCTCCTTCTCGACGGCATTTTGCTGTTAAGATAACAACACATGATTATTACTCTATTCTTATTACTTAGTTATTATTCAAGATTAAACAATAACTTCAACATTCATTACTCAATATGTTCTGTAAAAAGGTTTATATTGATTTACTTCTTGTAGTATAATACTACATCGTTCACATTACACAGCCTAAGCTGATTATATTACTCTCCCGCATTTGCTTTCCAAAATTGGGATTTACAAAAGACTACCCTTTGTTATACAAAAGATGGTTTTACGTCACTACTAGATACACAATATATACATACCTAACTCTACTCTAGCTAATACTAGATTACATCTGCCATAAGGCATTATCAAAATCTGCGGTGGCAAGACTAGTGATAACATCACGGCTGATAGTATGCCTAGTATGCACTGCTTCTATTAGATACCCAACTACTTGTTGCTGGAAATCCTTATGAGAACTCCTATGAATATAGGACATCCTTCCTATCTTCTGTTTCTTGGTCTTTAGCTCCTCCTTGAGCTCAAAGACCTCCTGTTTCAACTCGTGGACCTTGTCCTTGGCTAAAACTCTTTCACCATGCTCCTGCTCCCACATAGACTACACATTTGTCTTATCTTCCAAGACAGCATGAAGCTCTACTTTTAGCTCTTTCACCTCCTGACAGTAATGGAGGTTTCTGTCCAACACTGTCATAAATAATGACATCATTGAATCCCCCTAAGGCATCTCTTCTGCAAGTGATATCGGGTTAAAGGACACTACCTCCACTGTAACGACCCCATAATTCATACAATTTAATTCTCGACTTCGGTCATTAACATTACATTCAACCTCTAATTTTACATCATTAAACGATAATACAACCATTGAAATTTGCGAAATAATTAAAATTTTCTATTACAAACTATCCTCGTTCCCAACACCTTCAACCTTTACATCTAAATATCGTTTACATCGCAAAACGATATTACAATTTAACATTAAAACATTATTCGGAACCTTAAACATGGTTCAAATAATAATAACACAACTAAAGTGTATAAATCTTCAAGTATCACATCTGATTCATGTTTTCAAGTAACACATAACTTTACCTTGAATCTTGAACCTGCAAAAGTGGTTATTTGCAAGGTTGAGCTCGATAGCCCAGCAAAATCTAACAGTTTTCATGCATCACATAGCACATTACATGCTCAACATATAAAATACATGCTACAGTTCATATAACAAGTATAAAGATTTAGTCCTTACTCAATTCGCATGCTTTAATCAATCAACATAGTCATAAATAGACATTAACATTTCATACTTTCAACATATATATATATATATATATTAGCACTTGGCGCAGCGGTAAGCTTCGACCTGGGGTAGCCGTAGACCCGGACATCCTGAGATCGAGTCCCGCCTGCCTCAAGTGTGAGAATTCTTTAATTCGAGTGGCCACGGACGGCCAGCGCAAGCTGGTGCGCAAGCCAAAACGGTTGAGTCCGGCCTGGGGGGATTAGTCTGACCGCTGTTGGGAAACCCCACATTATCAAAATATATATATATATATATATATAACACATTATGCTCTTTGCAATAAAGATTTAAAACAGTTAATCATCAAGTTAACGTAGCAAATAGGAACTGAAAGACTTGCCTTGATCGTTGTTTACCAATAACAATTTAACAGCTTACAGATATCTGCACTTCACGTGCCCTACATAATTATATAATCATTCACATTAACTATTAGTCACATAGCAATGCATAGTAGTTGTAATGTAAACTTTACTCTACGTCCTATAACCCTTCCTATTAATCAATACACAATGTTCAATTTTATTGTGTTAACTTTAGACTTATAACTCACTACATTTCTTCTTAGTCAAACTCAAAGTTCATTCAAGTGCTTAAGTCTTGCTAGGACTACTTATTAGATTTATATTAAATCCATTACATATCTTATAATATTTATTTCAATTGAATTTAAACACTTTTTAAGTTCATTAACACTTGGCACGGTGTTTCGACATTCATTCGTTAGACGCCCGATTCGTATATCTTGTGTGTGCTTAGTATGCTTATACAGCTTATCTAATACATCATTTATTAATGTTAAGCATCATTATATTTACTAATATTCATGTTTTATAACTTAGGACAACATCTTTTACTGTTAGGAGCACTACATTTGCATATGTGCAGTCCCGACGCCCTCCGATTGCCTCCTAATACATATTAGTCCCACAAATGACCATTTTGACCCCTGTTTCCGACCTCAAATTGAAAAACTTTAATAACAAAAGTTGTAGGTCTATTCGATCTCGTTCCGGATCATCTTGAATCACCTCAATCGGAATTCGTATAAAAACGTTATGGCCATTTTACTAAAGGAGGTCAAAACTGTCCGACCTAGACTACTATTCCAGCGCTGGGGTGCGAGAACTAAGTCAGACAGTGGCGCTGCAGCGCGAAATTGGTGCTGGGGCGCGAAGTTCTGGGCTATTTTTGGCGCTGAGGGGCGAAAATCAGAGTTGGGGCGCAGATTTTGGCGCTGGGGCGCCAAAACTTACAGAACCCAACCACAAAGAACAGAATAACTAAATTATGGATTAATTAATACTGCTAACATCTAAATTTAGACGCAAAACTTATATAGATTACTCATAAATATTTACTTATCATACATATACCAATTTAAAGCAATTAAACAACAATTTCCAAAAATTTAAATCCTTGAAATCATAGTTTAAAACCCAACTCCATTGTTGACGTTGTTTTACATGGTTTAACACTGTAAACCACAATTATCTAACGAATTCATTCCTTTGAACTACGTTCTCACTAAGTCCTTACCCAATTAACATACATAAGGTTCAATTTCACAAATAGCATACCTAATTTTGTTATCCTACAAAACATGTTCATACATGAATGTTTACTATAAAAACTATTTCCTTTCTTTTTGAGCGTAATCTAGCATACAACACCTATATACATATAGACATGCTAGTGATAACAATTACAATTACACATATTATCATAACCAATTATAAAACACAGTTTACGGGCAATTTTGTAAAACTTTATACATAGTGAGTGCACTTCAAGAACATAGAGAACGTAAAACATATATAGTTATATAGTATTAAGATTCTAGGAAAAATACTTTTTGTTGCTTAAGAAGATACTTGTTAAACCCTTAGAAAAGCTTGAAGAACTCAGTATTTCTCTAGAATCCTAGCCTTTTCTCTCTCAACTTTCTTTGATAATTCTCTCTAAAACCCTCTGTAACTTTTTCTCTTTTCTTTTCTCAATAAAAGAGTTAAGCTACTAAGCGTAAACTAACTGATAGGCTAGCCAACGTAAAATAATAATATGCCTACTAATGACCTTATTAAAAATAGCAGTTACCAAACATATAACGTATAGATTATAATTATATTTTATTTATTTAGTTTATTATAATTCAAAATTCAAAATAAAACCAAAAGCCATAAGGCTGTGTTTGGCAAAACTCTTTAAAAACTAAAGACTTAATGTGACGCCCCCGAAATAGGTATACATCACCTATTCTGAGTCGCCAAATACATGGTACAGAATACAAATACAATCTTAAATATACAACAAGAGAGCTGTGAGTTTTAATACAAACATTGTCTTCTTAGACAATATCCACTCTCAAATAAGTCCTCATTACATTTATTAACACAATATTTAACAGAATAGTGAGGACTACTAATACTATCATCTAGACCGTCACTCCATTCCTCGACTAGTCCCGGCTACGTTCTCATTTCCTGAAGAGAACAGTGAAAGAAAGGGTGATCTCAACTAGCCCAGTAAGAAATATTATGACTAAGATAATGCAGAATAAATTATCATTAGTCTTCAACAATGTTAAACTGATAAAATACAATAGACATCAAGTTTAACTGCAGCGGAATATGCAATCCATTAAAAGAGTCAAGTAGAGAATAAAATCTACTATCTTTTATGATTTAAAAGGTTTTTCATCACTTTTATCACTGGGACTCAGCTTAATAAATAATCCACCTTATCCCTGCACTACGACCAAGGATATTCATAAGTATCACAACCACAAATTATCCATGCACTACTGGCCAAGGATATTCGTTTATTCATCAATGGTCATGATCATGCCAACAACTGTCCATCAATACACTACGGGCCAATGAGGATTTTTACCACATCATTTGTAACATTACGGTCATGATTACAACGAATAATCCCTGGTTATAATCATACCAAGTCCATCTATGCACTACAGGCCACAGATGACTTTTAACAAAATATAAATATGAGGATGATGACAATGATATAAGAATTCAATAAAATAAGTTCAAGAATTAATTTATTCAGGAACTAATAACGTCCAAATTGTCAACATGATACTTCTTTGTAGAATAAAATTTAAGAATGCTCAGAAGAATATTTCCACGAAAAGATACTGGATGAAGCACAAATATCAAGGTTTTTCCACCAATTTCATGGAGTATAGAAGTCAAAACTTTAACCAACTGAGTATAATAAAGAATGGAATAACAAAAGAAATTACCATGCATGCGGTACTTCGTATAGACAGGTTATTCTAACAGAATAATAAATAACGGAACCAGGTCAGGCGTAATACGCACCGATAGGATATTACAACAGAATAATAAAGAATGGAATAACAACAGAAATCACCATGCATGCTGTACTTCGCATAGACAGGTTATTCCAACAGAATAATAAATAACGGAATCAGGTCCGGCGTAAAACGCACAGACAGGATATTCCAACAGAATAATAAAGACGAAACCAGGTCCGGCGTAAAACGCACATACATGATATTCCAACAGAATAATAAAGAATGGAATAATAACAAAATTTCACCATGTATGCGGTACTTCGCATAGACAGGTTATTTCAGCAGAATAATAAATAATGGAATAACAGAAGAATTTCACCAAGTAAGGGTAGACCGTGTATACATGTTATTCCAACAGAATAATAAAGAATAGAACAACAAAAGTTCTCTTCATGAATATGAAAAAATAATACCCCTTACCTTATAAAGAAGAGTACTCCGACGGTAGGGCGGGGATATACTTGAAGAAACTTGCACTACGCTCAAAGCTTTCTTAAACGCTAAAGAAATACGCTCAAGATAGAAGAATAATTCTCTCTACAGTTTCTCTCTCTAGAGTTTCAGTGAATTCGTAAGAAATAATGAAGGAATGAGCTTCTATTTATAGAAGAATGGACTGAATAGTAACCAATCCATAAACGGTCCAGATCGATTTACTTTAAACGGACGGTCCAGATTGGTTTACAATAAAATATAATATATTCTAATTATAATCTAATAAAACGAATAGCTTTTAAAAAGATTTTACTATGCAAACACTATGCATGAACTATGCATAATAAAATATAATATATTCTAATTATTGTTTGATAAAACGAATAACTTTATAAAAGTATTCTATTTTATATAAAAAGACTATTAGCCTAATAAAACGAATAACTTTATACAATTATTCTGTTTTATATAAAAACTTTTTTGTTTTATTACATTAATAATACTAATAAAATAAAACTTCATCATCGTTATTATTATTCACACTATTAATCGACCAGGTCGTTCCCAGGAAAGAAGGGGCTTTCCAATAAGGATTTCTCCCTATTGGTGCGCAATTAGGTGACCAAACCTCTCCTAGGCAGAACTTTTAGACATCGTTAATATTGCAAATAATAATATTAATAACTTAGTCATCTCAATTATAAAATATCAACAATAATTGAATCAATTAACGTGAGATACTATGCAACAATTACTGAAGCAATAATTGAACAAAAACTGAGTGACTTCTCACGTAAGGATCAATAATCAATATCGTGTGCTACTATGCAACCACGCGTATTTCTGTACTTTTAACAACCGGGTGTTTCAATAGTTAACGGTAAAACTTCCACCGTTATTTTTATAAAATATTTTTTGTCATTTTCTTAGTCCGAAAATAATTCGGTTGTGGGGTCCACCAATGATTGCGTCGTCGTACGAATATTCCCTGTTAAAATGAATATTCCCCAACCAATAGAATATTATATAACAACTTGCGTACTTTGCAAAATCTATAAATATTACCTACAACTATAACATTATATCAAATTCATTCAAAAATGATAATTATAGAAAATTCGTCTTTATTCATAAAAGTTGGGGTCTTACAATCTTCCATTCTTATGAAATTTCGACCCCGAAATTAGGGTACGTACCTGGTATGTCGAAGAGGTAAGGATATCTTGATTTCATTTTAGATTCTAACTCCCAGGTCATTTTCTTAACATCGTGGTTCCTCCATAAAACTTTGACTTAAGGTATAACCTTGGAGCGTAGAATATGTTCCTTCTTATCCAAGATTTGAACATGAACCTCTTCATACGTTAAATCTTCCGCTATTTCATTCGGTTCTAACTCAATAATGTGGTTCGGGACTTTCACATATTTACGTAACATGGATATATGAAAAACGTTATGAACACGAGACATACTTGGCGGTAAAGCGAGTCTATAGGCCAGTCCCTACTCGATCAAGGATTAAAATGGGTCAATGAATTGAGTATTGAGCTTTCCTCTCTTTCCAAATCTCGTAACTCCTTTCCATGGAGCAACATGTAATAACACATGATCTCCAATATCTAATTCTACGTCCTTTCAATGAAGATCATCATAACTCTTTTGTCGGTCTTGTGAGGTTTTTATACGTTGTCGGATCGTTTGAATCTTTTCCGTAGTCATACGTACCAACTCCGATCCCAACAACGTTGCTTCACCCACCTCATCCCAACATACTGGAGAACGACACTTTCTTCCATACAACGCTTCAAATGGAGCCATGCCAATACTTGCTTGATAGCTGTTGTTGTAGGCAAACTCCACCAATGGTAAGAACTTGTCCCAACTTCCCTTGAAGTCAAGGACACAGAGTCTTAATAAATCTTCAAGAGTTTGAATAGTCCTCTCTGATTGTCCGTCCGTTTGAGGATGATATGCCGAACTAAATCGTAAATCCGTGCCCATAGCTTTTTGCAAACTAACCCAAAATTGTGAAGTGAATCTTGGGTCTCGATCAGAAACTATGGATACTGGCATACCATGCAATCTTACAACCTCGTTTATGTACATACGAGCAAGACGTTCAAGTGTATAAGTTTCTCGTATAGGTAAGAAATGAGCAGACTTGGTCAATCTATCAACAATGACCCAAATTGCATCTATACCCTGAGAAACCCAGGGAAGACCAGTAACGAAATCCATGGTAATGTGCTCCCACTTCCATTATGAAATTTCAAGTGGTTGCAATGGACCTTTTGGTACTTGATTCTCCGCCTTGACTCGTTGACAAGTTAAACACCTTGAGATAAATAGCGCTATCTCCCTCTTCATATTGCCCCACCAAAATGTATGTCGAAGATCATGATACATTTTGATACTCCCAGGATGGATTGCAAACGGTGTGTTGTGCGCCTCCATCATGATTTTATACTTTAAATCAGGGTCGTTAGGAACACAAAGTCTGGAGTTGACTCGAAGTATTCCTTCTTCATCGATTCTTGCTTCCAGCATAGCACCTTCTTGTACTTTCTTCCTCATATCCATCAGCTCCAGGTCTGTAGCTTGAGCAGCTTTAACTTTATTGATTAAAGTCGGTTCTACTCGTATATTCGCCATCATGACTTGGGTCCCTGGAGTTTTTATCTCTATCTCTATCTCCATCCTTTGCAAGTCATACAAAATGGGTCTTTGTATTGATAATATCGCACTCGTACCCGCATATGATCTTCTACTCAATGCGTCAGCTACAACGTTTGCTTTTCCAGGATGATATTGGATGGTATGATCATAATCTTTTAACAGTTTAAGCCAACGTCATTGTCGCATGTTTAGTTCCTTTTGAGTGAAGAAATATTTGAGGCTTTTATGATCCGTAAAGATCTCCACTTTCTCCCCATACAAGTAATGCCTCCAAATTTTAAGTGCGAATACAATAGCCGCCAACTCTAGATCATGAGTAGGATAATTCCTCTCATATTCTTTGAGTTGTCGAGAGGCATAGGCTATGACTTTTCCATGTTGCATGAGAACACATCCTAACCCTTTGCCTGAAGCATCACTGTAGATGACAAATCCCTCCGAGCCAGATGGTATTGTCAGAACAGGTGCTGAAAATGAGTCTTCTCTTGAGTTCTTGAAAACTCTTCTCACATTCCTCGCTTCAACCGAATTTTGTATCTTTTCGAGTCAGTTGAGTTAAGGGAGTAGCGATTCGAGAAAACCCTTCTACGAATCTCCGATAATAACTAGCAAAGTCGAGAAAGCTACGTACTTCGGTCACTGATTTAGGTTGCTCCCAGCTTTGAATAGCTTCAATCTTTGCTGGGTCAACAGATATTCCATGACTTGATATCACGTGTTGCTCATGATCTTCACGGCTTTTGGAATAAATAAGGATGTCATCAATGAAGACGACCACAAACTGATCCAAATATTCCATGAATACTCGGTTCATCATATCCATGAAGGCAGCAGGAGCAATAGTCAATCCAAAAGACATGACTAGGAATTCATAATGCTCGTACCGAGTTCTGAAAGTCGTCTTTGGAATGTCATCGGTTCTAATCTTCAATTGGTGATATCCGAAACGAAGATCAATCTTTGAAAAGAATTTAGCACCTTGCAACTGGTCAAACAGGTCATCAATACGTGGCAATGGGTACCAATTTTTGATGGTGACATGATTTAACTCCCGTTAATCAATACAAAGTCGCATACTCCCATCTTTTTTCTTCACGAATAGAACAGGAGCACCCCAAGGAGAAGTACTAGGATGAATAAAGCCAATGTCTAACGATTCCTACAGTTGGGTCTTTAACTCCAGAAGTTCAATAGGAGCCATTCGATATGGGGCTTTGGAAATGGGTTTTGTACCGGGTTCAAGGTCGATACAAAATTTAATTTCATGTTCTGGGGGTAGGCCAAGAAGTTCTTCAGGGAATAAGTCAGGAAATTCATTAACAATAGAAATATCATTCAAAACTGACTTATTTTTATTTAGATCCGTGACATGAGCTAAGAAAGCTTGACATCCGTTTTTCAATAAATGAATAGCTTTATGGCTTGAGATGACAGTGATTGATTTTAATGGTTTGGTTGCTTGAATTCGCATAATAGGTTGGTTAGGGATATGAAAGCTAACAACCTTACGAAAACAATCAATTTTTGCATGATGAGTGGTTAACCAATCAATCCCTAGAATTATGTCAAATGCAAGTATTTTCAATGAAATAGGATCGACAGGTAATGTGAGGGTACCAATTTGAACCAAATAAGACTTATAAACAGAGTGGATGTTATGAAGGTTTCTCCCAATAGAGTTTCAACAGATAAGTCAAAGTCTAATTTCTCCGGAGTCAAATTTAAACGTTGAGCGCAAGTAGGAGAAATAAAGGAATGGGTAGAACCGGTATCAAATAAGGTATATACTTCTTTAGAGTTTATGATAAGCTTACCCGTGATGACCTCATTCGGGTTCCTTGCTTTCTGGAAGGTCACAACAAACGCTCTCCCTTGCACTACTGGCTTTGACTTTTTTGGGGCGTCCTTTGGTGCCTCCATCCTAGCTGAACTTGTCTTCGGTGAACGACAAAATTGGGCTGGTGACCTTCTCTCCCACAATTATAACATGCTTTGGACGGCATCGCGTAGTTTGGACTGATGTGTCCCTCTTCTCCGCATTTGAAGCATATGATACAAAACAGGTGCAGGTGCTGACATCTTTCCATCATTGTTGAATCTCTTCTTGTTGAAATGTCCATTCTTATTGCTTTGGCCATGATTACCATCAAAGTGGTTACCATTTCTGGCATGTTGATTCCCTCCACGCTTATTGTCACCGCTTCGATGACTGTTATCACTGGTATTATCATTTTGCCGGCTGCTCCCTTTTGGTTGGGTTGACTCTTATCGCGCTCCAATAACTGAGCCCTATTAACATCTGAATACAAACACAATTTATGAGAGATAAGATATTGACGTATCTCGGGTTTCAAACCTCTTAGAAACATTCGCGTCATTCCCTCCTCATTATCAACCAAATGGGACGCAAACCGGGACAACTCGGTAAACTTGGCTTCGTACTGCGACACGATCATGTTGTTTTGCTCCAGCTTAATGAACTCTACCTCTTTGATGTGACGAATAATTTCAGGAAAATACTTGTCGTTGAACAATTCTTGGAACTTCACCCAAGTCATCTTCAGTGCGGCAGGTTGAGTACGTTTTACAGATTCCCACCAGTAATCTGCCTCTGCACGCAACATGAAGGTGGCAAAGGGAACCTTTTGCTCCTCGGAGTATCCCAAAACATCAAATATCTAGTAGATCTGGTTTATCCACGTCTCTGTCTTAAGTGGTTTTGGCTCTCCAAAAAACTCCGGTGGTCCCAGTTCCTTGAACTGCTTAGCGGTGACCGTCTGAGAGTTTCCAGTGTTTCCACCTGCATTTTGTATAGGAGCCGCTCTCGCCTGATGTTGCATGAATTTCATGAAGCCTCGGAACATTCCATTGTTCATCATTTGGTCAGTGTTGTTGTTTGCATGAGGATTGTCGCCTTCCTGATGCACATCGTCCTGGTTATTGATCTGTGGAGACTAAACGGTCTCCTGTGCTCCATTGATGTTCTCAACATTTTTGGATGCCATTTTCAAATACTGCCACAAAACAAGGGTTAATTAACATATCACATATTATCCCTATACTCTGACCGACCAATTAAATACCAAATAAACTTAAGTATGTCATACTAGCGAAGGAATTTCCCGTCTCTCCCCTCCTAGTTCTTGTCTCACATCTTAGCCAGGGATCATATCCCTAAGCTTTGATACCAACTGTGACACCCCCAAAATAGGTATACATCACGTATTCTGAGTCGCCAAATACATGGTACAGAATACAAATACAATCTTAAATATACAACAAGAGAGCTGTGAGTTTTAATACAAACATTATATTCTTAGACAATATCCACTCTCAGAATAAGTCCTCATTATATTTATTAACACACTATTTAACAGAATAGTGAGGACTACTAATACTATCATCTGGACCGTCACTCCGTTCCCCGACTAGTCCCGGCTACATTCTCATTTCCTGAAGAGAAACAGTGAATGAAAGGGTGAGCTCAACTAGCCCAGTAAGAAATATTATAACGAAGATAATGCAGAATAAATTATCATTAGTCTTCAACAATGTTAAAAACGGTTGAGTCCGGCCTGGGGGGATTAGTCCGACCGCGGTTGGGAAACCCCACATTATAAAAAAAACAATGTTAAACTGATAAAATACAATAGACATCAAGTTTAACTGTAGCGGAACATGCAATCCATTAAAAGAGTCAAGTAGAGAATAAAATCTACTATCTTTTATGATTTAAATGGTTTTTCATCACTTTTATCACTGGGACTCAGCTTAATAAATAATCCACCTCATCCCTGCACTACGGCCAAGGATATTCATAAGTATCACAACCACAAATTATCCATGCACTACGGGCCAAG
This sequence comes from Panax japonicus, assembly GCA_020205505.1. Taxonomy (NCBI): domain Eukaryota; kingdom Viridiplantae; phylum Streptophyta; class Magnoliopsida; order Apiales; family Araliaceae; genus Panax; species Panax japonicus. The sequence goes on along the minus strand of CM035108.1, from coordinate 20,122,177 downwards.
GATATTCGTGTATTCATCAATGGTCATGATCATGACAACAACTGTCCATCAATGCACTACGGGCCAATGAGGACTTTTACCACATCATTTGTAACATTATGGTCATGATTACACCGAATAATCCCTGGTCATAATCATACCAAGTCCATCTATGCATTACAGGCCACAGATGACTTTCAACAAAATATAAATATGAGGATGATGACAATGATATAAGAATTCAATAAAATAAATTCAAGAATTCATTTATTCAGGAACTAATAACGTCCAAATTGTCAACATGATATTTCCACGAAAAGATACTGGATGAAGCTCAAATATCAAGGATATTCCACCAATTTCATGGAGTATAGAAGTTTAAACTTTAACCAACTGAGTATAATAAATAATGGAATAACAAAAGAAATCACCATGAATGCGGTACTTCGCATAGAAAGGTTATTCCAACAGAATAATAAATAACGGAACCTGGTCAGGCGTAATACGCACCGACAGGATATTCCAACAGAATAATAAAGAATGGAATAACAACAGAAATCACCATGCATGCGGTACTTCGTATAGATAGGTTATTCCAACAGAATAATAAATAACGGAATCAAGTTCGGCGTAAAACGCACAGACAGGATATTCCAACAAAATAATAAACACGGAATCAGGTCTAGCGTAAAACGCACAGATAGGATATTCCAACAGAATAATAAAGAATGGAATAACAACAGAATTTCACCATGTATGTGGTACTTCGCATAGACAGGTTATTCCAGTAGAATAATAAATAATGGAATAACAGAAGAATTTCACCAAGTATAGGGTAGATCGTGTATACAGGTTATTCCAACAGAATAATAAAGAATGCAATAACAGAAATTCTCTTCATGAATATGAAAAAATAATACCCCTCTTACCTTATAAAGAAGAGTAATCTGACGGTAGGGCGGGGATATACTTGAAGATTGCACTACGCTCAAAGCTTTCTTAAATGCTAAAGAAATACGCTCAAGATAGAAGAATAATTCTCTCTACAGTTTCTCTCTCTAGAGTTTCAGTGAATTCGTAAGAAATAATGAAGGAGTGAACTTCTATTTATAGAAGAATGAACTGAATAGTAACCAATCCATGAACGGTCCAGATCGATTTACTTTAAACGAACAGTCCAGATTGGTTTACAATAAAATATAATATATTCTATTTATAATCTAATCAAATGAATAACTTTTAAAAAGATTTTACTATGCAAACACTATGCAGTCACTATGCAAACACTATACATAATAAAATATAATATATTCTAATTATTGTTTAATAAAATGAATAACTTTATAAAAGTATTCTGTTTTTTATAAAAAGATTTTTACTATTAGCCTAATAAAACGAATAATTTTACTTTGGGTCAAGTGGACCAAAGCCACAATTCTCAAACATAAATCTTTCTGGCAGATAAAACTCACTTCAGCGTGCTCTTGGATATGGAAGTAGGTTCTTAAGCTTCGGCCTCTAGCATTACAGCACCTTCATTATCAAGTTGGAAATGGTCTGGACACAAGTACGTGGTTTGACCCTTGGCTCTATAACATTGCCATCAACCCTTCAAGCCATCTTATTTCCAATTCTGGGATCCCCATATCTGCAAAGGTCGGTTCTATCATTAGAGGTACCTCCTGGATTCTTCCTACGGGCAACCATCACGACATCATCATGTTGCGTAGAGATCTTGAAAGGTTTCCCCCACCCACACAACAACGAGATAGGATCCTTTGGGATGCTTGGGATTCGAAAAATATCAAAGTTAACCAAATTTGGGAGTCCATACGGTTAAGACAACCCCCTATTCCTTGGTACTCATTGGTGTGGAACAAATGTCACGTCCCCAGATTCTCTTTTATTTTGTGGCTTGGCATTCTGAAGAGGCTGCCCACAAATAACCGGACTTCGAAATTTTCGGGGATAACTTGGAATTGTCCTCTGTGCAACCTTTGTCCGGAAACTTTTGAACATCTTTTCTTTGAATGTGCTTACTCAAAGCATGTTATCCTTACGGCTGCTAACCTTGGGAATTGGCCTTCTTTTCCAAACTCTTGGGAGGCTATTATGAGCTTTCAAGCAAATTTTAACGGATCCAAGATCTCTAAGGAATATTCTTAGGCTAACTGTGGCTGTTTGCTTCTACAAAATATGGGAGGCTAAAAATAAAAAGCTTCACGTGCAATCCTTGAGGTGCAGATGTCTTGACTGCTATTTGTCGCTTGGATGTTGGTAATTCTGCTTCGTTTTTCTGGATCTTGAGGTGCTGCTTCGGGAGAGGTGGCTTGAGGTGCAATAGTCTGGGTTGGCGAGCTGCTAGTCTGGGCTGCTGGGCTGAGCTCCTAGGCTGCTTCGGGCAACTTAATGCGAGGGGCTGGTTGGCGTGCTGCTGATGGTACTGCTGCTGTTCTGCTGTTGGGCGAGGTGCAAAATTTGATTTGGTTTCCAATGGTCCTTTATGGATCGTGGATTCGTCCTTGTGAGCTCATGTTCTTTGTTTTTTGGATAGTTTATATGGGATTGTTCCTAGTTTTCTAGATGTTTAAGTCCCCCCGGGGAGACAGTGTTTATGTATCTGTCCTTTTAGCTATTTGTTTCTGGTAGTTTACTTGTTTAGCTTCCTCATCTTGGGCCTGTCCACAGATGATGTAGCTACACTTCGGGGTTAGCCCCTTGCCTTTGTATATTGGTTCCTTTTTTTATACACAAAAAGTTTAGCAAAAAAAAAACGAATAATTTTATAAAAGTATTCTATTTTATATAAAAAGCTTTTCTATTTTATTACATTAATAATACTAATAAAACAAAACTTCATCATCATTATTATTATTCACACTATTAATCGACCAAGTCGTTCCCAGGAAAGAGGGGGCTTTCCAATAAGGATTTCTCCCTATTGGCGCGCAATTAGGTGACCAAACCTCTCCTTGGCAGAACTTCTATACATACGAATATTCCCTGTTAAAACGAATATTCTCCGACCAATCGAATATTATATAACAACTTGCGTACTTTGCAAAATTTATAAATATTACCCACAACTATAACATTATATCAAATTCATTCAAAAATGATAATAATAGAAAATTCGTCTTTATTCATAAAAGTCGGGGTCTTACACTTAATATATTTAAGCCTTGTTTGGCAAAACTAAATTAAACTCCTTTAATTTATTTTAATAACTCCTTTATAATATAGTTATTTATCACACTTTATTTAATTAAGTTTTCATACTTAATTTTTTAATTAATTCTAATAACAATTTATTGAATAAATCATTTAATCATTATAAACTCTCTAACTTATTATTAAATTAAATTAGAACATTATCTCATAACAATTAATTTCCTTAACTCATTAATTATTTATCAAATCAAATCAAATTAAACAAATATTTATTCAATAATAAACACATCCATTAAATATTTATATAATTCAATAAATATTTATAATTACAATTAAAATTATGGATTGTTACATTAATCACATCGTAATAAGAATTTCAATTATTAAATTCTTATTTTAATAACTTATGAAAATTTGGGTTGTCACATTTTTTTTGTTTTTTGTTTTTTTTTTTGATAATGTGGGGTTTCCGGTCCACAGTCCGACTAATCCCCCCACCACGAACAAGGCTTTCGTGGGTTGTTCCGGGTCTAAGCCCGGCCCAGGTCCGTGGCCACACGAATTAAAGAATTCTCACACTTGTTGCAGGCGGGAATCGATCCCAGGATGTCCGGGTTCACGGCTCACCCTAGGTCGAAGCTTACCGCTGCGCCAAGTGCTGTGGTTAGGGTTGTCACATTCTTCCCTCCTTATAAGGATTTCGTCCTCGGAATCAACGAAACCTCCCTTACTCGGTTTTCACCAAATCTCTTTTCAAAAATTTATCATTGAATATCATCAACACATTACCTTAATATAGATTTTATATTTCCTACTGCATTCATTACTTCAACAAATTCTATATTTTATTTCATAACTTTTTTTTTTCCGCTAAATTTGTTTGTTTATAAAAGAAAAGGAGATATCACAATCGCACAGGGGCATACCCCAGAAATACTAGAAAAGAACCATTAGGGACAGCCCCCTCAATGGCCTTCAAGATAACAACCGCTCTAGTAGGGAAACAAAGCATATATATAAAAAACAAGCTAACATCTAGACAACCATACAACCGAGATCAGCAACAAATGCTCTAGAGAAAAAAAGCCACAAGCAGGATACCGAAATTTAGCATGAACCATGCACCTCGCCAACCTAGCACATCCACAAAGATGCTACACCACGCCCAGGAAGAATCAGGTCTCTCTTAACAGAAGCTCTCCCACCAGGGTTGACAGCTTTACCTACAGGCCTATAGCATGCATCACATCCAAATGCTGAGGTCATGTCTACTCTGCATAGCCTTGAGAAATTTGGAAGAAGAAGATAACCTTGACTTAGTGACATTTATAATCTCCCTCGCCAAAACATTCATAGGCATTTTTGCGTTTCTATGAACAATTGAGTTCCTTGCTGCCCAAAGTTTGTAAACAGTGGTGGAGAAGACCAGCTTTAGTATATCAGACCGGATAGAGTTTCCTTTAAAGTGAATGATATAATCCACCAGATTATCCCAACTCCTTGGAGCATTAGCCCAGCCACCAAAGGTAAGAACATAAGAGAGAACTGAAATAGAGTAGGGACAATCAAAGAACAAATGAGAGAAGGTCTCAGCATGATTTTCACAGAAAGGGCAATTCTTAGGACGGAAGCTATGGTAAGCAGAGAACCTATCATTTGTAGGTAATCTATGCCGAAGAGCAAGCCACAGGGTAAAGGAGAATCGGGGGATATGGTGGGGATACCATAGCACTTTAGCCCACGAGACTTTCGGAGCACGAAGGCGAATAGATTCCCAAATTGTGGATGCTTTGACATTTTTCACCGCCCGGGAGTCCCAAAGAATCAAATCCTCAGCATCAGAAGGATTGGGAAGAGATGAGATCAAGGAGCGGAATTGTTGTACGTCATGATGGTTACTTGAAGGCAAAGCCCAAGCTCCCATGGAAATGATGTCAGAGATACGAGCATTAACAGGAATTCTGGAGTTGGAGAGCAGGGATGGAGAGGGGTTTAAGGTCTGCCCATTCAACCACGGGTCATACCAGAGACTGAAGGAATTTCCATTCCCAACTCTATAAGTAAGGAAAGGGCGAGCTATGGAACGAAGTTTAAGGATCTTGCGCCAAATCCATGAACAGTCCAAGGGGGTCGAGATATGCCAGAAGTTAGTCCTAAGTAACACTGTAGTTTTGACCCAATAAGCCCAAACTGAGGGAGAGGATGGGGAAATGACCTTGAGAAGTTGGAGAATAATGAGAGCATTGTTCCAATCAGAAAGGTCCTTAACCGCGAGACCACCTTCACCAAGGGGAAGGGCCAGATCCTTCCAAGAGACTTTAGCACCATGCTGGAGGAGAGAAGAACCCTTCCAAAGAAATCTACACATGATAGATTGGATGGCTCTTAGAACCGATTTAGGAAGAATAAAATGGGAGGCCCAAAAAGACTGAATTGCAAAGAGAACTGATTTAATCAACTGAACTCTACCAGCATAAGATAGGAAGCGGGATGACCAAGAGGAAACTCTGACAGTCATTCTTTGGATCAAGGGCTGACAGTCGGAGTGGGATAGTTTAGAGGAAATAAGAGGGACCCCGAGAAATCTAATTGGTAAAACTCCAAAAGGAATACCCAACAAAGAGTTAATCCTTACCTTAACATCATTAGGGACATTGGCAAGGAAACACAGACTTTTACGAGCATTAGGGATTAGGCCAGAAAACATAGAAAAGGATTGTATGCACGAGTGAATAATGGAAACAGAGGCTAAATCACCATGACAGAAAATGAGAATATCATCGGCAAAGCAAACATGGGATAGGTTACACGCTTCTGTTTTCCAATGAAACTTGAAGTTAGGTAACAAAGTTTCCTTGCTTAGAATCATGGAGAAAGCTTCCATAGCTAGGACAAATAAGTAAGGAGACAATGGATCCCCTTGCCTAAGTCTCCTTGCTCCTTTAAAGTAGCCAGCGAGACCTCCATTGACTTTAATAGAAAACATAGTCGAAGTGATGCACTCTTTAATCCAGCTAATGAAAATAGGGGGAAATTGAAAGAGTTCCAACAAATCCAGAAGAAAACTCCAGTTAACTGTATCGAAGGCTTTCCGAATATCAATTTTAAGAGCACACCGGGCAGGACCAGAAAGTCTGTGGTAATTCCTGAAAAGCTCCTGAGCAAGGAGGATATTGTCACTAATGCTTCTCCCCGAGATGAAGGCAGCCTGAGCATGATCAATAAGGGAAGGAAGGACAGGTTTAAGCCTATTAGCAAGAATCTTCACTATGCATTTGTAGATGGTGTTGCAGCAAGAAATAGGTCTAAAGTCCGACATATGGGATGGATTATTTGTTTTCGGGATCAAGGCAATAGCTGTAGCATTTACTCCACACGGAAGGTGTCCAGAGATGAAGAATGAATGGACAGCAGCAGTGAAATCATGGCCTATAGTGTCCCAGCAATGGAGAAAGAAATTTACATTGAAACCGTCAGGACCAGGACTTTTATTCTTTTTCATGGACTGAAGGACTGCAAGGATTTCGGAGTCAAGAATTGGAGTAGTTAAGGCTGCTGCCTGAGCAGGAGTGATCTTCTTTGAAACGAAGTTTTGCAGCTCATCACGACCAGGATAGATAAGAGGGGAGGACCCCAGGAGATCCTGGAAGAAGTCCACCGCCACTTGCTGAATACCCAGCTGATCCTCAATAAGAACACCAGAGCTGTTATATATTGAGAGAATTTTGTTGTGGTTCCAATTACTCTTGATAACATTAGCAAAAAATTTAGAGTTTTTATCGCCCTGGGCAAGCCAAGTGGCTCGGGATTTCTGGAGTAAGAGAGATTCTTCAAGAGCCAATGCTTTCCATAAGGACTGGGAGCAGGTGTCTTCTTGGGCTAGCAGATAAGGGTTTAAGGGATCAGCATGAAGAGAATGCTGAACGGTAGACAGTTGAACCTGCAGGTTACTAACATTACTCGTTAAGTTACCATTAGAAGAGTTCAAGATTTTAAGGGCACCCTTGACTCTTCGAAGTTTTTCATTAAGTATGAAAAAAGGGTTGCCACGAATTCTGAGGTTCCAACAATCTGAGATAGCAGCCTCAAACCCTTCCAATTCCAACATGAAGTTAAAGAATTAAAATGGCTTCTTGGCTTTCCGAAGACGCTGGCCAGTATTAAGTAAGACCGGACAGTGATCGGAAAGACCACGAGGACCATAAGAGACTAGGGAGTCAGGCATATCATTGAACCAAGAGCCGTTACCCATTGCTCTATCCAGCTTCCTATGAATAGGATTTGCGATCTGACAGTTCCACCATGTGTGCAAAGGCCCAATTGCACGAATGTCATCAACACCAAGCGTGTCTAAGCATTCATTAAAGTCAGTCATACCAGCATCCCAAGAAGAATCGCCTCCTTCCGATTCAGAAACACTCTTGATGGTGTTGAAGTCCCCAAGAATGCACCAAGTGTACGGAGAGGACAAGGAGGTCAGGTCAGTCCACAATTGCCTGCGTTCCACTATAGAGTGCTGACCATATATTATAGAAGCAAGGATTGGGTGATTGCCATAAAGAGGGTTGAGCTTGAAATGTGATACTTGGGCAGATTGGAACAGAGTATCCACTCTCCAGATAGAAGGATCTCAGCCCACCCAAATCCGGCCATTCGGGTGATAGTCATAATTAAAGACCCAAACCCAGTGACCGCAGATAGCCCGCGATATTCTGGCTGCATTTGGAGCTTTTATTCTGGTCTCGATGAGTCCCACAAAAGAGATATGGTTGTCTAACAGAAAGTTGCGAACAAAAGCCTGCTTTGGTTTTTTATTTAGACCCCTGACATTATAAGAGCAAAAAAATGTCATAATATGGGGAGAATTTTTATTCTAAAAGGGGTAGACCCCTTGGACCTTTGTTCCTCTTCTTAGAATTCTGTTGAGGCTCCTTCTCAGGTCTAGTCTTATGCTTCAGGTCCCTACCGTCCTTCTCATCAACATGCTTGAGCTTATCTAGTAGGGGGTTAGGGAGGATAGGGGATTCAGGCTCATCACTAAGGGGAGGAGCAATAGGGGAAAAGGCGTTAGAAAAGGGGACTGGGGGAGTTGCAAGGGGGGAAGAAGAACTCTTACGCCCTTTGGAAACGGCTGTCCATGAAACCTCAGGTTCGAGGGAAGGGGAGTCCTTAGATGTGCTAGGAATAGAGGGGCAAAGGGCTTCACAAGGGGCCGGGGAGGATTTGGGAACCCACTGAAAATTAGTCTTTGGGCATTTGAGAAGGGTATGACCAAAACAAATACATTTAGAACAGGAGGGGGGCCTGCTCCAGTACTCCACTTTCACGGCAGTAGTTTCTTCAACCATTGCATTTCCATCAAACACAGCAGCATTGATAGAGGCAGGAAATGTGGACAAAGCGTCCATTTCGATACAGATTCGGGCAAAGCTCATAGGCTCCAACTTTGAGGTCATGTTGTCTGCAAATAAGGGCCGACCAACTGCACTTGCCAGGTAGCTTAGACCTTCTTTTGTCCAATAGGAAAGGGGAATATTACTGAACTTTACCCATATCGGGACTTTGCTACTGTCGGTTAAACTGAAATTAACCCCTTCCTGCCACGGTTGTAAGCAAAGAAGCTTGGACGCCATATACTATGGACCCGAGGCTAAGACATTGTCTCGTTCTAACACCGAATCAAATTTGAATAAGAAGTACCCCTTATCATGAAGATAAACTTTTGACAATCCCATGTGCCCCCATAATTTTTTGGCAGAAGTTTCAACCAGCTTGAACGGAAGTTTCGAATGAATAAAATTACCAACAAGGCTAGTTGACCATTTATTAAGTCCAAGCTGAAGGATTTCCACTGGGGGTTTAACCGTAACGCTCCCATCAGACGGCAACGGGGGAAAGAAACTCAAACCCAAGTTCTTATCGTTGGCTGAATTAGTAACTACCGAACTCCAGGACTTTGGGGGAGGACAGCCAGCAACATTAGCCTGGGAAGTCGAGTGCAGGGGAACAGAGTCATGAGCCAGAGGACTCCCAGAACCAGCAGGGGGGCCAGAGGGGGGGAGATAGTTGCCGAGGAAATTTCGAGCACCTTGCGAGCATTATCTAATGCAGCAGAAGTCCCAATAGATGAGAGGTTGTTAATATCTTCAAGAGGAAGGCCCAGAGCAGAGATATAGTCCATAAGCTTAGCGTTCTTTCTTCTTTCAGCAAGGGCTTCTTCACGGTCGTTCTTAGTGAAGTAATGGACTGCTCTAAAGATATCTTGTGCTGCCGAAGAAGTGACAGGACCAAGGGACTCCTCCAACTGAGCGTCGAAGGCCGTGGATTCATCAGAGCTGAAAGAACCGTTCAAGGGTATAGGCTCAGATTCTTTAGATTCTTCCATTGCCACAGAGGCCAAAGGAGAGTTTGGAGCGGAAACACCATACTCTGCCAACAGATCCCGAGATGAGCTACTCTCCGAGTTCCCAGCGGAGAGATGAGGATGATCAACCATGAGTACAGATAACGGTTGAGCAGGGGGAGGATGATGAGTTTAGATGGTTGAGAAGAGGAGGCCGAGGGAGGGGATAGGGAAGCTAAGCAAGGGAGAAGAAAGATATCAGCAACCGGAATGGGTAAACAGAAAAGTTTGGTTTGGATGGAGAAGGAAGGTGAGGAAGGGCGGGAGACTATAAAAGGAAAGAAGAAAACAGAAAGAATACGGAGAGAAAACAGGAAGGGACGGATGGAACAAAGTCAGAAAAAAACTAGAGAGAAGAGAGAGCAAATCTAGAGAGAGACTAACCCATGACTGTATGCCCTTTTGTTTTCATAACTTTCACTTGAACTCAATTATACTTTAAGTATTATATACTTTTTAACCCATTCATTTCTTTTGCTAAGGACCACTATCATAAACACTCGGGATATTACATTCACTCATTCTTCTAAGAATTTCATCCTCGAAATTTTATCTATTAATCTTTATTCATTCAATCTATCAAAATAGATTTTACGTTAATACTTTATTCATTCATTGGGTTCTACAACCAAATTCTTTCTCTAAGGATCTTTATAAGATCATCATATTCCTCACCTCTTCCTCTTCTAAGAGTTTCACATTTCTCTTCTTTCTGGAGTTCAATTCTTTCTTGAAATTATTATGTTTTGCATAATTTTCTCATCCTTTCCACTTTCACCTTTCAGAATAATAAGACTCTTCTACAATTGCTCAATAATTGGGAAGTGATATGAATAACAGGAATTTCAAAGATTCCAAATCATATTGAGTGTTATAAGACCTTGAACTACGTCCATGGTTATAAGTACTCTTTCAACTTAAACCTTAACAGTCATTATAGGGACTCCCGTACTTAGGGTGTTAAGCCCTTCATACGATGTATTATGCACAAACATTTAAATGTTATGCGTATGTCCATAGTTATAAGTAATCTTTCAACTTAAACTTTAACAGTCATAAGACTATAGGGACTCCTCGTACTTAGGGGGACCAACCCTTCGTACAATGTATTTTGCACAAACATCTAAACGCCTCCGCGTAATCCCCTATAAAAGGGTTGTTCATCTCAGCTTTTCAACATCTGAATCCGCACCAAAACAATTTGGTTTGGCATAACTTTTCAAGAAACACTTGAATTTCTTGAACATCTGTCAATAATCGTCTAGCTGAATCAAATAGCATAGACTTCTAAAACAATTCGGACATCAATCCTTTTATGACGTCATGATACCGCACTATATTTACAGTCCGCTTGAGGATTCTGTCATTTGGTGATTTTATCATACTACATCATAACATAGTGGGCTGACGATCCTTAAATCATATCCAACACTAAGTAATACTGCATTGATGACTCCATCATTTTTTTTCATCTCTGCACCAGGTTCCATGATACATTGATGATATAAAAATACATTTTGATATATTTCAAATCATTTTTGTCTAGCCGAAGCAATTAGAATAGACATACAAATAACTGTATTATTTTTAAAACTCATTGGTTTCATCATTTGATCCAATGTTTTTCAAAAAAAATAAAAGTTCAAACATCAGCATGAAGTCAATAAATTTCGAAAGTCTAGCATAGCTAGTAGATTTAGAATATCCAGGTATCCATCAACTTCAGTCTTTACTTCATTACTTCATAACTTAACCATTCTATCAATTTTCAACTTCATTAATATTCTCGATACTATAATTGTTTTCTACCCAAAATAGTTCATCAAACTTACCATACATTGGAAGTTCAGGAACTTGCCACAATAATATGAGTTTAAGAACTTATCCTAGTCAGACCATAGGCGTTCCATTCGTTGAGGGGTTCAAAACATACCATATTATTATGAGTCACGAACTTACCATATGCATTAGTTTTAAGAATCGCACCTAATCCTAATAATATCTGACTAATCTTAATAGTTTCTAACTATCAAATATACACATGAGAAAAGAATCACCTTTTCACCACACATACATTGATAGTGCGACACCAACATTCCAATGATTATCAATGTAATAAACTGAGTGCAAGCACAAAACGACCCATACAAAGGTTTGTACAACTCAGCCATCACATGAGTCCTCAATTGAAATCCCACCTAACTCTATCTTACCCTTAACAACTTACCCTTAACTTGCTCAATACAAATCCCTCATATCACATTATCTATAACTCCTCGTGAGTTTATCTTGTACTATATCATAGTACATTATCTTCACAGCATCAAGCTATAATTATTCAAACATTACAGACCATCTTCCTCTTATAACTTAAACAGATCACGTCGTGATCTTATTCTATAATCATATCCCGTAAAATTCTTTTCTTCACTCGTGATCGTTTTATTTTACAATCATCTTTATTTTCTTTTTCATCATTTACGATTTCGTTTATGCTTTTATTCTTCCAGATTTTGTGTATTCATCGTTATTCGTTATCTTGGCTATTGGAGTTAGATAACTCCCATTTCTTATCTTTATCTCTTCAAGATTCTTCTTTGAATTCTCTTGTTTATAAAACAATTCTTCCTTTAAGAATTTCTAACTTCGTTTACATTGCTCAACATTTCATTCGAGTTCCACATTTTCATCATACGTATCCACTTTCTATACTTGGTACACATCGAGTCTCTAACAGTTTCAATATGGTACGCTGAGTGGTTTCCCACAAACAACCAACAAACTAGGTTCCGAGTTGCTAGTTCGTATATACCTCCTCTCTATGAAAGAATTGTTTAGCCCATATACCATACATCAACTATTAAAGAGTACAATTGTACCATACTTAAATATAACTTTTATTCTTAACTTCTTTATCATTCTCTTCTTATAGACATTATCTATTTATTATCACCTAACATCCTTATTATTGGAGTTGGGTAACCCCACTTTCATATTCCTTATAACTCTGCGAGATTCTTCTTTGAATCCTTTCACGCATGTCTTAATCCCTTCTTTATAAATTTCTTAAATTAGTTCTTATTGTTCAAACTCTATTTGAGCTTATTGGCTCATTATCTTCACCTCTCTTCTCTAAGGTTATAGCCTAAGGTACTCTTACCTAAGGTTTCTAACCTATCGGCTTTGATACCAACTGTAACGACCCCATAATTCATACAATTTAATTCTCAACTTCGGTCATTAACATTACATTCAACCTCTAATTTTACATCATTAAACGATAATACAACCATTAAAATTTGCGGAATAATTAAAAATTTTCCATTACAAACTATCATCATTCCCAAAACCTTTAACCTTTACATCTAAATATCTCATAATCATTTTAATACTACAATAGTTTACATCGCAAAATGATATTACATGTAACTCTCTAGAAAAATCGGATTTTTTAGAATTAAATTTTTTATTTGATTATGTGGATTAAATGAATTTAATTAATTAATTATGGGAGTAAGCTATTCGAAGGTCGTTCTATGACCTAAACATATCGGAATGTCGTAGTATTTTGGCTATGTGGTAGAATTAAAGTGTTTGAATTTCCAAGACGGAAATAAAAGCTTTCTGAGAAATTTTCCGAAAAACACTATTCACACATTTCTGCTCGGGAATTATTTTTGACTTTCCGAGAAATACGTAATGATAGAATATCGAGGTGAGATAGAATATCTAATAATATTTCAGTTATGGCAAACGCAGTTTTTCGCCTGCGGACTTAAAACCTAACGGTTAGAGAAAGTGAGTTCCGAGAAGGAATTTAAATGCGTATAACGAATTAAAACTATGATTGTATAATACGTAGGTATTATACGAGGTAATGAATACGAGTATAATATGAGGTATTATACGAGTGTGTATGAATGATGGAATGCCGTATGTTAAATAAGTATACGAGTTAGAATACAAGATTAATACGTAAATTATACGTTATAAGGCTTTAAGCCATATGTAATGGATTTGTTGAATTGTGTAGGAAATTGTAATGACCAATTGGGATAATAATAAAGCCCAATATGAATTAAAGTTAAAGCCCAAATATAGTAATGGTTAAGTCCAATGTAGTTTAATGAACAAGCCCAAGTGTTTGTTTAATTGCAAGCCCAATGTATAAGTTAGGCTAATTGAACCTTAAGCCCAAAATATTAATCCAATGGGTAAAGTTTGATCCATGGGGCAACCCATGGGTGAATTGGTGACCAAGAATTAAGTGTGTTGAGCAAGTGGACTTAAGTGTTAAGCAAAGGAAAAGTTAAGTAACTTAAAGGCTAAGTAAAGTGCTTATGTGTGAAAAGCAAGTAAAGTGCTTATGTGTGATGAGCAAGTAAAGTGCGTATGTGTGGTAACCAAGTTAACTTAATGGCTAAGTGTTGTGATAGCCAAGTAACTTATTTGGTGAGCAAGTAAACTTAGGGTTTAAGTAATGAATAGTACGGAGGTTTAGTAAGGAGGTGGAATGGCTTTTTTTTCCGCTAATTTGTTTGTATATTGAGAAGAAAAAGAGATAAAACAATCACAAAGGGCATACCCCAGAAGTTTTAGGTGAACCACATGGGACAACCCCCAAAATGGACAACTAAAGACTAACAACCAAGCCAAGCAACAAGGAACTTTACAAAACAGAGCTGCATGCAAAAGAAGCAAGCCGAAGCCTAAACAACCAATCAGCTGAAACTAAGCATCCAAATGAAACAATCTGGTGACGAAATGAAACTGCAAAACTGCCATTTGCAGACAAAACTGTAGAAGACAACAGAATCAACCGAACTGAAGCAGCTGCCGAACAGACTGAAGCTGTCGGCACCTAAGAGGCTGAACTGAAGATCCCAAAGCCTAGAAGGAGCTGCGGGGCAGAGAGGCTGAACCATATAAGCCTAACCTACCAGCCAAGATCCCCCAGCTTCCCAAGGCTAAACCAAGGAGCCGAAACCAAGCTACAAAACTAGCCTTTCACTGACCCCATAAGTCGAAACATTAACCAATCCGGAAGGAGGCAGCATCCGAACTAGTCCGGGCTGAAAACAACAACGAACCAATCCGAATTGAGCGCCAGCTGACACCCGAAGCAGCCGAATATGAGAATGCTGAACCCTTGAATGAACTGCGAGTGCCATGAAGCCGAAACCAATGGACACTCACCCCCCCCAGCTCCAAATCCGTGAGCCCCGAAGCCCGAACCTCTCAAGACTAGACTGCCGTACCGAAGAGGAGCACCGAAGCCCCCCCCCCCCCCCCCCCCCCCCCGAAGTCATTGAGGGGTCCCCAAGCCCCAAAACCGAAACCAGCGAACCCCCCCTAGCCGGGCCACGTGACCGTGCCAAGAGACCGAGCCAGCCCGTCAATGACCCTGGAGCCGAACCCTACTACTGAAGAGACCGAACTGCCAGAGAAGCCGAACTACCATCGCAAACAACAACGAACTGAAGATGCTGTTAGAGCCAGCAAGCTGAAACCTACAGAAGAACTGAAACCCACAACCTCGAAACTAACCCCTGAGGCCGAACTCCCTAACACCTGACCTGCCCAACCCTTAGGCAGACCCCGAAGCTGAGATTGAACCAGTGGCCAGAGGCGCGTAGGCCATCCCTATAATGACCAAGCTGAGTAACATTGGCGAGTGCCGGAGAGTCACTGCCATCTTGTCCAAAGAACCCCAGCCGAAGCAATAGCTAACATTCGCTACTGAGACGGGCCCAGCCACCTGCTCTCTCGGCAGCACCGAAGCAGCGGAACTGCCGACACCCCGTGAAAAAGAACCCAACCCTACAACCACCCCCAGAGGTTGGGCTTATTTTGGACTTTTTTTGAAAAAACAGAGGAAGAAGATAACCTAGCCTTAATGACATTGGTTATCTCCCTAGAGAGAACCACCATAGGCATCTTGGTTTTGTTATGGACAATGGAGTTCCTGACTGACCAGATTTTGTATACTGTAGTGGAGAGAACCAACTTTAGAATATCCAACCCGAGTTTGCTCCCTCGATATTGGATAATGTAGTCCACAAGGTTGTCCCAATTCATAGGAGCATTAGTCCAGGCACCCACTGCTAAAGTAGAGGAGAGAACATAGGAAGAATAGGGGCATTCGAAGAACAAGTGAGGGAATGTTTCCACATGGGAATCACAGAGGGGGCAAGTCAGCTGGCGGAAGCTGGAATAGCTAGAAAATCTGTCATTCGTGGGTAATCTTTGCCGAAGAGCAAGCCAGCGAGTAAAGGAAAATATTGGAACGTGAAGAGAATGCCATAGCAGAGCAGCCCATGGAACTAGCGGAGCACGTGGCCGAATAGATTCCCAAATGAGAGAGGCCTTGACATATTTCAGCTCACAAGATTCCCATAAGATCTTGTCATCGGCAGCAGTCGGCGCAGGAAGAGAAGTAATAAGGCCTCGGAGTTGTTGCACTTCATGATGGTTGTTTACCGGTAATGCCCAGGCTCCCGAGGAAATGACAAAAGAGACAGGAGCGTTTACTGGGATTCGTGAGTTGGAAAGCAGATACGGAGAAGGGCTTAATGCCTGACCATTCAACCATGGGTCATGCCAGAACCTAAAAGAATTGCCATTCCCAACTTTATAGATAAGAAAATTTAAAGCTAAAGGCCGCAGTTTAAGAATCTTACGCCAAATCCAAGAGCAGTCCTCAGCTTAATGACCATTAAGCCCTCAATTAGAATTTCCTATAAATAGGAAGCTTGCTAGTTCATTTGTTAGTTGTTAGATTTTCATCCAATAACTTATAGCTTATTGGTTAGAGAGAAAAAGCTACAAAAGCTAGAACAAGCTAGTTAGCCTTTGAGAATTCAAGAAGCAAGAAGGAGATTAAAGATTAACCAAGTGATCTTCATAGGTAAGAACTTAAACCATAATTCTCTTTCTCTTCAAATTGTTAGAGAAGTGGGTAGTGGTAGAATATGTATGCTGAGGAATAATAAGAATGATTAATCAATGGACTTAAGCCGTGTAAGTCATGAATAAGTAATTCAAACCTAAATAAGTTATGAACTCATGAGGAATCTAGATGAACTACTCATATATTTACTTTAATAAGATTGTATAATAATAAGAAGCAAGAATGGTGGGTAAAAGACTTAATCTATATAATAAGTCATGAGAAAGGAAGTCATAAGTAGTTTATACTTTTATAAGTTATAAACTCACAAAGAACAAGTAATAACTTATCATGTTTATAAGTTAATGAAGTATGTATGTCAAGATGTTAGTATGATGGATTGAATCCATTTGAAACGATGAACAAATCATAAGAAATGAAGTTAAGTTAGCAGCAGCTGGGTTCGGCTGTAGGGACAATGAAGGGCTGGTTCGGTCTCTTTGCACGGTCTCATGGCCCGGCTAGGGGGGTTCGCTGGTTTCAGTTTGGGGCTTGGGGATCCCTCAATGGCTTCGGGGGGGGGGGGGGGCTCCGTTTGATAGAGCGCTGGTTGCTGTCTTCCGATTTCGGGCTTCGGTGCACCCTCTTCGGTACGGCAGTCCAGTCTTGAGTGGTTCGGGCTTCGGGGCTCACGGATTTGGAGCTGGGTGGGCGAGTGTTCATTGGTTTCGGCTTCATGACGCTCGCAGTTCATTCAAGGTTTTCAGCATTCACAGCTTCAGCTGCTTCGGGTGTTCGGCTGCCGCTTCAGTTCGGATTGGTTCGTCATGTTGTTTCAGTCCGGATTGGTTCGGATTCTGCCTCATTCTGGATTGGTTAATGGTTCGACTTATTGGGTCAGTGAAGGGTTAGTTTTGTAGCTTTGGGTTTGACTCCTTGGTTCAGTCTTGGGAAGCTGGGGGATTCTGGTCTGGTAGGTTAGGCTTATATGGTTCGGCCTCATTGCCCCCACAGCTCCTTCTAGGCTTCAGGATCTTCAGTTCAGCTTCTTATGTACTGACAGCTTCAGTCTGTTAGGCTGCTGCTTCAGTTCGGTTGATTCTGTTGTCTTCTGCAGTTATGTCTTGTAAATGGCAGATTTGCAGCTTCATTTCGTCACCAGATTGTTTATTTGGATGCTTAGTTTCAGCTGATTGGTTGTTTAGGCTTCGACTTGCTTCTTTTATGCTAGCAGTTCTGTTTTGTAATGTTCCTTTGTTGCTATTGGCTTGGTTGTTAGTCTTTAGTTGTCCATTTTGGGGGTTGTCCCATGTGGTTCAACCTAAAACTTCTGGGGTATGCCCTTTGCGCTTGTTTTATCTCTTTTTCTTCTCAATATACAAACAAATTTAGCGGGAAAAAAAAGAAATGAAGTTAAGTCGAAATTTACGAGTTTGGACGATAATCGTCGAATTCGTGAAATTCTCAGAATGGAAGTCAAATTTTGATATGGAGCTTGGAAACATTGGTTTTCAATGGAGACAAGTCGTATTTGGCATTATAGAGTTGCGGACTCAAAAATGACCAAATTCAGACTTATAACGAAGAAGTTATGCGTCCGGGAGTTTCACAAAATTTCAAAAGCTGTAAAATTTTCTAAGGCACAGAGTTGGCGCCGCGGCGCCAACCTAAGTCCAAATGGTGGCGCTGCAGCGCCGGGCACAGTGTCATTGCCTACTGCAAACTCGTGCCGCGGCGCGAGAGTGAGAGCTATGTGTGGCGCTGCGGCGCTAGTCCTAGGGTTTTGACAGACAAGAATGTTTACAAGTATAGAATGAAAGATAACTCATTAGTAATGAACTAAGGTGTAAATATAACATTGTTAAAATATTGTTAGACACTTAATGTATGATGATTAAAGGTTAATAATCAATTGAAGATGAACGTAATGAGAACAACGTAATGTGCTAAGCCGGCTGTAGAAATTTGTTGACCAAGTTGATTATGAATCCAATGGTTTGCAATACCAGTATGGGTTATGTAATTACTTAAATCACTATTATAGTGATGACTTTAGGAATTTAATGTTGTTTAATGAGTAGTTAAACGACGCACATAAAGTTTAAGGAACGTGAACTGTATTCAATAATGATAATGACTATAATGTTAAAGTTATAACTAAATGTTGTTAAATATTACGTGAACGTAAACGAAATGCAATAAAGTGTACTTAACAAATGACGATCGAGTTTCGAATAACGTAGGAATGTTAGTAAGCCGTGAGGAAGGATGATTAACTCGAAACGAGTTCTATTAATGAAGTAAATCCACGTAAGACATAGAAGAGAAAGAAAGTTGGTAATAATAATGTAAAATATAATGGCAAGCCGGAACCAATAGTAACAAACCTAATATATGATTAGATTGAGAAGAAGGGTAAGATTCATTAGGAACCATGTATGTTCATTCATGACCTAATGTGGTATGTTATGTGGTTATGTATTGTAGAGACCGTAAAGCCTGAAAGGAAAAGTTATTTTTACTGTAGCAGACGCTGAAGGAAAGTTTTTCTTAAACCCTTGTATAACCTTCGTGTTAGCCAAGTTTTTTGTGATTTATGTTATGAGATGCATGAAGTGTTTTACTAAAGGGTAGATGCCAGTTTTATCTCGGCTAGAATAATCTTAAAGAGTTGATTGATTTATTTACAAGTCTTTTAATATAGAATTGCTAACGCTATCCTACGCCAATTGTTTGGTACAGATTCAAGGTAAGCTTGAGTATGAATAAACAAATGTATTTTTCATCTATTATTCGATGGGCACGCGAGGTTACCAAAACTTAAACGTACATACGTTTAACAGGATGTAGTGCTGATCAACATAGAGTACTATGGGCTGATCACCCAGAAGTGCTCGTAAGATATGCCGGACTTACGGACTTAGTGTCGGGTTGTCCTTTTCAAAGAAAATATGAAATGCTCATGGTCTTGAGCCAGAATTGATGTTTTACTGAATATTGTTATTGTAAAACATTTTAAAGGAAAAGAAATGCTATTTTGAATTATTGATAGTACTTCATAGCTATTATCCAGTTATTGAAGATATATGATTCCTATGTTTCAAGCATGTTGTTTAAAAGAAATTGTTGTACTTGCTGAGCTTGTTATGCTCACTCTTGCTTGAACCATATGAATGCAGCTAGGACTGAACGAACCGAGGGATCTGACAAGGATAGAGACAAGACGAAGCTGAACGATTAGTATACCTTGTAATAAACTAGTAAGTTGTATATATTATAGAATGATGAACAAGGAATGTAATGGTTTTAGAACCTGGGAACGGGATGTAATATTATTAATGTAATAAGAATGTCATTGATACACATATTTTGATGATGTTTCAATAGAATGAATGTACAGTTATAAGTACCGTGCAGCACCATCTGTTGGGTTGGAAGATACCCGGATTTGGGGGCGTCACAGGTTGGTATCAAAGCATTAGATTATAAAACTTAAGGGGGGAAGAACCTCAGGCTAATAACCTCGTTAAGGAAGAAAAGTCCGAAGGAAGTAAACTCAAGCTTTACTTTAGTCGAATGGGGGGCTAGTTTCTCTCTCTAGAAATGTGCTCTCCCTTCTCACTAGGATCCTAGGCTTCTATTCCCCCCCCCCTTTTTGCTTCTTCCCTTTACCGTTAGCTCCTTATTTCCTTATTCAGCCTCCCGCCCACCCTCACCTACCTTTTCCATCTTCACCAACCATTCTGTTTACCCGTTTGGTCCTTCCTCCTCCTCCATCCTCCTTTCTCCCTCCCGTCCTCCACCGTCATCCTCCTTTCTCCCACCCTCCTCCGTCCTTCCTTCTAGACTTCTGCGGTGCCTCTGCTTGCCAGAGCCATGGTTGACCACCCCCATCTCTCAGCCGGTAACTCCGTGAGTAGCCCGTCTCACGAGCTTTTTACAGAATATGGTGTTTCTAAGACGAGTTCCCCCGCTGAATCTGTGGAAATGGTGGAGTCTGAGCCTAACCCCTCAAATATTTCTATAAGAACGGATGAATCAAATTCATTTGAAGCTCATCTTGGAGAGAACTTTGGCCCTGCCACTAGTTCGGAAGCTCAAGATATCTTTAAAGCAGCTCATTTCTTCTCTAGAAATGGCCGAGAGGAAGCCCTTGCAGAAAGGAGGAAGAATGAAAAGCTAATGGAATATATATCTTCCTTGGGTCTTCCTCTAGATGATGTTAATACCCTTTCCACTATAGGGACTTCCGCTGCTCTAGCAAATGCCCGTAAGGTGCTCGAATCTGGTCCTTTGTTCGGACGAAGTTCTCCAAAGGAAGCATCGTCTCCTCTCCTTACCCCCCTGGCCGCGATTTCGGGTAGTCTTCCGGGAGAAAACCGACAACCAGGCCATTCTTCCTAAATCTTGGAGCTCGATTGTTTCAAATTCTGTCTCTAAGAAGAATTTGGGTCTGAGCTTCTTTTTTCGCTAAATTTGTTTGTATATTGAGAAGAAAAAGAGATAAAACAATCGCAAAGGGCATACCCCAGAAGTTTTAGGATTGAACCACCTGGGACAACCCCCAGAATGGACAACTAAAGACTAACAACCAAGCCAAAGCAACAATGAACATTACAAAACAGAGTTGCAAGCATAAAGAAGCAAGCCGAAGCCTGAGCAACCAATCAACTGAAACTAAGCATCCAAATGAAACAATCTGGTGACGAATTGAAGCTGCAAAACTGCCATTTGCAAAGCATAACTACTGAAGACAACAGAATCAACCGAACTGCAGCCCTGATCCCCCAGCTTCCCAAGACTAAACCAAGGAGCCGAACCCAAGCTACAAAGCTAGCCCTTCACTGACCCGATAAGACGAACCGTTAGCCAATCCGGAAGGAGGCAGCATCCGAACCAATCCGAACTTAAACAGATTGACGAACCTATCCGAACTGAAGCGGCAGCTGAAAACCCGAAGCAGCCGAAGTTGTGAATGCTGAACCCTTGAATGAACTGTGAGCGCCATGAAGCCTAAACCAGTGAACACTCGCCCACCCAGCTCCAAACCCGGGAGCCCCGAGGCCCGAACCTCTCAAGACTTGACTACCGTACCGAAGAGGGAGCGTCGAAGCCCGAAGCCGGAAGATAGCACCCAACACTCTATCAAACGAACCCCCCCCCCCCCGAAGCCATTTGGGGGTCCCCAAGCCCCAAAACCGAAACCAGCGAACCCCCCTAGCCGGGCCATGAGAACGTGCCAAGAGACCCAACCAGCCCTTTATTGTCCCTAGAGCCGAACCCTGCTGCTGAAGAGACCGAACTGCCAGAGAAGCCGAACTGCCATCGCAGACATCAACTAGCTGAAGATGCTGCTTGAGCCAGCAAGCCGAACCCAGCAGAAGAACTGAAACCCTCTACCTCCAAACTACCCCGGAGGCCGAACTCCCTAATGCCTGTCCTGCCCAACCCCCAGGCAGACCCGAAGCTTAGGCAGACCTCGAAGCTAAGATTGAACCAGTGGCCAGAAGGCGCGTAGGCCAACCCCTATAATGACCAAGCTGAATAAACATGAGCGAGTACCAGAGAGACACTGCCAACTCTGAACTTGCCCAAAAAACCCCAGCCGAAGCAATGGCTAACAAGCACTACTGAGACGAGCCCAGCCACCTGCTCTCCCGGTAGCACCGAAGTGGCGGAACAGCCGACACCCCATGAGCTGAACCCAACCCTACAACCACCCCCAGAGGTTGGGCCTATTTTGGACTTTTTTAGAAAAAACAGAGGAAGAGGATAATCTAGCCTTAATGACATTTGTTATCTCCCTAGAGAGAACCCCCATAGGCATCTTGGTTTTATTATGGACAATGGAGTTCCTGACTGACCAGATTTTGTATTCTGTGGTGGAGAGAACCAGCTTTAGAATATCCGACCTGAGTTTGCTCCCTCGATATTGGATAATGTAGTCCACAAGGTTGTCCCAATTTATAGGGGCATTAGTCCAGGCACCCACTGCTAAAGTAGTGGAGAGAACATAGGAAGAATAGGGGCATTCGAAGAACAAGTGAGGGAATGTTTCCACATGGGAATCACAGAGGGGGCAAGTCAGCTGGCGGAAGCTAGAATAGCTAGAAAATCTGTCATTCGTGGGTAATCTATTCTGAAGGGCATGCCAGAGAGTAAAGAAAAATCTTGGAATGTGAAGAGAATGCCATAGCAGAGCAGCCCATGGAACTAGTGGAGCACGTGGCTGAATAGATTCCCAAATGAGAGAGGCCTTGACATATTTTAGCTCACAGAATTCCCATAAGATCTTGTCATCGGCAGCAGTCGGAGCAGGAAGAGAAGTGATAAGGCCTCGGAGTTGTTGCACTTCATGATGATTGCTTGCCGGTAATGCCCAAGCTCCCGATGATATGACAAAGGAGACAAGAGCGTTTACTGGGATTTGTGAGTTGGAAAACAAATACAGAGAAGGGCTTAATGCCTGGCCATTCAACCATGGGTCATGCCAGAACCTAAAGGAATTGCCATTCCCAACTTTATAGATGAGAAAAGTTAAAGCTAAAGGTCGGAGTTTAAGAATCTTACGCCAAATCAAAGAGCAGTCCGAAGGAGTAGAACAGTGCCAGAAATTAATCTTTGGAAGAACTGAGGCTTTGACCCTCTTTGCCCATAATGAAGTTGGGGAAGGGGAAATAACTCTAAGCAAATGGGATAAAATGAGGGCTGAGTTCCAATTGGCAAGGTTTTTTATAGCAAGGCCTCCCTCCACATAGGGGGTAGACAAATCCTTCCAAGCGACTTTAGAACCATACCTTAGAAGAGAGGAGCCCTTCCAAAGGAATCTGCACATTAAAGATTGGATTGCACGCATTACCGATTTAGGCAAGATAAAGTGGACAGCCCAGTAAGATTGAATGGCAAATAGCACTGATTTTATCAGCTGCACTCTGCCGGCATAAGAGAGGTAGCGGGAAGTCCATGAGGTGACTCTCGCGGTGATTCTGTGAATCAGAGGATGGCAGTCGGAGTGTGTAAGTTTAGAAGAGATGAGGGGAACTCCAAGAAATCTAATTAGAAGAACTCCAAGCGGTATACCCAGCAGCTGATTTATACTTTCTTTGACATCATTTGGGACATTTGCTAGAAAACATAGGCTTTTAAGAGCGTTGGGGATTAATCCGGAGAACATTGAGAATGATTGGATGCTCGAGTGGATAATGGAAACAGATGGCAGGTCTCCATGGCAGAACATTAAAATATCATCCGCGAAATACAAATGAGTAATGTTGCATGGTTCTGTTTTCCAATGGAACTTGAAGTTAGGCAGGAGAGTTTCCTTATTCAGAATCATAGAGAATACTTCCATAGCTAAAACAAACAGATAAGGGGACAGAGGATCTCCTTGACGAAGACCCCTTGTGCTCCCTTAAAGTAGCCGGCAAGGGAGCCATTGACTTTAACAGAATACATTGGCGTTGTGATGCACTCTCTAATCCAGTTTATAAAAATGGGTGGAAACTGAAGCAAACTCAGCAGGTCTAGAAGAAAACCCCAGTCAACTATGTCAAAAGCCTTCCTGATATCAATTTTTAGAGCACACCTTGCCGGACCAGATAGGCGATGATAGTTTCTGAACAGCTCCTGAGCAAGGAGAATATTATCGCTAATACTTCTACCCGATATAAAAGCTGACTGAGCATGGTCTATAAGGGACGGGAGGACTAGTTTTAGCCTATTGGCAAGAATTTTTGCTATACATTTGTATATTGTGTTGCAATAAGAAATAGGTCTGAAGTCTGCTATATTGGAGGGGTTTTCTGTCTTCGGGATCAGGGCTATGACCGTGGCATTCATTCCCCTCGGAAGGAGACTGGTTCTGAAGAAAGAGTGGACAGCAACAGTGAAGTCTCGACCAATAGTATCCCAGCAGTGAAGGAAGAAGTTAACATTGAAACCATCAGGCCCCAGGCTTTTATTCTGTTTCATGGACTGGAGGACCTCCTTAATTTCAGAGTCAAGGATTGGAGCGGTTAAAACAGCTGCCTGGGATGGAGAGATCCTTTTAGAAATAATTTTTTTAAGATCATCACGCCCCGTATAGGATTGAAGGGGATGATCCCAAAAGATTCTGGTAATAGACCACCGCTACCTGCTGGATACCTTGCTGGTCCTCAATCAAGTCACCCGAGTTGTTGAAGATAGAAAGAATTTTGTTGTGGTTCCAATTACTCTTAATAACAGTTGCAAAGAAATTAGTGTTTTTATCTCCCTGGGCTAGCCAGATTGCTCTAGATTTCTGGAGCATGAGAGATTCTTCAAGAGCCATTGCTTTCCATAAAGATTGGATAGTTGACGATTATTGAGCTAATAAAAGAGGGTTCAAGGGATCAGCCTGTAGAGACATTTGGACGGAGTCCAGAAGACCTTGAAGCTTGTTTACATTGCTCGACAGATTACCTATAGAAGAATTCAAGGAAACAAGAGCTTTCTTGGTTCTCCTCAACTTCTCATTTAGGATGTGAAAAGAATTCCCATGGATACTACTGGTCTAACAATCTGAAACAGCTTCTTTGAACCCATCTAACTCGAGCATGAAGTTGAAAAATTGAAAGGGTTGTTTAGGCCGCCTCAGATGATAACATGTGTTGAGTATAACTGGGCAGTGATCGGAAAGGCCGCGGGGACCAAAGGTGGTTTGGGAATCAGACATGGTGTTAAACCATGAATTATTGCCCATAGCTTTGTCTAGCTTCCTGAAAATTGGGTTTCCTACCTGGCAATTCCACCATGTATGCAGAAGCGCAATAGCTCGAATGTCATCTACTTCAATAGTGTCTAAACAGTCATTGAAATCTGACATGCCAGCGTCCCAGGAAGTATCACTTCCTTCAGATTCAGAAACCCGCTTGACAGTGCTAAAATCTCCCAGGATGCACCAGGTGTCCGAAGAGGATATAGATTTGAGGTCATCTCACAATTGTCTACGCTCCACTACCGAATTCAAGCCATAAACGATCGAAACCAGAATAGGGGTATCACCATGAATAGGGGTAAGTTTGAAATGGGATAGTTGAGAAGATTAAAACAGGCTATCCACTCTCCAGATATTAGGATCCCACCCCACCCAGATCCTGCCGTTCGGATGGTGATCATAGTTGAATGTCCAAACCAAGTTTCGACACAAGGCTCTCGAGATCCTGGGAGCCTTTGGAGCTTTGATTATAGTCTCAATAAGGCCCACAAAAGAGATGTGGTTGTTTAACAAAAGGTTACAAATGAGCACCTGCTTTGGCTTCTTATTTAAACCCCTGACATTATAGGAACAAAAATATGTCATAGAGAATGGGGGATAAGCTTAATCAAGAAGGGGAAGACCCCCTTGGACCTTTATTTCTCTTCTTAGAATTTTGAAGTGGCTCTTTCCCGGGCCTGGATTTATGCTTCAGGTCCCTACATTCCTTTTCGTCGACCTGCTTGAGCCTATCCACCAGCGGGTTGGGGGGAACAGGAGATTCAGAGTCGTCATCGGGAAGAAGGAAAGAAGCAATAGGGTTGAAGGTATTTGAATGAGGAACTGGGTGAACAGCAGGAGGGGAGGATGGTTTTTTTGGTCCTTTAGACACATCTGTCAAAGAACCTTCGGGATCAAGGGGAGGAGAGGCTTTGGTAGCAATTGAGATGGGGGGACAAGTGGCCTCAGGAGGACAAGGCGGAGCCTTGGGTACCCACTGAAAGTTTGCTTTAGGACATCGGAGCAAGGAATGACCGAAACGGTTACAATTTGAGCAGGAAGGAGGTCTGCTCCAATACTCCACTTTCACCTCAATGGTATCTTCAGCTAAGTCCGATCCATTGAAAACAACTGCATTAATTAAGGCCGGGAACTTAGACGAGGCATTCATCTCAATGCAAATCCTGGCATAGCTCATTGGCTCAAGCTTAGATGTCATATCATCTGCGAATAATGGACGACCAACAGCACTCGCCAGGTAGCTCAAGCCCTCTTTTGTCCAGTAAGAGAGGGGAATGTTGCTAAATTTAACCCAGATTGGGATTTTGCTATAGTCGACAGTTGCAAGTTTAACCCCTTCATGCCAATGCTGCAAAAGAAGAAGCTTTTGATGCTATATACCATGGGCCTGTTGCTAGAACATTGTCCCTGTCAGCTTCTGAGTCGAACTTGAATATGAAATACCCCTTGTCATGGAGATAAACTTTAGCCAAACCCAAGTGTCCCCAAAGCTTCTTTGTCGAGGTCTCGACAAGCTTGAAAGGCAGTTTCGACTGAATGAAATGACCAACTAGACTGGTGGACCCCAGGAATCACAAATCATAAGAAATGAAGTTAAGGAGAAATTTACGAGTTTGGACGATAATCGTCGAATTCGTGAAATTCTCAGAATGGAAGTCAAATTTTGATATTGAGCTTGGAAACATTGGTTTTCAATGGAGACAAGTCATATTTGGCATTATAGAGTTGCGGACTCGAAAATGACCGAATTCCAACTTAGAACGAAGAAAAGAGCGTTGAACGTTCAACGATCGTTTATCGTTTTCGTTAAAATGGACTAATAGGTGAACTTTTAGCAAATGAAGTCAAATAGATAAAATTCTTGCATGAACATGTAGAGTATGTAATTTGTGAACTGTAAGCTTTTGAACGAGCCAATCCGGACTTATAACGAAGAAGTTATGCGTCTGGGAGTTTCACAAAATTTCAAAAGCTGTAAATTTTTCTAAGGCACAGAGTTGGCACCGCCGCGCCAACCCAAGTCCAAATGGTGGCATTGCAGCGCCAGGCACAGTGTCATTGCCTATTGCAAACTTGCGCTGCGGCGCGAGAAGGAGAGAGCTATGTGTGGCACCGCGACGCCATTCCTAGGGTTTCGACAGACAAGAATGTTTACAAGTATAGAATGAAAGATAACTCATTAGTAATGAACTAAGGTGTAAATATAACATTGTTAAAGCATTGTTAGACACTTAATGTATGATGATTAAAGGTTAATAATCAATTGAAGATGAACGTAATGAGAACAACGTAATGTGCTAAGCCGGCTATAGAAATTTGTTGACCAAGTTGATTATGAATCCAATGGTTTGTAATACCAGTATGGGTTATGTAATTACTTAATAAACATGATAAGACCTTTCCTAAATCACTGTTATAGTGATGACTTTAGGAATTTAATGTTGTTTAATGAGTAGTTAAATGACGAACGTAAAGTATAAGGAACGTGAACTGTATTCAATAATGATAATGACTATAACGTTGAGAGTTATAACTAAATGTTGTTAAATATTATGTGAACATAAACGGAATGCAATAAAGTGTACTTAACAAATGACGATCGAGTTTCGAATAACGTAGGAATGTTAGTAAGCCGTGAGGAAGGATGATTAACTTCAAATGAGTTCTATTAATGAAGTAAATCCATGTAAGGCATAGAATAGAAAGAAGAAGTTGGTAAGAATAATGTAAAATATCGCAAGCCGGAACCAATAGTAACAAACCTAATATATGATCAGATTGAGAAGAAGGGTGTTCATTCATGACCTAATGTGGTATGTTATGTGGTTATGTATTGTAGAGACCGTAAAGCCTGAAAGGAAAAGTTATTTTTACTGTAGCAGACGCTGAAGGCAAGTTTTTCTTAAACGTTTGTCTAATCTTCGTGTTAGCCAAGTTTTCTGTGATTCATGTTATGAGATGCATGAAGTGTTTTTTTTTTTTTTTTTTTTTTTTTTTTTTTTTTTTGCTAAGTTTGTTTGTATATAGAAAGAAACAGAGATTGAACAATAGCAAAGGGGCATACCCCAGACACTATAGGATGAACCTCATGGGACAACCCCCAAAAAGGAACACTAAGGATCAACCAATCGGAATTACAAATAACAAATCTAATACGTGGATACGGCGAGTAGTAGTATCTGCCCCACCTCATCTCGTCAACCTGCTCCAAAGATCAGCAGACCTATTATCCCACCCAAGTGCCAAAGAGCAGCACCTGCTAAAACCTTACCCATGTGCCGAAGCAGCATCTCCACCTAGCCACCCGTCACCAGCCTTGGCAAACGGGTAGTACACGATCTCTTCGGACTTGAGTACAACAGCCACCCCACAATGACACTGCACAACTTGACAGCAGAAGAAAACCGAACCTGAGCAGCACCCCACTCAACTAGAACCAAGCGGACCAGCAATAGCAGAGACCTCTCCAGCCAACCCGCCCGGCTAGCAGGCCAACTCAGCATCCCACACTGACTAAACGGCCAATGATAACAGACCCAACAGAAATCCCAGTTGCCTTGGCCAATGACGCAAACCAACCAGGTATAGACAGCAAAATAGCAGCAGCCGCACAAAGACCACAACAGAAACTAGCAGTACAGGAAAACTAGCATACTAATACTACAACAACAGCAGACCCGTCCAGCGCCTTGCTGCTCCAGAGCCCCTAGCCGTTCATCAATCCAGCATATCTAGCTATTGGGACCATCAGCCAAGCTGCCGAAGTCCTCAACAGCCTAACTCTCCGTTCTACCCGACTGAATGCCGAAGCCTAGAGAACACTGCAAGCTCCGGAAGCTGAAGCAAAGATCAGCCCGACTCATTTCAGACCAGCCCAACAACCAGCCCCAGAGCATCCCGGCCGAACCAACCCACCAACACGCCCAAACCTGCACAAACTAAAATTATAGCCACATACTAATACTAGGATCGCCCTGAGCTGCCAAAATAAACTTAGAGGAAGAAGCCAGCCTGGATTTAATGATATTCAAAATGTCCCTAACCACTACACCCAAAGGCTTTCTAGCCTGATCATGGACAAAGGTATTCCTTGCTGTCCAAAGCTTGTACACGGTTGTAGCGAACGCAAGCTTGAGGATATTGGTCCTAATGCTATTTCCACCGTACTGAATAATAAACTCAACTAGGCTATCCCACCTCAAAGGGACATTATACCAGCCCCCAAAAGCTAGAATAGAGGAGAGAGCCGAAGATGAATAAGAACATTCAAAGAAAAGGTGGGCAAAGGTCTCACTATGAATGGAGCAGAAAGGGCAGTTCGCAGGGCGGAACCTTGAGTAGGAGGCGAAACGCTCAT
This sequence comes from Panax japonicus, assembly GCA_020205505.1. Lineage (NCBI taxonomy): Eukaryota > Viridiplantae > Streptophyta > Magnoliopsida > Apiales > Araliaceae > Panax > Panax japonicus. The sequence goes on along the minus strand of CM035108.1, from coordinate 20,092,641 downwards.
TGGTCGGGAGTCTGCCACGTAGTGCAAGCCAGAGGGTGAAGGAATATCTAGGAATGTGAAGCGAGTGCCGGAGCATTGGAGCCCATGGGACTTTCGGTGCAGTAACACGAATAGAGTCCCAAATATTCGAGGCTTTTACCATTTTAATATCAATGGACCCCCACAATATTCTATCCTCAGAAGACAAAGGAGCAGGGAGAGACGCAATCCTATTCCACAAAAGAATAACTTCATGGTGACAGCTAGGAGACGATGTCCATGCTCCAAGAGAAATGATTGCGGATAACTTAGCATTCAGTGGAAGCCGAGTATTTGATAAAAGTGATTCAGTGGGATTAATGGGCAGACCATTCAACCACGGATCATGCCAGAGACTGAAAGAGCCACCATTTCCAACTCTATAATGAAGGAAGCTAAGGGCTACGGGACGAAATTTCAGGATCTTTCGCCAGATCCAAGAGCAGTCGGCGGGAATTGGTAATCGCCAGAAGTTACATCGCGTAAGCACGGTAGATTTGGCCCACTTAGCCCACAAGGAGGTTGGAAAAGGGGAGATGACCTTAAGAAGATGGAGTATAATGAGAGCTGAATTCCAATCAGTGAGGTTTTTTATGCCAAGACCTCCTTCGGCACTAGGAAGGGCTAGATCCTTCCATGCTACTTTGGCACCATGGCTAAGAAGAGAAGAGCCTTTCCAAAGAAATCTACAGAGAATAGATTGAATAGAACGCAAGACCGACTTAGGCAAGATAAAGTGGGCTGCCCAATATGATTGAATAGCAAAGAGCACAACTCGAATCAAGACCACTCTTCCAGCATAGGAAAGGAAACGCGATGTCCATGACGAGACCCGGGCTGTAATTCGATGAATCAGAGGTTGACAATCGGAATGGGATAAGCGAGATGAAATTAGGGGAACCCCAAGAAACCTGATTGGCAAGATGCCTATCGGGAAACCCAATAGCTGGTTAATAGATTCCTTAACTTCTTCAGGAACATTAGACAGAAAACACATGCTTTTAAGAACATTAGGAATAAGCCCAGAAAACATGGAGAAGGACTGAATGCAAGAGTGAATAATAGCGACTGAGGCCAAATCCCCATGGCAGAATAGGAGAACATCATCAGCAAAGCAAACATGCGAGATTCTACAGGGCTCAGCTTTCCAATGAAATTTGAAATCCGGTAGCGAAGTTCCCTTAGAAATAATCATTGATAGCGCTTCCATGGCTAGGACGAACAGGTATGGAGATAAGGGGTCTCCTTGCCTTAGCCCTCTAGCTCCCTTAAAATATCCAGCAAGCGCACCGTTAACTTTGACCGAGAACATAGGAGTGGTGACACACCCTTTAATCCATTGAATAAAGATAGGAGGAAGATGAAGGAGACTTAGCAAGTCCAAAATAAATTTCCAGTCAACAGTGTCAAAAGCTTTCCTGATGTCAATCTTAAGAGCACAACGGGCTGGCCCAGACAGCCTATGGTAGTTCCGAAAGAGTTCTTGAGCAAGGAGAATATTGTCGCTGATACTTCTACCGGAGATGAAGGCAGATTGAGCATGATCTATGATGGAAGGAAGAACACACTTGAGCCTATTGGCAAGGATTTTTGCTATACACTTGTAGATAGTGTTGCAGCAAGATATGGGCCTGAAATCGGACATGCAAGAGGGGTTATCATTCTTCGGAACCAAAACAATGGTTGTAGAGTTTACTCCACTAGGAAGAAGCCCTGTAGTGAAGAAGGAATGGACTGCCGCTAAGAAGTCAGGGCCTACTAAATCCCAGCAATGAATAAAAAATTCAACGTTAAATCCATCAGGACCGGGACTTTTATTCTTCTTCATCGACTGGAGGACCTCTAGAATTTCCGCATCAAGAATGGGAGCTGAGAGAGCTGTGGCCTGAATAGGAGAAATACGCTTGTTAACAAATTTTTTGAGCTCGTCATGACCAGGGTAGGGACAAGGATCCGAACCCAACAGATCCTGAAAGTAGTCTACTGCCACCTGCTGAATACCCATCTGATCAACTACGAGAGAGCCAGAGCTGTCGTGAATAGATAGAATTTTGTTGTGGTTCCAATTGCTCTTGATAACATTGGCAAAGAACTTAGAATTTTTATCACCCTGGGCCAGCCATATAACACGGGACTTCTGAAGAAGAAGAGATTCTTCATGAGCTAGAGCTTCCCAGAGGGACTTGGAGCACATCGTTTCCTGGGATAGCAATGCCGGATTACAGGGGTCAGTCTGTAGGGCGACTTGGACTGCTGCTAATTGGTCTTGCAAGCATTTGGAGTTATTATTGAGATTACCGATCGAAGCATTCAATAGAATAAGGGCCCTTCTGGTAATGCGCAATTTCTCCTTGAGGATAAAGAAGGCATTACCTCGCACAACGGTACTCCAACAATCTGAAACAGTAGGGATGAACCCTTCTAGCTCGAGCAGGAAGTTAAAAAATTGGAAAGGCTTCCTGAGCCTTCTACAATTGAGGCCAGTATTGAGGATAACCGGGCTATGATCCGAGAGGCCCCTAGGACCAAAAGTAGCTTGGGAGTCCGGCATTGATGAGAACCAGGCAGAGTTGCCCAAGGCCCTATCGAGCTTCCTAAAGATAGGGTTATTCAGCTGACAGTTCCACCACGTGAGCCACGGACCAATAGCTCGGATGTCAGCAACCCGATATTATTCAGGCACTCAAGGAAGTCTGACATTCCAGGATTCCAGGTCAAGTCTCCCCCCTCCGCTTCAGACGTACTCTTACAAGTATTAAAGTCTCCTAGCAGACACCAAGTGGCAGAGGAGGACAACGATTCCAGATCTGCCCAAAGAAGCCTACGGTCAGCTACAGAATTCAGGCCATAGACTATGGAGACCAAGATTGGGTTATCATCATGAAGAGGCAAGAGCCTAAAATGCGAAATTTGAGCAGATTGGAACAGAGTGCTCACCCTCCATAAATTAGGATCCCAGCCCACCCAAATTCTGCCATTCGAATGGAAGTCATAGTTATAGACCCAACTCCAGTTGCGGCAAATTGCCCTCGATATCCTATGGGCATTTGAAGCTTTCACTCTAGTCTCAACAAGCCCGACAAAAGAAATATGGTTGTCTAATAAAAAGTTGCGAATAAATGCCTGCTTAGGCTTCTTATTAAGACCCCTGACATTATAGGAACAAAAATATGTCATGACCAAAAATAGGGGGCCGACTAGAAATATTACTTAGGGGAAGACCCCTTAGGCCCCTTAGGCCCCTTATTTCTCTTCTTTGATTTCTGGAGAGGCTCAATCCCGAGGCTGGACTTATGCTTAAGCTCTTTACGTTCCATCTCATCAACTTGCTTGAGTCTGTCCACAAGCGGATTGAACGGGATGGGAGACTCAGAATCCTCATCTATGACTACAGGCGAGGAGATGAGAGCGAATGAATTGGAGTTTGCAGCTAAGCAAGGGGACCCTGGAGGAAGAGCAGGCGCTTTGACGCCTTTAGAAACAGTAGTCCAAGCTTCCTCAGGATCAGGAGGATCCAAGGAAGAGGGGGGGGGGAGCCACGGCTACTAAAGGGGCAGCAGGGACAGAAGTGTGGGCCTTAGGAACCCACTTCATGTTGGCACTAGGACACTTAGCAATAGAGTGCCCAAAACATTTGCAAACTGTACATGAAGGGGGCCTGCTCCAGTACTCCACCTTAATTGCAACAGTATCTTCCACCAGAGCATTACCATCGAAAACGACGGCATTAATAGAGGCAGGAAACGTGGATAAGGCACTCATCTCAACACAGATTCGAGCGTAGCTCATAGGCTCTAACTTAGATGTCATTTCATCGGCAAATAGGGGTCTTCCAATAGCACTAGCCAAGTAGCTTAGACCTTCCTTCGTCCAGTAAGATAGCGGGATGTTGCTAAACTTGACCCAGATGGGGACTTTGCTGCAGTCGGATTTTGTGAAGTTGACTCCTTCTTGCCACGGCTGAAGGCACAAAAGCTTTGAGGCAATATACCAAGGTCCCGACGCTAGGACATTATCCCTGTCCTTCACAGAATCAAACTTAAAGATAAAATAACCCTTATCATGCAAGTAGACTTTTGATAACCCCAAATGCCCCCAAAGCTTCTGAGCAGAAGATTCAACCAACTTAAATGGTAATTTAGAGTGGATAAATTGGCCCACCAGGCTAGTAGACCATTTGTTAAGTCCTTGCATGAGGACTTCAACAGGGGGATTCACGGTGATTCTCCCATCCGATGGGCTAGAAGGGAAGAAGTTCAACCCAAGATTTTTCTCATTAGCAGCATTAGATACTACAGAACTCCAGGACATAGGGGGGATAGGAACACTCACGCCTTTCTGGGGGAATGGCGGATGGCTAGCTAAGATATCAGAAGGAGGTAGGGGGGGCCTCTCATCCCTCGGCTTAGATGTCTCCCCAACACAGAAAACCTGCACTAGTCTTTGGTCCACAGGGGCCTGAAGAGAGCTAGCATTGACCTGAGAAGGGCTACTGCCCAAAACGGGAAAGGGGTCAAGCACCTTCCGAGCATTGGCGAGGGCAGCAGGAGCTCCAATAGAGGCAAGGTTATTAACATCGCCAAGCGGAAGTCCGAGAGCGGTGATGTATTCCATGAGCTTGGCGTTCTTCTTCCTCTCAGCGAGTGCTTCTTCTCTGCCAATGGCTGAGAAGTGATGAGCAGCCTTGAAAATGCCTTGAGTAGCCGAAGGAGAGGCGAGGCCCAAATTCGCCTCTAATTGAGACTCGAAGGCGGCGGATTCCTCAGAGCTGAAGGATACGTTAGAGGGATGAGGCTCAGATTCCACCATATCAATGGATGTTAAGGGAGAACTAGGGTTTGAGACACCAAATTCGGCGAAGAGGTCGCGAGATTGACTGCTCTCAGAATTACCAGCGGAGAGGTGCTGGTGGTCCACCATGATCTGCCCTAATAAAGAGGAAGGAGCCGAGGGGGGGGATAGCGAGGAAGAAGATGACCTGGAGCGAGCGAGAAGGCCTGGGAGAAGGCTAGCCGGCGAGGAGGACCTGCTGGAAAGGACCAGAATGGAAAACGGACAAAGTTGGTGGGGACGGTGAAGTTAGGAGCTAGACGCCAGTTACTAAAAGGGGAAATAAGGAGTTAACGGTGACAGACTGAAATGGATGCTAATTTGAAAAAACAACGGAAGAGTAGAGAGAGGTATTCTAGAGAGAAGGCAGAGCATATTGCTACATTGCTACCACCTTTTCCAATACCAAGGCTCTAATTTGTTAAAGAACATTTTCCAAAAATGAAGTGTTTTTCTAAAGGGTTGATGCCAGTTTTATCTCGGCTAGACTAATCTTGAAGAGTTGATTGATTTATTTACAAGTCTTTTAATATAGAATTGCTAACGCTATCCTACGCCAATTGTTTGGTACGGATTCAAGGTAAGCCTGAGTATGAATAAAAAAATGTATTTTTTATCTATTATTCGATGGGCATGCGAGGTTGCCAAAACTTAAACGTACATACGTTTAACAGGATGTAGTATTGATCAACATAGAGTACTATGGGCTGATCACCCAGAAGTGCTCGTATGATATGCCGGACTTACGGACTTAGTGTCGGGTTGTCCGTCCTTTTCAAAGAAAATATGAAATGCTCATGGTCTTGAGCCAGAATTGATGTTTTACTGAATATTGTTATTGTAAAACATTTTAAAGGAAAAGAAATGCTATTTTGAATTATTGATAGTACTTCATAGCTATTATCCAGTTATTGAAGATATACGATTCCTATGTTTCAAGCATGTTGTTTAAAAGAAATTTTTTTACTTGCTGAGCTTGTTATGCTCACTCTTGCTTGAACCATATGAATGCAGCTAGGATCGAACGAACCGAGGGAGCTGACAAGGATAGAGACAAGACGAAGCTGAACGATTAGTTTACCTTGTAATAAACTAGTAAGTTGTATATATTATAGAATGATGAACAAGGAATGTAATGGTTTTGGAACCTGGGAACGGGATGTAATATTATTAATGTAATAAGAATGTCATTGATACACACATTTTGATGTCGTTTCAATAGAATGAATGTACAGTTATAAGTACCGTGCATGACCATCTGTCGGGTTGGAAGATACTCGGATTTGGGGGGGTCACATTACAATTCAACATTAATACATTATTCAAAACCTTAAATATGTTTTAAATAATAATAACACAACCAAAGTGTATAAATCTTCAAATATCACATCTGATTCATGTCTTTCAAGTAACACATAACTTTACCTTGAATCTTGAACCTGCAAAAGTGGTTATTTGCAAGGTTGAGCTCTTCAGCCCAACAAAATCTAACAGTTTTTATACATCATATAGCACATAATAACATGCTCAACACATAACATACATGCTACAGTTCATATAACAAGTATAAAGATTGAGTCCTTACTCAATCAGCATGCAACATAGTCATAAATTGACATTAACATTTCATACTTTCAACATATATATAACACATCATGCTCTTTGCAATAAAGATCTAAAACAGTTAATCATCAAGTTAACATAGCAAATAGGAACTGAAAGACTTGCCTTGATCGTTGTTTACCAATAACAATTTAACAGCTTATAGATATCTGCACTTCACGTGCCCTACACAATTATATAATAATTCACATTAACTATTAGTCACATAGTAATGCATAGTAGTTGTAATGTAAACTTTAGTCTACGTCCTATAACCCTTCCTATTAATGTGACAACCCGAATTTTTATAAGTTATTAAAATAAGAATTTAATAATTAAAATTTATAAGATGTTTTGAGTTTGAGTATGTATATATATACGTGCTTTATATGTTGAAATATATGATATAGTGTGAAGAGAAATATATATTCAAATATTGGGAAAGTGAGATTTAATAGTTAAGTTAACTATTGAAGAAATTAAATGAATTTTGTACTTAATTTTAAATATTTATTGAATTAAATAAATATTTTAATTTATTTATTTATTGAGATAAATAAATAGTTGATGAATTATGGTGCATTAATTTAGTAACAAAATTGATTAATGTAAATTAAATTGAGTAATGTTAATTTTATTTGAAGGATTTAATTTAAGGAAATAATTAAATTAAATCAATTGCTTAATATTTAAGAAAATAGTTAAATAAAATAAAATGTTGTTTTGATCAAATTTATTAATTAAATTAGATATGTAAAGATTTATTAAGTATGTTACAATGGGATTTATAATTATTATAATTATTATTGCAAGTTATTTAAATGTTACATGTGTGACAAGTGAAACTATATAATAAAAGTATAATAAAAATAATCTAGTTTGGCGGGTTTGTGGTAGCCAAACAAGGCCATGTGGCCTTTGGCTTATTCAACTGACGCCTTTTTGTTATTTTCTAACGAAAGCGTACGTGGGGGAGTGCCAATTTATTTCTTCGCGTCTTTATTTCTAAGGCCAAAATAGTAGAGGGTTAGAGAGAGATTGGTAGTGAAGAGAGAAAACATAGAGAGAATTTCTAAGAGATTTAGGGTTTTGCTGTGGAAGAAATTAAAGCCACTATATATCAATTGCTTCAATAAACAAGGATTAAGGTATATCGTAGTTCTAATTTTTATGTTTGTGTTCACTGTGAAAATTTTCTATAACTATTAAGTCACGTTGGATGATTGTATATATGTGTACATATAGTTTGGTAGAATCTGTTAGTCACCATATTTGAGTGTTATTGGAATAATCAAACACGTAAAATTGGATTCTAGGTGGGAATTTAAAATAGCAGTGATATGTTCATATGATATGGCATTAGAAAGTACGAAATTTGATGCTCTATACTTGTTATAATCTGTAAATTGATGTTGAATTATGTTAGTATGTTAGGAAACGAAAACGGCGTAGTTTAAATCGTGTTAATTGGTTAAGAAATGAAGTTATGGCGATCGAATTAGTTAAATGTGTTAAAACATGAAAATAGAGTATGAACATGTGTTTTGGGTCAAATTTTAGGTTGGTTAATCGCGAAAAATAGTAGCTTCAGGTCCCGTTTCTGCTAACGGGCGCAGCTGCGCTGACGCTGTAGGGCGCAGTTGTGCCCAAAGTGTGTCAGGTGTGACTGCTTTGACCTGTTTTAGTAAAATAGGCATAACTTCTTCATACAAACTCCGATTGAGGTGATTCAAGATGATCCGGAATGAAAACGAATAGACCTACACCTTTTATTCTTAAGTTTTTCAATTTGAAGTTGGGAACAATAGTAAAAATGGTCATCTTTGTGACTAATGTGTATCCAGAGGCAATCGGAGGGCGTCAGACATGCACATACACAAGTATAGTGATGTCGACGATAATAGATGTTGTTCTATGTTATAGAACCTGAATATTATGAAGTATAATGATGCTTAAAATTAATAAATGATATATTAGATAAGTTGAATACGCATACTAAGCACACACAAGAGAGAAAAATTGGGTGTGTGATGAATAAATGTCAAAACGCCGTGATAAGTGATAATAAACGTAAAAAGTGTTTTAAATCAAATGAAATTAATATAATAAGATATTGAATAGTATTAATATAAAACCAATAAGTAGTCCTAGCAAGACTTAAACACTTGAATGAACTTCGAATATGAAATAAAGTGAGATATAAGTTGAAAGTTAACACAATAAAATTGAACATTGTGTAAATATAATAGGAAGGGTTATGAGACGTGGAGTAAAGTTTACATTACAACTACTATGCGTTGCTATGTGACTAATAATTGATGTCCATGGTTATATAATTGTCTAGGGCACGCGAAGTGCAGATAATTGTAAGCTATTAAACTGTTATTGGTAAATAACGATCAAGGCAAGTCTTTCAGTTCCTATTTGCTACGTGAATTTGATTGATTTAAATCTTTATTGCAAAGAGCATGATGTGTTATATATATGTTGAATGTATGAAATGTTAAAGTCAACTTATGACTACATTGATTGAGTAAAGCATGCTGAACTCAATCTTTATACATCTTTATACTTGTTATATGAACTGTAACATGTATGCTATGTTAGTTCAATGTTTATGAGATATATGTTGAACATGCTATTATGTGCTATATGATGCATGAAAACTGTTAGATTTTGCTGGGCTGTCGAGCTCAACCTTGCAAATAATCACTTTTGCAGGTTCAAGATTCAAGGTAAAGTTATGTTTACCTGAAAGACATGAATCAGATGTGATACTTGAAGATTTATACACTTTGGTTGTGTTATTATTATTTGAACCATGTTTAAGGTTCCGAATAATGTATTAATGTTGAATTGTAATATTGTTTTGCAATGTAAACTATTGTAGTATTAAAAATGATTCTGAGATATTTAGATGTAAAGGTTGAAAGTTCTGGGAACGAGAATAGTTTGTAATAGAAAATTTTAATTATTTCGCAAATTTCAATGGTTGTATTATGGTTTAATGATGTAAAAATTAGAGGTTGAATGTATTATTAACGACCGAAGTTGAGAATTAAATTGTATGAATTTTGGGGTCGTTACAGTTGGTATCAAAGTTGTAGGTTATAAACCTTAGGTAGGAGTACCGTAGGCTATAACCTCAGAGAAGGAAGGTGAAGATAATGAAAGAATACGCTCAAATAGAGTTTGAAGGATAAGAAATAATTTAAGAAATTTATATAGAAGGGATTAAAACATGCGTGAGAGGATTCAAAAAAGAATCTCGCAGACTTATATATGAATGTGGGGTTACCTAACTCCAATAATAAGAATGTAATGTGATAATAAATAGACAATGTCTATAAGAAGAGAATGATAAAGAAGTTAAGAATCAAAAGTTTTATTTAAGTATGGTACAATTGTACTCTTTAATGGTTGATGTATGGCATCTGGGCTAAACAATTCCTTCATAGAGCGGAGGTATATACGAACTAGCAACTCGAAACCTAGTTTGTTGGTTGTTTGTGGGAAGCCACTCAGCGTACCATATTAAAACTATTAGAGACTCGATGTGTACCAAATATAGAAAGTGGATACGTATGATGAAAATATAGAACTCAAAGGAAATGTTAAGCAATGTAAATGAAGCTAGAAATTCTTAAAGTAAGAATTGTTATATAAACAAGAAAATTCAAGGAAGAATCTTGAAGAGATATAAAGATAAGAGATGGCAATAGCCAAGAGAGCTCTTGTTGCCTTGAATTCTTCTATAGGTAATCTGTCGATCAATGTAAGCAAGCTTCAAGGTCATCTGGCCTCCGTCCAAATGTCTCTCCAGGCTAATCCCTTGAACCCTCTTTTATTAGCTCAAGAATCGTCAACTATCCAATCTTTATGGAAAGTAATGGCTCTTGAAAAATCTCTCATGCTCCAGAAATCTAGAGCAATTTGGCTAGCCCAGGGAGATAAAAACACTAAATTCTTTGCAACTGTTATTAAGAGTAATTAGAACCTAAATCGGTGCTATTTACCATTCAATCTTACTGGGCTGCCCACTTTATCTTGCCTAAATCGGTAATGCGTTCAATTCAATCTTTAATGTGCATATTCCTTTGGAAGGGCTCCTCTCTTCTGAGGTATGGTTCTAAAGTCGCTTGGAAGGATTTGTCTGCCCCCTATGCGGAGGGAGGCCTTGCTATAAAAAACCTTGCCGATTAGAACTCAGCCCTCATTTTATCCCATTTGCTCAGAGTTATTTCCCCTTCCCCAACTTCATTATGGGCAAAGTGGGTCAAAGCCTCAGTTCTTCCAAAGATTAATTTCTGGCACTGTTCTACTCCTTCGGACTGCTCTTGGATTTGGCGTAAGATTCTTAAACTGCGGCCTTTAGCTTTTAATTTTCTTATCTATAAAGTTGGGAATGGCAATTCCTTTAGGTTATGGCATGACCCATGGTTGAATGGCCAGGCATTAAGCCCTTCTCCGTACTTGCTTTCCAACTCGCGAATCCTAGTAAACGCTCTTGTCTCTTTTGTCATATCATCGGGAGCTTGGACATTACCGGCAAGCAATCATCATGAAGTGCAACAACTCCGAGGCCTTATTACTTCTCTTCCTGCTCCGACTGCTGTCGATGACAAGAACTTATGGGAATCCTGTGAGCTGAAATATGTCAAGGCCTCTCTCATTTGGGAATCTATTCGGCCACGTGCTCTGCTAGTTCCATGGGCTGCTCTGCTATGGCATTCTCTTCACATTCCAAGATTTTCCTTTACTCTCTGGCTTGCTCTTCGGCATAGATTACCCACGAATGACAGATTTTCTAGCTATTCTAGCTTTCGCCAGCTGACTTGCCCCTTCTGTGATTCCCATGTGGAAACTTTCCCTCACTTGTTCTTCAAATGCCCCTATTCTTCCTATGTTCTCTCCACTACTTTAGCAGTGGATGCCTGGACTAATGCTCCTATGAATTGGGACAACCTTGTGGACTACATTATCCAATATTGAGGGAGCAAACTCAGGTCGGATATTCTAAAGCTGGTTCTCTCCACCACAGTATACAAAATCTGGTCAGTCAGGAACTCCATTGTCCATAACAAAACCAAGATGCCTATGGGGGTTCTCTCTAGGGAGATAACCAATGTCATTAAGGCTAGGTTATCTTTTTCCTCTGTTTTTTCTAATAAAGTCCAAAACAGGCCCAACCTCTCGGGGTGGTTGTAGGGTTTGGTTTATTTCATGGGGTGTCGACTGTTCCGCCGCTTCGGCGCTGCCGGGAGAGCAGGTGGCTGGGCTCGTCTCAGTAGCGAATGTTAGCTATTGCTTCGGCTGGGGTTTTTTTTGACAAGATCAGAGTTGGCAGTGTCTCTCCGTTCAGCTTGGTCATTATAGGGGTTGTCCTACGCGCCTTCTGGCAACTAGTTCAATCTAAGCTTCGGGGTCTGCCTAAGGGTTGGGCTGGACAGGTGTTAGGGAGTTCGGCCTCAGGGGTTGTTCGGAGGTAGTGGGTTTCAGTTCTTCTGCTGGGTTCGGCTTGCTGGCTCTAGCAGCATCTTCAGCTCGTTGTTGTCTGCGATGGCAGTTCGGCTTCTCTGGCAGTTCGGTCTCTTCAGCAGTAGGGTTCGGCTCTAGGGATAATGAAGGGCTGGTTCGGTCTCTTGGCACGTTCTCATGGCCCGGCTAGGTGGGTTCGCTGGTTTCGGTTTGGGGCTTGGGGACCCCTCAAGGGATTCGGGGGGGGGGGGGGTTTCGTTTGATAGAGCGCTAGTTGCTGTCTTCCGGTTTCAGGCTTCGGTGCTCCCTCTTCGGTACGGTAGTCCAGTCTTGAGAGGTTCGGGCTTCGGGGCTCCCGAATTTAGAGCTAGGTGGGCGAGTGTTCATTGGTTTCGGCTTCATGGCGCTCGCAGTTCATTTAAAGGTTCAGCATTCATAACTTCAGCTGCTTCGGGTGTTCGGCTGCCGCTTCAGTTTGGATTGGTTCGTCAATTTGTTTCAGTCCGGATTGGTTCGGATGCTGCTTCCTTCCGGATTGATTAACGGTTCGACTTATCGGGTCAGTTGAAGGGCTAGCTTTGTAGCTTGGGTTTGGCTCATTGGTTTAGTCTTGGGAAGCTGGGGGATCTGGGCTGGTAGGTTAGGCTTATATGGTTCGGCCGCTCTGCCCTGCAGTTCCTTCTAGGCTTGGGGATCTTCATTTCAGCCTCTTATGTGCTGACAGCTTCAGTCTGTTAGGCTGCTGCTTCAGTTCGGTTGATTATGTTGTCTTCTGCAGTTCTGTCTTGCAAATGGCAGTTTTGCAGCTTCATTTCGTCACCAGATTGTTTCATTTGGATGCTTAGTTTCAGCTGATTGGTTGTTTAGGCTTCGGCTTGCTTCTTTATGCTTGCAACTCTGTTTTGTAATGTTCATTGTTGCTTTGGCTTGGTTGTTAGTCTTTAGTTGTCCATTCTGGGGGTTGTCCCATGTGGTTCAATCCTAAAACTTCTGGGGTATGCCCTTTGCGATTGTTTTATCTCTTTTTCTTCTCAATATAAAAACAAATTTAGCAAAAAAAAAGAGTAATTGGAACCACAACAAAATTCTTTCTATCTTCAACAACTCGGGTGACTTGATTGAGGACCAGCAAGGTATCCAGCAGGTAGCGGTGGTCTATTACCAGGATCTCTTGGGGTCATCCCCTTCATCCTATCCGGGGCGTGATGATCTTAAAAAATTTATTTCTAAGAGGATCTCTCCATCCCAGGCAACTGCTTTAACCACTCCAATCCTTGATTCTGAAATTAAGGCGGTCCTTCAGTCCATGAAACTGAATAAAAGCCCGGGGCCTGATGGTTTCAATGTTAACTTCTTCCTTCACTGTTGGGATACAATCGGTCGAGACTTCACTGCTGCTGTCCACTCTTTATTCAGAACCGATCTCCTTCCGAGGGGAGTGAATGCTACGGTCATAGCCCTGATCCCGAAGACAAAAAACCCTTCCAATATGGCAGACTTCAGACCTATTTCTTGTTGCAACACAATATACAAATGTATAGCAAAGATTCTTGCTAATAGGCTAAAACTAGTCCTCCCGTCCCTTATAGACCATTCTCAGTCAGCTTTTATCTCGGGTAGAAGTATTAGCGATAATATTCTCCTTGCTCAGGAGCTGTTCAGAAACTATCATCGCCTATCTGGTCCGGCAAGGTGTGCTCTAAAAATTGATATCAGGAAGGCTTTTGACACAGTTGACTGGTGTTTTCTTCTAGACCTACTGAGTTTGCTTCAGTTTCCACCCATTTTTATAAACTGGATTAGAGAGTGCATCACAACGCCAATGTATTCTGTTAAAGTCAATGGCTCCCTTGCTGGCTACTTTAAGGGAGCAAGGGGTCTTCGTCAAGGAAATCCTCTGTCCCCTTATCTGTTTGTTTTAGCCATGGAAGTATTCTCTATGATTCTGAATAAGGAAACTCTCCTGCCTAACTTCAAGTTCCATTGGAAAACAGAACCATGCAACATTACTCATTTATGTTTCGCGGATGATATTATAATGTTCTGCCACGGAGACCTGCCATCTGTTTCCATTATCCACTCGAGCATCCAATCATTCTCAATGTTCTCCGGATTAATCCCCAACGCTCTTAAAAGCCTATGTTTTCTAGCAAATGTCCTAAATGATGTCAAGAAAAGTATAAATCAGCTGCTGGGTATACCGCTTGGAGTTCTTCCAATTAGGTTTCTTGGAGTTCCCCTCATCTCTTCTAAACTTACACACTCCGACTGCCAGCCTCTGATTCACATATTCACCGCGAGAGTCACCTCATGGACTTCCCGCTACCTCTCTTATGCCGGCAGAGTGCAGTTGATAAAATCAGTGCTATTTGTCATTCAATCTTACTGGGCTGCCCACTTTATCTTGCCTAAATCGGTAATGTGTGCAATCCAATCTATATAATGTGCAGATTCCTTTGGAACGGCTCCTCTCTTCTAAGGTATGGTTCTAAAGTCGCTTGGAAGGATTTGTCTACCCCCTATGCGGAGGGTGGCCTTGCTATAAAAAACCTTGCCGATTGGAACTCAGCCCTCATTTTATCCCATTTGCTCAGAGTTATTTCCCCTTCCCCAACTTCATTATGGGAAAAGTGGGTCAAAGCCTCAGTTCTTCCAAAGATTAATTTCTGGCACTGTTCTACTCCATCGGACTGCTCTTGGATTTGGCGTAAGATTCTTAAACTGCGGCCTTTAGCTTTAAATTTTCTTATCTATAAAGTTGGGAATGGAAATTCTTTTAGGTTCTGGCATGACCCGTGGTTGAATGGCCAGGCATTAAGACCTTCTCCATATTTGCTTTCCAACTCACGAATCCCAGTAAACGCACTTGTCTCTTTTGTCATATCATCGGGAGCTTGGGCATTACCGGCAAGCAATCATCATGAAGTGCAACAACTCCGAGGCCTTATTACTTCTCTTCCTGCTCCGATTGCTGCCGATGACAAGATCTTATGGGAATCCTGTGAGCTGAAATATGTCAAGGCCTCTCTCATTTGGGAATCTATTCGGCCACGTGCTCTGCTAGTTCCATGGGCTGCTCTGCTATGGCATTCTCTTCACATTCCAAGATTTTCCTTTACTCTCTGGCTTGCTCTTAGGCATAGATTACCCACGAATGACAGATTTTCTAGCTATTCTAGCTTCCGCCAGCTGACTTGCCCCCTCTGTGATTCCCATGTGGAAACATTCCCTCACTTGTTCTTCGAATGCCCCTATTCTTCCTATGTTCTCTCCACTACTTTAGCAGTGGGTGCCTGGACTAATGCTCCTATGAATTGGGACAACCTTGTGGACTACATTATCCAATATCGAGGGAGCAAACTCAGGTCGGATATTCTAAAGTTGGTTCTCTCCACCATAGTATACAAAATCTAGTCTGTCAGGAACTCCATTATCCATAACAAAACTAAGATGCCTATGGGGGTTCTCTCTAGGGAGATAACCAATGTCATTAAGGCTAGGTTATCTTCTTCCTCTGTTTTTTCTAAAAAAGTCCAAAATAGGCCCAACCTATGGGGGTGGTTGTAGAGTTGGGTTCAGTTCATGGGGTGTCGGCTGTTCCGCCGCTTTGGTGCTGCCGGGAGAACAGGTGACTGGGCTCGTCTCAGTAGCGAATGTTAGCTATTGCTTCGGCTGGGGTTTTTTGGACAAGATCAGAGTCGGCAGTGTCTCTCCGGCACTCGCTCATGTTTATTCAGCTTGGTTATTATAGGGGTTGGCCTACGCGCCTTGTGGCCACTGGTTCAATCTCAGCTTCGGGGTCTTCCTAAGCTTCGGGGTCTGCCTAAGGGTTGGGCAGGACAGGTGTTAGGGAGTTCGGCCTCAGGGGTTGTTTGGAGGTAGTGGGTTTCAGTTCTTCTGCTGGGTTCGGCTTGCTGGCTCTAGCAGCATCTTCAGCTCGTTGCAGTCTGCGATGGCAGTTCGGCTTCTCTGGCAATTCGGTCTCTTCAGCAGTAGGGTTTGTCTCTAGGGACAATGAAGGGCTGGTTCGGTCTCTTGGCTCGTTCTCATGGCCCGGCTTGGGGGGTTTGCTAGTTTCGGTTTTGGGGCTTGGGGACCCCTCAATGGCTTCGGGGGGGGGGGGGTTTCGTTTGATAGAGCGCTGGTTGCTGTCTTCCGGTTTCGGGCTTCGGTGCTCCCTCTTCGGTACAGTAGTCCAGTCTTGAGAGTTTCGGGCTTCGGTGCTCACGGATTTGGAGCTGGGTGGTCGAGTGTTCATTGGTTTCGGCTTCATGGCGCTCGAAGTTCATTCAAGGGTTCAGCATTCACAACTTCGGCTGCTTCGGGTGTTTGGCTGCAGCTTCAGTTCGGATTGGTTCGTCAAGTTGTTTCAGTCCGGATTGGTTAATGAACTGACTTATCGGGTCAGTGAAGGGCTAGTTTTGTAGCTTGGGTTCGGCTCCTTGGTTTAGTCTTGGGAAGCTGGCGGATCTGGGCTGGTAGGTTAGGCTTATATGGTTCGGCCTCTCAGCCCCGCAACTCCTTCTAGGCTTCGGGATCTTCATTTCAGCCTCTTATGTACTGACAGCTTCAGTCTGTTAGGCTGCTGCTTCAGTTCGGTTGATTCTGTTGTCTTCTGCAGTTCTGTCTTGCAAATGGAAGGTTTGCAGCTTCATTTCGTTACCAGATTGTTTCATTTGGATGCTTAGTTTCAGCTGATTGGTTGTTTAGTCTTCGGCTTGCTTCTTTATGCTTGCAGCTCTGTTTTGTAATGTTCATTATTGCTTTGGCTTGGTTGTTAGTCTTTAGTTATTCATTTTGGGGGTTGTCTCATGTGGTTCAATCCTAAAACTTCTGGGGTATGCCCTTTGCGATTGTTTTATCTCTTTTTCTTCTCAATATACAAACAAATTTAGCGAAAAAAAAGGAAAGAAAGCGGATCGTAAAACAAAACGATCACGAGTTAATAAAAGAATTTTAAGGGAGATGATTATAGAATAAGATCACGACGTGATCTATTTAAGTTATAAAAGAAAAATGGTCTGTAAGGTTTGAGTAATTATAGCTTGATGCTATGAAGATGGTGTACTATGAAATTGTACGAGATAAATCACGAGGAGTTATAGATAATGTTATATGAGGAATTCGTATCGAGCAAAGAGCAAGTTAAGAGTAAGATAGAGTTAGGTGGGATTTCAATTGAGGACTCATGTGATGGCTGAGTTTTACAAACCTTTGTATGGGTTGCGCTCAGTTTATCACATTAATAATAACTGGAATGTTTTTTCCCCTAATTTGTTTGTATATTGAGAAGAAAAAGAGATGAAACAATCACAAAGGGCATACCCCAGAAGTATTAGGAGAACCACATGGGACAACCCCCAAAATGGACAACTAAAGACTAACAACCAAGCCAAAGCAACAAGGAACATTACAAAACAGAGCTGCATGCAAAAGAAGCAAGCCGAAGCCTAAACAACCAATCAGCTGAAACTAAGCATCCAAATGAAACAATCTGGTGATGAAATGAAACTGCAAAACTGCCATTTGCAGACAGCACTGCAGAAGACAACAGAATCAACCGAACTGAAGCAGCTGCCGAACAGACTGAAGCTGTCAGCACCTAAGAGGCTGAACTGAAGATCCCGAAGCCTAGAAGGAGCTGCGGGGCAGAGAGGCCGAACCATATAAGCCTAACCTACCAGCCCAGATCCCCCAGCTTCCCAAGGCTAAACCAAGGAGCCGAAACCAAGCTACAAAACTAGCCCTTCACTGACCCCATAAGTCGAAACATTAACCAATCCGGAAGGAGGCAGCATTCGAACCAGTCTGGACTGAAAACAACAACGAACCAATCCGAACTGAGCGCCAGCCGACACCCGAAGCAGCCAAAGATGAGAATGCTGAACCCTTGAATGAACTGCGAGCGCCATGAAGCCGAAACCAATGAACACTCACCCCCCCAGCTCCAAATCCGTGGGCCCCGAAGCCCGAACCTCTCAAGACTGGACTGCCGAACCGAAGAGGGAGCACCGAAGCCCAAAATCGGAAGACAGCAACCAGCGCTCTATCAATCGAAGCTCCCCCCCCCCCCCCCCCCCCCCCCCGAAGCCATTGAGGGGTCCCCAAGCCCCAAAACCAAAACCAGCGAACCCCCCTAGTCGGGCCACGTGACCGTGCCAAGAGACCGAGCCAGCCCGTCATTGACCCTGGAGCCGAACCCTACTACTGAAGAGACCGAACTGCCAGAGAAGTCGAACTACCATCGCAAACAGCAACGAGCTGAATATGCTGCTAGAGCCAGCAAGCCGAACCCTGCAGAAGAACTGAAACCCACAACCTCGAAACTAACCCCTAAGGCAAAACTCCCTAACACCTGACCTGCCCCCAACCCTTAGGCAGACCCAGAAGCTGAGATTGAACCAGTGGCCGAGGGGCGTAGGCCATCCCTATAATGACCAAGCTGAGTAACATGGGCGAGTGCCGGAGAGTCACTGCCAACTCTGATCTTGTCCAAAGAACCCCAGCCGAAGCAATAGCTAACATTCGCTACTGAGACGGGCCCAACCACCTGCTCTCCCGGCAGCACCGAAGCGCGGAACTGCCGACACCCCGTGAAAAAGAACCCAACCCTACAACCACCCCCAGAGGTTGGGCTTATTTTGGACCTTTTTTGAAAAAACAGAGGAAGAAGATAACCTAGCCTTAATGACATTGGTTATCTCCCTAGAGAGAACCCCCATAGGCATCTTCGTTTTGTTATGGACAATGGAGTTCCTGACTGACCAGATTTTGTATACTGTAGTGGAGAGAACCAACTTTAGAATATCTGACCTGAGTTTGCTCCCTCGATATTGGATAATGTAGTCCACAAGGTTGTCCCAATTCATAGGAGCATTAGTCCAGGCACCCACTGCTAAAGTAGAGGAGAGAACATAGGAAGAATAGGGGCATTCGAAGAACAAGTGAGGGAATGTTTCCACATGGGAATCACAGAGGGGGCAAGTCAGCTGGCGGAAGCTGGAATAGCCAGAAAATCTGTCATTCATGGGTAATCATTGCCGAAGAGCAAGCCAGAGAGTAAAGGAAAATCTTGGAACGTGAAGAGAATGCCATAGCAGAGCAGCCCATGGAACTAGCAGAGCACGTGGCCGAATAGATTCCCAAATGAGAGAGGCCTTGACATATTTCAGCTCACAAGATTCCCATAAGATCTTGTCATCGGCAGCAGTCGGCGCAGGAAGGGAAGTAATAAGGCCTCGGAGTTGTTGCACTTCATGATGGTTGCTTGCCGGTAATGCCCAGGCTCCCGAGGAAATGACAAAAGAGACAGGAGCGTTTACTGGGATTCGTGAGTTGGAAAGCAGATACGGAGAAGGGCTTAATGCCTGGCCATTCAACCATGGGTCATGCCAGAACCTAAAAGAATTGTCATTCCCAACTTTATAGATAAGAAAATTTAAAGCTAAAGGCCGCAGTTTAAGAATCTAATGCTAAATCCAAGAGCAGTCCGATGGAGTAGAACAATGCCAGAAATTAATATTTGGAAGAACTGATGCTTTGACCCACTTTGCCAATAAGGAAGTTGGGGAAGGGGAAATAACTCTGAGCAAGGAATTCTCAAATTTGCCGTAAGTTGGACAGAGCTCTTGGGAATGCAGAATGGTTCACTCAATTGCCTCTCTCTATGGCTACTTTTGGGGCTAGAGGTTTCTCAGATCATAACCCTATTATTCTGTCTACAGGTCTCCATTCTCCCAAATCTTTCAAGCCTTTTCAGTTTTTCAACCACCTTATTCTTTTGGATGGCTACGAAGAGGTGGTTTCCCAAGCATGGAATTGCCGTATCATTGGTTCCCCTCTCTTTGTTCTTGCGGAAAAACATCGGAGAACCAAACGAGCCCTCATTGATCTGAATAAGCAACATGGCTCTGATGCTACAATTGTCAAAATGGCTAGACAAGCCCTTCATACTCTTCAAATGACCATTCAACTGTCTAATGCTCCTATATCCCCGGATAATTTGGATCTTCAGAGGAAACTTACCAAGGATTTATGGGATGCGATTACCATTGAAGAGCAATTTTTTCAACAAAAATCCAGAATTCAGTGGCTTTCCTTGGGGGATAAAAACACCAAATACTTTCATGCCAAAACCAAAAGTCGGTGGAATTCAAATAAGATTCTTGCGATCGAGGATAATCAGGGAGTTTTGACTAATGATCCGGAGCAGATTAAGTCCACTGCAGTTGGCTACTTCAAAAATCTTTTGGGCACCAAAAATCTCTCCCCTTATCCAGGTCGGGCTGTCCTAGCCAAGTGATCACCAAGCGTATCAATCCCGCTTTGATTCCCTCTCTTGCAGCTATTGTTACTCCGGAGGAAATTCTTTCTACTCTTAAAGGCATGCAGAGAAACAAAAGTCCTGGTCCTGACGGCTTCAACGTGAACTTCTTTCTTCATTCTTGGGGCACTGTGGGGGCTGATTTTGTCAAAGCCGTTCAATCATTCTTCATCTATGGTCATATGCTTAAAGAATCCAATGCCACTGCTTGTAGCTCTTATTCCTAAAGTCCCAAACCCCTCCTCTATGGCTGACTTCCGGCCAATATCCTACTGCAACTCTATCTATAAATGCATATCCAAAATATTAGCAGCTAGACTTAAAGCCACTCTTCCTGACCTCATCTCCAATTCTCAAGCTGCCTTTATCCCAGGACGTAAAATTGGTGACAACATTCTTTTGGCCCAAGAGCTCTTACGAAACTATCACAGACTTTCTGGCCCCGCTAGATGTGCGGTTAAAATTGATTTGAAGAAAGCCTTCGACTCTGTTCGATGGGAATTCCTATTTGATGCTCTGACTCTTTTTGGCTACCCTACTACTTTCATTCAATGGATCAGAAGTTGCATATCTACGGCAATGTTCTCAGTTAAAGTTAATGGTCAGCTATGTGGCTATTTCCAAGGTAAACAAGGTATTCGCCAAGGCGACCCTCTTTCTCCATACCTGTTTGTTTTAGTCATGGAAGTCCTAGCTCTTCTTCTTGATAAAGCTTCTTCCTCTCCAAACTTTTCATTCCATTGGAGAACAAAGGCATGTAAAATCACAAACCTTTGCTTTGCGGATGACCTCCTTCTCTTTTGTCACGGTGACATGCATTCGGTCAACCTCCTAAAGCATAGCCTTGACTCCTTTACCAGCTTCTCTGGCCTAGCTATAAATCACAGCAAAAGTCAGTGCTTCCTTGCAAACGTCTCTCCTAATCTGGCTGCTAACATTCTTTCATCCCTCAATATAGGTCTGGGCTCTTTGCCTGTCAAATTCTTAGGAGTTCCCCTCATTACTTCAAAGCTATCCTCAGCGGAATGCTTTCCCCTAATTCAAAAGATCATTATGCGAATTCAGTCATGGGCTAACAATTTCCTCTCTTATGCGGGTAGGCTGCAACTCATTAAATCCATTCTATTTGATATTCAATCTTATTGGTCTGCTTATTTTGTTCTTCCCAAATCGGTAATCAAGCAAATTGAACAGCTTCTTTCTAGATTTCTTTGGAAGGGCTCCTCTCTTGATAAATATGGTGCAAAAGTTTCTTGGGCCCGTGTCACTTTGCCCATATCAGAAGGTGGATTAGGTATTAAAAAAGTTGTTGAATGGAACAAAGCACAGATTATGCTACACCTTTGGCAGATTATCAGTTTCAAAAGTTCCTCTTTCTGGGCTCAATGGGTTAACAAAACTCTTCTCTTGAAGCACAACTTTTGGACTACTCCTATTCCATCTAATGCTTCCTGGATTTGGCGCAAAGTTCTGAACCTTAGGAGCTTAGCCATAAATTTTGTTACATATAAAGTAGGAAACGGCCAGAACATCAGCTTATGGCAAGATCCTTGGCTAACCAATCGCCCACTGGCTTGCCACCGCACAAACCTTATTGTCTCAAATTCTGGTTTGTCTTTTACCGCCAAAGTCAGCGACATCATCATGCACTGCTCATGGCAGCCTCCTAGATCAAATTACCATAGCCTTATGCAGATGAAGGAGAAATTACATCACCTACTGTTGCCTTCTCTCGGTCCGGATCAGGTGTGCTGGGCAGGCGTCTCTTCGGTCAAAGCTTCTCATATATGGACATCTATTCGCTGTGAGGGTACCCCTGTCCCTTGGTTCAAACTTATTTGGCACAAACTTATATGGACATCTATTCACCAGCCTCTTGGCTGGTGACATGGCCGCTGGACTCCTGCTGTCTATGTTCTCACGCCCCCGAATCATTCTCGCACCTTTTCTTTGGCCTTCTCTCGGCAGCTGCTTGGATCAGTGCTTGCTGTTCATGGCTGGTTTGGTGTGCCTTTTGACTGGGACCCGCTTATTCACCACATTCAACATTCTCCAATGGACCACATGTCATCTCAGATTATAAAGCTTTGCTTGGCTACTATTATTTATAAAGTATGGAATGAACGCAATAGGCGAGCCCATGGTGAACCCCCTAGTATTGCTACTGCTCTTGTTCAAGACTGTGTTAGGATTGTTAAATGCAAATTGTATTCAGTTAAAGATTTTAGTTCTTATACGCTAAAATATCCAAACCTTAGATGTTGGCAATTATAGTCTTTGGTTTTAGCAAGTGCATCATTGACTTGTCTCTGATGTAGCTGTTCTAGCTCTTTCGCGGGGTATGCCCCTAGATGTGTTTCCTTTTTCTTTTTTTTTTTTATTTAATACTCACAATTTAGCAAAAAAAAATTGGATAAAATGAGGGTTGAGTTCCAATCGACAAGATTTTTTATAGTCAGGCCTCCCTCCGCATATGGGGTAGACTGGTGTCGCGCTATCAATGTATATGTGGCGAAAAGGAGATTCTTTTCTCATGTGTATATTTGATAGTTAGAAACTATTAAGATTAGTCAGGTATTATTAGGATTAGGTGCGGTTCTTAAAACTAATGCATATGGTAAGTTCGTGACTCATAATAATATGGTATATTTTGAACCCCTCAGCGAATGGACGCCTATGGTCTGACTAGGATAAGTTCTTAAACTCATATTATTGTGGCAAGTTCCTGAACTTCCAATGTGCGGCAAGTTTGATGAACTATACTGGTGTATAGATAAGCTATGAATGAAGAATTGAGGATTATGGAAATAGATAAAATTATTAAGCAATGGATCAGTATAGAAAGTGGAGACATAGGTTTTCCAAATCTTCTACCTTTGCTAGATTTTCAAAATTTATTGACTTCGTGCCGATGGTTGTACTTTTGATTTCTGAAAAATGTTGGGTCACACTAGTGAATCAAAGAATTTTTTTAAACAGTGCTATTATTCGCATATTTATGCTGTTTATTTCGGCTAGATAAAAAATGATTTTTAAATTTTCAAAATATATTTTAACTATATGTATCGGGTGATATGATAACGGATGGAGTCATCAATGCAATGGAACCTGGTGTTGGATGTGATCATACGATCGTCAGCCCACTATGGAGAGATGTAGTATGACAACGTCATAATCATGACACCATAAAAAGATTTTTGAGATTTCTTTAAGATATGAGAATATATATATATATATATATATATATATATATATATATATATATATATATATATATATATATATTTCGATTGATGTCTGAATTGTTGTAGAAGTCTATGCTATTTGATTCAGCTAGACGAATATTAAAAGATGTTCATAAAATTCAAGCGTTTCTTGAGAAGTTATGTCAAACCAAATTGTTTTGGTGCGGATTCAGATGTTGAAAAGCTGAGGTGAACAACCCTATAAAAGGGGACATGTTATCGGAGACAATGGTTCCGAAAGTAACGCATATAGTCATTACGATGTTAAGATGTAATACGTTGTGCACGACGTAGGGGTACGATAGGTTGATCACCTAGAGTACTTGCAGAGAGTGTTTTTAGTCTGTGTGATTGCTAAACATTCTGTTAAAGATGGTTTATGGTGGTGAAGCACTGTTAAACTTGGAGAAGAGTTCCAGGTCCGTATAGTCTTATGACTGTTAAAGGTTCTAGTTGAGATACTTAATAACCTAGGGACGTAGTTCAAGGTCTTATGACCCCTCAGCATGATTTGGAATCTTTTAAATTTCTGTTATTCATATCGCTTCCCAATTATTGAGCAATTGTGGAAGATTCTTATTATTCTGAAAGGTGAAAGTTGGAAGGATGAGAAAAAATTAAGTAAAACATAATAATTTTAAGAAAGAAATGAAATTCCAGAAGAAGAGAAAATGTGAAACTCTTAGAAGAGGAAGAGGTGAGGAATATGATGATCTTAGAAAGAACCTTAGAGAAAGAATTTGGTTGCAGAACCTAATGAATAAATAGATATTAACATAAAATCTATTTTGATAAATGGAGTGAATGAAAATTAGTAAGTCAAAAATTTCAAGGACGAAATTCTTAGAAGAAGGGGTGAATGTAATGTCCCGAGAGTTTGAGAATATAGTATGTGGTAATGATCCTTAGGGAAAGGTAATGAACGGGTCAAAGAATATGTAATACTCAAATATAATTAAGTCTAAGTAAATGTTATGAAATAAAACTTACAAGAATTTGTTATGAACAATGGTGTGAGTAAGAAATATAAAACCTATATTAAGGTAATGTGATGAAGTTATTCAACGATAAATTTTGAAAAGAGATTTGGTGAAAACCGAGTAAGGGAGGTTTCGTTGATTCCGAGGACGAAATCCTTATAAGGGGGGAAAGATGTCACAATGAAGGGCTGGTTGGGTCTCTTGGCACGTTCTCATGGCCCGGCTAGGGAGGTTCGCTGGTTTCGGTTTTGGGGCTTGGGAACCCCCAAATGGCTTCGGGGGGGGGGGGGGGGGTTCGTTTAATAGAGCGCTGGTTGCTGTCTTCCGGTTTCGGGCTTCGGCGCTCCCTCTTCGGTACGGTAGTCCAGTCTTGAGAGGTTCGGGCCTCAGGGCTCCCAGGTTTGGAGCTGGGTGGGCGAGTGTTCACTGGTTTATGCTTCATGGCGCTCGCAGTTCATTCAAGGGTTCAGCATTCACAACTTTGGCTGCTTCGAGTTTTCGGCTGCCGCTTCAGTTCAGATTGGTTCGTCAATCTGTTTAAGTGCAGATTGGTTCGGATGCTGCCTCCTTCCGGATTGGCTAACGGTTCGTCTTATCGGGTAAGTGAAGGGCTAGCTTTGTAGCTTGGGTTCGGCTCCTTGGTTTAGTCTTGGGAAGCTGGGGGATCTGGGCTGCAGTTCGGTTGATTTTGTTGTCTTCAGCAGTTATGCTTTGCAAATGGCAGTTTTGCAACTTCATTTCGTCACCAGATTGTTTCATTTGGATGCTTAGTTTCAGTTGATTGGTTGCTCAGGCTTCGGGTTGCTTCTTTATGCTTGCAGTTCTGTTTTGAAATGTTCATTGTTGCTTTGGCTTGGTTGTTAGTCTTTAGTTGTCCATTCTGGGGATTGTCCCAGGTGGTTCAATCCTAAAACTTCTGGGGTATGCCCTTTGCGATTGTTTTATCTCTTTTTCTTCTCAATATACAAACAAATTTAGCGAAAAAAAAATAAGAATTTAATAATTAAAATTCTTATTATAAGATGTTTTGAGTTTGAGTATGTATATATATATATATATATATATATATATATATGTGTGTGTGTATGTGTGTGTGTGTGTGTGTGTGTGTGTGTGTGTGTGCGCGCGCGCTTTATATGTTGAAATATATGATATAGTGTGAAGAGAAATATATATTCATATATTGAGAAAGTGAGGTTTAATAGTTAAGTTAACTATTGAAGAAATTAAATGAATTTTGTAATTAATTTTAAATATTTATTGAATTAAATAAATATTTTAATTAATTTATTTATTGAGATAAATAAATAGTTGATGAATTATGGTGCATTAATTTAGTAACTAAATTGATTAATATAAATTAAATTGAATAATGTTAATTTTATATGAAGGATTTAATTTAAGGAAATAATTAAATTAAATCAATTGCATAATATTTAAGAAAATAATTAAATTAAATAAAATGCTGTTTTGATCTAATTTATTAATTAAATTAGATATGTAAAGATTTATTAAGTATGTTTGTAACACCCCCTTCCCGAAAAGGAAAGGGAGGTCACGCACAAAGCACAACAAACCTCAAAATAAGAAAACAGAGCACTAACAACCTCAAAACATTAATAGTGGTGATCCATTAATAGCGTACTAAATACAATTCTCCAAATAGAGTCAACATAATCAAACTTAAAATTTGAAACAATCTAGATGGTCAAGGGCAACTCTCTCATCACACTAGCTAGCCCTGAATCACCCCTGCAAACCTGCCGGAAGAAAAATACAGCATGAGCCAATTGCCCAGTACGGATACAGATATACAAAAGATATACAACTGATATACGAAAATAACTGAGACAAAATACTGAACAAAGCCTCAAGTGCAAATACGAACGAAAATATAATATCCAAAGATCTTAATGGAATATATTTGAATCAACGTAATGAATATATCTGAATCAATGTAATTGACGAAACAAATAAAAGAATAAAGAAATAACGAACTGAAGTGACTAACTTAATGACTTGAACTGAACAGAAACCAACAAAACTAATCAAATAAAATAATAGGCTGAAACAAATGGCTGGAGTTATTTTATACCGAATGAGCTCAGAAATATACCTTGCCACACATGCAAGTCAAACTAATGCCACACAGGCAAGTCAAATAATGCCACATAGGCAACCAAAATAATGTCACACAGGCACATCAAAACAATGCCACACAGGCAAGTCAAAATATATAATGCCACACAGGCAATCACACATTGGACCGCGAATCCAAATGTATGCAAATCGGATAGGTGTGTTTGGCACAACATCACCAATCCGCAGAACAGAAAACTAGGGTTAACCCATACGCCTCCCACAACAAAACACCAAATGGCCCACTTACTCCGGAGCCCAAAACGGAGACGCCGTGGACTAATCACACCGCCACGGAGAGTGTCATGCCTCTCGTGCCAAGACGACATGCCTGTGGTACCCCCACAGGTGGTTATAGCTCAGGTATACGCTACGGTATATTCTAACAAAAATATCATGTCACAACACATGCGACATAATACCAACAAAAGGGTTCTATATGTACATGTTGAACCAAATCAAATTATAGTCACAAGGTTTCAAAAGGAAGGTAGCAACATGTACTGCTCTATAATTATCGAAATAAATATTAGACATGATAACCTCATTCAAAGAGTACAAATGCGAGTTATATGAATCAACTCCAAAATGAAACTAATATACTTATTTCACAAGAAACAATTATGTGAAATAATAACGAAATTCGAACAAGCGACAAAACGAACAAATCAAATTTAACAAGAGTATCGCAGAAAGAGTACGGAATCCGTACCTGATACTTCCAAACCATTTATAGCACACTCCATAAAATCTTATCCTCAATTGTCAACGATATCAAATATGAAACGTTATTCACCACCTAAACATATTCACCTCAAATTAAATATAATCCGACTCATAAACTCCAAAATAATTTGTTATTCATTCAAGGTACATTTAATCATCACCTTAAATCAATTATTAATATTCCAAAATTTATATTCTAAAAATGACTCGTTAAATTCCTTCTGTTCGAACTAATAATAAAATAAAATTTTATTACAAATCTAACCATTACTAACATAATATTAACTAATTTTATTAAATAATATTTTTATAATATTAACAAATATACGAATTCGATTTGAATTAATATACAAAACTTTCGGTACAATTTCTAAATATAACATAATAATTAGTTATTTATTAAGCTAGTATACTAATCTTATCACCCCACTGCCATTCGAAATTAGATTGCTAAGAAACAAAATATCTAAGCTTACATATTATATTCTAATAAACAAAAATAATATATCTACATATATATATATATATATATATATATATATATATATATATATATATATATAATGATAGTAGTAATAGGCCACCTGACATGTTCATTATATATATACCCACTTCCTATAGCCACCTTAATCAATTTCGGTAATCACTTTGCAAAAGTACTATGCATATAAAATATATTTTTAAACTTTCTTATGAATTAGTGAACTTCCAACAAAATAGATCTAATAGCTTAAAAAAATAATAATAACTTACTAATTGGATATTGCAAAATTTAAAGGTTGATGAATTTCCTTCTCTCTCTTTTTGTGCCGCCATTGCTCTCCCTTCTTTTCTCCCTCTTCGTAGTAGAAGTTGCGCCTTTTTTTCAGTCAGTTATGAGAGGTATGTGAGATAGATTAGGGTTTAAATATTTATTAACCTATCTTATTAACTCTCCTAATTTTAATAGGATTTTAATATTATCCAAATACAAATTAGACCCAATTAGTATAAAAGTCCAAATTAATGTAATCACCTACTTATTATAAGCCACACAAATTAAATACAATTTGATCCAAACATAATAAAAGCCCAATTAAATATGGATTTAAATATTATTTATTTATATTTTTTTTTACCGGGTATTACATCACCTACCCCTTAAAAGGATTCCGTCCCCGGAATCAAAAGAATGAAACGCACCAAATTTTCAAAGAGATGCAGATACTCTGCTCGAATAGACTCCTCCATCTTCCATGTAGCTTCCCGCTCCGAATGATTTTATCAGAAAACTTTAACAAAAGGAATTATCTTCTTCAATTTTAATTTAAACAGTTATTTAATTACCAACTAAAAGAATTTAATTTTTCAAACAAAACAAGGAAGAAAAGAGGGAAACAAAATCATATACCTTTTCCAATTTAAATACAAGTGTATACAATAAAATTAATTAATATTTAATTTTTAAAAATATGGGTTATTACATTTTTCACCCCTTAAAAATAATTCCGTCCTCGGAATTCAAATAAGCTACAAAAAAATAATTTAGTTACGACGTAGCGTCTCCATTTGTAACGATCAACGCGAATAAGTCATCGGTCCACGTAATTATTAGTGTACTTGTAAACGATTCGTCAGCTACCGTGTCAGCCTTGGTAAAGTTGTTCGTGTTTCATCAAATTAGATCCCATGATCCACCGTTGGTGCGGGCCCCCCGTTAATATCTTTGAGTTTCATTCTTGCAAGCGTACGTACTCTTCGGAACATAATTCGAAATCACAAACATTTCTCTTCATCTAAATACGATTCGAATACTCGAAATATTTAAAATTATCTTTAATTCGTAAAACGTTTATATTCCACACATGACAAAGATCTAACAAATTATCTTTATTTAATTTTACATAAATTCACTCAAAACTCTAAAGACATCAGATAACCACAACAACTATGCAAACCATATTACCAACTCTCCCCAAGTCCTCAAGAGCTTCAAAATATCTTATCCTTAATTTGAACTATTCACCAAATAATATTACACCAAAGAATATACTATTAATATCTCTTTATCACCAACTCTCCTAAGTCCTTAAGAGTTTCAAAATATCATAACCTCTAATCAAATTAGTTCTCAAATATTATTACACCAAAAATATACTGCTACTAAGATCTCTCCATCACCATACCAAACTCCAAATCATATATCCTACTATCTGAATAAACAAACGATAGCTTTCAAAATCTCTTAAAGATTCATCACTTAATATCTAATCATTTAATAAATCAATCATTCTTTTAGTGCAAACCTTAACCCAACAAATTCTAAAATCTCCTCATACTATCACTCAAAATTTCATATAAGATAACTCCAATATTCTATTAGGAAATAATCGCAAAATTCATTTACTCCAAAAAATTAATCTAATTACCTCGAATCTTTTTTTTTTTTTTTTTTGCTAAGTTTGTTTTTATATATGAAAGGAAAAGAGATAATACAATTGCTAAGGGCATACCCCAGAAGCTTTGGTATAACCACACGGGACAACCCCCAACGTGGACAACAAAGGCAAAGGCAAATAGCCAAGCTCAAGGAGCAGTACTAAGCAAGACAATAGAAAAAACAATAGAAAAACAAGCATGGGAGCTTAAGCAACTATAGAACCAGGCAGCCAAAAGAATGTGGCCGAAGACCGAGCTGAAGTGGAGCAGGAGCAGAAGAGGATGCTGAGGCATAAGAGACCCAGCCCCGAAGCCAGAAACAGCATCCCCAGCATCCCGAAGACAAGAGGCTGAACCCCGAAGGGCCGAACCATAATAACCGACCCCCGAAGCCGAACCCAGCATCCTCAGCGTCCCGAAGAAACAGAAGCAGTAACTGAACCAAACCGCTAAGGAAGTCGAACTGCCGAACTGCCATGAAAGCCGAACTGCCGAACTGCCATGGAAGCTAAATTTTCCACCCAACCCCGAAGCCGAAACCATCAACCCCCAGCATCCGAAGATAAGAGGCTGAAGCCCGAATGGCCGACCCATAAAAACCGAACCCCGAAGCCAAAGCCAACCGAACCCCGAAGCCAAAACCAACATTCCCAGCGTCCCGAGGACAAGATGCCGAGCCCCGAACCGAACCAGGATGCTAAACCCAGGTGTCTTCCCAGACCTTTAATTGCAAATAGCCGAACCCGATGACGGACTGAAAAACAAGGCAGCATCACAGCAACAGCCAACACAGCAGACCCAAGTCCGTTAAGCCAAACCAGTCATAACATCTGATACGCATTAGATCGTTGTCCTAAGCCAATTACAGTAGTATTGGCAATAGTTGGTAGCTTTGAGGAAGGATGAATTAGTAGATAATCTAGATTTAATTATACTAATTACATCAGTAGCAAGACATCTTGGAGGAATTAGTGTCCCATTGTGAAGCTTTTTGTTTCTTGCTTCCCATATCTTATAGAAGGAAACAGCCAGAGAGAGGCTGAGGATATGTTTTGATAATTTCCTCCCTTGGAAAGAAGAGATAAAGTCAGTGAGTCCAGTCCAGTCCAGGGGTAATGAGAGCCATCCACCCAATTGGAGTGTCGCCTTAATAATGACAGTGGAGTATTCACAGGTGAAGAAAAGATGTGAAAAGGTTTCAGGGTGCTTATTGCAAAGCTGACAGTTGAAGGTCCTTCCTGTATAGGCTCGAGTGATGTCATTAGTTTGGAGCTTTCCATGAAATCCAAGCCAGAGCATGAAAGAGTATCTCGGCACATGCAGTTTATGCCATAGAATTGTGTGCCACTGAACAGCCTGTTTCCTGTTCCTGATGGCTTCCCCAAATATGTCTTGCTTTAATGCAGTTGATATCCATTGAGTCCCAAAGGATACAGTCCATGGATGCAGAAGGGAAGGGAACAGATTGTACTAGATGCCGGAGGAGAATTACCTCATGATGGTTGGACAGGGGAAGGTGCCAGGAGGAAGTATTCATAATGTCCCTGACTGTGGCTAAGATGGTTAGGCCTGAATTTGAGAGCAAGGCACTGCTCGGGTTGATGGCAGAACCATTAAGCCAGGGATCGTACCATAGATTGAAGGTTTCTCCAGAGCCAACAACGTATTCAAGATGCTGAAGAGCAATGGGCCTGAGCTTGAGTAGTTGTCTCCAAATCCATGAACAATCAGTGGGGACTTCTATCTGCCAAACAGATTTCCCAAGAAGAACAGTGGTCTGCACCCACTTAGCCCATAGGGATTTAGTGTTAATCTGCAAAACATGGGTGAGATGTAGTAGAAGAAGGGCTTTATTCCAATCTAGGAGACTTTTAATGCCCAGACCCCCTTCCTCAGTAGGGAGTGAGATATTATGCCATGCAACCTTAGCACCATAGGGAGCAAGGGAGGTTCCCTTCCAGAGGAATCAACAAAGAATAGACTGGATGGCTCTAATGACTGCTTTAGGCAGTAGGAAATGAGTACTCCAATATGACTGTATTGCGAAGAGCACAGATTTTATGAGTTGGACCCTACCAGAATAAGCAAGGGCAGTAGCAGTCCATGAAGAGACTCTTTTTGTGATTGTATGGATAAGGGGAATACAATCCTGGTATGAAAGCTTAGAAGAGATTAGGGGGACACCCAAAAATCTGGTGGGGAAAGTACCAAGAGTGAAGCCCAGGAAAGATAGGATGGAAGCTTTTGTTTCAGGGTCTTCGCAGGCTAGAAAACATTGGCTCTTATGGATATTAGGAATGAGACCGGAGAATAGGGAGAAAGAGTGGATACATAAATGTATTATGGAGATGGTTTGGAGGTTGGCATGACAGAAGATTTTTTTTTTTTTTTGCTAAATTTTGTTTGTATATAATATGCAAAAAAACAAAGGAGATGAGATATGACAGAAGATTAAGATGTCATCAGCGAAAAGGAGATGAGATATGTCGCTGGTTTTGGTGTGCCAGTGGTGAATATACCCAGATTGTTTTGAACCCCAGTTGAGTTTAAGGGAGAACATTTCCATTACTAGCACAAACAAGTAGGGGGAAAGGGGGTCACCTTGCCTTAGGCCTCGAGTACTACCAAAGTAACCAGCAAGGGAACCATTGACCTTGACTGAAAACATAGCAGTGGAAATGCAGGGATAGATCCAGTCTAGAAATTGAGAAGGAAAATGGAATGATTTGAGGGTGCCCATTAGGAAGTCCCAATTTAGCGTGTCAAACGCTTTCCTTAGGTCAATTTTTAAGGCACAGCGAGGAGGACCAGATTTTCGGTGGTAGTTTCGGAATAGCTCCTGGGCAAGGAATATGTTGTCGCTTATGCTTCTTCCTTTGATGAAAGCAGACTGGGCCTTATCAATAATAGAGGGGAGGACCAATTTGAGTCTATCAGCAAGAATTTTTGATATGCACTTGTAGATTGTATTGCAACATGATATTAGTCTGAAATCAGACATGAGAGAGGGATTCGAGCACTTTGGGATAAGAGCAATGGCAGTTGAGTTTACACCTCGAGGCATTCGGCAGGAAGAGAAGAAGAATAGAACGGCTTTTGTGAAGTCTTCACCAACAACGTCCCAGCAGTGAGTGAAAAAATTCACGTTAAAACCATCCGGGCCTGGACTTTTGTTTCGCTTCATACCACTGAGAGCTTTGAATACCTCAGTAGCTGTGATAGGAGCCGAAAGGATGCCAGCTTGAGAGACAGTTATGTGTTTGGTAGGGAGAACTCCATAATCTTCAAACACAGCTGAAGGAGGTAGGTGCTGGTAATTGAACAAATCCTTGAAATAATTCATAGCCACATTTTCAACCTCCTCCTGCCCCTGAACCAGATCGCCGGAAGAGCTATAAATAGAAAGGATTTTGTTTGTGTTCCACCTGCTTTTCACCAGATTGGAGAAAAATTTGGTGTTTCTATCCCCTGTAGCAAGCCAGGTAGCTCTAGATTTCTGGTGGATGAGAGTTTCCTCTAGAGCCAAGGAATTCCAAAGAACCTGAAGGCAGCTCTGCTCCTGGGAGATGAGATCCAGATCAAGTGGCCTGTTGGAGAGCAAGGATTGGAATCTGTGGAGGTTTGAAGTTGCTTCCTTAACAGAAGATGATAGATTTCCAATGGATTTATTGAAGGTAACTAAGGCTCTTTTTGTTCTCTTAAGCTTGGCAGTTAGGATATGAAAGGGGTTACCAAGGTCGGGTTGCATCCAGGCAGAAGACACACATTCATGAAGGCCATCCAAGAGAAACATGTGGTTGAAGAACTGGAAAGGCTTCCTTGACCTTGAAGCCGGAATGCCAAGGTTAAGCATGACAGAAGAGTGGTCAGACATTCCTCTGGGGGCAAAGGTAGCTTGGGCAAGGGGAAATGAGTTGAGCCATGATGCATTTCCCAAAGCTCTATCCAGTTTTTTATGGATTGGATTTTCAATTTGACAGTTCCACCAAGAATAGAAGGGACCAATGCCCCTAATGTCAACCATTTTAAGGTTCTGCATGCACTCTTTGAGATCCTCCATACCAGAGTCCCAATCGGTTTCAGTCCTGTCAGTTTCACTAAGGTTGCTGATAGCATTAAAGTCACCCAGGACACACCAGTTGAGAGGGGAGCTAAGAGAGGATAAATCAGCCCATAAGTTCTTCCTTTCAGATATAGAATTCAAACCATAGATAAAAGAACCCAAAAAAGTACAGTCATTGGCTAAGTGCTTGATGTTGCAATGAATAACTTGGGAGGATACAAAAAGGATATCCACTTGCCAGATATTGGGGTTCCAACCAACCCAAATTCTGCCATTGTGGTGGTAATCATAGTTATAAAACCAAGTCCAGTTCCTACAAATATTATTGGAGATTCTACTAGCTTTATGCTGCTTGACTCTGGTTTCTAACAGACCAATGAGGGAGATACTATTATCTAGGATTAACTGTTTAACATAAGCCTGCTTTGGCTTTTTATTAAGACCTCTAATATTATATGTCGCTAACATTAACATAGAAAAATAAGGGGGTAGTGGTTAGCAGGAGGTTTTTCCCCCATGGCCCTTGCCTTTGTTTCTACGCTTAGCATCTTGAGAAGGGTCCAGCCCAGATCTTTGCTTATGCTTCAGGTCCTTGCCCTCCTTCTCATCAATAGCAATTAGCTTGTTCAATATAGGGCAGTTAATGGGGGGTGAATCCAAGTCAGAGGGAGAGAGAGCATCAGAGACAATAGCATTTGCAATGGGGGAGAAGGAGTTAGGCGAGGCCAAGATAGGAAGAGAAGGAGACGGGTTATTTCCAACTTTGGCACCTTGGGAGACAGTTACCCAGTCATTTGCAGGAGCAGGAGTGGGAAGTAAGGGGCCAGGGGCCGAAGTGCCGTCAGCAGGTTTGGGAGCAGATTCAAGTTGAGCATTTGTTCTGGGCACCCATTTAAAATTGGATTTGGGGCATTTCAAAGGAGAGTGGCCAAAAACTTTGCAGGAGGGGCATGATGGTGGCTTACTCTGGTATTCAACACTAACCGGGACAATAATGTCTTCAGAAGTTTCTTCGTTAAGAACAACAACATTAATAGAGGAAGGAAAGGAGAATGAAACTTGGACTTCAATGCAGACTCTGGCAAAGTGCATTAAGTCATGCTTAGAAGTCATTTCATCTGTAAACAAAGGCCTACCTATGGCACTAGCAAGGTAGCTAATACCCTCATCAGACCAGTAAGAAAGAGGGATTTGGCTAAGCTTTACCCAAATGGGAATTTTGAGCTGATCAGATTTTGAAAATTCAACTCCTTCTTTCCAAGGTTGTAGGACAATCACTTTTGAGGCAAAGTGCCAGGGACCCGAGGCAAGGACATTGTCTCTAGCAGAGACAGATTTGAATTTGAAAATATAGTAGCCTTTGCTATGGAGAAAAACACTTGTGAGACCCAAGTTGCCCCAGAGGCGTTTGGCAATGGGTTCTACAACCTTGAAGGGAATGTTTGAGTGTAAGAAATAACCCACAAGGCTGGAAGACCAGAGCAAATTTCCACGTTTGAGCACATCGGTGGGAGGTTTAACTAGAATCGGACCATCTTCGGTTAAGGGAGGGTGGTAGGAAAGAGAGCGGGTAGGTTTTCCGGAGTTAGGAGAGACAACCTCACACCAGGATTTAGGTGGGCCAGGGTTTAAAAGAGGGTTTTCGCCTTGCTCAACCGGAGATGCAGCAGGTTTAAAAGCAGCTATAGCAGAAGGAATAGGGTCCAGAGATTTGCCAAGGGTAGACTGGCCAGAAACAGAGCAAGGCGCCAGCAGACGCGCAGCAGAGGTTTTTTGAGTACTTCCAATAGGCAGCTTGAGGGCCTGACCAGTATTTGCTAGTGTCCCATCAGAAACAAAAGCGTTGATATCGTTAACAGAGAGTCCATGCGCCAACAAGCATTCCATAAGATCTGCATTTTTCTTTCTTTCAATTAAAACTTCCTCTCGATCCTTTTGAGAGAAGTGTTGCGCAGCTTTGAAGATCTCAGAAACATTAGATGTAAGGGCTTGACCCAAGTTGCTTCCTATCTCATTTGCATGTGAGGTAGAGTCTTCAGAGCTTTGATCAGCAGCAACAGGATTTGGGTCTGATTCTAGCATTGCAAAAGCGTCCACGTTGAGGGATAGGTCAGCGGAGACAGCCATGTCAGCACTGCTGAGCACCAAAGGAGAGGAAAGAGAGGGAGAGTTTGGGTTTGAGACACCAAATTCAGCAAAGAAATCCCTAGAGACAGAGCTCAGGGAGTTTCCAGCAGAGAGATGAGAATGGCTAACCATGGAGTGAGGTGGCAGACGACGGAGGAGAGAAGGCCGGAGGGGAGGGAACGGTAGCAGGAGGATAGAAGAGTAGAAGACCAGAAAGGGTAAACAGGAAATTTTGGTAAGGATGGAGAAGTAGGTGAGGTTGGGCGGGAGAATAAAAAAGGAAAGAAAAAGGAAGTTAACGGTAACGGGGGAGAAAATGGACAGGAGAGGTCGCCTAAAATCCTAGTGAGAAGGGAGAGCAAAATCTAGAGAGAGAAACTCCTCGAATCTTTACAACAACTCAAAATTACAAGAGATCCTTTGTACTTAATAGTTTTCACTTTATCATATTATCCCACCGATTCACATACCTCAAATTATATATAACTTAACAAAAATTAGAGTCTAACCCAAATAAAATCCTCAATTCCAAAATCATAATAATTTGTAATTACCTGTAATAACTCTTAACAAATAATTCTCCAATATCAAAATTTACTGATACAAATGCTCATATCATAATTGTATAATCATTTATCATATTATCTCATCAATACACATACCTCAAATTATCCACAACTTAACAAAACTAAATCATCACCCAAATCAAATCCTTAATTCTAAGATCATGATAGATTATTACCCAAAAGCACTATAAAAAAAATCTCCAGAAGCAAATTCTCGTTGATAAAAATAATCATATCATAATTGCATCTCATATATGATCATTTATTAACTGTACAAGGTATAACTTTATTCTCTTTAATGATCCAATCATAATCTTTAACTAATATTATTGCTCCAACGCATAACCATAATAATCTTAACAAATTATCTTACCTTTCTCAGATCAACTACAACTAAAAGAGCATGACACTACATCAAAATAAAGACCAACCAAACAGAGAACAAAATTGAATCAAACTCCTACGTCTACCAAATGCTTTACCCACAACTCACAGGTCAAACCTAAATAAGTTTTCTACAAGAAAGAACCTGGCTCTGATACCATCTCTGTAACACCCCCTTCCCGAAAAGGAAAGGGAGGTCACGCACAAAGCACAACAAACCTCAAAATAAGAAAACAGAGCACTAACAACCTCAAAACATTAATAGTGGTGATCCATTAATAGCGTACTAAATACAATTCTCCAAATAGAGTCAACATAATCAAACTTAAAATTTGAAACAACCTAGATGGTCAAGGGCAACTCTCTCATCACACTAGCTAGCCCTGAATCACCCCTGCAAACCTGCCGGAAGAAAAATACAGCATGAGCCAATTGCCCAGTATGGATACAGATATACAAAAGATATACAAATTATATACGAAAATAACTGAGACAAAATACTGAACAAAGCCTCAAGTGCAAATACGAACGAAAATATAATATCCAAAGATCTTAATGGAATATATTTGAATCAACGTAATGAATATATCTGAATCAATGTAATTGACGAAACAAATAATAGAATAAAGAAATAACGAACTGAAGTGACTAACTTAATGACTTGAACTGAACAGAAACCAACAAAACTAATCAAATAAAATAATAGGCTGAAACAAATGGCTGGAGTTATTTTATACCGAATGAGCTCAGAAATATACCTTGCCACACAGGCAAGTCAAACTAATGCCACACAGGCAAGTCAAATAATGCCACATAGGCAACCAAAATAATGCCACACAGGCAGATCAAAACAATGCCACACAGGCAAGTCAAAATATATAATGCCACACAGGCAATCACACATTGGACCGCGAATCCAAATGTATGCAAATCGGATAGGTGTGTTTGGCACAACATCACCAATCTGCAGAACAGAAAACTAGGGTTAACCCATACGCCTCCCACAACAAAACACCAAATGGCCCACTTACTCCGGAGCCCAAAACGGAGACGCCGTGGACTAATCACACCGCCACGGAGAGTGTCATGCCTCTCGTGCCAAGACGACATGCCTGTGGTACCCCCACAGGTGGTTATAGCTCAGGTATACGATATGGTATATTCTAACAAAAATATCATGTCACAACACATGCGACATAATACCAACAAAAGCGTTCTATATGTACATGTTGAACCAAATCAAATTATAGTCACAAGGTTTCAAAAGGAAGGTAGCAACATGTACTGCTCTATAATTATCGAAATAAATATTAGACATGATAACCTCATTCAAAGAGTACAAATGCGAGTTATATGAATCAACTCCAAAATGAAACTAATATACTTATTTCACAAGAAACAATTATGTGAAATAATAACGAAATTCGAACAAGCGACAAAACGAACAAATCAAATTTAACAAGAGTATCGCAGAAAGAGTACGGAATCCGTACCTGATACTTCCAAACCATTTATAGCACACTCCATAAAATCTTATCCTCAATTGTCAACGATATCAAATACGAAACGTTATTCACCACCTAAACATATTCACCTCAAATTAAATATAATCCAACTCATAAACTCCAAAATAATTTGTTATTCATTCAAGGTACATTTAATCATCACCTTAAATCAATTATTAATATTCCAAAATTTATATTCTAAAAATGACTCGTTAAATTCCTTCTGTTCGAACTAATAATAAAATAAAATTTTATTACAAATCTAACCATTACTAACATAATATTAACTAATTTTATTAAATAATATTTTTTATAATATTAACAAATATACGAATTCGATTTGAATTAATATACAAAACTTTCGGTACAATTTCTAAATATAACATAATAATTAGTTATTTATTAAGCTAGTATACTAATCTTATCACCCCACTGCCATTCGAAATTAGATTGCTAAGAAACAAAATATCTAAGCTTACATATTATATTCTAATAAACAAAAACAATATATCTACATATATATATATATATATATATATATATATATATATATATATATATATATATATATATATATATATATATATAATGATAGTAGTAATAGGCCACCTGACATGTTCATTATATATATACCCACTTCCTATAGCCACCTTAATCAATTTCGGTAATCACTTTGCAAAAGTACTATGCATATAAAATATATTTTTAAACTTTCTTATGAATTAGTGAACTTCCAACAAAATAGATCTAATAGCTTAAAAAAATAATAATAACTTACTAATTGGATATTGCAAAATTTAAAGGTTGATGAATTTCCTTCTCTTTTTTTTTTGCCGCCATTGCTCTCCCTTCTTTTCTCCCTCTTCGTAGTAGAAGTTGCGCCTTTTTTTCAGTCAGTTATGAGAGGTATGTGAGATAGATTAGGGTTTAAATATTTATTAACCTATCTTATTAACTCTCCTAATTTTAATAGGATTTTAATATTATCCAAATACAAATTAGACCCAATTAGTATAAAAGTCCAAATTAATGTAATCACCTACTTATTATAAGCCACACAAATTAAATACAATTTGATCCAAACATAATAAAAGCCCAATTAAATATGGATTTAAATATTATTTATTTATATTTTTTTTACCGGGTATTACAATGTTACAATGGGATTTATAATTATTATAATTATTATTGCAAGTTATTTAAATGTTACATGTGTGACAAGTGAAACTATATAATAAAAGAATAAAAATAATCTAGTTTGGTGGGTTTGTGGTAGCCAAACAAGGCCCTGTGGCCTTTGGCTTATTCAACTAACGCCTTTTTATTATTTTCTAACGGAAGAGTATGTGGGGGAGTGCCAGTTTATTTCTTCGCGTCTTATTTTCTATGGCCAAAATAGCAGAGGGTTAGAGAGAGATTGGTAGTGAAGAGAGAAAAACACAGAGAGAATTGCTAAGAGATGTAGGGTTTTGCTGTGTAAGAAATTGAAGCCACTATATATCAATTGCTTCAATAAACAAGGATTAAACTATATCGTAGTTCTAATTTTTATGTTCGTATTCTCTATGAAAATTTTCTGTAAACTAGTAAGTCACGTTGGATGATTGTATATATGTGTACATATAGTTTGGTAGAATCTGTTAGTCA
This sequence comes from Panax japonicus, assembly GCA_020205505.1. Lineage (NCBI taxonomy): Eukaryota > Viridiplantae > Streptophyta > Magnoliopsida > Apiales > Araliaceae > Panax > Panax japonicus. The sequence goes on along the minus strand of CM035108.1, from coordinate 20,052,590 downwards.
CCATATTTGAGTGTTATTGGAATAATCAAACACGTAAAATTGGATTCTAGGTGGGAATTTAAAATAACAGTGATATGTTCATATGATATGGCAATAGAAAGTACGAAATTTGATGCTCTATACTTGTTATAATCTGTAAATTGATGTTGAATTATGTTAGTATGTTAAGAAACGAAAAACGGCGTAGTTTAAATCGTGTTAATTGGTTAAGAAACGAAGTCGTGTTGATCGAATTCGCTAAATGTGTTAAAACATGAAAATAGAGTATGAACATGTGTTTTGGGTCAAATTTTAGGTTGGTTAATGTTTTTATAAATTGTTAGAATTCTAGTATGTTGTATTTCTATGAATTATGAATCCATAGAATCAAAACGGACTAATTTGGATGTGTATAACTCAAGTTATGAAGATTAGTAGGAGAAAAGGGTCAAATATCACGAAGAACAGTAGCTTCAGGTCTCGTTTCTGCTAACGGGCGCAGTTGCGCTGTGCCCTAAGTCATTTGGGGCGCAGCTGCACTGTGCCCAAGGCTTAATTGGGCGCAACTGCGCCCAAAGTGTGTCAGGTGTGACTGCTTTGACCCGTTTTAGTAAAATAGGCATAACGTCTTCATACGAACTCCGATTGAGGTGATTCAAGATGATCCGGAACGAGGACGAATAGACCTACAACTTTTATTCTTTAAGGTTTTCAATTTGTGGTCGGAAACAGTAGTCAAAGTGGTCATCTTTGTGACTGATGCGTTTTCAGAGGCAATCGGAGGGCGTCAGACATGCATATACACAAGTATAGTGATCTCTACGATAATAGATGTTGTTATAAGTTATAGAACCTGAATATTATGAAGTATAATGAGGCTTAACATTAATAAATGATAAATTAGATAAGTTAAATACGCATACTAAACACACACAAGAGAGACAAATTGGGCGTGTGACGAATAAACGTCGAAACACCGTGATAAGTGATAATGAACGTAAAAAGTGTTTTAAATCAAATGAAATGAATATAATAAGATATTGAATAGTATTAATATAAAACCAATAAGTAGTACTAGCAAGACTTAAACACTTGAATGAACTTCGAATATGAAATAAAGTGAGATATATGTTGAAAGTTGACACAATAAAATTGAACATTGTGTATATATAATAGGAAAGTTTATGAGACGTAGAGTAAAGTTTACATTACAACTACTATGCGTTGCTATGTGACTAATAGTTGATGTGCATGGTTATATAATTGTCTAGGCACGTGAACTGCAGATAACTGCAAACTGTTTACCTGTTATTGGTAAACAACGATCAAGGCAAGTCTTTCAGTTCCTATTTGCTATGTGAATTTGATTGATTTAAATCTTTATTGCAAAGAGCATGATGTGTTATATATATGTTGAATATATGAAATGTTAAAGTCAACTTATGACTACATTGATTGAGCATGCTGAACTCAATCTTTATACATCTTTATACTTGTTATATGAACTGTAACATGTATGTTATGTTAGGTCAATGTTTATGAGATATATGTTGAGCATGCTATTATGTGTTATGTGATGCATGAAAACTGTTAGATTTTGCTGGGCTGTCGAGTTCAACCTTGCAAATAACTACTTTTGCAGGTTCAAGATTAAAGGTAAAGTTATGTGTTACTTGAAAGATATGAATCAGATGTGATACTTGAATATTTATACACTTTGGTTGTATTATTATTATTTGAACCTTGTTTAAGGTTCAGAATAATGTATTAATGTTGAATTGTAATATTGTTTTGCAATGTAAACTATTGTAGTATTAAAAATGATTCTGAGATATTTAGATGTAAAGGTTGAAAGTTCTAGGAACAAGAATAGTTTGTAATAGAAAATTTTAATTGTAATAGAAAATTTTAATTATTCCGCAAATTTCAATGGTTGTATTATGGTTTAATGATGTAAAAATTAGAGGTTAAATGTATTATTAACGACAGAAGTCGAGAATTAAATTGTATGAATTTTGGGGTCGTTACAATTAATCAATACACAATGTTCAATTTGATTGTGTTAACTTTAGACTTATAACTCACTATATTTCTTCTTAGTCAAACTCGAAGTTCATTCAAGTGCTTCAATCTTGCTAGGACTACTTATTGGTTTTATATTAAATCCATTCCATATCTTATAATATTCATTTCAATTGAATTGAAACACTTTTTAAGTTCATTAACACTTGGCACGATGTTTCGACGTTCATTCGCCACACGCCCGATTCGTCTCTCTTGTGTGTGCTTAGTATGCATATACAACTTATCTAATACATCATTTATTAATGTTAAGCATCATTATATTTACTAATATTCATATTTTATAACTTAGGACAACATATTTTACCGTCAGGAGCACTACATTTGCATATGTGCATTCCTGACGCCCTCCGATTGCCTCTTAATACATATTAGTCCCACAAATGACCATTTTGACCCCTGTTCCCGACCTCAAATTTAAAAACTTAAAGAAAGAAAGTTGTAGGTTTATTCGTCCTCATTCCGGATCATCTTGAATTACCTCAATCGGAGTTCGTATGAAAATGTTATGGCCATTTTACTAAAGGAGGTCAAAACTGTCCGGCCCAGACTACTATTCCAGCACTGGGGCGCGAGAACTAAGTCAGACAGTGGCGTTGGGGCGCGAAGTTCTGGGCTATTTTTGGCGCTAAGGCGCGAAAATCAGAGTTGGGGCGCCAAAACTTGCAGAACCCAACCACGAAGAATAGAATAACTAAATTCTGGACTAATTAATACTTCTAACATCTAAATTAAGACGTAAAATTTATATAGATTACTCATAAATACTTGTCATACATATACCAATTTAAAGCAATTAAACAACAATTTCAGAAAATTTAAATCCTTGAAATCATAGTTTAAAACCCAACTCCATTGTTGACGTTGTTTTACAAGGTTAACCACTGTAAACCACAATTATCCAGCGAATTCATTCCTTTGAACTACGTTCTCATTAAGTCCTTACCCAATTAACATACATAAGGTTGAATTTCACAATTAGCATACATAATTTTGTTATCCTACAAAACATGTTCATACATGAATGTTTACTATAAAAACAATTTCCTTTCTTTTTGAACGTAATCTAGCATACAACACCTATATACATATAGACATGCTAGTGATAACAATTACAATTACACATATTATCATAACCAATTATAAAACACAGTTTACAGACAATTTTGTAAAACTTTATACACAGTGAGTGCACTTCAAGAACACAAAGAACGTAAAACATATCAAGTTATATAGTATTAAGATTCTAGGAAAAATACTTTTTTGTTGCTTAAGAAGATACTTGTTAAACCCTTAGAAAAGATTGAAGAACTTAGTATTTCTCTAGAATCTTAGCATTTTCTCTCTCAACTTTCTCTGACAATTCTCTCTAAAACCCTCTGTAACTTTTTATCTTTTCTTTTCTCAGTATAAGAGTTAAGCTACTAAGCGTAAACTAACTGATAGGCTAGCCAACGTAAAATAATAATAATAATATGCCTACTAATGACCTTATTAAAAATAGTAGTTACCAAACATATAACGTATAGATTATAATTATATTTTATTTATTTAGTTTATTATAATTCAAAATTCAAAATAAAACCAAAAGCCATAAGGCTTTGTTTGGCAAAACTCTTTAAAAACTAAAGACTTAATATATTTATGCCTTGTTTGGCAAAACTAAATTAAACTCCTTTAATTTATTTTAATAACTCCTTTATAATATAGTTATTTATCACACTTTATTTAATTAAGTTTTCATACTTAATTTAATTAATTCTAATAACAATTTATTGAATAAATTATTTTATCATTATAAACTCTTTAACTTAATTATTAAATTAAATTAGAACATTATCTCACAATAATTAATTTCCTTAACCCATTAATTATTTATCAAATCAAATCAAATTAAACAAATATTTATTCAACAATACACACATCCATTAAATATTTATATAATTCAATAAATATTTATAATTATAATTAAAATTATGGATTGTTACATTAATCACGTCGTAATAAGAATTTCAATTATTAAATTCTTATTTTAATAACTTAAGAAAATTTGGGTTGTCACATCCTTCCCTCCTTATAAGGATTCCGTCCTCGAAATCAACGAAACCTCCCTTACTCGGTTTTCACAAAATCTCTTTTAAAAAATTTATCGTTGAATATCATCAACACATTACCTCAATATAGATTTTATATTTCCTACTGCATTCATTACTTTAACAAATTCTATATTTTATTTCATAACTTTCACTTGAACTCAATTATATTTTGAGTATTATATACTCTTTAACCCATTCATTTCCTTTGCTAAGGATCACTATCATAAACACTCGGGATATTACATTCACCCATTCTTCTAAGAATTTCATCATCGAAATTTTATCTATTAATCTTTATTCATTCAATCTATCAAAATAGATTTTACGTTAATACTTTATTCATTCATTGGGTTCTACAACCAAGTTCTTTCTCTAAGGATCTTTCTAAGATCATCATAATCATCACATCTTCCTCTTCTAAGAGTTTCACATTTCTCTTCTTTCTGGAGTTGAATTCTTTCTTGAAATTATTATGTTTTGCATAATTTTCTCATCCTTTCCACTTTCACCTTTCAGAATAATAAGAATCTTCCACAATTGCTCAATAATTGGGAAGCGATATGAATAACTGGAATTTCAAAGATTCCAAATCATGTTGAGGGTCATAAAACCTTGAACTATGTCCATGGTTATAAGCACTCTTTCAACTTAAACCTTAACAATCATTAGACTATAAGGACTCCCGTACTTGGGGTGTTAAGCCCTTCATACGATGTATTGTGCACAAACATTTAAACGCTATGCGTATGTGTAAGACCCCAACTTTTATGAATAAAGATGATTTTTTTATAAATATAATTTTTAAATATTAAGGTGTGAATTTGAAATAATGTTATAATTGTGGGTAATATTTATAAATTTTGCAAAGTACGCAAGTTGTTCGATTGGTCGGGGAATATTCATTTTAACAGGGAATATTCGTACGACGACACAATCATTGGTGGACCCCATAACAGAATTATTGTCGGATTGAGAAAACGACAAAAATATTTTATGAAAATAACGGCGGAAGTTTTACCGTTAACTGTTGAAACACCCGGTGTTAAAAGTACAGTAATACGCGTGGTTGCATAGTAGCACACAGTTTTGATTATTGATGCTTACGTGAGAAGTCACTCAGTTTTGTTCAATTATTGCTATAGTAATTATTGTATAGTATCTCACGTTATTTGATTCAATTATTGTCGATATTTTATATATTATTAAATCAATAATTGAGACGACGAAGTTATTAATATTATTATTTGCAATATTAACGATGTCTAAAAGTTCTTCCAAGGAGAGGTTTGGTCACCTAATTGCGCGCCAATAGGGAGAAATTCTTATTAGAAAGCCCCCTCTTTCCTGGGAACGACCTAGTCGATTAATATTGTGAATTATAATAATGATGATAAATGTTGTTAAAAATATTGAAAGGATTTTTATGGAGTAGTTGTTGTAATTTTGTGTATTATTTGGATCCCCACTTACCCATTATTAAAATAGTCAGAAGAAAGTTATCTCGGTTTATATATATATATATATATATTTGATAGTTTTTTTTGGTGGAGGGAGTAGTTACAGGATGGTGTACTATAGGTATTATTTATATATATGTATATGTAATGTTTGAAAATTGGCAGGTAGTATCATGGGGGTAATGACCCGTGAGTTTATAAATATAGAATATATAATATAAATATATTATATTATATTTTATTTAAAAGATTTTGTTTTATTAGAATATTTTATTAATACTGCATAGTAAATCAGTATGGACCGTTAGATTAAAAGTAAATTAATCTGGACCGTTCATGATTTAGTTATGAGCCTTGTATGGCCTGGGTATTAAAGTTAAACTAGACTGAAGGTTAAACTGGAATTATTAAAAGAAAATTAATGGAAATATAATAGATGATTGATAATAATCATTGTGAGATAAAAGTGTGATAGGCAATAATGGGTTGAGATTACCCAACTATTGTATATTTTGCCCAAATAAAATGTTATGTGGACTAACCCAATGTACATGGGATATAAGATTATATATTAAAGTATATAAGTATACTTCCTACATATGAGTAGGTACATATATATATATGTGTACATATGTGCCCATAATTTAATTTAATGTAGTAATGTTAAATCATTATAATTGATTTAATAAGGCCAAAAGGAATTAACTATAGTAGAATGGGGACCATTTTACTAAGAAGTAATGAAGAAATAGAGCTTGTCCCATTTTCTGTGTTCCAAAACTTTTAGCCGTGATAGGCCATTGGCCAATACTATTTCATGGTTGCTGAGAAAATGCTAGAGGCTAGATAGAACTGATGATGGCTAGAAGAATGGAGAGGAGGGAGCATGTAATTACTTTTCACCAAATTCTCTTTGTCCAACATCTTCTTCTTCTTCTTGCTAGTTAAAAATGTTGGAAAAAACTGAATTCTAGAGCAATTAGAGGATTGAAGTGCTATAGTTAGCAAATTCAAGCATTAAGAAATTAACATTTCTATTATATATGTTCTTGAATTCAAAGTTCTTCAATTACTAGAAAAGTATAATGAAATACTTACTTTTGAGTCACAAAATTGATGGCTAAGAATTGTTGTAATCCATGAATTGTTGGGAGATATTGATAATACAGTCAAATACAAAAACAACAGAAGTTAAACGAACCAATTTGGTTTAGAAACGAATCAGTAGTGATGGAATTAGCTAAACTAGTCAAAACATGAAAACTTATTATGAATATGAGTTTTGGATTAATATTTTGGTTAGTTAATGTTTATGTTAATTTTTGATTCTTTGGTATGTTGTAATTTTATGTGTTACAAATCCATAGAATCAAAAACGAACTAATTTGGAAAAGTATAACTCGCGTTAGGTCGATCGAAAGGTGAAATGGTATGCAAAATCGCGAAGATCGGAGTCTAGTAACACATTTGAATTCTGCATCATGGGGCACAGTTACGCTGCCCCGAAGGTCATTTTGGGGCGCAGCTGCGCCAGAACTGTGTTAGACAAAAACTATTTTGATCTGCTGTAGTAAATTAGGCATTACTTCTTTATACGAACTCCGATTGAGGCGATTTAGGATTATTCAGAAAGATAAAAAGTATACCTACAACTTTCATTCTTTAAGTGTTTCGATTTGAAGTTGTTAAGTGGGGTGAAAATGTCCATCTTTGTGACTGCTACGTATTCGAAGGAAATCGGAGGGCGTCAGACATGCACATACACAATTGTTGTGCTCCCGACGATAAAATATGTTATTCTAAGTTATAAAACATAAAAATACATGATGATAGACATGACATATAACTAAGATTACCTTACTCATAATGGATTGCTTTAGCATGATTTAGTATAAGACACTTGAAGTTTTAAAAATAAATTTAACGAACCTCGGGTTAGTTAAGTTTTGTCTTTGTAGTGTCAGTCATGCGAGCATACGCGTTATAGGTGTAACATCTTTACGTGATGAAATGGTTAATGTAGTTCATTACTGTGACGAATGACTTGTTTGAGTTGTGATTATGGGGACAGAATCCTTATAAGGAAGGAAAGATGTAACAATCCAAAATTTTAAATTATAATTTCAAATATTTATTGAATTATATAAATATCTAATTGATGTGTTTATTATTGAATAAATATTTGTTTAATTTGAATTGATTGGATTATTTATTTGTGAAGGAAAATAATTATGAGATAATGTTCTAATTTAAATTAATAATTAAGTTAGAGAGTTGATAGGGATTAAATGAATTATTATAATGTTTTTAATTTAATTTGGTGATAAAAGTGTGACAATAAACTATGTTATAAATGAGTTATTAAAATAAATTAAAGGAGTTTAATTTAGTTTTGCCAAACAAGGCTTAAAGATATTAAGTCTTTATTTCTATTAGTGTTTGCCAAACATAGCCTTATGACTTTTAAATTTTGAATTTTAATTATAATAAATAATATAAATAAAATAAATAAAATTTAAATAATATATATTAAATTATGGTAACTGATAATTTAATTGTCATTAATTAGTAAAACATCGATTTTAGAAGTTGGGTTTGTGTGTTGGCCGGAGTTGTATTTTATTTTATGTGAAAAACATAACCTCCAGACATCAATTATTATCGAAATAAATGTTGATTTTCACTAACACTAACAATCCCAACACAATGGAACTATTTTTCTCAAAAATTTCATTTTTAAAATTTCAAAGTTTGACTTTTTGGACCAAAAAGTCAACCCCGACAAATTTTGTGTTTATAGTTTATTTCTACTAATTTCATCATTCTGGACTCAAATATCAAATCCGCGTCTCCAAATTCAACTCCGAACTCAAATTTGATTATTAATAACATTCATCATTAATATTATAACTCACAATATTTAACAACCAGGTCGTTCCTAGGAAAGAGGGGGCTTTTCGATAAGAATTTCTCCTTATTGGCGCGCAATTAGGTGACCAAACCTCTCCTTGACAGAACTTCTAGACATTGTTAATATTGTAAATAATAATATGAATAACTTTGTCGTCTCAATTGTTGATTTAATAAAATATAAAATATTATACAGATGATACTATGACAATAATTGAATCAATACTATGAGAGATGATGCAGCAATTATTGTAGCAATAATTGAGTATAACTGAGTGACTTCTCACATAAGCATCAATAATCAATATTGTGTGCTACTATGCAACCACGCGTATTACTATACTTTTATCAATTTAACCATCTACTAAATAGAATAATAATTATAAAAATTATATACTTTCATTTCGTAAAATTCGGGGTCTTACATAGGATGCTCGACTTAACCCAAGGGACGTATATTCATTTGATGCTAAAGTCGTTTAGCATGGAAAACTCCAAGAGATATCTCATGTTTGTAACGTCCACAAATTTTAAACTCCTTATTAATTAAAATGTGATTTAATTGTAACGAGTTAGTTTTGTGAGTTTATTTTAACCTTAAGTGGTTATATGAATTTACGAAATGATTAAAGGGAGTCACTAATAGTTGATTTGAATTAGTGGACTAACCCTAAGATTCTAATATCAAAGACTTGATAAGAGTATTAATTAAATATTCAAGTTATTTGAATATAGTAGCAAGAGTTGAATGTATTGATTAATTTCATTTATGAGTAATTAATTGATAATGTGTTAATTAATAATTAATATGAATAAATAATAATTAATGTGTAATAGATTAATAGTTTATAAAATAATTATATGTTTACTTGATTTATGTGTGGAATATAGTAAACCTTTATTATATGGTAGTTAACTATATATTTTATATAGTACAAGGTGATACATTAATATGTCTATATATTAGAGTTATTTGCATTCATGTGAGTTGCATAATAATATTGTTATATGTATGTGCACTACTAGATACCTTGTAATTGGGAAATACATTGTATGCCCTTTTAAATTATTATACCCTATGTTATATGAAATAAATTGTGTAGACATATTTTATAACCAAAGTTTGTATTATGTGCATATTTAATATAAGCCAAATGTTGCATTTCATTGTTTGCAAAATGCCGATGATTTCTCTTATCCCATAATAAGAGTCCCATTTCTTTCTTATACGCGAACAAGCAAACAAGCCTAGCCTAGCCTAGCTTCATCTCAAATTCATCAAACATAGAGCAATTAGTGGATGGGGAGTGGGATTCATGAGTGGAATCACTAACTCTCACCAACTCTCTCTTAACCTTTTTGCATTCTTGAAAGCCAATGGTTTGATTTGTGAGGTAATGACATTATCTAGATAATCAATCTCCTATAAATAATACCTTCATCTTCCTTGTTGCAATTTGCTGAGAATTAGTTTATATAGAGTGAGTATAGAGCAGCTGAGTTGAGTCACAAAGGTAGAACTTCCATTTCCATTCATAATTTTAGTAAATTGTTTCATGGATTGATTCTTTGAATTAAGCATGTATTGGTTGCTAGTTGATTTGAGTTATGTTTCTTAGTGTTATACATACTTATAAGTGTGTTGGGTTATGTTAGAAGCAATTGTTATAAGGAATTGGTATGGTGGGTTGCTAAACTGCATAACAGAGTCTGCTTACTGTCTCTGATGCAGGCACGACGCAGCTGCGCCCTATTTGTACTAGGGTGTAGCACAGCTGCGCCGTAACCCAAATTCAGTTTTGTCTCAGGAATGGCATAGCTGCGCCCTAATTGTACTAGGGTGCAGTGTAGTTGTGCGCCAGTCCTGCACCAGCCTTGATGTTTTCTGTTTTGTTTATGTTTCATGCTAACTTGTTAGTACATGGTAAAGCAAGCTTGTAAACTATTTTAACATGCACACGTAAGCACATGCATGTAGTATGAACAAGTATAGCAATGATGGACACAATACTTGTGGTCTTGAAATGAGGTTTGTGATTTTAAAAGTGAACTTTGTCACGAACACATCATTTGAGCATTTTGACTTTATGAACATGATAATATGGTTTATATTGACATGAAATGCAAGACTAAAGTGATCGAACACACTAGCATACACGATTGAAAGATTAGACTATCTCAAAGATAAGAAACTTATGACTTTTCAAAGTGAACTTGACCAAGACTTTTATCTACTAAGTTCTGACCATTTGAGCATGCATGTGGCTTTAATATATGTTGTAAATGCATAAGAGTCACATGTTAAGATGCCTTGTATATGCTAAGTTGATTTAGTGTTAAATTCAAAGAAAGTTAGAATGAGGAAGCCAATGTCATCAAGTAATTAGTAAAGTATGTTTTTTTTGCTAAATTTAAACTGAAATAAAAGAAAGAATAAGTACAAAGTAAATGGGTCAAACCCAAACAGTATACCATAGCCATCATAGGACAGGCCCTATGATGGTTGTAGTAAACCAAGCTATAACCAAGCGAAACAAGGAATCAACAGGGAACAGAGCAACAACTATATAAAACAGCAACTTGCTAGAGGACATTTTAGAGCAATTACAACAACCAACAAGTCGAGCTACCAAATTCCAAGACAAAGATAGCCCAAACGCACAAACCATGCAGCACACTGCTCAAAGTACATAACAGCCTGGCAGCTGCCGAGAGCTGCAGCAGAAGAAGCCTATAGTAGCTTTGCCAAGCAAAGTAGCTCAGCAAGCAAGATAGCAGCAGACCCGTAGCCAAAAATTAGGCAGAAGTGGTCTATTCAGCAGAGCGCAAGGTACATAGCATAAATAGGCAGCAGACCGTAGCACAATTCAGCAACTAACAGCAGATACCTATGATACAGCAACCAAGATCCAACAACATAGCAGCAACAGCCAGGTAGAACGTCAAAGAAGGCTTGATAACAGACAAAACCAGCAAACCAAACCCGGAGCAGCAGAAGCAACACCAGCAGCAACACCAGCAGAAAATAGAGATAGCCAGCTGGGCAGAAACTGCCCATCACTTAGCAGCATAGCACACAACCCAGCTCCACTAGCAGCACACCTGAAATGAACCCCCCAGCAAGCAGCTAAGAGCAACTGCCGGGAAAACCAGCAGCAACAGCTAGCAAGAGCACCTAGCCCAGAGAACACTAATCTACAGCAGCAGAACAACAGAACAGCAGAACTCGGCTTTACCGAGGAAACAGTTGGCTTGGACCAGTTTAACCAACTGTAGCAGATCAACCAAGTTCCAACAACAAGCAGCAGCAACAGACTGCAGACCAAAGCGACCCACCAGCAGACCAAAGTAGATTATGACCATTCAAGGATGTGTATTAGGATTCATTATGCCTATAGACATATCGACATGAGTACCGTATGGTTAAGGTATGGTTTTCACTTATTTCACACATAAGACATAAAAAGGAAATTTCTAGAATATGAACTATGTGAGTAAAGTATACATGTGTTGTATATAGACAAGCATGACTACTGAGTATTGTGTGACCAAGTTACAAGCATGATGATTACATGACTTTTTATGTGTAATGATATACAAGTTGTAAGTTAAACTTGTGGTAATGAACTCAAGTAGAATCATGTGATATATGTGAAACTCTAGCATGTATGTATGTTAATATGTATGTATAGGTGTATGTTAGAGTTGGACTGAAGTCAGGAAGTTCAGAAGCTCGATCTTTGTCTGGCCAAGGGACAACGCAGCTGCACCTTCCCTAAGCCTAGACCAGGCGCAGCTGCGCCGTCCAGCAGTCTTGCCAAGATGATATGTTTTTGGTCTGAGGTATTAAGGCATGCTTATATGATTACTTACTTTGTAATGTGTGACCAATATGTCATATAATGTGTTGAGAAGCATGTTATGTGATGACTTGATTCTTTTAAGTGTAGACTCGTATTAGTTTACACATACTAATTGAAAGACCGACTTGTTAATGTTAGGTCATTTCAATGCAAGTTAGTTAAAGCTAGTATTATACTGTAGTTGAGCAAACAGGCAAGTTCCCTAAACTTACTCCAATTATTATTGAGCAAGTTTCCCTTAAACTTCACCATTTGATTGTGCAAGTTCCTTGAACCCTACTTTTGTTAAGCAAGTTTTCCTAAACTTACTCTAAATTATATTGAGCAAGTATCCGAATTTATTGTGTTGCAAGTTTCCTAACTTACACAACTTTGAGTTTGTGCAAGTTTTCCTATCCTTCTCATATTGCATTGAGCAGGATATTGTTGAAGTGAAAGTTATTCATTTAAGCTTGAAATCTTATTTCCAAGCATGCTATTAAGTGGTTTAATTACTTAACAGTTATTCCACATCGATATTATTGACATTCACACTTAGTGTACTTGAGCTCGTACATTCTTGCAATTGTACATCATTTAAAGTTCAATAATCCTTGAACTGTGGTAAATAGAGTCTGAACCTTTGTCCAGTCAGACAAGCCTATGAAGTTTTATAAAAGTTATCCAAACCAATTGCTGGTAAGCATTCTTAAACTGAAAGAACACCTCTCTTATGATAGGGGAGTACCCCAGGTATCTAATATAAGATACAACAGAACAGATTTAAATGTTATGCATATACATAGAGTACGTACGTGAGGCTGATCCCCTCAAGTACTTATTCTGTAGCCAGTAACCAAAGGGTCAATTAGCTATTGATTCCATTGAAGTGTTATAGTTCAAAGTCTACTTGACTAGTAGTTATTCTAAAAGCAATCATTGTCTTTGCTTATGATATTCATATTGTTGAATCCTTCAGATATTCATATTGTTGAATCCATTGCCAAATATTTTTCCATTCATCATGATATATCCTTATTGTTGTATTTAAACTTATTGAGCAAACTTGTTGCTCATCCTTGCTATATCATGAATTATATTGCAGCTAAGCCCGAGACCTCAAGAAAGGACAAGGGTAAAGGGAAGATGTAGGATAATTGCGAGAAGCATAATTTATCTTATCCTTAGTTTAAATTATGATTATGTAATGTGAACCCTAATATTTATTTTAGGGTATGCTTGTAAGATGATATTAAGGTTATCGTATCTTGGGACTAGTAACACTTTTTGAAAGAATGACGTACGTTTATTATATTCTGCATTTTAGTTATCGTATGTTGTTTAGAGGTGGATGTTAGTATTTTATCATGATAACAGAACTGGGGTCAGAGGACCCGGATTTGGGGGTGTCACAATGTTGATGAGCCATTGAGTGTATCTCTCTTAATAGTCCCCATAGACTCCTGAAAGAGAGATCACATGAGTTACAATCATGTTTACAATGAAATATACGAGACCTGATGATGATCAGTCATATTCTTGAGAAGATCACTGTCAGACAGTGAAAACATCTTAAAGTACTTAACCGACATTAAGGAAGTGATTAAAATTTATGGTGGGTCTAAATTAAAACTAGAGGGCTTAATAGACTCAAATTTTTTAGACAGACCAAGACAACAAAAAATCCACTTTAAGGTAAAACGTTACCTTGAACGATGGTGTAGTGAATTGGAAAGGTTTCAAACAGCAAAGAGTTGCTGCTTTAGTGATGAAGATAAACTATATAGCTGTAAATGAAGCTGTAAGTTGATTGTTTGGATGAAAAGTTCATTATAGAACTAGGAATAGTTCCTAAGTCTCATCTTGTATCTAAACATGTGTTGTGGCACTTTCATTTGATTATGAGAATCATTGAAAAATTGGAAATCACTATAGAGATAGTGGACTCTCAAGAATAATATTACATATCCATTAACTAAATCTTATCCAACAGCAGGATAATCGTCACTTAGATAAGAAGGGTATGAGATACCAAGACGATTGACTTTAGTGCAAGTGGGAGATTGAAAGTAGTATGCACAAAAGCCAATCATGTTTGATGATAAAGCATATACTTTGTAACAATCTTATTCATTTATTAATAAAAAGTATTACTTTATTAAAGGCTTTTAATTATCTACATAATGCTCCTTTATAATATGTGATAAACCCATAGTTTTAAGCAATGCTTTTAGAATAATGATGATGATCATTCTAATGAGATCTAAATTCTTAGAAAGCTTAAAACTAAAATAGTTTCCAATCATTGGATTACTAAATTGGGGGTTAGTGAATTCGGATAGATTGGTACATACGTTGCTTGCTCATTGGATGGGGATGATTGATCTCATGATCATTTGTGTGGAGACACTAAAGCAAGTATGTAGGTGCTTATTGGAGAATAAGTACACTGAACGTGGCTTGCTAAGGAATACCTAATGGAGTTTTATTTGTCTGTCAATAGGAATTCCTGTAGTGATAGTAGTATAAGTGATCCTTGGACTTGAGATCATCATAGTATCTTGTGTATGATGAGTTATATTAACCCTTAGGGTATATCAAAGGGTATACTTGGGTATAATAAGTTATACATGGATATAATGCATGATCAATAAAGAATCTATCGCTTCTAGTAAAAGAAGATAATTGAAACAACCCGGGTCAAATCCCGAGTCCGGAACAAATCTTGGGTCAAATCCCAAGTCCGAATCGAATCAAATCCATCAAAATAAGGCATCAAACTACTGGCCCAATAGTATCTTCTTGGGTCATCTTAGCCCACCACAGGCTCCCAAAAGGTCATGACTTGAAGGTACTATTGGTAGTAACTTATTTTTTTATATGCAGACAAATTTTTCCCCTATCTTTCGATGTGGGACTGGAGTGTTACAAACTCCCCCACTTAAATTTTAAACGTCTCCGTCAGAACCGATCACACACACGGCCCAAAGATCTTTGCCTCTCTAGCCATTGTGAGATAATACCGGCTGGCTTTGTATCCCCACCTCCGGACCTTCATCTCTCCATTGTGGGATAATACCACCAGCCTTCGTGTCCCCACCTCCGGCAACCCGATCGGATGACCCGACCCAAGCTTTCGAGAACCTGGCTTTGATACCATATGAAACAACCCGGGTCAAATCCCGAGTCTGGAACAAATCTCGGGTCAAATCCCAAGTTCGAATCGAATCAAATTCATCAAAATAAGGCCTCAAACTACTGGCCCAATAGTATCTTCTTGGGTCATCTTAGCCCACCACAGGCTCCCAAAAGTTCATGACTTGAAGGTACTATTGGTAGTAACTTATTTCCTTATACGGAGACAAAGTTTTTTTTCTATCTTTCGATGTGGGACTGGAGTGTTACAAAAAATAATGCTCTCCTTGAGAATTGAACTCTAGACCTCCCACTCTCCTTAAACAAACGATCAAATCCCAAGTCCGAATCGAATCAAATTCATCCAAATAAGGCCTCAAACTACTGGCCCAATAGTATCTTCTTGGGTCATCTAACCCACCGTAGGCTTTCAAAAGGTCATGATTTGAAGGTACTATTGGTAGTAACTTATTTTCTTATATGCAGACAAATTTTTCTCCTATCTTTCGATGTGGGACTGGGGTGTCAAAACCCTAAACTAAATGACCTCTGTAACACCCCGAACCCGATATAGGCCCGAAGTACTACATGCCGCAAGCCCATAGGCCCACAAGGCAACAATATCAATAACGCGCAGCCCAAAAAAATAACAACTTCACAATAATCTTAACTTAAAACCCAACAATAAATATATTTTAAATCAATCCAAATGAAATACTAATAAATACTGCATTCAAATAATGGAGACGCAGCTCCTCAAAACTAAGAGTTTTATCAAAATTCATCAACAAAAGAAACATCTAAAACTAAACTTCAGCTATTCCACGCGTATCAAATAAAGGCTCATCTTTCAACGATGGGACCTGCAAAAATCTGTAAGGGGGTGAGCGATGAAGCCCAGCAAGTAGCAAATCCTCTCTATCTAGCCGAATCAAGTACAATTTACAAAATACTTTTTCGAAATAACTTTTTGTTCAATAACAATAGTACAAAAGCTTTCAAAACTAAAACAATTCAAAAATAATTTCAATGTATATCATAAATCTTTTAATCCACAACCTTAGCGACTAAGGTTACAATAGCCCTATAACACGGCCCAAAAGTTCGATAACGTTATGATACGCACCCTAATAAGGTATCTATAAAAATGCACGCTCCCCGAAGGGCATCTAAAAGGTGTGCGCCTTAGTAGGTCCTATATTAGCTCCGAAACTAAACGTAATCAATAACGGGTTCTATACATAGTCAGACTGAGGATTTCAAAAACTTTTCTCAATATTATCGATAATATAAACGATACTTTTTCACAGTTCAAAATCTTATAATCTCATTCACAGTTCAAAAATAAATACTTGATCCGAATTTTGAAATAAAAGAACATAACAATTTAATTTAAATGGAAGCCTTAAATAAAAAATAACGAATTTGAAATTGTAAATTTAGGCATCCGAATAATTAATAAGACATACTTAAAAGTAACGATAATCTTAAAAACACTAAATAGTTCGGAAAACCACTTACTTGATATTGCGAAACACGAAATTAAAAGTGAACTAATTCTTTGAGTTTTTTCTTTTCTTCTCTGTTCTGCAGTACTCCAAGCCAAATAGTTTTTACGTTCTTTTCTTTCTTTCTAGTTGTTTGAATATATGTAATTCCTTTGAAAAATAGGTTATTAAGTAAAAGAGTCATTTTAAAATTAAAAGTTTGTTATAGTCTAACTGACTTATCCTAATAGGTTTTAGATATGTATAAATAATTATTAGTTACACTTCTATTATCTAATTATATTATTTTATTATCTTTTATCTTTTTTTTTTAAACCAGATATTACATTTAAAAACACTAAATACACATTGCCACACATGCAAGTCAAAATAATGCCATATAGATAAATCACACATTGGCCGCGAATCCAAATGTATGCAAATCGGATAGGTGTGTTTGGCACAACATCACAAATCCGCAGAACAGAAAACTAGGGTTAACCCATACGCCTCCCACAACAAAACACCAAATGGCCCACTTCCTCCGGAGCCCAAAATGGAGACGCCGTGGACTAATCACACCGCCACGGAAAGTGTCACGTCTCTCGTGCCAAGACGACGTGCCTGTGGTACCCCCACAGGTGGTTATAACTCAGGTATACTCTACGGTATATTCTAACAAAAATATCATGTCACAACACATGCGACATAAAACCAACAAAAGGGTTATAGATGTATATGTTGAACCGAATCAAATTATAGTCAAAAGGTTTCAAAAGGAAGGTAGCAACATGTACCGCTCTACAATTATCAAAATAAATAATACTAAACATGATAACCTAATTCAAAGAGTACAAATACGAGTCATACGTATCAACTCTAAAATGAAACTAATATATTTATTTCACAAGAAATAATTATGTGAAATCATAATAGAATTCGAAATAAGGAAACAAACGAACAAATCAAATTTAACAAAGGCAGCCTATTATTTTATTGGATTAGTTTTGTTGGTTTCTGTTTAGTTCAAGTCATTGAGTTAGTTACTTCAGTTCGTTATTTCTTTATTCTTTTATTGGTTTCGTCAATTACGTTGATTCAGATATATTCATTACGTTGATTCAGATATATTCCATTCAGATCTTTGGATATTATATTTTCGTTCGTATTTGCACTTGAGGCTTTGTTCAATATTTTGTCTCAGTTATTTTCGTATATCAGTTGTATATCTTTTGTATATCTGTATCCGTACTGAGCAATTAGCTCATGCTGTGTTTTTCTTCCGGCAGGTTTGCAGGGGTGATTCAGGGCTAGTGTGATGAGAGAGTTGTCTTTGACCATCTAGGTTGTTTTGATTTTTTTTGTTTTGATTATTTTGATTCTAGTTGGAGAATTATATTTAGTACTTCATTTATGGATATCATTATTAATATTTTGAAGTTATTAGTGCTCTGTTTATTTATTTTGAGGATTGTTGTGCTTTGCACGTGACCTCCCTTTCCTTTTCGGGAAAAGGGTGTTACAGAGATGGTATCAAAGCTTAGGTTCTTTCTTGTAGAAAACCTATTTAGGTTTGATCTGTGAGTTGTGGGTAAATCATTGGGTAGACGTAGGAGTTTGATTTGATTTTGTTCTCTGTTTGGTTGGTCTTGATTTTGACCAAGTGTTTTTAGCTCTTTAAATTGTAATTGATTTGAGAAAGGTGAGTTGTGGGTAAATCATTGTTCCATTGGAAAACAGAACCATGCAACATTACTCATTTATGTTTCGCGGATGATAATATAATGTTCTGCCATGGAGACTTGCCATCTGTTTCCATCATCCACTCGAGCATCCAATCATTCTCAATGTTCTCCAGATTAATCCCCAACGCTCTTAAAAGCCTATGCTTTCTAGCAAATGTCCCAAATGATGTCAAGGAAAGTATAAATCAGCTGCTGGGTATACTTATTGGAGTTCTTCCAATTAGATTTCTTGGAGTTCCCCTCATCTCTTCTAAACTTACTCACTCCGACTGCCAGCCTCTGATTCACAGAATCACCGCGAGAGTCACTTCATGGACTTCCCGCTACCTCTCCTATGCCGGCAGAGTGCAGTTGATAAAATCAGTGCTATTTGCCATTCAATCCTACTGGGCAGCCCACTTTATCTTGCCTAAATCGGTAATGCGTGCAATCCAATCTATAATGTGCAGATTCCGTTGGAAGGGCTCCTATCTTCTAAGGTATGGTTCTAAAGTCGCTTGGAAGGATTTGTCTACCCCCTATGCGGAGGGAGGCCTGGCTATAAAAATTCTTGCCGATTGGAACTCAGCCCTCATTTTATCCCATTTGCTCAGAATTATTTCCCCTTCCCCAACTTCCTTATGGGCAAAGTAGGTCAAAGCATCAGTTCTTCCAAAGATTAATTTCTGGCATTGTTCTACTCCATCGAACTGCTCTTGGATTTGGCGTAAGATTCTAAAACTGCGGCCTTTAGCTTTAAATTTTCTTATCTATAAAGTTGGAAATGGCAATTCTTTTAGGTTCTGGCATGACCCATGGTTGAATGGTCAGGCATTAAGCCCCTTTTCGTATCTGCTTTCCAACACACGTATCCCAGTAAACGCTCTTGTCTCTTTTGTCATTTCCTCGGGAGCCTGGGCATTACCGGCAAGCAACCATCATGAAGTGCAACAACTTCGAGGCCTTATTACTTCTCTTCCTGCGCCGTCTGCTGCCGATGACAAGATCTTATGGGAATCTTGTGAGCTGAAATATGTCAAGACCTCTCTCATTTGGGAATCTATTCGGCCACGTGCTCCGCTAGTTCCATGGGCTGCTCTGCTATGGCATTCTCTTCACGTTCCAAGATTTTCCTTTACTCTCTGGCTTGCTCTTCGGCAAAGACTACCCACGAATGACAGATTTTCTAGCTATTCCAGCTTCCGCCAGTTGACTTGCCCCCTCTGTGATTCCCATGTGGAAACATTCCCTCACTTGTTCTTCGAATGCCCCTATTCTTCCTATGTTCTCTCCTCTACTTTAGCAGTGGGTGCCTGGACTAATGCTCCTATGAATTGGGACAACCTTGTGGACTACATTATCCAATATCGAGGGAGCAAACTCAGGTCGGATATTCTAAAGCTGGTTCTCTCCACTATAGTATACAAAATCTGGTCAGTCAGGAACTCCATTGTCCATAACAAA
Organism: Panax japonicus; assembly: GCA_020205505.1. Lineage (NCBI taxonomy): Eukaryota > Viridiplantae > Streptophyta > Magnoliopsida > Apiales > Araliaceae > Panax > Panax japonicus. Next base: position 20,032,414 of record CM035108.1, on the reverse strand, counting down.
ACCAAGATGCCTATGGGGTTTCTCTCTAGGGAGATAACCAATGTCATTAAATCTAGGTTATCTTCTTCCTCTATTTTTTCTAAAAAAGTCCAAAATAAGTCCAACCTCTGGGGGGTGGTTATAGGGTTGGGTTCCTTTTCACGGGGTGTCGGCAGTTCCGCCGCTTCGGTGCTGCCAGGAGAGCAGGTGGCTGGGCCTGTCTCAGTAGAAAATGTTAGCTATTGCTTCGGCTGGGGTTCTTTGGATAAGATCAGAGTTGGCAGTGACTCTTCGGCATTCGCCCATGTTACTCAGCTTTGTCATTATAGGGATGGCCTACGCGCCTCTGGTCACTGGTTCAATCTCAGCTTTGGGGTTTGCCTAAGCTTCGGGGTCTGCCTACGGGTTGGGCAGGTCAGGTGCTAGGGAGTTCGTCCTCAGGGGTTAGTTTCGTGGTTGTGGGTTTCAGTTCTTCTGCAGGGTTTGGCTTGCTGGCTCTAGCAGCATCTTCACCTCGTTGCTGTTTGCGATGGTAGTTCGGCTTCTCTGGCAGTTCGGTCTCTTCAGTAGTAGGGTTCAGCTCCAGGGTCAATGTCAGGCTGGCTCGGTCTCTGGCACGGTCACGTGGCCCGGCTAGGGTGGTTCGCTGGTTTCAATTTTGGGGCTTGTGGACCCCTCAATGGCTTCGGGGAGGGGGGGCTTCGGGGGGGGGGGGGCTTCGATGTTCGGGCTTCGGGGCTCTCGAATTTGGAGCTGGGGGGATGAGTGTTCATTGGTTTCGGCTTCATGGCGCTCGTAGTTCATTCAAGGGTTCAACATTCTCATCTTCGGCTGCTTCCGGTGTCGGCTGACGCTCAGTTCGGATTGGTTCGTTGTTGTTTTCTGTCCGGACTGGTTCGGATGATGCCTCCTTCCGGATTGGTTAATGTTTCGACTTATGGGGTCAATGAAGGGCTAGTTTTGTAGCTTGGTTTCGGCTCCTTGGTCTAGCCTTGGGAAGCTGGGGGATCTAGGCTGGTAGGTTAGGCTTATATGGTTCGGCCTCTCTGCCCCGCAGCTCCTTCTAGGCTTCGGGATCTTCAGTTCAGCCTCTTAGGTGCTGACAGCTTCAGTCTGTTTGGCAGTTGCTTCAGTTCGGTTGATTCTATTGTCTTCTACAGTTCTATCTGCAAATGGCAGTTTTACAGCTTTATTTCACCACCAGATTGTTTCATTTGGATGCTTAGTTTCAGCTGATTGGTTGTTTAGGCTTCGGCTTGCTTCTTTGCATGCAGCTCTGTTTTGTAATGTTCCTTGTTGCTTTGGCTTGGTTGTTAGTCTTTAGTTGTCCATTTTGGGGGTTGTCCCATGTGGTTCACCTAAAACTTCTGGGGTATGCCCTTTGTGATTGTTTTATCTCTTTTTCTTCTCAATATACAAACAAATTAGCGAAAAAAAACTTGTTAAGATTATTATTGTTATATTCGTTGGAGCAATAATGTTAGTTAAGGATGGTGATTTGATCATTAAGGAGAATAATGTCATACTTTGTTCAGTTAAGAAATGATTATACGATTATGATATGAGCAGTTGTATCAGTGAGTTTTGATATTGGAGAATTATTTGTTAGAGTTATTTCAGGTAATTACAAATTATTATGATTTTGGAATTAAGGATTTTATTTGGGTTAGATTCTGATTTTTGTTAAGTTGTGAATAATTTGAGGTATGTGAATCAGTGGGATAATATGATAAAGTGAAAATTATTAAGTACAAAGGATCTCTTGTAATTTTGAGTTGTTGTAAAGATTCGAGGTAATTAGATTAATTTTTTGGAGTAAATGAATTTTGCGATTATTTCGTAGTAGAATATTGGAGTTATCTTATATGAAATTTTGAGTGATAGTATGAGGAGATTTTGGAATTTGTTGGGTTAAGGTTTGCACTAAGAGAATGATTGATTTATTAAATGATTAGATATTAGGTGATGGATCTTTAAGAGATTTTGAAAGCTATCGTTTGTTTATTCAGATAGTAGGATATATGATTTGGAGTTTGGTATGGTGATAGAGAGATCTTAGTAGTAGTATATTTTTGGTGTAATATTATTTGAGAACTAATTTGATTGGAGGTTATGATATTTTGAAACTCTTAAGGACTTAGGAGAGTTGGTGATAAAGAGATATTAGTAGTATATTCTTTGGTGTAATATTATTTGGTGAATAGTTCAAATTAAGGATGAGAAATTTTGAAGCTTTTGAGGACTTGGGGAGAGTTGGTAATATGGTTTTCATAGTTGTTTTGGTTATCTGATGTCTTTTGAGTTTTGCGTTAATTTATGTAAAACTAAATAAAAATAATTTGTTAGATCTTTGTCATGTGTGGAATATAACCATTTTAACGAGTTAAAAATAATTTTAAATATTTTGGTTATTTGATTCGTATTTAGATGAAGAAAAATGTTTGTGATTTCGAATTATGTTCCGAAGAGTACGTACGCTTGCAAGAATGAAACTCAAAGATATTAACGAGGGGCCGCACCAACAGTGGATCATGTGATTTAACGCGAAGAACCTTACCAAGGCTTGATACGGTAGCCGACGAATCTTTTACGAGTACATGGATAATTGTGTGGACCTATGGACTTACCAGGCTTGATCGTTACAAATGGCGGCGCTACGTCGTAACTAAATTATTATTTTTTGTAGCTTATTTGAATTCCGAGGACGAAATTATTTTTAAGGGGTGAAAAATGTAATAACTCATTTTTTTATTAAATGTATCAGAGCCGACTCTCGAAAGCTCAGGTCGGGTCATCCGATCGGGTTGCCGGAGGTGGAGACACGAAGGCTGGTGGTATTATCCCACAATGGAGAGATGAAGGTCCAGAGGTGGGGACACGAAGCCAGCCGGTATTATCCCACAATGGCTAGAGAGGCAAAGATCTTTGGGCCGTGTGTGTGATCGGCTCTAACGGGGACGTCAGAAATTTAAGTGGGGGAGTTTGTAACACCCCAGTTCCACATCGAAAGATAGGGGAAAAATTTGTCTGCATATAAGGAAATAAGTTACTACCAATAGTACCTTCAAGTCATGACCTTTTGGGAGCCTGTGGTGGGCTAAGATGACCCAAGAAGATACTATTGGGTCAGTAGTTTGAGGCCTTATTTTGATGAATTTGATTCGATTCGGACTTGGGATTTGACTCAAGATTTGTTCTGGACCCGGGATTTGACCCGGGTTGTTTCATAATATATGAAACAACCCGGGTCAAATCCCGAGTTCGGAACAAATCTCGAGTCAAATGCCAAGTCCGAATCGACATGACTTGAAGGTATTATTTATAGTAACTTATTTCCTTATATGGAGACAAATTTTTTCTATCTTTCGATATGGGACTGGGGTGTTACAAACTCCCCCACTTAAATATCTGACGTCCCCGTCAGAACCGATCACACACACGGCCCAAAGATCTTTTCCTCTCTAGCCATTGTGAGAATTTACCGGCTGGCTTCGTGTCCTCACATCCGGACCTTCATCTCTCCATTGTGGGATAATACCACCAGCCTTCGTGTCCCCACCTCCGACAACCCGATCGGATGACCCGACCCTAGCTTTCGAGAACCTGGCTTTGGTACCATATTAAACATCCCAGGTCAAATCCCGATTCCGGAACAAATCTCGGGTCAAATCCCAAGTCCGAATCGAATCAAATCCATCAAAATAAGGCCTCAAACTACTGGCCCTTAGCCCACCACAGGCTCCCAAAAGGTCATGACTTGAAGGTACTATTGGTAGTAACTTATTTTCTTATATGAAGACAAAATTTTCCCCTATCTTTCGATGTGGGACTAGGTGTTACAAACTCCCACTTAAATTTCTGACGTCCCCTGTCAGAACCGATCACACACACGGCCCAAAGATCTTTGCCTATGAAACAACCCGGGTCAAATTCCAAGTCCGAATCGAATCAAATTCATCCAAATAAGGCCTCAAACCACTGGCCCAATAGTATCTTCTTGGGTCATCTAGCCCACCACAGGCTCCCAAAAGGTCATGACTTGAAGGTACTATTGGTAGTAACTTATTTCCTTATATGCAGATAAATTTTTCTTCTATCTTTCGATGTGGGACTGGGGTGTTACAAACTCCCCCACTTAAATTTCTGACGTCCCCGTCAGAACCGATCACACACACGGCCCAAAGATCTTTGCCTCTCTAGCCATTGTGGGATAATACCGGCTGGCTTCGTGTCCCCACATCCGGACCTTCATCTCTCCATTGTGGGATAATACCACCAGCCTTCGTGTCTCCACCTCCGGCAACCCGATCGGATGACCCGACCTGAGATTTTGAGAACCTGGCTTTGATACCATATGAAACAGTCCGGGTCAAATCCCGAGTCCGGAACAAATCTCAGGTAAAATCCCAAGTCCGAATCGAATTAAATCCATCAAAATAAGGCCTCAAACTACTGACCCAATAGTATCTTCTTGGGTCATCTTTGCCCACCACAGGCTCCCAAAAGGTCATGACTTGAAGGTACTATTGGTAGTAACTTATTTCCTTATATGTAGACAATAGTATCCTTACAGATTTTTTTTTTCTTCCCTATCTTTCGATGTGGGACTACGCTTCATCGCTCATCCCCTTACAGATTTTTACAGGTCCCATCGTTGAAAGCTGAGCCTTTATTTGATTCGCTTGGAATAGCTGAAGTTTAGTTTTAGATGTTTTCTTTTGTTGATGAATTTTGATAAAACTCTTAGTTTTGAGGAGCTGCGTCTCCATTATTTGAATGTAGTATTTATTAGTATTTCATCTCTCCATTGTGGGATAATACCACCAGCCTTCGTGTCCCCACCTCCGGCAACTCGATCGGATGACCCGACCTGAGCTTTCGAGAGTCGTCTTTGATACCATATGAAATAACCCGAGTCAAATCCCGAGTCCGGAACAAATATCGGGTCAAATCCCAAGTCCGAATCGAATCAAATCCATCACAATAGAACCCGTTATTGATTACGTTTAGTTCCGGAGCTAATATAGGACCTACTAAGGCGCACACCTTTTAGATGCCCTTCGGGGAGCGTGCATTTTTTATAGATACCTTAGTAGGGTGCGTATCATAACGTTATCGAACTTTTGGGCCTTGTTACATGGCTATTGTAACCTTAGTCGCTAAGGCTGTGAATTAAAAGATTTATGATATACATTGAAATTATTTTTGAATTGTTTTAGTTTTGAAAGCTTTTGTACTATTGTTATTTTCACAAAAAGTTATTTCGAAAAAGTATTTTGTAAATTGTACTTGATTCGGCTAGATAGAGAGGATTTGCTACTTCCTGGGCTAAGTAGCACTAGCCTGTGACCCAAGCGGGGGCTTTGAGGTTACCGGACATTTAGTGTAATTGTTACAACATTGAAGACTGGAGTTCAATTCCTTGAGCCAGCCATTATTTTTATGAAACAACCCGGGTCAAATCCCGAGTCCAGAACAAATCTCGGGTCAAATCCCAAGTCCGAATCGAATCAAATCCATCAAAATAAGGCCTCAAACTACTAGCCCAATAGTATCTTCTTGGGTCATCTTAGCCCACCACAGGCTCCCAAAAGGTCATGACTTGAAGGTACTATTGGTAGTAACTTATTTCCTTATATGGAGACAAATTTTTTCCCTATCTTTCGATGTGGGATTGGGGTGTTAAAAACTCTCCCACTTAAATTTCTGACGTCCCCGTCAGAATTGATCACACACACAACCCAAAGATCTTTGCCTCTCTAGCCATTGTGGGATACTACCGGCTGGCTTTGTGTCCCCACCTCCGGACCTCCATCTCTCCATTATGGGATAATACCACCAGCCTTTATGTCCCCACCTCCAGCAACCCGATCAAATGACCCGACCCGAGCTTTTTGAGAGTCGGCTTTGATACCATATGAAACAACCCGGGTCAAATTCCGAGTCCGGAACAAATCTTGGGTCAAATCACAAGTCCGAATCGAATCAAATCCATCAAAATAAGGCCTCAAACTACTGGCCCAATAGTATCTTCTTGGGTCATCTTAGCCCACCACAGGCTCTCAAAAGGTCATGACTTGAAGGTACTATTGGTAGTAACTTATTTTCTTATATGCAGACAAATTTTTCCCCTATCTTTCGATGTGGGACTGGGGTGTTACAATAAATGTCCTATTTGATTCGATAAATGACAACCCAGTAGTCCTTGGCCAAGGCAGAATGAAATTAGAAAGGAGTTTCTAATTTGCATTTTTTTGTGTTGTGCATTTAAGAGTCGAAATACATATAATTAATTAAAATAAGACTTAACCATAATTTCATGTCTTATATTTAATTGGGACATTATATGGTGGAAGGATTGAATTGTCTATATTCTTTCTTATGTTCTTACCTATGGTGGATGGGTTAATGCTCCAAGGAGTTGGGAAAATCTGGTGGACTATATCATTCACTTTTCAAGAAACTCTATCCGGTCTGATATACTAAAGCTGGTCTTCTCCACCACTGTTTACAAACTTTGGGCAGCAAGGAACTCATTTGTTCATAGAAATGAAAAAATGCCTATGAATGTTATGGCGAGGGAGATCATAAATGTCACTAAGTCAAGGTTATCTTCCTCTTCCAAGTTTCTCAAGGCTACGCTGAGTAGAAATGACCTCAGCATTTGGATGTGAGGCATGCTATAGGCCTGCTGGTTAAGCTGTCAACTCTGGTGGGAGAGCCTCTGTTAAGAGAGATATGATTCCTTCTGTTCGTGATGAAGCATCTGTTGGTTGCGTAAGGTTGGCGAGGGGCTTGGGTCAGGCTATTCGGTATCCTGCACATGGTTTTTTTTGTTCTCTTTAGCTTTCGTTGCCGATCTCGGCTGTGTGGTTGTCTAGTTGTTAGCTGTTTTTATATAGTTGCTTTGTTTCCCTACCAGATAGGTTATTTTCTTGTAGGCCATTGAGGGGGCTGTCCCTATTGGTTCTATTCTAATATTTCTGGGGTATGCCCCTGTGCGATTGTGATATCTCCTTTTCTTTATAAACAAACAAATTTAGCGAAAAAAAAAAGTCATTAATCGCTAGGAAGGCTTATCCCTATTGTAGAATAAATATTATTTATTTAAATAAATTAATAGTTTAATTTATTTATATAAATAAGATTAGAATTGTTCTAATTGATTTATTCACAATCGGTTTAATATGGAGAACCTAAAGGGTCATACCATAAAAGGAAGAATAATTATTTAAGAAGCAAATGGCATAATGGTAATAATAAGTTAAGTATATTTAATTTAATCTATGGTGATAGAATAAATTAAATAGCTTAATATTTATTATTTAATATTTTTGAAATATTAAATTTAAATTAATAAGAGGAGTCTTATTATTACTATTACTATTATTATTATTTAATTCCTAAAGGAGTTTGTGAATTAATTAATAAAAGTACTCTCATATATTCCTAATAGTATTCCTAATAAGATTAGGAGCCTAATTAAGATTAGGCTCCTAATCTTATTCCTAATAAGATTAATTATTTCTAATAAGATTAGGAGCCTAATTAATTAAAGGAGTTTAATTAATTAAAATAAAACTCAATCCCTTAATTGTTAAGGAGGGTTGGCCATATCTATAAATAAGAGGAGTCTTATTATGGGTGAGGGTGGTTGACACTTTCACAAAACACATGAATACGCAATTCCAATAGTTGGGAGAGTGCACCCTTTTCTATGAGAGATAGAAAAAATAGGGTTTTGCCAAATACCCATCTTCTTGAATCTTTCTTCTTCCTTGGTTGATCACCTCTAGAGGTCAAACACTTGGGAGACTAAAATTGATCAAAGAAAGGAACCAAACCCGGTGGATTCAAGTTGAACGCGAAAAGGATTGGAGGTGAACTTGTACTTGAGGAAGCTCGAATCTTCAAGGGTATGATTCTTATTCTCTATCTTTTTGTTTAATTAATAATTTTGCATAAAGGATGATTCGGGTATATGGTTTGTAAAATTTTTAAAACTCTATTTTATCACGTTTCCGCTTATTTTGTGCAATTTGATTGCGTTCATGAATATTACAAACCTAAGAATCCTCATCGAATGAAAAGATAGTTTGAAGTCAGCTCGTATGTGTTTCTAAAGGTATATCCTTGAAAAAGAAAAGATACGCTTTGGGAAGAAGAAAAAATTAAGTCCAAGATTTATAGGACCTTTTGAGATATTGAAAAGGGTAGGAGAGGTAGCTTTTGTGGTAGCATTACCTCCAGAGTTAGAACGTATACATTTAAACCCTTGACATTATAGGAACAAAAATATGTCATAGTGAATGGGGGATAAGCTTAATCAAGAAGGGGAAGAACCCCTTGGACCTTTATTTCTCTTCTTAGAATTTTGAAGTGGCTCTTTCCCAGGCCTGGATTTATGCTTCAGGTCCCTACATTCCTTTTCGTCGACCTGCTTGAGCCTATCCATTAGCGGCTTGGGGGGAACAGGAGATTCAGAGTCGTCGTCGGGAAGAAGGGGGGAAACAATAGGGTTGAAGGTATTTGAAAAAGGAACTGGGTGGACAGCAGGAGGGGAGGAAGGTTTTTTAGGTCCTTTAGAGACAGCTGTCCAGGAACCTTCCGTATCAAGGGGAGGAGAGGCATTGGTAGCAATTGAGATGGGCGGACAAGTGGCCTCAGGAGGACAAGGCGGAGCCTTGGGTACCCACTGAAAGTTTGATTTAGGACATCGGAGCAAGGAATGACCGAAACAGTTACAATTTGAGCAAGAAGGAGGTCTGCTCCAATACTCCACTTTCACCTCAACGGTATCTTCAGCCAAGTCCGCTCCATTGAAAACAACTGCTTTAATTAAGGCCGGGAACTTCGACGAAGCATTCATCTCAATGCAAATCCTAGCATAGCTCATTGGCTCAAGCTTAGATGTCATATCATTGCGAATAAAGGACGACCGACAGCACTCGCCAGGTAGCTCAAACCCTCTTTTGTCCAGTAGGAGAGGGGAATGTTGCTAAATTTAACCCAGATTGGGACTTTGCTACGGTCGACATTTACAAGTTTAACCCCTTCATGCCATGGCTGCAGAAGGAGAAGCTTTGATGCTATATACCATGGGCCTGTTGCTAGAACATTGTCCCTGTCAGCTTCTGAGTCGAACTTGAATATGAAATACCCCTTGTCATGGAGATAAACTTTAGCCAAACCCAAGTTTCCCCAAAGCTTCTTTGCCGAGGTCTCGACAAGCTTGAAAGGCAGTTTCGACTGAATGAAATGACCAACTAGACTGGTGGACCATTTATGCAGACCAATCTTTAGGACTTCAATTGGCGGGTTCACCTTAACACTCCCTTCAGCCAAGGCGGGGGGAAAGAAGCTCAGACCCAAGTTCTTCTCTGGGACAGACTTTGAAACAATCGAGCTCCAAGATTTAGGAAGAATGGGCTGGTTGCCGGCTATCTCCGGAATCGGAAGGGGAGGAGCCACAGACTTCGGAAGACTACCCGGAGAAGTGGCGAAGGAGGTAAGGGGAGGAGACGATGCTTCCTTTGGTGAACTCCGTCCAAATAAGGGACCGAATTCGAGAACCTTACGGGCATTAGTTAGCGCAGCGGAAGCCCCTATAGTGGAAAGGTTATTAACATCATCTAAAGGGAGACCCAAGGCAGATATATATTCCATTAACTTTGCATTCTTCCTCCTTTCTGCTAGGGCCTCCTCTCGGGCATTTCTAGAGAAGAAATGAGCTGCTTTAAAGATATCTTGAGCTTCCGAACTAGTGGCTGGGCCAAAGTTATCTCCAAGCTGAGCTTCAAGAGCATTTGATTCGTCTGAGCTTATAGAAATATTCGAGGGGTTAGGCTCTGACTCCACCATTTCCACAGATTTAGTGGGGGAACTCGGCTTTGAAACTCCATATTCTGCAAAAAGATCGCGGGACGGGCTACTCACGGAGTTTCCAGCTGAGAGATGGGGGTGGTCGACCATGGCTCTAGATAGCAGAGGCACCGCAGAAGTCTATAGGAAGGACGGGGGAATACAGGAGAAAGGAGGGTGACGATGGAAGACGGGAGGGAGAAAGGAGGGTGAAGGAGGAGGAGGTCCGAACGGGTAAACAGAAAGTTTAGTGAAGATGGAAAAAGTAGGTGAGGGAGGGCGGGAGGCTGTAAAAGGAAAGAAGGAGTTAACGGTAAGAGGAAGAAGCAAAAGGTGGGGGAAAGGAGCCTAGGATCCTAGAGAGAAGGGAGAGCACATTTCTAGAGAGATAAACTAACCCATGACCCCCGCTGTAGATCTATTATTTTAGTGTTTTTGTTCTTGTCTAACTTTAGTCATCACTACTTATTCTTGTTATTCTTTCATTCAAACTAGCATTGTTCACCTACCTTTTCCATCTTCACCAACCATTCTGTTTACCCATTTGGTCCTTCCTCCTCCATCCTCCTTTCTCCCTCCCGTCCTCCACTGTCATCCTCATTTCTCCCGCCCTCCCCCGTCCTTCCGTCTAGACTTCTGCGGTGCCTCTGCTAACCAGAGCCATGGTTGACCAACCCCATCTCTCAGCCGAAAACTCCTTGAGTAGCCCGTCTCGCGAGCTTTTTGCAGAATATGGCGTTTCTAAGCCGAGTTCCCCCACTGAATCTGTGGAAATGGTGGAGTCTGAGCCTAACCCCTCGAATATTTCTATCAGCTCGGATGAATCAAATGCATTTGAAGCTCAGCTTGGAGAGAACTTTGGCCCAGCCACTAGTTCGGAAGCTCAAGATATCTTTAAAGCAGCTCATTTCTTCTCTAGAAATGGCCGAGAGGAGGCCCTTGCAGAAAGGAGGAAGAATGCAAAGTTAATGGAATATATATCTGCCTTGGGTCTCCCTCTAGATGATGTTAATAACCTTTCCACTATAGGGACATCCGCTGCTCTAACAAATGCCCGTAAGGTACTCGAATCCGGTCCATTGTTCGGACGGAGTTCTCCAAAGGAAGCATCGTCTCCTCCCCTTTCCCCCCTGGCCACTATTTCGGGTAGTCTTCCGGAGTCTGTGGCACTTCCCCTTCCGGTCCGGGAGAAAGCCGACAACCAGCCCATTCTTCCTAAATCTTGGAGCTCGATTGTTTCAAACTCTGTCTTAGAGAAGAACTTGGGTCTGAGCTTCTTCCCCCCTGCCTTGGCTGAAGGGAGTGTTACGGTTAATCAGTTGAAGTCCTAAAGATTGGCCTGCATAAGTGGTCCACAAGTCTAGTTGGTCATTTCATTCAGTCGAAACTGCCTTTCAAGCTTGTCGAGACCTTGGCAAAGAAGCTTTGGGGACACTTGGGTTTGGCTAAAGTTTATCTCCATGACAAGGGGTATTTCATATTCAAGTTCGACTCAGTAGCAGACAGGGACAATGTTCTAGCAACAGGCTCATAGCATCAAAGCTTCTTCTTCTGCAGCATTGGCATGAAGGGGTTAAACTTGCAAATGTCGACTGTAGCAAAGTCCCAATCTGGGTTAAATTTAGCAACATACCCCTCTCTTACTGGACTAAAGAGGGTTTGAGCTACCTAGCGAGTGCTGTTGGTCGTCCATTATTTGCAGACTCGAGCATCCAATCATTCTCAATGTTCTCCGGATTAATCCCCAACGCTCTTAAAAGCCTATGCTTTCTAGCAAATGTCCCAAATGATGCCAAGGAAAGTATAAATCAGCTGTTGAGTATACCGATTGGAGTTCTTCCAATTAGATTTCTTGGAGTTCCCCTCATCTCTTCTAAACTTACACACTCCGACTGCCAGCCTCTGATTCACAGAATCACCGTGAGAGTCACTTCATGGACTTCCCGCTACCTCTCCTATGCCGGCAGAGTGCAGTTAATAAAATCAGTGCTATTTGCCATTCAATCCTACTGGGCAGCCCACTTTATCTTGCCTAAATCAGTAATGCGTGCAATCCAATCTATAATGTGCATATTTCTTTGGAAGGGCTCCTCTCTTCTAAGGTATGGTTCTAAAGTCGCTTGGAAAGATTTGTCTACCCCCTATGCGGAGGGAGGCCTGGTTATAAAAAATCTTACCGATTGGAACTCAGCCCTCATTTTATCCCATTTGCTCAGAGTTATTTCCCCTTCCCCAACTTCATTATGGGCAAAGTGGGTCAAAGCCTCAGTTCTTCCAAAGATTAATTTCTGGCACTGCTCTACTCCATCGGACTGCTCTTGGATTTGGCGTAAGATTTTTAAACTGCGGCCTTTAGCTTTAAATTTTCTTATCTATAAAGTTGGGAATGACAATTCTTTTAGGTTCTGGCATGACCCATGGTTGAATGGCCAGGCATTAAGCCCTTCTCCGTATTTCCTTTCCAACTCACGAATCCCAGTTAACGCTCTTGTCTCTTTTGTCATATCCTCGGGAGCTTGGGCATTACCGACAAGCAATCATCATGAAGGGCAACAACTCCGAGGCCTTATAACTTCTCTTCCTGCTCCGACTGCTGCCGATGACATGATCTTATGGGAATCCTGTGAGCTGAAATATGTCAAGGCCTCTCTAATTTGGGAATCTATTCGGCCACGTGCTCCGCTAGTACCATGGGCTGCTCTGCTATGGCATTCTCTTCACATTCCAAGATTTTCCTTTACTCTCTGGCAATCTTAGGCATAGATCCCATGAATGACAGATTTTCTAGCTATTCTAGCTTCCGCCGGCTGACATGCCCCCTCTGTGATTCCCATGTGGAAACATTCCCTCACTTGTACTTCGAATGCCCCTATTCTTCCTATGTTCTCTCCACTACTTTAGCAGTGGGTGCCTGGACTAACGATCCTATGAATTGGGACAACCTTGTGGACTACATTATCCAATATCTAGGGAGCAAACTCGGGTCGGATATTCTAAAGCTGGTTCTCTCCACCACAGTATACAAAATCTGGTCAGTCAGGAACTCCATTGTCCATAACAAAACCAAGATGCCTATGGGGGTTCTCTCTAGGGAGATAACCAATGTCATTACGACTAGGTTATCTTCTTCCTCTGTTTTTTCTAAAAGAGTTCAAAATAGGCCCAACCTCTGGGGGGTGGTTGTAGGGTTGGGTTCGGTTCATGGGTTGTCGGCTGTTCCGCCGCTTCGGTGCTGCCGGGAGAGCAGGTGGCTGGGCTCGTCTCAGTAGCGAATGTTAGCTATTGCTTCGGCTGGGTTTTTTTGGACAAGATCAGAGTTGGCAGTGTCTCTCTGGCACTCGCTCATGTTTATTCAGCTTGGTCATTATAGGGGTTGGCCTATGCGCCTTCTGGCCTCTGGTTCAATCTCAGCTTCAGGGTCTGCCAAAGCTTCGGGGTCTGCCTAAGGGTTGGACAGGTCAGGTGCTAGGGAGTTCGGCCTCAGGGGTTAGTTTGGAGGTAGTGGGATTCAGTTCTTCTGTTGGGTTCGGCTTGCTGGCTCTAGCAGCATCTTCAGCTCGATGCTGTCGACGATGGTAGTTCGACTTCTCTGGCAGTTCGGTCTCTTCAGCAGCTGGGTTCGGCTCTAGGGACAATGAAGGGCTGGTTCGGTCTCTTGGCACGATCTCGTGCCCCGCCTAGGGGGGTTCGCTGGTTTCGGTTTTGGGGCTTGGGGACTCCTCAATGGCTTCGGGGGGGGGGGGGGGGGGTTCGTTAGATAGAGCGCTGGTTGCTGTCTTCCGGTTTCGGGCTTCGGTGCTCCATCTTCGGTACGGTAGTCCAGTCTTGAGTGGTTCGGGCTTCGGGGCTCACGGATTTGGAGCGGGGCGGGCGAGTGTTCATTGGTTTCGGCTTCATGGCGCTCGCAGTTCATTCAAGGGTTCAGCATTCACAGCTTCGGCTGCTTCGGGTGTTCGGCTGTCGCTTCAGTTCGGATTGGTTCGTCATGTTGTTTCAGTCCGGATTGGTTCGGATTCTGCCTCATTCCGGATTGGTAAATGGTTCGACTTATTGGGTCAGTGAAGGGCTAGTTTTGTAGCTTGGGTTCGACTCCTTGGTTTAGTCTTGGGAAGCTGGGGGGATTCTGGTCTGGTAGGTTAGGCTTATATGGTTCGGCCTCTCTGCTCCCGCAGCTCCTTCTAGGCTTCGGGATCTTCAGTTCAGCTTCTTATGTGCTGACAGCTTCAGTCTGTTAGGCTGCTGCTTCAGTTCGGTTGATTCTATTGTCTTCTGCAGTTCTGTCTTGCAAATGGCAGATTTGCAGCTTCATTTCGTCACCAGATTGTTCATTTGGATGCTTAGTTTCAGCTGATTGGTTGTTTAGGCTTCGGCTTGCTTCTTTATGCTTGCAGCTCTGTTTTGTAATGTTCATTGTTGCTTTGGCTTGGTTGTTAGTCTTTAGTTGTCCATTTTGGGGGTTGTCCCATGTGGTTCAATCCTAAAACTTCTGGGGTATGTCCTTTGCGATTGTTTTATCTCTTTTTCTTCTCAATATACAAACAAACTTAGCGAAAAAAAAGTGTATTCCAGGTCTACTGGACTTGAAGAGCTCTAAGTGAACTAAGAAGTTCCAAGACTGTTGTTCTTGAAGGAATTTGAGTGATTCAAAGATTTTAAAGATCCTTAGTGGATTTCCTACTCGAGGAGTAGAAGAGTGGACTAGTAGCCTTGAGTGCTCTGAACCACTTAAAATCACTGTGTTTCTTATATACCTGCTATAACTACTATATATGTCATAACTGCTTATCACCTAAAACTTGGTTTATCTTAAAGGGGATCAAACAAATTATATATTCCGCTGTGGTTAATTTATTAACAAATCTGACAAGTATTTTGAAAATAAAAAAGTATTTAAAATATCTATTCAACCCCCCTTCTAGATAACTATTGTGTCTCTGGGAACTAATAATTGTATCTGAACATGTTCTCTCAATTAGCCTACAAAGCCTTAGTAGATCCAATGGCACATCTGATAAGTGAGTCCAAGACTGGAGGAGGCAGCAAGCCACTAATGTGCAACAGAGAAATTTTCTAACTGGAAAGTTTGCATGCAAGCCTACATGAATTTAATAGATGAAGAGCTATTTGAAACTGTTATGAATGGGCCTAACATTCCAACAAAGCTTGCGCTAACTCCAGATAATCCAAACAAAGTCCAAATCAAGATCAAATCAGAAAAGACTGATAACGAAAAGAAAGTCATCCAACTAGACAAAAAGTCCAAGAATATTTTGTTCCAATATTTAGAAGATGATCTATTCGAAAATGTGGTCAACAGCAAAATGGCCAAGGAAGTCTGGGAAGCATTACTCATTATGCACGAAGGAACAGAAGAAGTCCAAGAAAACAAGCAATCTCTTCTGACTCAATAGTATGAAATGTTCGCCCATGTTCCAGGAGAAAATGTTACTTCTACTTATGCAAGATTCAATGTGTTGCTCAACTCTTTTTGATCTTTTGGAAAAATCTATCCAAACAAAGATCTTATCATAAAGTTCATGAGGGCTCTACCGAGCAAGTGGGATGCAAAAACCAGTGCCATCAGATAATCAAAGAACCTCCATAAAATAATAGTTCAACAACTCTATGGCAACCTTCTTACCTACGAACTAGAGCTGACCCAACGAGCAGAGATTCTATCTGAAGGAAGAAAGAAGGACAAAGGAGTTGTTCTCAAGGCAACAAAAACCAACTTTAAAGCTCATGATGAAAATGATTCTGACTCTGAGGAAGATGATGACGAGGACATTGCAATGCTGGTAAGAAGACTTAAACGGTTCATGTGGAAAGGCAGAAGCAGCAAACCTAAGAGATTCAACAACAACAACAGCCAAGAGCAGATCAACGACTTATGTTACAACTGTAAGAAGCCTGGCCATTTCATTGTAAACTGCAACAAATCTCTTAGAGAAGATCTGAAGAGGAAAACAAATCTAAAGAAGGAGTTCAAAGGCAGCAAAAGGCTCCAAAAAAAAACAAAGGTCTTGTAGCCGGAGGATCATGGAGTGACTCAGACAACAACACAACTCCTGAGTCTGGAGATGATGAAGAAACTCAAGTAGCAAATCCGTGTCTAATGGCCAAAAATGGAAAGGACAAGAAAAGCACTGACAATCATGAAGTAAGTATCGATGAGGTATTCAACTTTAACTCTCCTGGTGTAGATATTGATGATTTAAGAACTGCACTACATGGCATAACATCTGATCTGCATCAATACATGAAGTGGTTCAGAGTTCTGTATAAACATTATTCTCTTCTTCAAAAAGAGAAAGTTCAAGAAGAATTGGAGATAGCTCTACTAATTTCTACCTCTATCTAAATTTGAGGCTAAGAATAAACTCTTAAGACAGACCAATAAACTTAACACACAAAGAGAGTCAAATCTAACCTCTAGATTGAAGAACTAGAAAAGACAATCTTAATGTGGAATAGATCTTCTTCATGTATGGACTCCCTGATCTCCGGTCAGAGAAGTGCATCTGATAGAACAGGTTTAGATTTTGTGGAATCTACCTCAATACCATATGTGGAAAAGCTAAAGGAAACTAACATTAGTAGTGCTTCAAATTTCAATAGAAGAATTATATTTGTGAAATCCTCACAGAAGGAAGAACCAGTGCATCCCTGCTCTTCTGATCCAATCCATGTTCCAAGATATAACGGATCCTATGTTGGCCTGGGTTTCAGAAAAGAGAAGAGTAACTTAGTCACTACTCTCCAACCTTGAAAGATCGTGGTGTCAAGTAAAACTAACTCCATGAACCAACCAAGAAGGAATATTATAGTTAAGTTTTACTCATCACAAATCATGAATCACAAGGATGCATGGAAAAAGAAGAATCAGTGTGAGGGAAAGACCACCAAGAATTCACATAAGTCCAAATGGAGAAAGAATTCACACACACACACACACATAAGCATGCATCATGCTAGATTCTTTGTATGTGATAAACATGATCATAAGGCTACAAAATATTATAATATCCTCTGCATATTAAACCCAAAGTTAAGCAGATTTGGGTCCCCAAGGGTACTAACAAGGTAAGACCCATGCAAGTTTGGGTACTAAAATGAGAGTTTAACCTCACTGCAAGAACAGAGCTCCACGATCGCAACTTGGTATCTGGACAGTGGATGCTCAAGGACATGACCAAGAACAAATCCCTCCTATTTAAATTCACAAAAAAGGAGTGTCCAACAGTCATCTTTGGAAACAATGGCTCTGGAAAGATAAGACGATATAGCTAAGCTGGGAATGGTGCAGTGTCCTTCAACAAAGTTACCTATGTGGAAGGATTAAAGCACAATCTTCTGAGCATCAGCCAACTCTGCCACAAGGGTTATCAAGTCACTTTCCTCAATAATCAGTGTTAAGTCAGAGACTTGAAGACCTCTTCTATAAAGCTGACCGGAACAAGAGAAGGGAATGTCTACACGGTTAATCTTGCTCAACTGAGTTCTGATGAGACAATATGCTTTCTTGTTAAAGCCTCTGAAGAAATGAGCTAGCTATGGCATAGAAGGTTGTCTCATCTCAACTTCAAGAGTATGTCGAAACTGGCCTCCAAAGATCTAGTAGAAGGTTTAACCAAGCTCAGCTTCGTTAAAGGCCATGCAATGCCTATCAGCTTCGAAAGCAAACTAGAAGTTGATGGCAAAGAGGCTGATGGGTTAGTTTCTCTCTCTAGATTTTGCTCTCCCTTCTCACTAGGATTTTAGACCACCTCTCCCGTCCATTCTCTCTCCCGTTACCGTTAACTTCCATTTTCTTTCCTTTTTTTAATCTCCGCCCAACCTCACCTACCTCTCCATCCTTACCAAAATTTATGTTTACCCTTTCTGGTTTTCTACTCCTCCATCCTCCTGCTACCGTTCCCACCCCTCCGGCCTTCTCTCCTCTGTCGTCTACCACCTCACTTCCATGGTTAGCCATTCTCATCTCTCAGCTGGAAACTCCCTGAGCTCTGTATCTAGGGATTTCTTTGCTGAATTTGGTGTCTCAAACCCAAACTCTCCCTCTCTTTCCTCTCCTTTGGTGCTCAGCAGTGCTGACATGGCTATCTCCGCTGACCTATCCCTCAACGTGGACTCGTTTGCAATGCTAGAATCAGACCCAAATCCTGTTGCTGTTGATCAAAGCTCTGAAGACTCTACCTCATTTGCAAATGAGATAGGAAGCAACTTGGGTCAAGCTCTTACATCTAATGTTTCTGAGATCTTCAAAGTTGCACAACACTTCTCTCAAAAGGATCGAGAGGAAGTTTTAATTGAAAGAAAGAAAAATGCAGATCTTATGGATTGCTTGTTGGCGCATGGACTCTCTGCTAGCGATATCAACGTTTTTGTTTCTGATGGGACACTAGCAAATACAGGTCAGGCCCACAAGATGTCTATTGGAAGTACTCAAAAAACTTCTGCTGCACTTCTGCTGGCGCCTTGCTCTATTTCTGGCCAGTCTATCCTTGGCAAACCTCTGGACCCTATTCCCTCTGCTATAGCTGCTATTAAACCTGCTGCATCTCCGGTTGAGCAAGGTGAAAACCCTCTTTTAAACCCTGGCCAACTAAATCCTGGTGTGAGGTGGTCTCTACTAACTCCGGAAAACCTTCCCGCTCTCTTTCCTACCACCCTCCCTTATCCGAAGATGGTCCGATTCTAGTTAAACCTCCCACTGATGTGCTCAAACGTGGAAATCAGCTCTGGTCTTCCAGCCTTGTGGGTTATTTCTTACACTCAAACATCCCCTTCAAGGTTGTAGAACCCATCGCCAAACACCTTTGGGGCAACATGGGTCTCACAAGTGTCTTTCTCCATAGCAAAGGCTACTATATTTTCAAATTCAAATTTGTCTCTGCTAGAGACAATGTCCTTGCCTCGGGTCCTTGGCACATCGCCTCAAAAGTGATTGTCCTACAACCTTGGAAAGAAGGAGTTGAATTTTCAAAATCTGATCAGCTCAAAATTCCCATTTGGGTAAAGCTTAGCCAAATCCCTCTTTCTTACTGGTCTGATGAGGGTATTAGCTACCTTGTTAGTGCCATAGGTAGGCCTCTGTTTACAGATGAAATGACTTCCAAGCATGACTTAATGCACTTTGCCAGAGTCTGCATTGAAGTCCAAGCTTCATTCTCCTTTCCTTCCTCTATTAATGTTGTTGTTCTTAACGAAGAAACTTCTGAAGACATTATTGTCCTGGTTAGTGTTGAATACCAGAGTAAGCCACCATCATGCCCCTCCTGCAGAGTTTTTGGCCACTCTCCTTTGAAATGCCCCAAATCCAATTTTAAATGGGTGCCCAGAACAAATGCTCAACCTGAATCTGCTCCCAAACCTGCTGACGGCACTTCGGCCCCTGGCCCCTTACTTCCCACTCCTGCTCCTGATGCTGTCAAAAATCCACATGCTGGTACTCATGAAAATGACTGGGTAACTGTCTCCCGAGGTGCCAAAGTTGGAAATAACCCGACTCCTTCTCTTCCTATCTTGGCCTCGCCTAACTCCTTCTCCCCCATTGCAAATGCTATTGTCTCTGATGCTCTCTCTCCCTCTGACCTGGATTCACCCCCTATAAACTGCCCTATATTGAACAAGCTAATTTCTATAGATGAGAAGGAGGGCAAGGACCTGAAGCATAAGCAAAGATCTGGGCTGGACCCTTCTCAAGATGCTAAGCGTAGGAACAAAGGCAAGGGCCATGGGGGGAAAACCTCCAGCTAACCACTACCCCCCTTAATTTTCTATGTTAATGTTAGCGACATATAATATTAGAGGTCTTAATAAAAAGCCAAAGCAGGCTTATGTTAAACAGTTAATCCTAGATAATAGTATCTCCCTCATTGGTCTGTTGGAAACCAGAGTCAAGCAGCATAAAGCTAGTAGAATCTCCAATAATATTTGTAGGAACTGGACTTGGTTTTATAGCTATGATTACCACTATAATGGCAGAATTTGGGTTGGTTGGAACCCCAATATCTGGCAAGTGGATATCCTTTTTGTATCCTCCCAAGTTATTCATTGCAACATCAAGCACTTAGCCAATGACTGTACTTTTTTTGGGTTCTTTTATCTATGGTTTGAATTCTATATCTGAAAGGAAGAACTTATGGGCTGAATTATCCTCTCTTAGTTCCCCTCTCAACTGGTGTGTCCTGGGTGACTTCAATGCTATCAGCAACCTTAGTGAAACTGACAGGATTGAAACCGATTGGGACTCTGGTATGGAGGATCTCAAAGAGTGCCTGCAGAACCTTGAAATGGTTGACATTATGGGCATTGGTCCCTTCTACTCTTGGTGGAACTGCCAAATTGAAAATCCAATCCATAAAGAACTTGATAGAGCTTTGGGAAATGCATCATGGCTCAACTCATTTCCCCTTGCCCAAGCTACCTTTGCCCCCAGAGGAATGTCTGACCACTCTCCTATCATGCTTAACCTTGGCATTCCGGCTTCAAGGTCAAGGAAGCCTTTCCAGTTCTTCAACCACATGACTCTCTTGGGTGGCTTTCATGAATGTGTATCTTCTGCCTGGATGCAACCCGACCTAGGTAACCCCTTTCATATCCTAACTGCCAAGCTTAAGAGAACTAAAAGAGCCTTAGCTACCTTCAATAAATCCATTGGAAATCTATCATCTTCTGTTAAGGAAGCAACTTCAAACCTCCACAGAGTTCAATCCTTGCTCTCCAACAGGCCACTCGATCTGGATCTCATCTCCCAGGAGCAGAGCTGCCTTCAGGTTCTTTGGAATTCCTTGGCTCTAGAGGAAACTCTTATCCACCAGAAATCTAGAGCTACCTGGCTTGCTACAGGGGATAGAAACACCAAATTTTTCTCCAATCTGGTGAAAAGAAGGTGGAACACAAACAAAATCCTTTCTATTTATAGCTCTTCCGGCGATCTGGTTCAGGGGCAGGAGGAGGTTGAAAATGTGGCTGTGAATTATTTCAAAGATTTGTTCAACTACCAGCACCTACCTCCTTCAGCTGATTTTGAAAATTATGGAGTTCTCCCTACCAAACACATAACTATCTCTCAAGCTGCCATCCTTTCGGCTCCTATCACAGCTACTGAGGTATTCAAAGCTCTCAGTGGTATGAAGCGAAACAAGAGTCCAGGCCCGGATGGTTTTAACGTGAATTTTTTCACTCACTGCTGGGACATTGTTGGTGAAGACTTCACAAAAACCGTTCTATTCTTCTTCTCTTCCTGCCGAATGCCTCGAGGTGTAAACTCAACTGCCATTGCTCTTATCCCAAAGTGCTCGAATCCCTCTCTCATGTCTGATTTCAGACCAATATCATGTTGCAATACAATCTACAAGTGCATATCAAAAATTCTTGCTGACAGACTCAAATTGGTCCTCCCCTCTATTATTGATAAGGCACAGTCTGCTTTCATCAAAGGAAGAAGCATAAGCGACAACATATTCCTTGCCCAGGAGCTATTCCGAAACTACCATCGGAAATCTGGTCCTCCTCGCTGTGCCTTAAAAATTGACCTAAGGAAAGCGTTTGACACGCTAAATTGGGACTTCCTAATGGGCACCCTCAAATCCTTCCATTTTCCATCTCAATTTCTAGACTGGATCTACCCCTGCATTTCCACTGCTATGTTTTCAGTCAAGGTCAATGGTTCCCTTGCTGGATACTTTGGTAGTACTCGAGGCCTAAGGCAAGGTGACCCCCTCTCCCCCTACTTGTTTGTGCTAGTAATGGAAATGCTCTCCCTTAAACTCAACTGGGGTTCAAAACAATCTGGGTATCTTCACCACTGGCGCACTAAAACCAGCGACATATCTCATCTCCTTTTCGCTGATGACATCTTAATCTTCTGTCATGCCAACCTTCAAACCATTTCCATAATACATTCATGTATCCATTCCTTCTCCCTATTCTCCGGTCTCATTCCTAATATTCATAAGAGCCAATGTTTTCTAGCCTGTGAAGACCCTGAAACAAAAGCTTCCATCCTATCTTTCCTGGGCTTCACTCATGGTACTTTCCCCACCAGATTTTTGGGTGTCCCCCTAATCTCTTCTAAGCTTTCATACCAGGATTGTATTCCTCTTATCCATACAATCACACAAAGAGTCTCTTCATGGACTGCTACTGCCCTTGCTTATTCTGGTAGGGTCCAACTCATAAAATATGTGCTCTTCGCAATACAATCGTATTGGAGTACTCATATCCTACTGCCTAAAGCAGTCATTAGAGCCATTCAGTCTATTCTTTGTCGATTCCTCTGGAAGGGAACCTCCCTTACTCCCTATGGTGCTAAGGTTGCATGGCATAACATCTCACTCCCTACTGAGGAAGGGGGTCTGGGCATTAAAAGTCTCCTGGATTGGAATAAAGCCCTTCTTCTACTACATCTCACCCATGTATTGCAGATTAACACTAAATCACTATGGGCTAAGTGGGTGCAGACCACTGTTCTTCTTGGGAAATCTGTTTGGCAGATAGAAATCCCCACTGATTGTTCATGGATTTGGAGACAACTACTCAAGCTCAGGCCCATTGCTCTTCAGCATCTTGAATACGTTGTTGGCTCTGGAAAAACCTTCAATCTTTGGTACGATCCATGGCTCAATGGTTCTGCCATCAACCCCAGCAGTGCCTTGCTCTCAAATTCAGGCCTAACCGTCTCAGCCACAGTCAGGGACATTATGAATACCTCCTCCTGGCACCTTCCCCTATCCAACCATCATGAGGTAATTCTCCTCCGGCAACTAGTACAATATGTTCCCTTCCCCTCTGCATCCATGGACTGTATCCTTTGGGACTCAATGGATATCAGTTGCATTAAAGCAAGACATATTTGGGGAAGCATCAGGAACAGGAAACAGGCTGTTCAGTGGCACACAATTCTATGGCATAAACTGCATGTGCCAAGATACTCTTTCATGCTCTGGCTTGGATTTCATGGAAAGCTCCAAACTAATGACATCACTCGAGCCTATACAGGAAGGACCTTCAACTGTCAGCTTTGCAACAAGCACCCTGAAACTTTTTCACATCTTTTCTTCATCTGTGAATACTCCACTGTCATTATAAAGGCGACATTCCAACTGGGTGGATGGCTCTAATTACCCCTGGACTGGACTGGACTCACTGACTTTATCTCATCTTTCCAAGGGAGGAAATTATCAAAACATATCCTCAGCCTCTCTCTGGCTGTTTCTTTCTATAAGATATGGGAAGCAAGAAACAAAAAGCTTCACAATGGGACACTCATTCCTCCAAGATGTCTTGCTACTGATGTGATTAGTATCATTAAATCTAGATTATCTACTAATTCATCCTTTCTCAAAGCTACCAACTATTGCCAATACTACTGTAATTGGCTTAGGACAACGATCTAATGCGTGTCAGGTGTTATGACTGGTTTGGCTTAACGGACTTGGGTCTGCTGTGTTGGCTGTTGCTGTGTTGCTGCCTTGTTTTTCAGTCCGTTACTGGGTTCGGGTTTTTCCCAATAAAGGTCTGGGAAGACACCTGGGCTTAGCATCCTGGTTCGGTTCGGGGCTCGGCATCTTGTCCTCGGGACGCTGGGAATGTTGGTTTCGGCTTCGGGGTTCGGTTTATATGGTTCGGCCCTTCGGGGTTCAGCCTCTTGTCTTCGAGATGTTGGGGGTCGATGGTTTCGGCTTCGGGGTTGGGTTGGAAATTTAGCTTCCATGGCAGTTCGGCAGTTCGGCTTCCGTGGAAGTTCGGCTTCCTCAGCGGTTTGGTTCAGTTACTGCTTCTGTTTCTTCGGGACGCTGAGGATGCTTGTTTCGGCTTCAGGGTTCGGTTCTTATGGTTCGGCCCTTCGGGGTTCGGCCTCTTGTCTTCGGGATGCTGGGGATGCTGTTTCCGGCTTCGGGCCTGGGTCTCCTATTGGCACTCGTATTTCTTCCTATGCCTCAGCATCCTCTTCTACTCCTGCTTCAGTTCAGCTCGGTCTTCGGCTAGTTGTTAAAGTTGTTTAAGTTCCCATGCTTGTTTTTTCTATTGTCCTGCTTAGTACTGCTCCTTGTGCTTGGCTGTTTGCCTTTGTTGTCCACTTTGGGGGTTGTCCCGTGTGGTTCTACCAAAGCTTCTGGGGTATGCCCTTAGCAATTGTATTATCTCTTTTCCTTTCCTATATACAAACAAACTTAGCAAAAAAAAGAAAGATATTAAGTGTTGTAATATCGAGAATGTTGTGTAAACATATGTAATTATATATGTTTGTATGAATAAAATCTTTATTTTCTATATGATTAAGATAAATTTGTCAGTTCTTAAAACTCATACTTATGATAAGTTCATGACTCATAATTATATGAAATGTTTCTGAACCCCTCAGCAAATGGACGCCAAAGGTCTGACTAGGATAAGTTTATACACTCATATAATTGTGGCAAGTTACTGAACTCATAAGTGTGGTAAGTTTGATGAACTAGAAATAGTTATGTGAATATGGTAAATGGCAACTTTTTGTGTAAAGTTGGAGAATTACAACTTTTTGTAAAGTTGAGTATGTTAATCCTAAAATTATTTTTAAAAAAAGGGATAGTAATATGTGTTAAGTACTAAATGTACTATGTGCTATTTGAATAAATATGCCATTATATGAGAACTATGTGTTGAATTCTTATTGTGTTAAGAATATGTTTAAAGAAAGAGAATTAATGTAAGATTTTTATTTAAATCAGATCATGCCGCCTAGACGACAGAATCTAAATCAAAGAGAAGAGCAGTCAGTGAATAATGAAGGAGGTCAAGAGGACCCAATGCGGAATTTCGTAGATATGTTAGCCCAAGCTATGGGAAATAGAGCTCTGGCTGCAAGAGGAAGAGCGAGGAATCAGCCAACCGACAGATTGGCAAACTTCAAAGACTTTAAAGCGGTAGGACCGCCTGGATTCAAAGGAACCACGGATCCAATTGAAGCCCAAACTTGGGTAAACGAGATGGAGAAAGCATTCATTATTGTGAGGGTGGAAGAATAGCAAAAGACAGCTTTTGCAACATACTTGATGAAGGGAGAAGCCAATTATTTGTGGGAGACTAATCAGGCGAGGACTGGAACAACTATAGTAACTTGGACAAGATTCAAGGAATTTTTCTTTGAGAAATACTTCTCACCGAGTATGCAAGCTCGGATGGAAGTTAAGTTCTTAGAACTAAAGAAGGAGAACATGTCGGTTTCTGAGTATGCGGCTAAATTCAACGAATTAACAAGATTTTCACCTCATCGGGTGGACACAGAAGCAAGAAAAGCGAGAAGATTTGAGAATGGATTGAAGCCAGGGATATTTAACAAGGTAGCAGTGTTGCAGATCAATACATTTACGGCTTTATTGGAGAAAGCGTTAATTGCTGAAGGATGGAGCGAAGCTGCATCTCAATTTCATCAAGAGAAGAAGAAGACAAATGATGGTGGAAGCAATGGTGGTAGTAACCCGAATAAGAGAAAGTGGAGTGAGAATACCCAATCGGGTAGCAAGACCGAAGAGAATAGGAAATGGAGGGAACCATGTACAACTTGTGGGAAGAACTATTCGGGAGTTTGTTTGAAGAAGAAAGGAGTTTGCTCTAACTGCGGCCAAGAAGGGCACATGTCACTCAATTGTCCCAATCCGAAGAAGATACAAGATTGCTTTGCCTGCGGATCGACTTATCATATGG
This sequence comes from Panax japonicus, assembly GCA_020205505.1. NCBI lineage: Eukaryota > Viridiplantae > Streptophyta > Magnoliopsida > Apiales > Araliaceae > Panax > Panax japonicus. The sequence goes on along the minus strand of CM035108.1, from coordinate 20,006,878 downwards.
TTCGAAACTATCCAAAGAGGAATGCGGAGAAGGAAAGTGTCAACAAGGGACTCGGTGGTGGAACCTTGGCAATTCGAGGACCTACACAGCCAGGAAGATCAATTGCTCATACATTCAACATGATGGCGCATGAGGCAGTGGCTACTCAGGAGGTGGAAACAGGTAACGATTTCGCTTAATACTTAAATTACGCGAGCAATATGAGTCAGATATTACTGTAACCTATTTTCTTTTATAGATTCAAGTCACAAGATAGAATTTGAAACACAAATTAATATTATGTTGATAAAAAATGAATTGATGATACAACTTTAAAAGATTGTAGAGAATAAGAAAGCGGTGATTCTGAGGACGGAATCCTTTTAAGGAGGGGTGAATGTGATAACCTAGGATTTTGAATAATCCAAATTTTTATGAATAAATTTTTTTTATTTAATATTGACTGTTAATATTGTACTATGTATCTGTTATACGAGTCTCGGGAATTAGTCAATTTATGTATTGACTGAGAAATTAGAGTAGAGTTTTGCTTAACAGCTTTAGAAACCCTAACCCTAATTTCTGGATAGGGATTTGATATAAAATATAATCAAAATAATTATATTGATAAGTACGTGTTTGTACCGTATAGAGATTTTGATCAAATGATTGATTGGATAAGGTTTAAAATTTATAAACCCTAATAAGAGATTAGAAACCCTAATCTCAGGATTAGAAATCCTAACGCGCAGTTGGAACCCTAATCGTATGCCGGGAAACTTTAATTCTAAATTTGAGATTCCTAAACCCTAATTAGGCAACCCTAATCCTAATTGGCAAGCCTAATGTATTTATTAAACGTTAATATGATTGAAAAAACCTAATTTAATTAGGAAACCCTAATTATATTTTTAAAATTTTAAATTTTCTAATTAAAACCCTAATTAGAAAACAATCCTAGAAACTAAAGTTTTAAAACCTAAGGATTAGAACCTTTGGGTTAAACCCTAAGAGTTTGGGCAATTGACAATCAAGCCATTAAAATTACAAGGGCAATGACCAAAATACCCTTTTTACATTTTTAATGAGTTAACTTGTAAAATTGGCAAGACCTTTAGTTGGTGACCTAATTGCTTAACTTTGTGACATTAAATTATCAGCAAATTAACCTCCCTTTGACAGCAACATCAGATCATTCATGCATCTAAGCAATATATATAGAATTAGAGAGAGAAAGTTCTCATATTTTGCTTATTTTGATACAAGCTCTCACCTACTCTCTCTCTCAGCAAGACCTTCGAAATTCTTTAGTAGATCAGTTACAAAATACCTCTCTTAAACACTTATATCAGATTTGGAGAGCAAGAACCAAAGATTGAACGAGAAGGTATAAACCCTAAAACATATTTTGATCTTACATGTTAAGAAATATTTTGTGTTTAAGTGTTTAATCAGGTGTTATATGATGTTTTTAGTTGATCTATGTTGATCCATCATGGATCCATAGCATCAAAATGCTTTAAAATTATGATTTTTCAAAACTGTTCTTGAGCTCTAAAGGTAGCCTGACAACGAAATGTCAGGGGCTGTAAATCCTTGTCTGTTAATGTTTTGTGTTGTTTTAAGTTTTGGATATGTAGCTTGTCATGTTGTCTTTGATCTGGAAGTGGATTTACAGCCATTAAATGTCTAGATTTGTTGTTATTAACGGTCAAAACCCGTTGACCGGGCATGACCGGGCCAAATCTAGGCAACCCAAAAATTTAAAAATCGAGTTTGACAATGTTTTGTAACATCCAGATCTGTCCGATTTTTAGTGTTATGATGTTGTTTTTGTAACATATTTGTAGCTGGTTATGTGGACTCTAGATTCATGCTAGTAGATCTCTTAAACAACACATGCCTCTTGTCTTTGGGATGCTGGGGATGTTGTTTCCGGCTTCGGGGCTGGGTCTCCTTTCGGCACTCGTAGTTCTTCCTATGCCTCAGCATCCTCTTCTGCTCCTGCTTCAGTTCAGCTCGGTCTTCGGCTAGTTGTTAAAGTTGTTTAAGTTCCCATGCTTGCTTTTTCTATTGTCCTGCTTAGTACTGCTCCTTGTGCTTGGCTGTTTGCCTTTGTTGTCCACTTTGGGGGTTGACCCGTGTGGTTCTACCAAAGCTTCTGGGGTATGCCCTTAGCAATTGTATTATCTCTTTTCCTTTCCTATATACAAACAAACTTAGCAAAAAAAAAAGCAAACTAGAAGTTCATTCAAAGGTAAGACGATCAACTCAATTGATAAGCACCTACAAATACTTCACATGGATCTGTTTGGGCCAATTCCAACTATAAGCTTTAGAAGGAAAAGATACTCATTGGTCGTAGTGGATGACTACACCAGATTTATATGGGTGTTCTTTCTAAATTCGAAAGATGAAACAAGCTCTCAACTCATCAAGATGTTCAAGTTGGTGATGAACAAAAAAATAGAAAAGATCAAGTCTATAAGAAGTGATCATGGTAGAGAATTTGACTTCTCTGAGATGGATCAGTTTTGTACAGACAATGACATCAGTCACAACTTCTTAGCTCCACGAACTCCACAGTAAAACGGAGTAGCTGAAAGAAAGAACAGAACGCTGATTGAAGCAGGAAGGACTCTACTACCAACAACTCATCTGCTTGAATACTTCTGGGCAGAAGCTATTAACACTGCATGCTACACTCAGAATAGGACTTTTGTTCACTCTACATTAAAGAAGACTCCATACGAGCTTTGGAGAGGAAAAAAATGCAAATGTTAGCTATTTCCATGTGTTTGGTTGTGCATGCTACATTCTCAACAATGAAAAATAATATCTGACTAAGTTCCAACCCAAGTCAGATGAAGGAATCTTTCTTGGATATGCCACAGATAGTAAGGCCTATAGAGTGTTCAAAAAGAAGACGTTAAGTGTTGAAGTCTCTATTCATATCATATTCGATGAAACAGACGCAGACAATCTGTGCCTCAAGACACTGCGATCGACGAGTCAGACACTACGAATGAGGTGGTTGAGCCCAACACCATGATCGTAGCCTTAGAAGATAAAATCGTCGAGCCTGAAGAAGAGATCGTAGAGAGAGCTACACTAGACGACAAACCTCTGCAACAAGAGATAGAGGTTGATCTTGAAGAATTCAGATAAGAAGGCACCAGAACAGATGTTCCAACAGGGAACAGATGGGCAAGAGATCATACTCAAGACCTGATCATTAGAGACACAAATGCAAGAGTCAAGACGAGATCGCCACGCAGAATGAGTGAAATTTGAGCTTTCTGTCCCAAATGGAACCCAAGAAAATAAAAGATGCTATAGAAGATTCGATTTGGATAGAAGACATGCAAGAGGAACTGAATTAGTTTGAAAGAAGTAAAGTCTAGAGATTAGTCGCTAGACCAAGAAGTAACCCAGTTATTGGCACCAAATGGGTCTTCAGAAACAAAATGGATGAAGATGGGGTAATCACAATGAAGAAGGCAAGACTAGTGGCCAAAGGTTATTCCCAAGAAGAAGGCATCGACTACGATGAGACCTTCGCACCTGTTTCCAGACTGGAAGCTATCAGGATATTCCTTGCCTTTGATGTCCACATGAAGTTCAAAGTTTTCTAGATGGATGTCAAGAGTGCATTTCTGAATGGTGAACTTCAAGAAGAAGTATATATAGAGCAACATCCAGGTTTCATCAATCCCACTCTCTAATTATGTATATAGATTAGACAAAGCCTTATATTGACTTAAACAAGCACCTAGAGCATGGTATGAAACACTAACTAATTTTCTTATTGAAAATGGTTTCTCTAGAGGTAGAGTAGATACTACATTATTTCTTAGGAAGCACAAAAATAAAGTCTTAATAATTCAAATATATGTAAATGATATTATCTTTGGTTCTACTGATGAAAATCTATGCAAGAGATTTGTCAGGCTTATGCAAAGCAAGGTCGAAATGAGTATGATGGGTGAGCTGAATTTCTTCCTTGGATTACAAGTGAAGTAGACTGATGAAAGGTATCTTCATCAACCAAGCCAAGTACATTAAAGAATTACTCAAGAAGTATGGCATGGAATCAGCTTCTCCCATGAAAACACATATTGCTCTAGCAACTAAGCTTGACAAAGATGAGAAAGGAAAAAGTATTGACATTACTCAATACAAAGGTATAATAGGCTCTCTTCTATATCTAACTGCCAGTAGACCCGATATAATGTTTGTAACATGTATATGTGCTAGATTTCAAGCTAATTTTAAGGAATCACACTTAACTATTGTAAAAAGAATTTTCAGGTATCTCAAAGGCACACCTCACTTGAGACTTTGGTATCCCAAGGAGTCCTCCTTTGAACTGACAGGATATAAAGATAAGAAACAGACTTGTGTCCTAGTTTAGTAAGAAGCAAAATTCAGTATATGCCTCTATAGCAGAAGCTGAATACATTACTGCAGGCAGCTGTTGTTCTCAAATCTTATGGATGAAGAACCAGCTAGCAGATTATGGGTTTGATTTTAAGTCTATACCAGTTCACTGTGATAACACAAGTGACATAGCAATAACACATAATCCTGTCATGCATTCTAGGACTAAGCATATAGAAATAAGATATCACTTTATTAGGGATCATGTACAAAATGGAAATATTTCTTTACAATACATCCCTACTAAAAATTAACTTGTTGATGTCTTTACAAAACCTTTAGATGAATCCTGATTTAATAAATTGATAAGTGAGTTAGGCATGCTAAATCTACAACCATAAACTCTATGCTCTAGTTGATGCTAACCATGTAGATAAAAAGGCTATGTTAAAATCGTAGAGATGAGTAAGACAAACCTCAATTGTGGAGCAGTCTTGACATGGCAGAGAAACTCACTATGATGACAACATTCCTATCAAATCTAAGAAGCCCTTCTGATAAGTGCCTCAGGGACAAACCTGACCCTTAGTTTCAGTCTAAGAGGTTGGCTCTTCCTGAGCTACCTTAACCTAGAAGAAATGCTAATTCAAAGTGCATCAGAAGAACCTGAAGAGACAATGATCGTAGAGCAGGTTCAGCAGTGAACTCAACAATCGAAGAGCAACCTCATCAATCGTAGTCAAAGAATACACAAGCTCAGGGGGAGCTAGGGGCAGATTAGTACTTTTCACACTACTTAAAATCTTGGAGCCCTGCAGTGTTTGACACGTGCCCCACTCTGCAGATCGTGAGGAGGGAAGTTACAAATAAAATTTGAAAATGTGTTTTGAAAATTCATCTCAGAATTTCAAAAACTCATTCCTCTCTTTCTCCCTCAAAAGAAACCCTTGCTTTTAGAACGCTCAACTAACCTCTACTCAAGAAAATCACAATAATCAATGGTTGCTTCCAACGTTGTATATGGTTACCAACTGTACTTCGATGAATTCAAGACAGCTGACCCACAGTTCCACAAAATTCTGACACTTCTAAAGAAAGCTGGTCTCGAAGAAGTGCTAAGCACTAGCACAAGGATTTACCCTAAGCTGGTAAAGGAATTCTACTGCAATAGAGTCTACGAAAATGACATCATCACTTCAAAGGTCAAGGGGGAGCAGATTTGACTCATAGCAGAAGATATAAACCTAGCCCTAGGTTTTAAATCAAAGGGACTTTCATCTCTGAGTGTTATCGACTTTCATGAAGGTTTGAAGAAGTTGTACCATGAGAAGTCTCAAGACAATCAAGGGCTACAAGACATCATTGATTACCTCATCATTCCGATGACATCATTGCTTACATCATAAGAATTCAAATTCAATTTGTTCTCTTCCACCTCATTTTACTTTTATACCATGAATTTATTATAATAATGTTACTGTTCAAATTATAAAAATCATACTATTACATAATCACACCATACTACTATAATGTAATATTATAATAATATATTTGAATGAATTATTTTATCAGAAAAGATAAAATACTAACTTTCAACAAATGTCATTGCTAAAAATTCCTCCGTTTAAAATCTATATTGAATAAATATTTTCTTATCATATATATCAACAATTAATTATTCATAAATAATATTACAGAACTACAATATTGACAACCAGGTCGTTCCCAGGAAAGAGGAGGCTTTCCGATAAGGATTTTTCCTTACTGGCACGCAATTATATGACCTAACCTCTTTCGTCGATAGAACTTTCTAGACATTATCAATAATGTTATCCAATAATATTTGTAAGACCCCAACTTTTATGAATAAAGATTAATTTTTCTCGAAATATATTTTTGAATATTATGGTGTGGATTTGATATAATGTTATAGTTGTGGGTAATATTTACAAATTTTGCAAAGTAAGCAAGTTATAAAATATTCAATTAGTCGGGTAATATTCGTTGTAATAGGGAATATTCGTACGTTGGAAAAATCATTGGTGGACCCCACAACGGAAGTATTGTCGGAGTTAAAAAATGACAGAAATGTCTTTTTATAAAAATAACGACGAAAGTTTTACCGTTAAACTGTTTAAATACCCGGTGGCAAAAGTACAGTAATACACGTGGTTGCATAGTTGCACACGGTATTGATTATTGATGCTTACGTGAGAAGTCACTAAGTTATACTCAATTATTGCTACAGTAATTGCTACATAATATCTCTCATATTATTGCTTCAATTATTGTCACAATATCATTTGCATAATAATTTATATTTTTAAATCAATAATTGAGACGACAAAGTTATTCATTTTATTATTTGCTGATTGACAATGTCTAGAAAGTTCTGTTGAGGAAAGGAGTTTGGTCACCTAATTGCGCGCTAATAGGGAGAAATCCTTATCGAAAAGCCCCTTCTTTCCTGGGAATGATCTGGTTTTTAAATATTGTGAGTTATAATATTAATGACGAATAAGTTCGTGTTGATTTAAGATGAAATTGATATTTCCATTGTATTGGGATTATTAGTATTAGTGGAAATCGACATTTATTTTGATAATAATTGATTTCTTGAGGTTAAATTGACCAATCAGGTAATTAATAGGATAAATGAGCAATTAATTGCTATTAGTTCACATACATATAACTATTTGTTCACATGAATGAACTATTGATTCACATACATGTACTATTGATTCACATGCATGTACTATTAGGGGAGGTGGTGCAAGTTTGATAATATTTGTAGGACTAAATTAAAAATAGAGGAAAAGATGAAGGTACTATACCATAATAATATAAGCCCCAAAATGTGTAATTATCGAAACTATGTTTTCCTATAAATAGAAGCTCATTCTTCTTTCATTCTCACCAATTCACTAAGATTCACAAGAGCAATTATAGAGAGAGAAACTATAGAGAGAAAGAAGAAGAGTATTCTGCTACTTCACTATTCTAGTATCCAGTCTTCTTCTAAGGTAAGGGATATTATTTTTTTCAGTATTTGTAAGAAATAATATTTTCTTCCATACTCTATAGTATGTGAGTAATATTATTTCATTTCGTATTCCTAATTCTACACTCATTATGTTAATGTATTGCTTCTATACTCCGTGAAATTAGTAGAATATCCTTGAAATTTGCGCTTCAAGGAAAGTATAAATCAGCTGCTGGGTATACCGCTTGGAGTTCTTCCAATTAGATTTCTTGGAGTTCCCCTCATCTCTTCTAAACTTAAACACTCCGACTACCAGCCTCTGATTCACAGAATCACAGCGAGAGTCACCTCATGGACTTTCCGCTACCTCTCTTATGCCGGCAGAGTGCAGTTGATAAAATCAGTGCTATTTGTCATTCAATCTTACTGGGCTGCCCACTTTATCTTGCCTAAATCGGTAATGCGTGCAATCTAATCTATATTGTGCAGATTAGTCCATGGGGTTTCCCAACCGCGGTCGGACTAATCCCCCCAGGCCGGACTCAACCGTTTTGGCTTGCGCACCAGCTTGCGCTGGCCGTCCGTGGCCACTCGAATTAAAGAATTCTCACACTTGAGGCAGGCGGGACTCGATCCCAGGATGTCCGGGTCTACGGCTCACCCCAGGTCGAAGCTTACCGCTGCGCCAAGTGATGTGGTTCAGATTCCTTTGGAAGGGCTCCTCTCTTCTAAGGTATGGTTCTAAAGTCGCTTGGAAGGATTTGTCTACCCCCTATGCGGAGGGATGCCTTGCTATAAAAAAAACCTTGCCGATTGGAACTCAGCCCTCATTTTATCCCATTTGCTCAGAGTTATTTCCCCTTCCCCAACTTCATTTTGGCAAAGTGGGTCAAAGCCTCAGTTCTTCCCAAGATTAATTTCTGGCACTGTTCTACTCCATCGGACTGCTCTTGGATTTGGCGTAAGATTCTTAAACTGCGGCGTTTAGCTTTAAATTTTCTTATCTATAAAGTTGGGAATGACAATTCTTTTAGGTTCTTGCATGACCCATGGTTGAATGGCCAGGCATTAAGCCCTTCTCCGTATCTGCTTTCCCACTCACGAATCCCAGTAAACGCTCTTGTCTCTTTTGTCATATCATCGGGAGCTTGGGCATTACCGGCAAGCAATCATCATGAAGTGCAACAATTTCGAGGCCTTATTACTTCTCTTTCTGCTCCGACTGCTGCCGATGACAAGATCTTATGGGAATCCTGTGAGCTGAAATATGTCAAGGCCTCTCTCATTTGGGAATCTATTCGGCCACGTGCTCCGCTAGTTCCATGGGCTGCTCTGCTATGGCATTCTCTTCACATTCCAAGATTTTCCTTTACTCTCTGGCTTGCTCTTAGGCATAGATTACCCACGAATGACAGATTTTCTAGCTATTCTAGCTTCCGCCAGCTGACTTGCCCCCTCTGTGATTCCCATGTGGAAACATTCCCTCACTTGTTCTTCGAATGCCCCTATTCTTCCTATGTTCTCTCCACTACTTTAGCAGTGGGTGCCTGGACTAATGCTCCTATGAATTGGGACAACCATGTGGACTACATTATCCAATATCGAGGGAGCAAACTCAGGTCATATATTCTAAAGCTGGTTCTCTTCACCACAGTATACAAAATCTGGTCAGTCAGAAACTCCATTGTCCATAACAAAACTAAGATGCCTATGGGGGTTCTCTCTAGGGAGATAACCAATGCCATTAAGGCTAGGTTATCTTCTTCCTCTGTTTTTTCTACAAAAGTCCAAAATAGGCCCAACCTCTGGGGGTGGTTGTAGGGTTGGGTTCAGTTCATGGGGTGTCGCCCATTCCGCCGCTTCGGTACTGCCGGGAGAGCAGGTGGCTGGGCTCGTCTCAGTAGCGAATGTTAGCTATTGCTTTGGCTGGGGTTTTTTGGACAAGATCAGAGTTGGCAGTGTCTCTTCGGCACTCGCTCATATTTATTCAGCTTGGTCATTATAGGGGTTGGCCTACTCGCCTTCTGGCCACTGGTTCAAATTTCAGCTTCGGGGTCTGCCTAAGGGTTGGGCAGGACAGGTGTTAGGGAGTTCGGCCTCAGGGGTTGTTTAGAGGTAGTGGGTTTCAGTTCTTCTGCTGGGTTCGGCTTGCTGGCTCTAGCAGCATCTTCAGCTCGTTGCAGTCTGCGATGGCAGTTCGACTTCTCTGGCAATTTGGTCTCTTCAGCAGCAGGGTTCGGGCTCTAGGGACAATGAAGGGCTAGTTCGGTCTCTTGGCTCATTCTCATGGGTCGGCTAGGGGGGTTCGCTGGTTTCGGTTTTGGGGCTTGGGGACCCCTCAATGGCTTCGGGGGGGGGGGGGGGTTCGTTTGATAGAGCGCTGGTTGCTGTCTTCCGGTTTCGGGCTTTGGTGCTCCCTCTTCGTTACGGTAGTCCAGTCTTGAGAGGTTCGGGCTACGGGGCTCACAGATTTGGAGCTGGGTGGGCGAGTGTTCATTGGTTTTGGCTTCATGGCGCTCGCAGTTCATTCAAGGGTTCAACATTCACAACTTCGGCTGCTTCGGGTGTTCGGCTGTTGCTTCAGTTCCGATTGGTTCGTCAAGTTGTTTCAGTCCGGATTGGTTTGGACGCTGTGTAACACCCCCTTCCCGAAAATGAAAGGGAGGTCACGTACAAAGCTCAACAAACCTCAAAATAAGAAAACAGAGCACTAATAACCTCAAAATATTAATAGTGGTGATCCATAAATAAAGTAATAAATATAATTCTCCAACCAGAGTCAAAATAATCAAAACTAAATATCGAAACAACCTAGACGGTCAAGGCAACACTCTCATCACACTAGCTAGCCCTGAATCACCCCTGCAAACCTGCCGGAAGAAAAACACAGCATGAGCCAATTGCCCAGTACGGATATAAAGATACAAAAGATATACAACTAAAATACAAAATCAACTGAGACAAAATATTGCCTCTAACAAAATAAAATCTCTGAAGATTTGAATAGAATATATTTGAACCAACAGAATTAATGAAACAGACAGAATATTAAAGAAATAACGAACTGAAGTAACTAATCCGATGAATTGAACTGAACAGAAGCCAACAACTAATACAATAAAATAATAGGCTGAAACAAATGACTGAGGTTATTTCATACCGATTGAGCTCAGAAATATACCTTGCCACATAGGCAAGTCAAAACAATGCCACACAGGCAAGTCAAAACCATGCCACACAGGCAAGTCAAATGATGCCGCACAGGCAAGTCAAATGATGCCACATAGGCAACCAAAATAATGCCACACAGGCACATCAAAACAATGCCACACAGGCAAGTCAAAATATATAATGCCACACAGGCAATCACACATTGGACCGCGAATCCAAATGTATGCAAATCGGATAGGTGTGTTTGGCACAACATCACCAATCCGCAGAACAGAAAATTAGGGTTAACCCATACGCCTCCCACAACAAAACACCAAATGGCCCACTTACTCCGGAGCCCAAAACGGAGACGCCGTGGACTAATCACATCGCCACGGAGAGTGTCATGCCTCTCGTGCCAAGACGACATGCCTGTGGTACCCCCACAGGTGGTTATAGCTCAGGTATACCCTACGGTATATTCTAACAAAAATACCATGTCACAACACATGCGACATAATACCAACAAAAGGGTTCTATATGTACATGTTGAACCAAATCAAATTATGGTCACGGGGTCTCAAAAGAAGGTAACAACATGTACCGCTCTACAATTATCAAAATAAATATTAAACATGATAATCTAATTCAAAGAGTACAAATACGAGTCATATGTATCAGCTTCAAATGGAACTAATATATTTATTTCACAAGAAACAATTTTGTGAAATAATAACGAAATTCGAACAAGCGACAAAACGAACAAATCAAATTTAACAAGAGTATCGCAGAAAGAGTACGAAATCCGTACCTGATACTTCCAAACCATTTATAGCACACTCCACAAAATCTTACCCTCAAATGCCAACGATATCAAATACGAAACGTTATTCGCAACCTAAACATATTCACCTCAAATTAAATATAATCCAACTCATAAACTCCAAAATAATTCGCAATTCATTCAAGATACATTTAATCATAGCCTTAAATTAATTATTAATACTCCAAAATTTATATACTAAGCATAACTCTTAAAATTCTTTCCGTTCCATTTAAATAATTTAATAAGATTCTATAACACTCCAATCATTAATAACATAATAATATTAAACGTATTATTAAAAACTTTTTTTTTACTTATGTCGGTAAAAGTAATTAATTTAAATTAATATACAAACTTTAATTTGATGTAATAATTCAGTTTATACATTCATGGTCAAAATAAAATTTATTAACATATATATATATATATATATATATATATATATATATATATATATATATATATATATATATATATATATATATATATATATAAAACCAATGCCTGCAGCAATTGCTGCAAGCCATCTAATGCAAGGTACTATTCTAAAAATCCGTATTAATTACCTACAGTAGCTTTTGCATCATGCTTCATATTCCCCTTTTTTTTTGGTTATGCATATATATATAAATAATATTCATATAGTCTATTGTCTTGTTCCTACATTATAATCTAATAAGCATACATATACACCTCCGGTCAATCATACATATACACATCCGGTCAAATCAATCAATCATATATGCTATTTTAATTTTAATTGTGAACCAAAGAAACGAAAAAAAACAAACAAACCTGATAGCTGATGATCTCTTCTTTTCTTTTTTTTTCATACGCAACTCTCACAAATACAATAAGGGGCGGCTTGGCTTCTCCTGCTCTTTCTCAGATTGTATAATAATAATAAGATTAGGTTTAGGTTTTACTTATTAATTCTCCTAATTATATAGAATTTAATATTACCCACATAAATTAAACCCAAATAAATTTTAAGGCCCAAATTGTACTAAATTAATTTACCCATCTTTTATTAATATTTATTAGCCCACACAAATTAGATAACTAGTTTGACCCAAATAAATGATAAAGTCCAATTAAAATGTTTTAAAACAAAATAATAATAATTTTTTTTTTTAAATATTTTTTTTTCGGGTATTACACGCTGCCTCCTTCCGGATTGGTTAATGGTTCGACTTATCGGGTCAGTGAAGGGCTAGTTTTGTAGCTTGGGTTCGGCTCCTTTGTTTAGTCTTGGGAAGCTGGGGGATCTGGGCTGGTAGGTTAGGCTTATATGGTTCGGCCTCTCTTCCCCGCAGCTCCTTCTAGGCTTCGGGATCTTCATTTCAGCCTCTTATGTACTGACAGCTTCAGTCTGTTAGGCTGCTGCTTCAGTTCGGTTGATTCTGTTGTCTTCTGCAGTTCTGTCTTGCAAATGGCAGGTTTGCAGCTTCATTTCGTCACCAGATTGTTTCATTTGGATGCTTAGTTTCAGCTGATTGGTTGTTTAGGCTTCGGCTTGCTTCTTTATGCTTGCAGCTCTGTTTTGTAATGTTCATTGTTGCTTTGGCTTGGTTGTTAGTCTTTAGTTGTCCATTTTGGGGGTTGTCCCATGTGGTTCAATCCTAAAACTTCCGGGGTATGCCCTTTGCGATTGTTTTATCTCTTTTTCTTCTCAATATACAAACAAATTTAGCGGAAAAAAAAAATTGCGCTTTATCTAGTATCGTTTCACAAGGATATTTTTTTGAACATTCTTGTTAAATTTTAAGCTTTTCATGCCAGAGTACTATTCACAAAGTACTATTCATGGAGTAGTATTCGCAGAGTACTATTTTCGAAGTACTATTCATAAAGTACTATTCACGGGATACTATTCACTCGGGTGCTCTTCACCCAGGGTACTATTCATAATAAAAATTGATTTCTTTTCTGTCCAAATCATTTTTGATATAATATTATTCTTGAATTTTACTCCACAAAACAGTATCATGTTGACAATTTGGACATTTTTAAATTCTGGATAAATTAAATTATAAATCTTTAAAAATTTATCATTTGCTTTCTTTTAACTGAATTCTTATATCATTGTCATCATCCTCATGCTTATATTGTGAAGAAAGTCATCTTTGGCTTTACTACATAGATGGACTGGTGATTGGTATGATTATGATCAGGGATCATTCGGTGTAATCTTGACCTATAATGTTACAAATGATAAAAGTTCTCATTGGCCCGTAGTGCATTGATGGACAGTTGTTGGTATGATCATGAGCATTGGTGATTACATGAATATCCTAGGCCCATAGTGCATTAATAATTTGTGGACGTGATACTAATGAATATCCTTGGCCCGTAGTGTAGGGATGATTCGATTATGTGGTTTATTTATTAAGCTGAGTCTCAGCGATAAAATTGATGATAAACTTTTTAAATCATAGAAGATAGTAGATATCATGCTCTACTTGACTCTTCTAATGGATTGCTTATTCCACTGCAGTTAAACTTGATGTTTATTGTATTTTATCGGTTTAACACTGTTAAAGGCTAACAATAATTTATTCTGCATTATCTTAGTCATAATATTTCTTACTGGGCTAGTTGAGCTCACCCTTTTGCTTTCATTGTTCTCTTCAGGAAATGAGAACGTAGTCGGGACTAGTCGGGGAACGGAGTGATGGTTTGAGATGGTTGTTTTAGTAGTCCTCACTATTTAGTGTGATAATAAATGTAATGAGGATTGAATTTGAGTTTGGATATTGTCTATGAGACAATATTCATGTAAAAACTCTAAGCTCATGTTGTATTTGTATTCAGTACCATGTATTTGGCGACCCAAGATGAGTGATGTAGACCTATTTTGGGGGCGTCACATTTGGTATCAAAGCTTAGGGATATAATCCCTGGCTGAGATTTGAGACTAGAACTAAGAGGGGAGAGACGGGTAAATCCTTTGCTAGTATGACCTACCTAAGTTTATTTGTTATTTAATTTGTCGGTCAGAATATAGGGATAATATGTGACATGTCAATTAACCCTTGTTTTGTGGCAGTGTTTGAAAATGACATCCGAGAATGTTGAGATAAGCAATGGAGCACATGAGACCGTTGAGTCATCTTTTTTTTTTTGATGACCGGGAGTTTCCCAACCGCAGTCGGACTAAGTCTCCACGAACCCGGATCAGTCTTTTCATATGAGCTTGCGCCCGCGTCCCCGTGGCCACTGTGACCAGTTTTAATTGGTCCTCACACTTGAGGCAAGCAGGACTCGATCCCAGGATGCCTGGGTTTACGGTTCACCCCAGGTCGAAGCTTACCGCTGCGCCCAGGATAATGTGCATCAGGAAGGCAATAATCCTCAGGTAAACAACAACACCGACTAGATGACGAATGATGGGATGTTTAGAGGCCTTATATAATTCATGCAATATCAGGCGAGAGAGACTCCTGTTCAAAATACAGGTGGAAATGTTGGCAACTCTCGGATGGTCACTGCTATGCAGTTCAAGGAGCTGGGACCACCGGAGTTTTTGGGAAAGCCAGAACCACTCAAGGCATAGACGTGGATAAAGCAGATCACCAAGATATTTTATATCTTGGGATGCTCTGAGGAGAAAAATGTTCCCTTTGCCACCTTCATGTTGAGATGAGAGGCAAATTACTGCTGGAAATCAGTAAAACGTACTCAACCTTCCGCACTGAAGTTCATCAAGTTGGAGCAAAAAAATATGACCGTGTCGTAGTACGAGGCTAAGTTTGCCGAGTTGTCCCGGTTAGCATCCGATTTGGTTGATAATGAGGAGCTTATGACGCGGATATTTCTAAGAGGTTAAAAACCTGAAATATGTCAATACCTCATTTCTCACAAACTGTGTTTGTATTCAGATATTGTAAATAGAGCTCAGTTATTGGAGCGCGATAATTAGTCAACCCAACCAAGATAAAGCAGCCGACAAAATGATAATACTAGTGGTAGCAGTCATCGAAGTGGTGACAACAAACGTGGAGGTAATCAACATGCCAGAAATGGTAACCACTTCGGTGGTAATCATGGCCAAGACAATAGGAGTGGAAATTTCAGGAAGAGGTGATTCAACAATGATGGAAAGACGTCAGTACCAACACCCGTTGATAAAGAAAGAGAAAAACCACCGATAGTATGCTTCAAATGCGGAAGGGATGGACACATCAGTCCAAACTACACGATGCAGTCCAAAGCGTGTTACAATTGCAGAAAAGAAGGTCACCTAGCTCGATTTTGTCGTTCAGTGAAGCCAAGTCCAGTTGGGATGGTGACACCAAATGTCGTCCCACAGAAATCAAAGACGGTAGTTCAAGGGAGAGCGTTTGTTGTGACCTCCCAAAAAGTGAAGAACCCGAACGAAGTCATCACGGGTAAGCTAATCATAAACTCTAGTAAAGTCTATTCCTTATTTAATACGAGTTCTACCCATTCTTTTATTTCTCCTACTCGCGCTCAACATTTAAATTTAACTCCAGATAAATTGGACTTTGACTTATCTGTTGAAACTCCGTTGGGAGAAACCTTCATTACATCCACTGTTTATAAGTCTTGTTTGATTCAAATCGGTAACCGCACGTTACATGTTCATCTCATCTCTTTGAAAATACTTACATTTGATGTAATTTTAGGGATTGATTGGTTAACTATTCATCATGCTAAAATTGATTATTTTCGTAAGGTTTATTAGTTTTCATATTCTTAACCAACCTATTATGCAAATTCAAGCAACCAAACCACTAAAGTCAATCACTGTCATATCAAGCCATAAAGTTATTCGTTTATTGAAAAATGGATGTCAAGCTTTCTTATCCCATGTCATGGATTTAAACAAAAATATGTCAGATTTGAATTATATTTCTATTGTTAATAAATTTTTTGACGCATTCCCCGAAGAACTTCCTAGCCTACCCCCGGAGCATGAAATCGAGTTTGGTATTGACCTTGAACCCGGTACAAAACCCATTTCCAAAGCCCTATATCGAATGGCTCCTATTGATATTCAGAAGTTAAAAACCCAACTACAGGAATTGTTAGACATCGGTTTCATTCATCCTAGTACGTCTCCTTGGGGTGCTCATGTTCTATTCGTAAAGAAGAAAGATCGAAGTATGCGACTTTGTATTGACTATCTGGTGTTGAATCATGTCACCATCAAAATAGGTACTCGTTGCCACGCATTGATGACATGTTTGACCAGTAGCAAGACACCAAATTCTTTTCAAAGATCGATCTTCATTCAGGATATCATCAATTAAAGATTAAAACTGATGACATTCCAAAGACTACTTTCAGAACTCGGTACGGGCATTACGAATTACTAGTCATGTCTTTTGGATTGACGAATGCTCATGCTGCCTTCATGGATATGATGAACCAAGTATTTAAGGAATATTTGGATCATTTTGTGGTCGTGTATATTGATGACTTCCTCATATACTCCAAAAGCCATGAAGATCATGAGCAACACTTGAGGCTGATACTCCAAAAGCTTTGTGAAAATAAGCTATATGCCAAGTTGAAGAAATGTGAGTTCTGTCTTGAGGAAGTAGCATTCCTTAGGCATGTGATATCAAATCACGAAATATCTGTTGACCCGGTAAAGATTGAAGCAATTCAAAGCTGGGAGCGACCTAAGTCAGTGACCGAAGTACGTAGCTTTTTGGGCTTAGCTGGTTATTATCGGAGATTCATGGAAGGATTTTCTCGAATCTCTACTCCATTAACTCAACTGACTCGAAACGATACAAAATTTGGTTGGAGCGAGGAATGTGAGAAGATTTTTCAAGAACTCAAGAAGAGGCTCATTTTAGCACCTGTTCTGACAATACCATCTAGTTCGGAGGGATTTGTCATCTACAACGATGCTTCAGGCAAAGGGTTAGGATGTGTTCTCATGCAACATGGGAAAGTCATAGCCTATGCCTCACAACAACTTAAAGAATACAAGAGGAATTATCCTACTCATGATCTAGACTTGGCAGCTATCGTTTTCGCACTTAAAATCTGGAGGCATTACCTGTATGGGGAGAAAGTGGAGATCTATACGGATCATAAAAGCCTCAAATATTTCTTCACCCAAAAGGAAATCAACATACGACAACGACGTTGGATCTAGCTATTGAAAGATTACGATCATACCATTCAATACCATCCTAGGAAAAGCGAACGTAGTAGCAAGCGCATTTAGTAGAAGATCATATGCGGCTACGAGTGCAATGTTATCAATGCAAAGGTCCATTTTGTATGACTTACAAAGGATGGAGATAGAGTTAAAGACTCCAGGGACCCACATGATGATGGCAAATATACGAGTAGAACCGACTTTAATCGATAAAGTTAAAGCTGCTCAAGCTACAGACCCGGAGCTAATGTGTATGAGGAATAAAGTACAAGAAAGCTGCTATCCCGGAAGCAAGAATCGATGAAGAAGGAATAATTCGAGTCAACTCCAGACTTTGTGTTCTTAACGACCCTGATTTAAAATATAAGATCATGATGGAAGCGCACAACACACCGTTTGTAATCCATCCTGGGAGTACCAAAATGTATCGTGATCTTCAACATATATTTTTGTGGAGCAATATGAAAAGAAAGATCGCGGAGTTTATCTCAAGGTGTTTAATGTGTCAACGAGTCAAGGTGGAGCATCAACTGCCAAAAGGTCCATTGCAACCACTTGAAATTCTAGAATGGAAGTGGGAGCACATTACCATGTACTTCGTTACTAGTCTTCCCAATATTTCTTAAGGTATAGATGCAATTTGGGTCATTGTTGATAGATTGACCAAGTCTGCTTATTTCTTACCTATACGAGAAACTTATTCACTTGAACGTCTTGCTCGTAGTTACATAAATGAGATTGTAAGATTGCATGGTATGCCAGTATCCATAGTTTTTGATCGAGGCCCAAGATTTACTTCACAATTTTGGGTTAGTTTGCAAAAAGCTATGGGCACGGATTTACGATTAAGTTCGGCATATCATCCTCAAACGGACGGGCAGTCGGAGAGGACTATTCAAACTCTTGAAAATTTATTAAGACTCAGTGTGTTTGACTTCAAAGGAAGTTGGGACAAGTTCTTACCATTGGTGGAATTCTCCTACAACAACAGTTATCAAGCAAGTATTGGCATGGTTCCATTCGAGGCGTTGTATGGACGCAAGTGTCGTTCTCCAGTATGCTACGATGAGGTGGGTTAAGCAACGTTGTTGGGACCGAAATTGGTACGTATGACTATGGAGAAGATTCAAATGATTCGACAATGTATAAAAACCTCACAAGATCGACAAAAGAGTTATGTTTGTCTTCATCGAATGGATGTAGAATTCAATGTTGGAGAGCATGTGTTGTTACGTGTTGCTCCATGGAAAGAAATTACAAGATTTGGAAAGAGAGGAAAGCTCAATCCTCGATTCATTGGCCCATTCAAAATCCTCGATCGAGTAGGAACTGTGACCTATAGACTCACCTTACCGCTAAGTATGTCTCATGTTCATAATGTTTTTCACATATCTATGTTACGTAAATATGTGGACGACCCAAACCACATTATTGAATTAGAACCGGACGAGATGAAGATGTACTTGTTAAAATCTTGGATAAGAAGGTTCATATTCTACACTCAAAGGTTATAACTCAAGTCAAAGTTTTGTGGAGAAACCACAATGTTGAGGAAATGACCAGGGAGTTAGAATTTGAAATAAAATCAATGTATCCTCACCTCTTTGACATACCAAGTACGTACCCTAATTTTGAGGACGAAATTTCATAAGAAGGGGAGGTTGTAAGACCCCAACTTTTATGAATAAAGATTTATTTTTCTCGAAATATATTTTTGAATATTATGGTGTGGATTTGATATAATGTTATAGTTGTGGGTAATATTTATAAATTTTTCAAAGTAAGCAAGTTGTTATAAATATTCGATTGGTCAGGGAATATTCGTTTTAACGGGGAATATTCGTACAATGACAAAATCAATAGTGGACCCCACAACGGAAGTATTGTCGGAGTTAGAAAACTGACAGAAATGTTTTTTTATAAAAATAACGGCCAAAGTTTTACCGTTAAACTGTTTAAATACTCGGTGGTAAAAGTACAGTAATATGTGTGGTTGCATAGTAGTACAGGGTATTGATTATTGATGCTTACGTGAGAATTCACTCAATTATACTCAATTATTGCTATAGTAATAATGCATAATATCTTTCATATTATTGATTCAATTATTGTCACAGTATCTATATAATAATTTATATATTTAAATCAATAATTGAGACGACAAAGTAATTCATATTATTATTTGCAATATTGACGATGTCTAGAAATTTCTGTCGAGGAAAGGGGATTGATCAACTAATTGCGCGCCAATAGGGAGAAATCTTTATCGGAAAGCCCCCTCTTTCTTGGGAATGATCTTGTTGTTAAATACTATGAGTTATAATATTAATGATGAATAAGTTTGTGCTGATTAAAGATGAAATTGATATTTCCATTGTGTTGGGATTATTAGTATTAGTGGAAATCTACATTTATTTTGATAATAATTGATTTCTAGATATTAAATTGACCAATCGGGTAATTAATCGGATAAATGATCAATTAATTGCTATTAGTTCACATGCATATAACTATTTTTTTGCTAAATTTTTGTTTGTATAAAAAAGAAACAAATTACAGAGGCAAGGGGGTTACCCCAGAAATTAGCTACATCATCTGTTGACAGGCCCAAGATGAGGAAACTAAACAAAGAACTAAACCAGATACCAACTAGCTAGAAAGGCGATTATAAAAAGATTAACTATTTGTTGGTTTGAAAAGAGAATTACTTTGAAGATATATCCTAGATTAATAATCTAAGCGTCAAATAGACCATCCCGACCCAGGCCGAGAAGCAAAGGCAAAGAGCTCGGGCATACTGCATTGCTGGAAACATAAGCTGTGCAGACTACATCACAACTCATAACTGACCAGACCACAGTAGCAAGACGGACCAGACCAGACAGCAGCAGACCAGCATAGCACAGCCCACATACAAAGCAGCTTGAACCCCATAGCTCTTATCATACATAGAGAGCAAATATTCCATAGGGAACCAAGAACATATGAGACCAGTAGAGGTAATAACCAGTCCAGCAGCTCATCAATTACCAAACAGCAGCAACGTGAAGCATGAAAAATCAAACACAGCTGCACATCGTGCCAACTGCTGCAGAAACATTCAAACACAAGCCCCACACAAACCCCAACTGCAACAGCCCTTAACAGATTTCCCAAACTGAACTAAGCTTAGCAGCTCCCAAACCGAAGCAGCATAAACTTAGCCAGCATCCAACGAAGCAGCCCAGAAGTAGAACATGCAACCAGATTAGGGGAGCATCTAGGCCATGCAAACCAGACCCAGCAGCCAGCAACCAATCAGTAAAATCTCACAAAAGCAAGTACCTAGCATCTACAGCTACCACACCAAGCAACAACCAGATAAAATCCATGATTAAGAGAAAGGCTCAGATGAGCAGCCTCTGAATTCAGTAACTTGCTAAAAGCTACTGATCATGTAAAAAGCCAATTGCAGAAAAATTGAGAATTTGTTGCTTTTAGAAATGATTTACATGTAGATAGCTTAGATTTTATAATATGTATGATGTCCTTTGTTAGACAGGATATAGGAGGGGTGGCATTTCTATGAAGCTTGTTATTCCGATCCTCCCAAATCTTGTAAAAACACCCAGCCACCGTCAAGTTTAGGATATTCCGAGAGAGAGAAGAGCCTTGGAAAGCATTGTCACTCACCCCAAGTGACAGGAAAGGGACTCCAGTTTCCCAGATTTAGAGCATGATGAAGAACCTGTTTGGAGAAGGGGCACTCAAAGAATAGGTGGTTGAAGGTTTCAGGCAGGAGGTTGCATAGCGGGCAGTTCCAAATCCTTCCAGGATAATGCATGGTTCGATCATTGGTAGGCAGTTTCTGATGAAAACCAAGCCATAGAATAAATGAGTACCGAGGTACATGAAGCTTGTGCCAGACGAACTTACTCCAGGGAACCGGCTGCCTTCTAGAACGGATAGATTCCCATATTTGTTTGGATTTTACCAATCTAATATCCCAAGAATCCCATAAAATGCGGTCCTGCTGTTGGAAAGTAGGGGGGTAAGATAGTTATATCCCTTCTAAGCATAATGACATCATGATGATTGCTCGTGGGCAGATTCCATGTGTTGTTGAGAATTATGTGGCTGACTGTAGCTGACTCTGGCAGTCCAGAGTTTGTTATTAAGGCCGGGGAAGGGTGAATAGCTGTGTTGTTTAACCATGGGTCAAACCAGAGGTGTGTGTGCTGCCCATTTCCAACAAGATAATGCAAATGTTGAAGAGCTAGAGGCCTGAGTTTCAAAACTTGCTTCCAAATCCATGAGCAATCCGAAGTTATTGTGACTTGCCAAAAGGATTTACACTTAAGGGTGGTGGTTTTGATCCAATTTGCCCACAGGGAGGGGGAAGTAGGTTGAATGATGTTGAGGAGATGTCGAAGGATATAGGCCGTGTTCCAGTCCACCAGATTTTTGATGCCCAGACCACCTTCAGAAAGGGGAAGAGATATTGTGGACCATGCAACTTTTGCACCATGTTTGTTCAAGGTAGCCCTTTTCCATAGAAATTTTGTCAGGATAGATTTTATCCCTTTTAAGGTCGCTTTAGGCAACAGAAAAAGGGAGATCCAGTAGACTTGGATGGAAAAAAGGATAGATTTTATGAGTTGTAGCCTGCCGGAGTAAGAGAGAACCTTAGAAGTCCAGGACGAGGCACGACTGGTAATCCTTTGAATAATAGGGATGCAATCCCTGAAAGAGATCTTCTTGGGAAGCAATGGGACTCCCAAAAATTTTGCCGGAAGTGAGCCTATTTGAAATCCTAGAAGAGAGGTATTATTCCTGGAAGAGGCAGTGTTTGGATTTGACAGGAAGCAGTGGCTCTTATGAGAATTGGGAATGAGACCAGAATATAGTGAAAAGGATTGAATGCAGGAATGAATGATATTAATGGAAGGTAGGCATGCCTGACTAAAGATAAGGATGTCATCCGCAAAGAAGAGGTGAGTAAGTTTGCATTCCTTTGTTTTCCAGTGATAGGAAAAGTTCGAAACAGAAGTTTCTTTGTTCAGCTTGAGAGAAAGCATTTCCATTACCAAGACAAAAAGATAGGGGGAGAGGGGGTCACCCTGTCGCAGGCCTCTAGAGCTACCAAAAAAACCCGCTAACGAACCATTAACCTTGACGGAGAACATAGCTGAGGTAATACAAGCTTTGATCCAACCTATAAAAATGGGTGGAAATCGAAAAGCTCGAAGAGTATCAAAAAGAAATTCCCATCTAACAGTAACAAAGGCTTTCATGAGGTCTATTTTGAGAGCACATCTTGCCGGGCCAGAATTTCTGTTATATCCTTTGAAAAGTTCCTGGGCAATGAGAATGTTGTCACTAATGCTTCTACCACGAATGAAGGCAGACTGAGACTAGATGGATGGAACCACAACAAGATTATGGCCATTACTAATACTTTGGGTGACACTATTGTGGACCAAGTTGGCATTCAGAATGTTGCTATAGCCTACTTCCAGGAGCTGCTGGGATCCTCTCCAGATTCTTACCCGGGTTATGATGAGCTTAAACCTTTCATAACCAAGCATATCTCGCATTCGCAATCTTCCTCGCTGACTGCCCCTATCCTCGACTCTGAGATCCTTATGGTTCTCCAGTCCATGAAAAAGAATAAAAGCCCGGGCCCTGATGGCTTTAACGTCAACTTCTTCCTTCATTGCTGGGATACTATTGGTTCGGATTTCACCTCGGCGGTTCACCATTTTTTCAATTCTGGCCAGCTCCCCTGTGGGATCAACTCCACGGCTATTGCTCTCATACCCAAATCAGATAACCCCTCCTTCATGTCAGATTTCAGACCCATTTCATGCTGCAACACGATCTACAAGTGCATCTCTAAGATTCTTGCTAATAGGCTCAAAAGGATTCTCCCCTCTATCATTGACCATGCCCAATCGGCCTTCATCTCAGGTAGAAGTATTAGTGACAATATTTTGCTGGCCCAAGAGCTTCTCCGTAATTACCATAGACCCACCGGGCCTCCCAGATGTGCCCTTAAGATTGATATCCGGAAAGCCTTTGATACTCTTAGCTGGGGGTTCCTCTTTGATCTGTTGCGTCTCCTCAAATTTCCTACTGTATTTATCGGTTGGGTTCACTCTTGCGTCACCACGCCAATGTTCTCCATCAAAGTAAATGGTGCGCTGTCAGGTTATTTCAAAAGTGCCAGGGGGCTGAGACAAGGGGATCCTCTTTCTCCATACCTATTCGTCCTAGCCATGGAAGCCTTCTCTATGATTCTGAATAAGGAAACTCTATTGCCTGATTTCAAATTCCACTGGAGATCTGAGCCTTGCAATATAAACCACCTCTGTTTTGCTGATGACCTCTTAGTTTTCTCCCATGGTGACCTGCGCTCAGTGTCTATCATACACTCTTGTATCCAATCCTTCTCCATGTTCTCCGGCCTAATCCCGAATGCTCTGAAAAGTCACTGTTTTCTGTCCAATGCTGTTGATGATGAGATGAAGGACAATATCTGCTCCTTGCTTGGATTTCCCCTTGGCACCTTGCCAATCAAATTTCTTGGGGTCCCTCTTATTTCCTCTAAGCTCTCTCATTCGGACTGCATGCCCTTAATTCATAGGATCACGGCTAGAGTTTCCTCATGGACTGCCCGTCCTCTCTCTTTTTCGGGAAGGCTCCAACTAATTAAATCTGTCCTTTTTGCCATTCAATCCTACTGGGCTGCCCATTTCATTCTCCCCAAGTCGGTTCTCCGATCTATTCAGTCAATCCTTTGTCGATTCCTTTGGAAGGGGACCTCCCTCCAATCTCATGGAGCCAGAGTTTCTTGGAAGAACCTATCTCTGCCCCTCTCAGAAGGAGGTCTAGGCCTAAAGAACCTTACCGAATGGAACGTGGCTCTCATTCTCCTCCACTTGTTTAAAGTCATCGCTCCATCCACCTCCTCCTCCTGGGCTAGATGGGTCCAAAAAACTGTCCTGAGGCTTAGAAATTTCTGGCATATTACAATTCCCTCAGATTGCTCTTGGATTTGGCGAAAAATTCTCAACCTTAGGCCTCTAGCACGCCAATTCCTTACCTACAAGGTTGGCAATGGCAACTCCTTCAGTCTTTGGCATGATCCTTGGCTCCTAGGCCAACCGATTAACCCCTCTGAGGCTCTCTTATCTAACTGTAGGATCCCAACTTCGGCCCGGGTTTCTAGCATCATTGATATGGGCTCCTGGTCCCTACCCACTAGCAATCATCATGAGGTCCAAGCCTTCTGTAATCTTTTCTCTGACATTCCCCCTCCAACTGATGGGGCTGACCTTATCCTCTGGGATAGCAAAACTATTACGTCCTTGAAGGCCTCATTCATTTGGGATTCCATCCGTTCCAGAGCTCCTCTTGTCCCTTGGGCAAATCTGCTATGGCATCCCTTGCATGTCCCTCGTTTCTCCTTCACCTTATGGCTGGCCCTTCACAAAAGACTCCCAACCAATGACTTATTCTCGGCCTACCCTAGTTTCCTCCCTCTGGTTTGTCCCTTATGTGAGCTTTCGGTTGAGTCTTTCCCCCATCTCTTCTTTGCTTGTCCCTTCTCCTCTTCTGTCCTCTCTTCGGTTTTTTCTGTTGGAAAGTGGACAGGTTTTCCTCTGGCTTGGGACAATTTGGTGGAATACATCTTGAATTTCAAAGGTGACTCTATGCTGACTGATATTTTAAAGCTATCATTTGCTACTACTGTTTACAAAATCTGGGCTAACAGGAATTCTTCGGTTCATCTTAACTTAAAAATGCCCCCCTTGGTGCTATCTCGCGATATTATTGCTGTGATCAAGGCCCGTCTTTCTTCCTCCTTGAAGTTTCACAAGGCCGTCCATACCTCTTCCATCTACCACATATGGTTATAGCTGTTTTGGGTCTGGTGCGGACATGGTTGTCTTGAGAGAGTTCCGTCTTGTTGCAGCTGAGATTCTCCTGACTGTTGTTGGCTTTGTTTGTTAGCTTGGCTCTTTGTATGGTTGTACCTTTATATCTTGTTTTCTAATATGTTGGTTAAAGGTCTGTTCTTTTTGTTCTAGTCTAGTTCTTAGGCTTTACTCATGGGTCCTGTCCCATGACAGTTAAACGTCTGGGGTATGCCCCTTTGCGATTGTAGTATCTTTTTTTATATATACAAACTAACTTAGCAAAAAAAAAAAAAAAAAAAAAAAGGCAGACTGAGACTTGTCAATCAAAAAAGGAAGAACTTCCTTTAGTCTGTTTGAAAGAATTTTAGCAATGCATTTGTACATCGTGTTACAACAAGAGATGGGTCTAAAGTTAGCCATAGAGGAGGGATTTGTGCTTTTAGGGATGAGGGCCAGGGCTGTTGAATTGATCCCTTTGGTTATCTTGCTATTGGCAAAAAAGAAATGGACTGCCTTTCGAAAATCAGCACCAACAATATCCCAACAACTAATGAAGAAGTTCACATTAAACCCATCTGGACCGGGACTTTTGTTTCGTTTCATGGATTTGAGAACTTCCCAGATTTCCAAATCAGTAATAGGAGTAGAGATCTTTGAAGCTTGTTCTGGACTAATCGTTTCTGCTGTTACTATCCCCTGACTGGTTACCCTGCTCTATCTAGGCTGCGGGGTTGGTATGCTTAGTGTCATGCTTTCTTGGCTGATGGTTCTTTGGTCTACTGTGTATAATGATTTCTCTGATGTTGTTATATTAATGGCTGATGCTGCTGGGGGGTTGTTCTAGGTTCAGTTGCTGTGTTGCAATATGGTTCTGTTGCAGTCTGCTGTAGTGGCTAATGGGTTGCTGCTTTTGGTTTTGTTGGTTTTGGCTAAGGGAGTTGCTGTTTCTAGTTGTTTAGGGCAGTGTTCTGATATGAATGGGTTTGAGCAGTTGCAGCAGCAGGTTGGCTTTATCCCTGATGCTGTGTGGGAGGGCTGCTTGCGCTGTGGATTGGTCCTGGTTTAGCAGTAGTGCTACAGCTGCAGTTATGCAGCTGGAGGCTCATTTCAAGTGTCTTGGCTCCTGATTTGGTGGTTGATGTCATTTGGTTTGTTGTTGCTGTCATTTGGTTTGCTGCTGTCATAGCTAGTTTGGCTTCTACTATTTGGGTTTCTGCTGCTATTTTGGTTTGATGTCATAGCGGTTTTGGTTGATGTTGTCATAGCTAGTCTGACTGCTGCTGTTATTTGGTCTGCTGTTGCTAATTTTGGTTGGCCCTTGGTTTTTGCTTCGATAAGCTGCTGTCATAGCTAGTTCATAGCTAGTTTGGCTGTTGCTCGGCTGCTGACTGTTGTTGTGGATGTGTGTGTGAAGCTATTTCAGCTTCATTTTAACATGCAGCCTCATCACTCGACAGTCTGCTGTCCCTGGTTGGCCTTTGCTGCTACAAATGGTTTTTGATATGCTTTGTGGGTTCTGCTGGGCTAGGTCTGCTGGTTGGTAGCCTATGCATGATTTGGACTAGTCCTTTGCTGTATATTCTGCTATGGATGTTTAGTTTTGCTGCAGTGACTGTTGGACTTCAGTTGGGTTGAGCTGCTAGTCTGGGCAGTTTGTGCTTGTGTGGTCTGCTATTGATTGCTCCTTCCTAGGGCCTGTGTTGCTTCACCAGCCGCTATAGTGCTACAGTCCATTTGTGTTGCTTGCTGCTGCAGTCCGTTGTTAGTGGAGCTGCTGTCTGATCTGTTCTGGGTAGTCTGTCTGGGCAGTTTGTGCTTATGTGATCTGCTATTGATGGCTTCTTCCAAGTCCCTATGGCTTTGGGCTGCTATGTGCTGGGCTGCTCGGGTGAGTGCAGTCCATCTGCTTGCTTGCTGCTGCAGTCCATCTGGCGTCTGCTTGGGTGATGTGGTTGAGTTGTTTGTCTTGTAGCTAAAATTTGTATTATTGCTTCAGGTTGCTTTGATGTAGTTTTATTCCTTTGTTCCTTGTTGGATCCTTGTAAGCTAGTGTCTATCTTTTTTTTTTTGCTAAGTTTGTTTGTTTGTATAAAAAAAAAGGGAGATTACACAATCGCAAAGGGGCATACCCCGGAAGCTATAGAGAGAACCTTTAGGGACAACCCCCTAAAGACCTACTAAGGCCAACAGCCAATCAAGTACAAGGTTCATAACAAAATACAAGCATAAAATATGAGCAGATAGTAAGCCTAAACAACCATACAGCAGAAACAAAGCATATGAAATGAACTAAAACGAGAGTATAAAATGACGATGCCAACACTGAGCTGGTCCAAGACACCCAGCCGAAGCACAAACGAATATCATAAGTCAACATATGGCGACTAAGGTGAGCCTATCGACCAAACAGGTCAGAAGAGCCACTTCGCCAAGAACCCGAAGACTGAACTTCCGAACTGCCGAACCGATGAGGAAGCTGAATAAAACCCCGAAGACGATGAGGGTACCCCTAAGCCGGATCCAGCCTCCCCAGCTTCCTGAAAATAAGAAGTCGAACCCCCAGAGCCTAAGAAGCCGAAAAAAGTAGCCAGACCAGCCCTTCATTGTCCCTAGAGCCGAACTGGGAACCAAATAAACGGACCGAAGCAGCAACTGATACCTAGCCCCGATACACCCCGGCCTGAAGCAACAGCCGAACCCAACCGCAAACAAAAAACATCCATAGACCGGCTGAACTATTATCCCACCCAAGAGCCGAAGAGCAGCACCTGCTAAAACCTTACCCATGTGCCGAGGAGCAGCCCAGCACTAGAAACCAGGACCCCACCCAACCAAAGCAGCATCTCCGTCTAGCCACCCGTCACCAGCCTTGGCATACAGGAAGTACACGATCTCTTCGGTCTGAAGTTCAACAGCCCCCCCCCCCCCCACAATGGCACTGCACAATAGCGACTGCAACAACAGCAACCCTCCAGCGCCGTGCTGCTCCAGAACCCCTAGCCGTTCCACAATCCAGCTTATCTAGCTACTGGGACCATCAGCCAAGCTGCCGAAGTCCTCAACAGCCAACTCTCCGTTCTGCCCGACTGAATGCCGAAGCCTAGAGAACACTGCTAGCTCCGGTAGCTGAAACAAATAGTAAGACCAGCCCGTCGCATTCCAGACCAGCCCAACAATCAGCCCCAGAGCATCCCGGCCGAACCAAGCCACTGACACGCCCAACCTGTGCAACCTAAAATTATAACCACATATTAATACTAGGATCGCCCTGAGCTGCCAATATAAACTTAGAGGAAGAAGCCAGCCTAGATTTAATGATATTCAAAATGTCTCTAACCACTACACCCAAAGGCTTTCTAGCCTGATCATGGACAAAGGTATTCCTTGCCGCCCAAATCTTGTACACGGTTGAAGCGAACGCAAGCTTGAGGATATTGGACCTAATGCTATTTCCACCGTACTGGATAATAAACCCAACTAGGCTATCCCATCTCAAAGGGACATTATACCATCCCCCAAAAGCTAGAATAGAGGAGAGAGCCGAAGATGAATAGGAACATTCAAAGAAAAGGTGGGCAAAGGTCTCACTATGAGTGGTACAGAAAGGGCAGTTCGCAAGGCGGAACCTTGAGTAGGAGGAGAAACGCTCATTGGTCGGGAGTCTGCCACGTAGGGCAAGCCAGAGGGTGAAGGAATATCTAGGAATGTGGAGCGAGTGCCGGAGCATAGGAGCCCATGGGACTTTCGGAGCAGTAACACGAATAGAGTCCCAAATAGTCGAGGCTTTTACCATTTTAATATCAATGGACCCCCACAATATTCTATCCTCAGATGACAAAGGAGCAGGGAGAGACGCAATCCTATTCCACAAAAGAATAACTTCATGGTGACAGCTAGGAGACGATGTCCATTCTCCAAGAGAAATGATTGCGGATAACTTAGCATTCAGTGGAAGCCGAGTATTTGATAAAAGTGATTCAGTGGGATTAATGGGCAGACCATTCAACCACGGATCATGCCAGAGACTGAAAGAGCCACCATTTCCAACTCTATAATGAAGGAAGCTAAGGGCAACGGGACGAAGTTTCAGGATCTTTCTCCAGATCCAAGAGCAGTCGGCGGGAATTGGTAATCGCCAGAAGTTACATCGCGAAAGCACGGTAGATTTGACCCACTTAGCCCACAAGGAGGTTGGAAAAGGGGAGATGACCTTAAGAAGATGGAGGATAAGGAGAGCTGAATTCCAATCATTGAGATTTTTTATGCCAAGACCTCCTTCGGCAATAGGAAGGGCTAGCATGGCTAAGAAGAGAAGAGCCTTTCCAAAGAAATCTACAGAGAATAGATTGAATAGAACGCAAGACCGACTTAGGCAAGATAAAGTGGGCTGCCCAATATGATTGAATAGCAAAGAGCACGACTCGAATCAAGACCACTCTACCAGCATAGGAAAGGAAACGCGATGTCCATGACGAGACCCGGGCTGTAATTCGATGAATCAGAGGCTGACAATCGGAATGGGATAAGCGAGAGGAAATTAGGGGAAATTAGAGGAAATTTGATAAGTGTCTATCTTTGGTTTACTAATGCCATCATAGGGCCTGTCCTATGATGGCTATGGTATACTATCTGGGTTTGACCCATGTACTTATTCTTTCTTTTATTTCAGTCTAAATTTAGCAAAAAAAAAAAAAATCTTCAACATTGTTGAAGAGGTTAGTGAAATATCCCACCGCCACCCCCTCAACATTCCTTTGGCCTTGAACTAAAGCTGCCTTCATGATTTAGGATAGATAGGATTTTGTTGGAATTCCATCTATTTTTCATCATGATAGCAAAAAAAACTGGAATTACGATCACCTAATGCCAGCCATGTGGCTCTGGATTTTTGTTGGAGGAGGGCTTCCTCACGTTCCAAAGCTGTCCAGAGATGTTGGTAGCATAATTTCTCTCTAGCAAGCAGTTCTGAATCATAAGGAAGGTTATTGAGCAGATTTTGAACCAAGTGGAGATCGTCCTTCGCATTAAGCACAATAGAAGACAGATTACCGGTGATGCGATTGAGAGAGACTAAGGCTTTCTTAGTGCGCTTCAGTTTTTCGGAAATGATATAGAAAGGATTTCCATGAATTACAGGAGCCCAAGCATTTGTCACAGATTCCTTATAGCCATTAAGAAGGATCAAATGATTGAAGAACTGGAATTGTTTTCGAGGAAAAGGTAGCTGAATACCAGTATCAAGCATGACCAATGAGTGGTCGGAGAGGCCACGGGGGGCAAAAAAGACTTGAGACATGGGAAATTTGGTGAACCACTCTGCATTCCCCAACGCTCTATCCAGTTTTTTGTGAACCGGTCTTGAGTGTTGCATAGTCCACCATGTAAAGGTTGGGCCTACTCCCCGAATGTCATCAACACCAGCATTTTCCACTTAGTTTTTGAAATCTTCCATACTAATATCCCATGATATATTGACTTGGTTTGTTTCCGTAATGTCTTTTATGACATTAAAGTCTCCCAACAAACAACAGCTATCCGAAGGGGCAAACGAGAGAATGTCATTCCATAAGGGCCTTCTCTCCAAATAAGTGTTCATCCCGTAAATAAAAGAAACAAAAAAAGAATTTGCATGAGTTTCTGTGGACTGCACTTTGCAGTGAATGACTTGAGAAGATATAAATAAGATATTCAAAATCCAAATGTTTGGATTCCAACCCACCCATATTCTACCATTGGAGTGAGAGTCATAATTAAAGGCCCAATTCCAATTTCTATTTAGGTTTCTGGAGATTCTGCTGGCATTTGAGAGTTTCATACGAGTTTCAAGAAGTCCCACGAGAGAGAGTTTATTATCAGTAATAAGTTGCTTAACATATGCCTGTTTAGGCTTTTCATTGAGTCCTCTAACATTATAGGAAGCTAACATAATAAAACTGGGGGTGGGGAGTTGCCGGTCTTTCCTTTACCCTTTCTCTTTTTTGCAGCATGAGGATTCGCAGAAACTGAAACTGAACTCTGCTTGTTCTTTAGGTCTTTGCCCTCCTTTTCATCAACCACCTTCAACTTGGACACTAACAGGTTCGGTGTCGTAGGAGATTCATAGTTAGGACTATGATGTTCAGCCACTTCTATAGGAGTAAAAGAGTTGTTGGTGTTCATAACAGGGCTATTGGGGGGGGGCGTCTTTTCCAGGTTTGGCACCCCGGGTAACATTTACCCAATCATTTTGGGTAGGACCTTTTGAAGGGTTAGGGGGAATGGCCAAAATCTTTGGAGTGATATTTGCTGCATCTAGAGCAGTATGGGTAGTACCAGAAGTACCTACACTTGAGACCTTAGGAATCCATTGAAAGTTGGCTTTGGGGCATTTAAGGTTGGAGTGGCCAAAAACATTACAAGTTGGGCATGAAGGTGGTCTACTCTGATATTCAACCTCCACAGGAACAAAAGTGGTTTCCAGAGTTTCCTCATTTTTTTACAGCAACCTACAGGAAAGGGGGGAAGGGAAAGGAGGCATTAACTTCAATACAGACCCTAGCAAAATTCAGGAAATCATTGTTGGTGGTCATGTCATCGGTGAAAAGAGGTTTCCCAATTACACTTGCAATGTAGCTTATGCCTTCGTCAGACCAATAGGAGAGTGGGATATTGCTGAGTTTGACCCATACAGGGAAGTTTTCGCAGTCAAACTTTGAGAAGGCCACACCTTCAATCCATTTGTGCAGGACAATGGTTTTTGAGGCAAAATGCCAGGGGCCAGATGCAAGAACATTATCTCGGTCGGTAATAGAATCAAACATGCATATAACTATTTGTTCACATGAATGGAACAATTGATTCACATACATGTACTAATGATTCACATGCATGTACTATTAGGGGAGGTGGTGCAACTTTGATAATACTTGTAAGACTAAATTAAAAATAGAGGAAAAAATGAAGGTACTATGTTTTCCTATAAATAGAAGTTCATTCTTCTTTCATTCTCACCAATTCATTAAGACTCACTAGAGCAATTATAGAGAGAGAAGCTATAGAGAGAAAGAAGAAGAGTATTCTGCTACTTCACTATTCCAGTATCCAGTCTTCTTCTAAGGTAAGGGATATTTTTTTTTTTTAGTATTCGTAAGAAATAATATTTTCTTCCATACTCTGTAGTATGTGAGTAATATTATTTCGTTTCGTGTTCCTAATTCTACACTCATTATGTCAAAGTATTGCTTCCATACTCCGTGAAATTAATTGAATATCCTTAAAATTTGCGCTTCATTTAGTATCGTTTCACAAGGATATTTTTCTGATCATTCTTGTTAAATTTTAAGTTTTTCATGTCGGAGTACTGTTTACAAAATACTATTCACAAAGTACTATTCACGGGATACTATTCACAAAATACTATTCACGGGGTACTATTTATAAAGTACTATTCACAGAATACTATTAACGAAGTACTATTCACTCAAGTACTATTTATAACAAAAATTGATTTCTTTTATGTCCAAATCATTTTTGATACAATATTATTCTTGAATTTTACTCTACAAAGCAGTATCATGTTGACAATTTGGACATTTTTGAATTCTGGATAAATTAAATTATAAATCTTTAAAAATTTATCCTTTGCTTTCTTTTAACTGAATTCTTATATCATTGACATCATCATCATGCTTCTATTGTGATGAAAGTCATCTTTGGCTTACATGCATAGATGGACTGGTGATTGGTATGATTATGATCAGGGATCATTCGGTATAATCATGACTTGTAATGATTAAGTCCTCATTGTCCCGTAGTGCATTGATAGAGTGTTTTTAGTATGATCATGACAATTGGTGATTAAACGAATATCCTTGGCCCATAGTGTATGGATAATTCGTGGACGTGATACTAATGAATATCCTTAGTCCGTAGTACAGGGATGATTCGATGATGTGATTTATTTATTAAGTTGAGTCTCAACGATAAAATTGATGATAAACTTTTTAAATCATAGATGATAGTAGATATCATGCTCTACTTGACTCTTCTAATGGATTGCTTGTTCTGCTGCAGTTAAATTGATGTTTATTGTATTTTATCAGTTTAACACTGTTGAAGGCTAACGATAATTTATTCTTTTTTTTTTTTGATAATGTGGAGTTTCCCAACCGCAGTCGGACTAAGTCTCCCCACCCCGGACAAGGCTTTACGCACAGGCTCGGCCTAAGACATGGCTCTGCCCAGAAATGTGCGATCCGTGGCCACACAAACCAATTTTTAATTGGCCCTCACACTTGTTGCAGGCGGGGATCGATCCCAGGATGCCCGGGTTTACGGTTCACCCCAGGTGGAAACTTACCGCTGCTACATTATCTTAGTCATAATATTTCTTTCTAGGCTAGTTAAGCTCATCCTTTTGTTTTCATTGTTCTCTTCAGGAAATGAGAACATAGCCGGGACTAGTCGGGGAACGGATTGATGGTCCGAGATGGCTGTTTTAGTAGTCCTAACAATTTTGTGTGATAATAAATGTAATGAGGATTGAATTTGAGTTTGGATATTATTGTCTATGAGATAATATTCGTGTAAAAACTCTCAGCTCATGTTGTATAATTAAGTTTGTATTTGTATTCAGTACCTTGTATTTGGCGACCCAAGATGGGTGATGTAGACCTATTTTGGGGGCGTCACAATATTAATTCAATAATATGAGTTACTGTGTCATGACAATTATTGAATCAATAATGCAAAATACTATTCAATTATCACTGTAGCAATTATTGCACTAATAATATGAAAAACTATGCAATTTTACTGTATTAATTATTGTGTGACTTCTTACGTAAGAATCAATAAGCAGAGATACTGTGTAATACTGTGTGCCACTGTGCAACCACGCGTAACATTGTATTTTTATCACTGGGTATTTCAACAGTTTTAACGGTAAAAGTTTTGCCGTTATTTTAATAAAAAGGTTATTTCTGTTGCTTTCTATATCCGATAGTTATTCCGTTATGTGGTCCACCAATGATTGCGCCGTCGTACGGATATTCCTGACAAAAAGAATATTCCCCGACCAAAATGAATATTTCCCAACAAAATGAATATTTTATGACCACTTGTTTACTTTGCAAAATTTATACATTTCACTCATAACTAAAGCATTATATCCAAGCAACACCTTATTATTCAAAAATAATAATTAGAGAAATTAAATCTTTATTCATAAAAAGTTGGGGTCTTGCACAAGGGCCATCTCCTAGCTCACAAGGAGTAACCACTACTAGCCTAAACATGCCAATTGGAGATCATGCTTTTATGAACACACGTGATTATGGAGAAAGGCTAAGTCAAAGTGAGCTGGAAGATATTGCATGGAGAGATGAAGCCAGCAGGAGAAGGAGAGTTGCAGAGTATGACAATCCTCCAAGGAGCAAAAGGCAGAGGAGATAGAGATAAGTTAAAATTTGTTTCTTATTGATTTAACTATGCTAAATTGTAATATCTATGTCACAACATTAATAAATTCATGCTTATTCTCTAGATATTTCAGCTGCTCACTGAAACACTAAGTCATATTTAATTTCTAGGATGCTACATTTAGAAATTAATGATATGATGTAAATCTGCTTGGTTATGTCAACATCAAATAGAAGGAGATTTTTGGGAATTGCATATTAAATTTTGATGTTTATAGTAAATAAATTTGCTTATGTGTAAAGTCCTTCAAATAGCATATGTACAAGGACTTAAATGATAGATCAAAAAATTGTTAGGTTGATCTGTGATTAATGGTTATCATTCTATAAATGAATGTATAGAAGAAAAGATCAAAGTTGTTAGGTTAATCTATTTTAATATGTAATAGATAGGCCTCAACGGAATCATAGTCTGACGAGCCAGCAGAGAGATTGCAGGACTATGTTCTGATCTTCATTGTAATATCCAAAGTTTTTTGCAATATTAATATACAAACAAAAATTTAGCAAAAAAAAAATCATAAAGTATTAAGAAAGTTGCTTCCGAATCATAGTCTGCTTTGGAAGCCACACCCATATCCTAGAGATGGTCTGAGCACCTGCCGAGCTAAGTCAAGAGTCGTAGTCTGCTCTCTGAAACGTAGAGTCTACAAAAACAAGCAAGTAAAGATCATAGTCTATCAGTGCTTAAGAGAAATCGTAGTGTCCTCTTTGATCAGGCTGAATCAAGCACGAGCATGACAAGAGACTGTCTACGTTAAGATTTTTATTTGTCCCTTTTCTATTCTTGTTTTCTGGTGTTCTCATGTTATATGAGATTTGTTTGAAAAAACAAGTGAAAAGGTCTGACATGTATCATGTCGACAATTTGACTGTAAGAGTCGCCAGTTGGTGTTTTTAACTGGTTGCACCAACACAACCGAGAAAAGGTTTGCATATTGACCTAGTGATGTGACACTGCTAAACGGGTCTGTGAAACTGAGATTCATTTGTGTTCGGGGGTTTGATTATGCGGAGGGAAAGTGTTAGGCACCCCCTGACATCCATGTTTCCACGGTGACCGCCACTTTTCAAGAAACTGTTATATGAATGTGTGTGTGGATCAATGTGCAATTTATTTGGAAGTAGTGCAAGGCCTCGTTTGCACCTATAAACAAAGGGTTTGAATTTATAGAAAAATTTAGTTTTAAACATGATATAGCAATGAAGTTTTGTAAAAGAGATTTTTCAAACTATGTGCTCAATAGTAATTGAGACCTTTTCATACTTCCATTTTTATTATTAAATGTTTGGCTTGTTTGCTTTTATATTCGAGATACGAAGCATCTTCGAGAAAATAATATATAGCGATGCCGAACTCCTCATGGGCATGAAAGTCATCTAAGGAAATTCAAACAACGTGAATAATTTACAAGCTGCTTACAGCTGAAAATGTCCATCACGGGAACTGAATCTAGATTCAATATATTGAATCTGTGATCACATGATTCCTAGGCTCACATGATGTCGCAGTTTATATGAAAAGAAGTAAGAAGTTATATATATAAAAGCTATAAATATATATTTACAGACATGATCAACCACCACAAAGCACCTCCATGGGGGATCAAAAATGTAAATATATAAAAGAGGTAAGTATATATATATATATATATATATATATATATATATATATATATATATATAGACATATATATATATAGACATGATCAACCACCACGAAGCACCTCCATGGGGGATCAAAAATGTAAATAAAGCTGTAAATGCGATCAACCGCCATGAAGTAAACTCCAGGCGGGACTAAATGTAAAGAAAGCAGTAAAGACGATCAATCGCCATGAAGTAAACTCCAGGCGGGACGGAATGTAAATAAAGCAGTAAAAGGCCACGAAGTAAACTCCAAGCCTGACAGAAATTTATCTATATATATATATATATATATATATATAAGTGGTAAACGCACAAGATGTTTCTCAATCCCGGCTCGGTTTATCATTTCAGCGATTTATCGCTATATATATATAAAAGCAGTAAACGCACCGGATATAAATCCAGGCTCAACGAATAGAGTTCGACAATAGTTCATATATATATATATATATATATATATATATATATATATATATATATATATATATATATATATATAAACAAGTAAAAACTCCAGACATAAGTCTAGGCTCAATCGAGGCATAACTCGATAATGTTAGTCCATATATATAAATATATACATATATAAGTATATATATATACAGACAAAAATGTAAACCACGGACCAAAGTCTGGGCATACACACACAACACGACTCTC
The DNA here is from genome assembly GCA_020205505.1 of Panax japonicus. Taxonomy (NCBI): domain Eukaryota; kingdom Viridiplantae; phylum Streptophyta; class Magnoliopsida; order Apiales; family Araliaceae; genus Panax; species Panax japonicus. The sequence continues at coordinate 19,969,749 of CM035108.1, read as the reverse complement.
AATGTGAAGAATAGTGTTTGCAAAGATGAAGAGAAAGGCTTTATAGAGTGTGAGAAGGCTTACATTGGGCTGCCAAGGCAGGCTTCTATGACTCTAGTTGGATAAACACTCAGCTTCCGCCGGTAAAATATAGCTATATGTGGGCTAACAGGTGTTTAAAATGAGAAATCACTCAATATGGGGTATGTACAGAGCAAATTGGACAGGGCTTCCTCGCCTCTTTTTCTCTTGCAAATATGGCCACCCCAAGCCCTCTATTTATAGAGGGAGGAGCCACAAGTGTACCTGCGGCAGCATGGGGTGCTTCGAGAAATGTGGGTCCTGTCATCTCGAAGTACGTGCACTCGAACCACGCGATGTTTGCTCGAACCTTCATAACTTTCAATCCAGGAGTCTGATGGAAGCGTGCCATACCATTCTAGAAAGATCTTTCTGAGAGCTATGCAATGACATAGGATTTTCCCTTTTTTGATTCCAGTAATATGGGTCCATGACCGAAATAGCATTTTCGGGTCTCCGTCAGGCAGTCTGTTGAGCTATTTTGTGTAGTTTGCGCTCGGAAGTTGAGATATGGTTCTTGTTGGACTTTTTTGAAGCAATATGAGTTAAGATGATTTATTTGATTTGAGATGAAGTTGAATTAGAAAAATGACTATTTTGCCCCTCCTAGGGTTATCTCCGGTTTTGGCGCAGTTGTAGCAGTCTTTTCTCAGGGTTATCTCTGAGATTGGCTTACTGTTGACTCTGAATGTCCTCGGGGTTATCTTTAAGGTTGGCTTGACCTCCCGTGGTTAACTTCAGGCTTTGCACTTGATCTCCCGGGGTTATTTTCGGGGTCAGAACTAATTTTCTCGGGTATTTCTTGGGTTGGCAACTTATTTCCCGGGGTTATCTCTGGGGTTGGAAAATCTATTTCCTAGGCAATCTTTGGGGTTAGAATTGATGTTGTGGTCCTCCAGGGTTATCTCTAGAGTGTGAAAAAGATGTTTTTGTCCTCCTGTATAGTTAGTAACAAGAAAACGAAATTTCGAGTGTCTACAGATGCCCCTCTTTATCATGTTCATGCAATGCAATGAAATGGACATGATAAAGATTACTAGACACTTGAAATATGTCAAGGTATTTTGAATGATGCAAATCGCAATATAATGAGTGTTATGATGAATGTTAAAATGTATTCGTAAATCGTAGTTCGTAAATCGCACATCGCATTTCGTACTTCACTTTTCGCATTTGGCCAATCGCACTTCGCAACTCGCACATCGCATTTCGCATATCGTAAATCGCAATGTAATGAATGATATGATGAATGTAAAAATTCTTTCGCAAATCCCTTTACCTTTACTGGTTATTACTGATGCATATGCTGGTGTTGACTACAACGGTTTGGCTTTTTGTCGGTGTCGACGATGCATGTTTGATGAAGAGAAATTGAGATGTTTTCTACATCTTTATGGGGGATGACGTTCTGAAATCACCGGACCTTCTCGATGCATACGCTAGTAGTTTACAATGGTACCTACCCTGATGGTAGTTTGACAACGGATCCTACCCTGCTGGTAATTGAATATGCTGACATTGCCAAACTGTTTTGATTCCCAGTCGAACTGTGGTATACAAAGCTTTCATCGCTGAACTGTCTTGATGTTAAGCTGAGTTGATGTCAATGGCTTCGAATACTGGATCTTCCGATACCTTCACTGAAGTAAGATCCAAAGGTTTGCTTCACCAGAATCTGCCTAATGTTACGCTTGATAGAGATGTACGTTGATGTAGCGCATTTGCACATGTGCAAATCATGCATGATGTGATGATCTAGATTTTCTTAGGAGTCTATCGTCCTAGGTTGATGCAGATTGTAAATTGTATGGAGTAGAATTTTTTTCTTACCCTTTTTGAGGTGATTTGAAGTTTCCTTTCGCTGTTGGGTGCTTGTATCCCATTTCCTTGAGTGTTTGATTTGCAACCCGGCTGAATTGATGACCTAAATGCTATTGATATCCTTGGAGGGTGCAGCTCATTCTTTCGCTGCTCAACTTTGAACTTTGGTGTAAAGGCCTCAACTTGTGAGGACTTGACTCATGTTAACATGTTTGATGATGTAGATTTGATTCGCTATATCTTTCGTCGTTGACCTTCTGCTCCTGAGTTAAGATTTTTTTTTGAGAATTTTCCCCTTCTTTTGTAGAGGCACGCTTATGTCGCCATGATTTCTTTCATGAGTTCCTTTCTTTTGATGAGAGGCTTGAACCCACCTTAAACTCCTTCCATTTCCTGGAATCAGAAAATGCCCCAGTCCTTTCGCATGTTGATGACGGGGATTCATATGAGAAACTCTCTTTGTTGATCAAATCATGAGTGAACAATATCTGAATCGCCAATGAGATGATATGAGGGAAGCTTTGATGATGATGTACCATGCTGATGGTGTTGACTGGTGCATTTTCCTCTTTAAAATGGTTGATAAATGCCCCAGTGTTGAGTTGTCGCGATTTCTGAGATTGCCCCAGTCTTGTTGTAAGGGTCCCATATCGGGTTGTCGCCAACGTTGAAATTTCTCTAGCCTTGCTTGTTGTCTAGGATAAGCTTTGATAGGATGCTGAGATCGCAAGAGGCTTTTACTTTCGTACCAGATGGTGAATAGGTAGTGGATTTGGGCTTTGATGCCCTCAATCATTGTTCCTGATTTGTTCGCGCCATCGGCTTTGATGGTTTTCTTCATATTTGATGAAGACTTGTGATTGAGGGTGTCGGCTCTTTGAAGGTCCTCGTTGCTGGTTGTCTTAGTGTATCGCTGTTTCTTCTTTTCTGGGATTTCTGCCAAAATTGATGGAATGACATTAAAGTGTTGTTGGGTCTTCTTGACATGGGTCGCTGACTTGGAGGGTTTTTCTTGGGCGTAGACTTGGGATTGATGTTTGGGTTTGGATGTTTCTTTTGAGGGTCAGACCACACCACTGATGGTTGCCTACGTACTCCTGTATGTGTGCGAGATCAGGTTTACGTAGTTCTTGCTTGATAAGATAAACAGTTTAAGAAGTGTTTGTTTGGGGTTTTGTTTAGGTTGACCGCGCCATAAATGGCTACATACGTACTCCTATTGAAGAGAAGATCAAGTCTACGTAGTTCGAACCTGGTGTAAGAGGTTCAATGCTGAATGGTGTAAGGGTAGAAAGGTGTAGAAATGTTTTTTGTAAAGAGTAGAAATGTTTTTGTTATTTTTGTTTTTGTAGAGAAAGGACAGAAATGTTTTTGTTTTTTTTATTGCGACCGGGCCATATAGCATATAGTTGCCTATGTACTCCCTGGTATCAAGGAGATTAGGTCGACATAGTTCGCCCAATGAGCTGAAACCTGACTGATTTTATTTTTTCTTCTTTTCTTTTTTTTTTTCTCTTTTTTTTCTTTTCTTTTCTTCTTTTTTTTTCTTTTCTTTTTTTTCTTTCTTGTTTTTTTTTCTTTTTTTATCAATATTTACACGCATGGAAAATAAAAGGCATACTATGAAGAAAGTGATATTGTCCCAACATCTTCTGGAACTTGCAACTTTATCCCCTGGATCTTATTGACTAGTTGAGGTCTGATAGTCCAGTTGTCAGTGGTTATGTTGCCTTCAAGGCTCGCAATAGAGGTTACTTCTTGGTTCTGAATGTCTTCACTTATAGCCATAACTTGATCGCTTCCTGATTCAACACTTCCCTCGGGGATGCTCATACTGAACCCCTCGCAAAAAGGGATGAACTTTGGATTCTTTGATCGGTTGGTTTCCTCGATAACCTCATCACTTTTTCATTCATCTGTTCCTTCACCTTTTTCTTGGTCTTGAGAGGATTCGACCATGAAATATCCATCGAACTGTTATCCCATTTCTTGCAAGGAACTTTCCTCTTTTGCTTTTTCTTCCTTAGAAAGGATTAGTATTTCCTCCGCATCATCAAAGGTTATAAGATCTGGAATGTGGTTGTTATCTTTGGACCACAAGATGTTGGTGGAGGAATCTCCTTTGGGGATTCCCTTGTTTCCTCTGTCATTTCCTGCATTAGGATCATTCTATCTTGTGTTCTGCCAGGATTATCGCTCATAGCCTCCACCTCATCTGAACTGCCTGTCTCGAGTGGACATCTTAAGCTTTTTATTTCCTTTTCGCCTTTTTTGGTCATGGGGAATTCTATCTCCAGCTCTCCATTTTCAATAAGATCCTGGATTTTATGTCGTAAAGACCAACATTCCTCAGTTGTATGTCCAAGTGAGTTAGAATGGTAGAGACATATCTTGGTGGAATCATAACTCTTTATCTTGGGATTTATAGGAGGCAACAACTTAGTAATCCTTCCTTCGCTTATCAGAAAGTGTAGCATTTCTTCATTGGATTTTCTTAGAGGGGTGAATTTTTGGGCTCTTGTGGAGGTTTTTTTATCTTTCTTCTTTGAGAATTCGCATTACCCCGAGCAATTTTTCCGTTTGCGAGAACTTCTAGCAATTTTATCATCCCCCATTTCTTGACCTTATGATAGTTGAGTGAAAAAAATACCCCGTATCCTAATGTTGGCGCACTATCAGCTTAGCTAGCAGATTTACTTAATTCTGGACGTCTCTAATTTTTGCATTACTATCATACCCTCCTCCGAGTTTTCCCACTTTAGGACATTTGATCTGTGCCTTTGGGGGTATTCTTCTATCCTTCGTTTGTACTTACGATTTGGATACATTTCAGCGCTTCCTGACCCGATCATGTTTACTTCCTCCGTATCATGCCGCAACGGAAGGTTGGTGTTGACATTTTGTTGGTCAGGTTGTTGGACCACAATACTACCACTTTCGATCAGGTTTTGAATTTTATGCTTTAAGGACCAACAATCTTGTGTATCGTGTCCTGGAGACCCTGAGTGGTAAGCACATCTCTGGCTTGGATTGTATCTTTTGCTCCCTGGTTCTAGAGGTGGAGCCAGTTCGGTAATTTTCTTGTGATCAATTAATATCGCCAATACATTTTCAAGGGAATTGCCCAGTGGAGTGAACACCCGATTTCCAGATCTTTCAAATTTTCTTTTCTTTTCTGGGCATTGGTTGAATGCAGCTTGTGGTTGAGATGGCAGATTGTCTTGCTTTTTCCAAATGGGGGGACTATAGGTTAGCTTGCCCCTGTACAATAAGGGATACATCTTCAAGGCCTTTATCGGGTACACCCTTGGGATCGCTCGCATACTAGCTAGTCTGTATATGTTTGGCGACTGCTTCCAAGGCAGTGAAGTCTTTAATCTTGCCTGCCTTCAGGCCCATCTCTGTCATTTTGTCGTGTTTGATCATTTCCGATAATGGCCTTCCTATGTCTGCTAGGATCCTCTCATAGTATGGAGCCTCTTGGATATCAATAAATGTCATTACCATCTCAGTTTCCATCATTGATGGAATGACTTGCGCTACTAGATGTCTCCGCCTCTGGGCATATTCTCGGAAAGATTCAGTACTTTGCTTTTTGACTTTAGTCACTTGGTATCGATCCGGTGCCATTTATAACTGAAAACTGTACTGATTCAGAAAGGCGTGGTCCAATTCTTTCTAGTTGTGAATTTTGGCATTGTCAAGTCGGGCATACCAGACTTTAGCCTCTCCAGTGAGACTCTTTTGAAAAAGTTGCATTCTGAGGGTTTCATCTTCAGCATAGGACCCCAGTTCGCCAATGTACACTTTCAATTGCGTATAGGGATTGCCTGCCCCATTGTACATTTCAAACTCTGGGACTTTGAATTTGTCAGGATATCGAGCCCCTGGGAATATGCACAGATCCAAATAGTTGACACTTCCATAGTTTCCAGTCCCTTTGATTGACCAGATGGTTTCCTCCATTTATTGGACTTTCTTTCTTATATCCCCAGTTTCTCGATCATCCCTGAGATTTGTGATTTCTTTATTGGAATGAGGTTTAGGTATCTGGGTTTCCATCTTTTTGCCAATACCCTGACTGCCCCCTAGTGTGGATGACTCTGGTTGAGTAGGCATTGTTTGGCCCTGGGTTCCTCCATGTGTAGAGGATTTTGTGTGGATGGGTATTTGTGTACCCTAAGTAGATTGGTGTAGTTCTTTGAGCATAACATCCAACTCTATAATTTGATAGCTTAATCTTTCGAACTCCTCGTGAGAGACAAGAGTAGGATCAGGCTGGGCATTTTTAGCCATGTTTGGCTGTGGGCTTAATGCCTTTCTGGACTTTGAACGGGAAACGGGACCAATTACTTCACTACAAAAACTTATATAGTTTAGTCTTTAGGGAATGTATAAAAATTTTACATGCTATCATAATGTGTCCATTTTAGGAAAATTATCCTGCAAAACGGGTGTCATTTGATAGCATGTCAAGCTTTAATATGTATGTAAACATATTTTTCATATTTTCCATTACATAGAGATTAACATAGAATGAAATTACAAGTAATTGAAAATGGAATGCATGAAGAGACTTTCCTCCGCATTTGGTTTATCAGAGGCTGGCCTATCTTAAACTTGTGATAACCTGGGATTTTGTATAATTCAAATTTTTACGAATAATTTTTTTATTACTTAATATTGACATTTACTGTTAATATTGTATTGTGTATCTATGATACGAGTCTTGAGAATTAGTAAATTTGTGTATTGACTGAGAAATTAGAGTAGAGTTGTGCTTAACAGCTTTAGAAACCCTAACCCTAATTTCTAGATAGGGATTTGATAGAAAATATAATCAAAATAATTATATTGATAAGTACGTGTTTGTACCGTATAGAGATTTTGATCAAATGATAGATTGGATAAGGTTTAAAATTTATAAACCCTAATAAGAGATTAGAAACCCTAATCTCAAGATTAGAAATCCTAACGCGCAGTTGGAAACCCTAATCGTATGCCGGGAAACCTTAATTCTAAATTCGAGATTCCTAAACCCTAATTAGGCAACCCTAATCCTAATTGGCAAGCCTAATGTATTTATTAAACGTTAATATGATTGGGAAAACCTAATTTAATTAGGAAACCCTAATTATAATTTTAAATTTTCTAATTAAAACCCTAATTAGAAAACAATCCTAGAAACTAATGTTTTAAAACTTAAGGATTAGAACTTTAAGGTTAAACCCTAAGGGTTTGGGTAATTGACAATCAAGCCATTAAAATTACAAGGACAATGACCAAAATACCCTTTTTACATTTTTAATGAGTTAACTTGTAAAATTGGCAAGACCTTTAGTTGCTGACCTAATTGCTTGACTTTGTGACATTAAAATATCAGCAAATTAACCTCCCTTTGACAGCAACATCAGATCATTCATGCATCTAAGCAATATATACAGAATTAGAGAGAGAAAGTTCTTATATTTTGCTTATTTTGATACAAGCTCTCACCTACTCTCTCTCTCTCTCACCAAGACCTTCGAAATTCTTTAGTAGATCAGTCATAAAACACATCTCTTAAACACTTATATCAGATTTGGAGAGCAAGAATCAACGATTGAACTAGAAGTATAAACCCTAAAACCTATTTTGATCTTACATACTAAGAAATATTTTGTGTTTAAGTGTTTAATCAGATGTTATATGATGTTTTTAGTTGATCTATGGTGATCCATCATGGATCCATAGCATCAAAATGCTTTAAAATAATGATTTTTCAAAACTGTTCTTGAGCTCTAAAGGTAGTCTGACAACGAAATGTCAGGGGCTGTAAATCCTTGTCTGTTAATGTTTTGTGTTGTTTTAAGTTTTGGATTTGTAGCTTGTCATGTTGTCTTTGATCTGAAAGTGGATTTACAGCCATTAAATGTCTAGATTTGTTGTTATTAATGGTCAAAACCCATTGACCGGGCATGACCGGGCCAAATCTGGGCAACCCAGAAATTTAAAAACTGAGTCTGATAATGTTTTGTAACATCCAGATCTGTCCGATTTTTAGTGTTATGATGTTGTTGTTGTAACATATTTATAGCTGGTTATGTGGACTCTAGATCCATGCTAGTAGATCTCTTAAACAACACATAAGATGGTTGTAATGAATGGTCAAACTAGACCATTTGATCACAGAAGCACTTTCTGGAAATTTCCAGAAACTCTATGGACTAAGTTTCTGACAGCCTTTGACCAAGCTGTAACTTGTGATTTTGTTGTTATTTATTTGATCTGTTGTTGTAGTGTTGTTCCTTGACACACGAACTACAGATTTGAATAAAATAACACATAAAGCATGACTGGAACCTAGATTAAATGGAGCATGTAAGTGACTGGTCGACTACCTGGGTTTCTGGAAAACCCAGGAATGCTCTGACAGCATATTTGTGAGACCCCAAATTTTATGAACAAAGATTTAAATTTCTCGAAATATTTTTTTTAATATTATGGTGTGGACTTGATATAATATTATAGTTGTGGGTAATATTTATAAATTTTGCAAAGTAAGCAAGTGGTTATATAATATTCGATTGTTCATGGAATATTCTTTTTGTCGGGGAATATCTGTACGACGGCACAATCATTGGTGGACCCCACAACGGAAGTATTGTCGTAGTTAGAAAACGACAGATTTATCTTTTTATAAAAATAACGGTGAAAGTGTTACCGTTAAAACAATTTAACTACCCGGTAGTAAAAGTACAGTAATACGCGTGGTTGCATAGTAGCACACGGTATTGGTTATTGATGCTTACGTGAGAAGTCACTCAGTTATACTCAATTATTGCTACAGTAATTACTGCATCATATCTCTCATATTATTGATTCGATTATTGTCACAGTATCATCTGTATAATATGATATATTACTAAATCAATAATTGAGACGAAAAAGTTATTCATATTATTAAATTACAATATTTACAATGTCTAGAAGTTCTGTCAATGAGAGGTTTGGTCATCTAATTGCGCGCCAATAAGGAAAAATCCTTATCGAAAAGCCCCCTCTTTCCTGGGAACGACGTGGTTGTTAAATATTGTGAATTATAATATTAATGATGGATAAGATTGTGTAGATTAAAGATGAAATTGATAGTTCCATTGTGTTGGAATTATTAGTGTTACTGAAAATCGACATCTATTCCGATGATAATTGATGTCTGGGGTTATATTGATAAATCGGGTAATTAATCGAATAAATGAGCAATTAATTGCTACTAAGTCACATATGTGTGTACTATTGAATCACATTTATGTACTATTAGGGGAGTTGGTGCAAGATTGATAATACTTGCATGACTAAGTTAAAGATGGAGGTACTATACTGTTATTCGTATTTTCACATGATTATAACTATTGAATCACATGATTAAACTATTGATTCACATTATTTACGTTTAGGGTAGGTGGTGCAAGTTTGATAATACTTGCAAGACTAAATTAAAAATGAAAGAAAAGTCAGGTATTGTACTGTAATATATCGAGCCCCAAAACGTGCAATTATCGAAAATATATTTTCCTATAAATAGAAGCTCATTCTTCCTTCATTTCTCACCAATTCACTAAAGCTTTAGAGAGCAATTATTATAAAGAGAAATTATAGAGAGAAAGAAGAAGAGAAGTCTGCTATCTCACTATTTCAATATCTAGTTCCTTCTAAGGTAAGGGGTATTATTTCTTTCGTATTCATGAAGAGAGCTTCTGTTATTCCATTTCTTATTATTATGTTGGAATAACCTGTCTATACGAAGTACCGCATACATAGTGAAATTCTTCTATTATTTCATTCTTTATTATTCTGTCGGAATATCCTGTCTGTGCGGATTACACATGACTTGGTTCCATGCTTTATTATTCTGTTGGAATAACCTGTCTGTGCTGTCTGTCGCATGCATGGTGAATTTTGTTGTTATTTCATTCTTTATTATTCTGTTGGAATATCCTGTCTGTGCGGTTTACGCATGACCTGGTTCCATTCTTTATTATTCTGTTGGAATATCCTGTTTGTGCGGTTTACGCATGACCTGGTTCCATTCTTTATTATTCTGTTGAGAATAACCTGTCTGTGCGGTCTATTGCATGCATGGTGAATTCTTCTGTTATTCCATTCTTTATTATTCTGTTGGAATAACCTGTCTAGTGGATTTTCGCATGCATGGTGAATGATCCTTTGTATTCATATGAATAGTATTTTCATTCAAAAGGGGTTTCTGCCAGGGGTAGTTTCATAATTTTTCTGACCCTCAAAAATTCTGGAAAAATTTGAAATGATAATTTGATGAGTTTTCTAGATTGTGTCCAAAAATGGCGATATTTTTTTTTTTTTTTGCTAAATTGTGAGTATTAAATAAAAATAATAAAAGGAAACACATCTAGGGGCATACCCCGCGAAAGAGCTAAACAGCTACATCAGAGACAAGCCAATGATGTACTTGCTATAACCAAGAGCTATAACTGCCAACATCTAAGGTTAGGATATTTTAGCGTATAAGAACCAAAATTTTTAACTGAATACAATTTGCATTTAACAATCCTAACACAGTCTTGAACAAGAGCAGTAGCAATACTAGGGGGTTCACCATGGGCTCGCCTATTGCGTTCATTCCATACTTTATAAATAACAGTAGCCAAGCAAAGCTTTATAATCCGAGATGACATGTGGTCCATTGGAGAATGCTGAATGTGGTGAATAAGCGAGTACCAGTCAAAAGGCACACCAAACCAGCCATGAAAAGTAAGCAGTGATCCAAGAAGCTGCCGAGAGAAGGCACAGGCAAAGAAAAGGTGCGAGAATGATTCGGGGGCGTGAGAACAAAGACAACAGGAGTCCAGTGGCCAAGTCACCAGCCTCTTATGAAGCGCCAGCCAGAAGAAGAAAGAATAGCGGGGTACCTGAAGGTTGTGCCAAATAAGTTTGAACCAAGGGACAGGGGTACCCTCACATCGGATTGATGTCCATATATGAGAAGCTTTGACCGAAGAGACGCCTGCCCAGCACACCTGATCCGGACCAAGAGAAGGCAACGGTAGGTGAAGTAATTTCTCCTTCATTTGCATAAGGCTATGATAATTTGATCTAGGAGGCTGCCATGAGCAGTGCATGATGATATCACTGACTTTGGCGGTAAAAGGCAAACCAGAATTTGAGACAATAGGGTCTGTGCGGTGACAAGCAAGAGGACGATTGTCTAGCCAAGGATCTTGCCATAGACTAATGTTCTGGCCGTTTCCTACTTTATATGAAACAAAGTTATAGCTAAGCTCCTAAGGTTCAGAACTTTGCGCCAAATCCAGGAAGCATTAGATGGAATAGGAGTAGTCCAAAAGTTGTTCTTTAAGAGAAGAGTTTTGTTAACCCATTGAGCCCAGAAAGAGGAACTTTTGAAACTGATAACCTGCCAAAGGTGTAGCATAATCTGTGCTTTGTTCCATTCAACAACTTTTTTAATACCTAAACCACCTTCTGATATGGGCAAGGTGACACGGGCCCACGAGACTTTCGCACCATATTTATCAAGAGAGGAGCCCTTCCAAAGAAATCTAGAAAGAAGCTGTTCAATTTGCTTAATTACCGATTTGGGGAGAACAAAGTAGGCAGACCAATAAGATTGAATAGCAAATAGAATGGATTTAATGAGTTGCAGCCTACCCGCATAAGAGAGGAAATTGTTAGCCCATGACTGAATTCGCATAGTGATCTTTTGGATTAGGGGAAGACATTCCGCTGAGGATAGCTTTGAAGTAATGAGGGGAACTCCTAAGAATTTGACAGGCAAAGACCCCAGGCCTATATTGAGGGAAGAAAGGATGTTAGCAGCCAGGTTAGGAGATATGTTTGCAAGGAAGCACTGACTTTTGCTGTGATTTATAGCTAGGCCAGAGAAGCTGGTAAAGGAGTCAAGACTATGCTTAAGGAGGTTGACCGAATGCAAATCACCGTGACAAAGGAGAAGAAGATCATCCGCAAAGCAAAGGTTCGTGATTTTACAAGCCTTTGTTCTCCAATGGAATGAAAAGTTTGGACAGGAAGAAGCTTTATCAAGAAGAAGAGCTAGGACTTCCATGACTAAAACAAACAGGTATGGAGAAAGAGGGTCGCCTTGGCGAATACCTTGTTTACCTTGGAAATAGCCACATAGCTGACCATTAACTTTAACAGAGAACATTGGCGTAGATATGCAACTTCTGATCCATTGAATGAAAGTAGAAGGGTAGCCAAAGAGAGTCAGAGCATCAAATAGGAATTCCCGCCGAACAGAGTCGAAGGCTTTCTTCAAATCAATTTTAACCGCACATCTAGGGGGGCCAGAGGGTCTGTGGTAGTTTCGAAGGAGCTCTTGGGCCAAAAGAATATTGTCACCAATTTTTCGTCCTGGGATAAAGGCAGCTTGAGAGTTGGAGATGAGGTCAGGAAGAGTGGCTTTAAGTCTAGCTGCTAATATTTTAGATATGCATTTATAGATAGTGTTGCAGCAGGATATTGGCCGGAAGTCAGCCATAGAGGAGGGGTTTGGGACTTTAGGAATAAGAGCGACAGCCGTGGCATTGGATTCTTTAAGCATATGACCATAGATGAAGAAAGATTGAACAGCTTTGACAAAATCAGCCCCCACAGTGCCCCAAGAATGAAGAAAGAAGTTCACGTTGAAGCCGTCAGGACCAGGACTTTTGTTTCTCTGCATGCCTTTAAGAGTAGAGAGAATTTCCTTAGGGGTAACACTAGCTGCAAGAGAGGGAATCAGAGCGGGATTGATACGCTTTGTGATCACTTCGGCTAGGGCAGCCCGACCTGGGTAAGGGGAGGGAGTGCTGGTGCCTAAAAGATTTTTGAAGTAACCAACTGCAGTGGACTTAATCTGCTCCGGATCATTAGTCAAAACTCCCTGATTATCCTCGATCGCAAGGATCTTATTTGAATTCCATCGACTTTTGGTTTTGGCATGGAAGTATTTGGTGTTTTTATCCCCCAAGGAGAGCCACTGAATTCTGGATTTTTGTTGAAAAAATTGCTCTTCAATGGTGATCGCATCCCATAAATCCTTGGTAAGTTTCCTCTGAAGATCCAAATTATCCGAGGATATAGGAGCATTGGACAGTTGAATGGTCAGTTGAAGAGCATGAAGGGCTTGCCTAGCCGTTTTGACAATTGTAGCAGCAGAGCCATGATGCTTATTCAGATCAATGAGGGCTCGTTTGGTTCTCCGAAGTTTTTCGGCAAGAACAAAGAGAGGGGAACCAATGATACGACAATTCCATGCTTGGGAAACCACCTCCTCATAACCATCCAAAAGAGCAAGATGATTGAAAAATTGGAAGGCCTTGAAAGATTTAGGAGAATGGAGACCTGTAGACAGAATAACAGGGTTATGATCTGAGAAACCTCTAGCCCCAAAGGTAGCCAGAGATAGAGTCATTTGAGTGAACCATTCTGCGTTCCCAAGAGCTCTGTCCAGCTTACGGCAAATTTGAGAATTCCTCCAGGTGAAGTGAGGACCAACTGCTCTAATGTCATCCAAGCCTGATTGTTCAAGACAAAGTTTAAAATCGGACATGCCAGTCGACCAGATGTCGTTACCCCCATGCGATTCGTCAAGACTGCAAATTTCATTAAAATCTCCTAAAACACACCATCTCAAGCTGATGGACTTTGCAAGGGTAGTAAGATCATGCCATAACTGCTTACGCTCATGCGGAGTGTTAAGACCATAAACGATAGTAACCAAAAAGATATCAACAGATCCAACCAAAGATAATTCACAATGTATAAGCTGGGAAGATCTGAACAACACATTAACAGTCAAAAAAGAAGGGTTCCAGCCAACCCATATTCTACCATTGTCATGATAATCATAATTAAAAAACCAGTTCCAATTAGCAAAAAGTTTAGAGGAAATAGCCTGAGATTTGTGACATTTGACGCGAGTTTCCACAAGGCCAGCAAAAGATATATGATTGTCCGATAAAAAGGCTTGAACATCAGCCTGTTTTTGGGACTTATTTAAACCTCTAACATTGTAGGAACAGATCTTTGACATAAAAAGGTAAGGATTTAGGATGGGGAGTTTCTCCCCCTGCCATTGTTTCTCCTTTTAGCAGAAGGAGAACCGGCTTTGGCTTTTGCTAGCATCTTCAGGTCCCTGCCTTCCTTTTCGTCAATGATTTTGAGCTTATCAGTAAGAGGGTTGAGGAGAGGAGGCAGAGAGTTACAATCAGGGGAAATGCAATCAGGATCAGGATCACCCAAGGCTGCAAATTGGTTACCCGAAGGCACAGTAGATAGAGAGGAGGGAACCAAAGGAGTAGTGGGGGGCTCCAAGCGAGGGGTTTTTTTCTGAGCAACAACAGTCCAGCCCTCTTCAGAAGGCACAGAGGGTTTCATAGCCGCAGTAGATGTAGAGGGACCAGGGCCAACAGCGGCTTTAGAGGAGGATTTTGGTACCCATTGATAATTGGAGTTCGAACACTTAATCAAAGAGTGACCAAATGTTTTGCAAACCGAGCAAGAGGGTGGTTTGTTCTGGATTTCAACAGTGACTTCCGCTAAGCGTTCCTCGTGCTCATCTTCATTCAAAATAATAACAGGAAGAGAATGCGGCAAAGGAGTTGCAACATCAATTTCCACACATATCCGAGCATAAGGAAGAGGGTTCAGTCTTTCCGTGACTTTATCCAAGAAAAGAGGTTTCCCAACCCCACTAGCAATGTAGCTGAGGCCTTCGACTGTCCAATAAGAAAGAGGAATGCCATGAAATTTGACCCAAACAGGAGCTTTAGAGCAAGCCTCTCTAGTAATGTCAATACCATCCTTCCATTTCTTCAACAGGATTTGCTTGTTAGAGATATACCAGGGGCCCATAGCAAGGATGTTTTCTCGAGCTTCAGCCGAATTGAATTTGAATATGTAATAGCCTTTTTCATGAAGGAGTACTTTAGATAATCCCATAGAGCCCCAAAGTTTTTGAACAATAGGCTCAACTACTTTGAACGGGAGCTTAGTATGAAGGAAGTGGCCCACAAGGCTATTGCACCACATGTCACGCCCCTTTTTGAGCACCTCAAGCGGAGGTCGAATGGAGATAAGGCCTTCTGATTCAGATGGGGGAAAGAAAGATAGAAGGGATTTCCTGGGCGCATCGTTCGCAGCCACCTCACTCCAAGAGGGCTTATCAGAAGGCAAAGGATTGACTAGAAGGGAAGAGCCAACCTTAACTGGTTGTAACTGGGGACTACCCAACACTTTGGGCTTCACAGCAGTCGAAGTGGAGCTAGGCACAGGCACAGGGAGAGCAGAGCTCACAATAGCAGTGGTGTTAGCTTTCAGAGAACTTTGGTCAAAAAGGTTGTTATCATCAACAACCCTATGCGAGAGACCAGAGTGAGAAACGTCATTTAAATCTTTAACGGAGAAACCCTTGGCTACAAGAAACTCCAAAAGATTTTGATTCTTACGCCTTTCATCAGCAGCTATGATTCTATCACTAGAAGAGAAATGTTGAGCAGCAGCTAGAATGTCCTTCCTGCCAGACCCATGCCCAAGGTCCATACGGTCTTCCCATTCACTATTGGCAGACGAACCATCCGAATCCAAATCTAGATCAATAGGAGGGGGAGGAGGGGCAAGCTCCGATTCAGCCATCTTAGGAGAATTCGGGTTTGAAATCCCATATTCGGCAAAAAGATCACGGGAGACGCTAGACTCAGAGTTCCCAGCAGAGAGATGCGAGTGGTCGACCATGATTAGAGTACAGAGATGATCGGAGATGAAAGGGAAGAACTGCCGGAAAAGAGCAACAGGAGAAAACAGAGCTTATTGGTGAGGATGGAGAAAGTAGGTAGAGGGGGCGGGAACCAAAAGAGGGAAAGAAAAGTTAAATAAAAGGTAACGGTAAATATATGAAGTGTGGCAGAAATGAAAGATTATGGGTATGGGAAAAAAGCCCACGATTTTTTAGAAAGAAGGCAGAGCAAAAAACCTAGTGAGAGAAACATCATGTTTTGTGCTCTGTCCCTGCTATGGCGATATTTGGATGTATAGATTAAGAGTTATGGATTTTATGGGAAAAAACTATTTTAAAGGTAAACCCTTATATCTCTTTGTAATTAAATCCAAAATTGGTGAAATTTTTATTGGGAGTACAAGTATAAAACAGGAGTATACCCTGTAAATTTTGGAATTTTTGGACAAAAGTATAATTTATGATAAATGTCTAAATATTCGGCAGTTTTAGCTATATAAAAAATAGTAAATGAATTTTAAGAATTCCAAGAATTATATATGTTCAATATGGGACTATATTCTGCTAAATCCCAGAAAAGAAATATTTTTGGGACTGATTTGGTATTTTTCATGAAAATGAACTAGTTATGAGTAAATGAATTAAATATGTTATGTTAAGTAACAAAATTAGAAAATAGGATTTTATGGCTTGAGAATCATATATAGGGGATATATGCAGATTTTTGATGAGGGATTTGATCATTGGTGATGAAATCTTATGAGTATGGCATTTTTTAATGATTAAATGCATTATTTGATAAAGTGTAAGCAATTAAAATAAATTGTTTATAAGTTTAAGAAGTGATTAAAATATTGTTATAATATTTGATGATGAGTTTATTAAGTGATTGACAATATTTGGATAAATTAAAAGTCTTTAATATTTATCCTTTTTTCGTTTGATTAATGATTATATCATTGTCATCATCCTCATTCTTATATTGTGATGAAAGTCATCTTTGGCTTACGTGCATAGATGGACTTGGTATGATTATGACCAGGGATCATTCGGTATAATCATGAGCTGTAATGTTATAAATGATGTGGTAAAAGTCCTCAGTGGCCTATAATGCATTGATGGATAATTTTTTGGTATGATTATGATCAGGGATTATTTGGTATGGTCATGACCATTGGTGATTTAATGAATATCCTTGGCCCGTAGTGCAGGGATGATTCGATGATGTGGTTTATTTATTAAGCTGAGTCTCAGCGATAAAAATTGATAAAAACATTTTAAATCATAGAAGATAATAGATATCATGCTCTACTTGACTCTTCTAATAGATTGCTTATTATTGGTGGACCCCACAATGGATGTATTGTCGTAGTAATAAAATGATTGAATTATCTTTTTATAACGGTGAGAGTATTACCATTAAAACTATTGAACTACCCGATAGTAAAAGTACAGTAATACGTGTGGTTGCATAGTAGCACATGGTATTGATTATTGATACTTACGTGAACAGTCACTCAGTTATACTCAATTATTGCTACAATAATTATTGCATCATATCTCTCATATTATTGATTCAGTAATTGTTACAGTATAATCTGCATAATATTTTATATATTATTAAATCAATAATTGAGACGGCAAAGTTATTCATATTATTATTTGCAATATTGACAATGTCTAGAAGTTCTGTCAAGTAGAGGTTTGTCACCTAATTGCGCGCCAATAAGAAGAAATCCTTATTGGAAGCCCCCTCTTTCCTGGGAACGACCTGGTTGTTAAATATTGTGAATTATAATATTAATGATGAATAAGTTCGTGTTGATTAAAGATGAAATTGATAGTTCCATTGTGTTGGAATTATTAGTGTTAGTGAAAATTGACATTTATTCCGATGATAATTGATGTTTGGGGTTATATTGATAAATCGGGTATTAATCGGATAAATGAGAAATTAATTGCTACTAATTCACATGCTTATATAACTATTTGTTCACATGTGTATTATTGAATCACATTCTTGTACTATTAGGGGAGTTGGTGCAAGATTGATAATACTTGCATGACTAAGTTAAAAATGGAGGTATAGATGAAGGTACTAAACTGTAATTCGTATTTTGACATGATTACAACTATTGATTCACATGATTGAACTATTGATTCACATTATTTACTATTAGGGGAGGTGGTGCAAGTTTGATAATACTTGCAGGACTAAATTAAAAATGAAAGAAAAGTTGAAGGTATTATACTGTAATATTTTGAGCCCTTTGCAATTATCAAAACTATATTTTTTTATAAATAGAAGCTCATTCTTCCTTCATCTCACCAATTCACTAAAGCTATAGAGCAATTATTATAGAGAGAAATTATAGAGAGAAAGAAGAAAAGAAGTCTGCTACCTCACTATTCCAATATCCAGTCTTCTTTTGAGGTAAGGGTTATTATTTCTTTCATATTCATGAAGAGAGCTATTGTTATTACATTCCTTATTATTCTATTGGAATAACCTGTCTATGTGAAGTACCGCATACATGGTGAAATTCTTCTGTTATTCCATTCTTTATTTTTTTTGCTAAATTTAGACTGAAATAAAAGAAAGAATAGGTACAAAGTACAGGGTCAAACCCCAAGCAGTATACCATTGGCATCATAGGACATGCCCTATGATGCCAGTAGTAAACCCAAGCTAGTCACTATCAAACTAGGATTCAATATGGAACAAACAACCACAATAAAAACCAATGAACTGGCTTGAAACAGTCAATACAAACTGCATCAAACCAAAGATGAAGAACATATAACCCATACAGGTGCAACAACCAACCCATACAGGTGCATGCAGAAGAAACAGCTCAAACACACAGAAGCACAGCAGAACCAAGCACCACACGTAGCGAGGAGCACGACAGCTGCTCAAGACCACTACCACACCAGAAAGAAAGCAGCCATCAGCATTGTACCCAGCGGTCAACAGCAGCTAGCAGCCGGACAAAAAGCAGCTAGCAGCTGCATCAAACCACAGCTAGACAAGGAGCAGCCAGCAGCACCAAGAAGGACCAAGACCCAGCAGACAGTAGCAGCATGGAGCTGTACCAAGAAGGACCAAGACCCACCAACACAACTGCTGCACCTGCTATAAACCAGCAACTAGCAGAACACCAAACAGAAGCAGCAAACCAGCATACCAGCAGAGGAACACCAGACATTGGCGAACTTTAGGCGAAGTCAGCAGATGCTCTACCACACCAGATAGGAAACAGCCAGCAGAATCCAACAGCTGCCGAGAAGCCAGCAGCAGGTCAAAACGCAGCCATCAGCAAAAATGCCAGCAACAGATCTCGAAGGACCATAGAATGCAACTAGATAACCACTGACTGCAGCGAACAGGCTCCAAACCAATAACCCCAACCAAAAATCAGCACAGCAAACATGAATATGAGAGAACCATGTGCAGCACAGACCCATGATCACATCAGCATCAGAAGAACAGCTACAACAAAGCAGAAGGCCCCACAAAGCATACCCAAAATTGAACCAGCAGGCCCAACAACAGAACCATATGGCAACACAACAACAGTACAATGAACACAGTTAAACCAGCTAAATAACTAAAAGAGCAACTCCCCAGCAGCATCAGCCATTAAAATAACAACATCAGATAATTCATTATACACATTAGATCAAAGCAACATCAGCCAAGTAAACATGACACTAATCTGGAAATAACAGCAGAACCTGTCAAGAATTGTTTAAAGCAAGCTGCCTAAGACCATATCTTGTCTTAATTTTTTGGAATCTAGCATTTGTATGAAGTTTACATTTGAGCACATGAAGTATGTCGGTAACAAGGTTACGAACTGTGCAGGATTTATGACTGAAAATTCGCGCATTCCGCTCATTCCAAATACGGTATACCACAGCTGCGAAACCAAGATGAAGTAAACTGTGGTGGAAAGAAGGATTTGAATAATGAATGAGGTAGCCCGTTATGGAGCTCCAAGCCCGACTAGAACCCCTCCACCCACAGTGCCGAAGAACAGAAAGCAGGACCCTAAAAGAGTAGTCACAGTGGAAGAATAAGTGGTCAAAGGTTTCCGGTTTGGAAGAGCAAAGAACACATGAGGGATTGACAGACATTCCAAAGCTGATCAATCTGTCCATTGTACGTAACCCTTGATGGAAAGCCAACCAGAGGGTAAAAGAGTACCGAGGAATCAGGATCTTAGGCCACACTAATTTGTCCCAAAGTACAACAACTCCCACCTGCCTAATAGAACGCCATAGAGTAGAAGCTTTTACCTCATTAGAATTCAAAGAATCCCATAGAATCTCATCCGGTTTAGTAGAGTCACAAACCCTATTGAGGTCAAAGGAATCCCGAAAGACAATAAAATCATTATGATTAGAGGAGGGTAGGTGCCAGGAAGAATCACGAATAATATCACTAACAGTTGCATTTGGACCCAAATCAGAATTTATGATCAAAGAGGAATGAGAACTTGTAGCTAGAGGGTTCGCATTAATCGAACCACAGACTAGTACTTTCCCCATTACCAATCCGGAACCGAATATGGGTCAAAGCAAGAGGTCTCAGCTGCAGAATCTTTCTCCATATCCATGAGCAGTCATTTGGGGTCTTCAGAACCCAAAAGTGTTTAGAGCTTAGATGATATACTCTAACCCAAGAAGCCCAAAGAGACGGAGAATTAGGATTAACTACTCTCCAAAGCTGAAGCAAGATTAGAGCTTTATTCCAGTCCTCCAGATGCTTTATAGCTAGACCTCCTTCAGAATAAGGAAGCGAAATTTTACTCCAGGCAACTTTGGCTCCAAACTTCAACATAGAGGGGCCTTTCCATAAGAATCTGCTCATAGTGGATTTAAGATCTTTAAGAACAGACGCAGGGAGAATGAAGTGGGCAGACCAATAAGATTGGATAGCAAAGATAACCGATTTAATAAGCTGAAGGCGTCCAGCATAGGAAAGGAATCTATTAGTCCATGAAGAAATTTTGGATTTAACCTTTTCTAACAGAGGATGACAATCAGCAAGGCTGAGCTTCGAGGTGATCAGAGGGACTCCAAGGAATTTAGCAGGGAACCGACCCACTTGAAACCCAAGAGAATTGTAAATTACCTCAGCATGACCAGGAGAAACATTGGAAAGAAAGCACATACTCTTCGAATCATTTACATGTAATCCCGAGAGAGACGAGAAGTGATCTAAACAGAGTTTGATGACCCTGACCGAGTTCACATCACCATGACAAAATATAAGCAGATCATCAGCAAAGCACAAATGGGATAAGGAGATAGACTTTGTTTTCCAATGATGCTTGAAAGAGAGGGCCCTGGTTTCCTTTAAGAGAATAAGCGAAAGGACTTCCATAGCAATAACAAAAAGATATGGAGAGAGAGGATCTCCTTGACGCAAGCCCTTGGACCCTTTGAAATACCCACAAAGGGCACCATTCACTCTGACAGAGTAAAAGGTAGAACAAATACAAACCTTTATCCAGTAGATGAACTTGGGAGGAAATTTGAAAAGGCGCAGAGCGGCAAGCATGAAATTCCAAGACACCGAATCAAAGGCCTTACGAAGGTCAATTTTCATAGCACACCGAGGCTGGCCAGAGGGCCTATGATAGTTTCTGAATAACTCTTGAGCCAGTAAAATATTATCACCAATCCTCCTACCCGGAATAAAAGCAGATTGAGAGGGAGATATTAGGGAAGGAAGAATACCCTTGAGCCTAACAGCAATAATTTTGGCAATGCACTTATAGGTTGTGTTACAGCAGGAAATAGGCCTATAGTCAGTCATGGAGGTAGGATTAGGAACCTTAGGAACCAAAGCGATAGCTGTAGAATTTATACCCCTGAGGAGACAGCCCTTTTTGAAAAAGGATTGAACAGCCAAGGTAAAATCACGACCGACAATATCCCAAACTAGAAGGAAAAAATTCACATTGAAGCCATCAGGACCAGGGCTCTTATTTTTCTTCATCGACTTCAGAGTTGTCAAAATTTCGCTATCAGAAATGTCTCTCTCCATCCAAGAGGCTTGAGAGTCAGTAACAATATTGGAAACATAGGGGGCAAGATCCATTAGATCGGGGTCCTCCCCTATAGGAAGAGAGCCTAGCAAGGAGGAAAAGTGGTCCACTGCAATATGTTGGATATCCTTTTGACCAGTAAAGAGGACACCTGCCTCATTTTCAATAGCAAGGATTTTATTTTGATTCCATCTATTCTTGATTTGATTGAAGAAGTAGCCCGAGTTTTTGTCCCCATCCTTAAGCCATTGGATTCTTGATTTTTGCTTAAGAAATTTCTCTTCACATCTAAGGGCACACCACAAATTTCCAGAGTGAAGCCTTTGAGCCTTAAGGAGAGAGGGATCATTCGGATTGGAAGCAATAGCATTCTGCGTAATATGGAGGAGAGCTCTGGCCTTATCCACATTAGAGGTAATATTACCATTATCTTTGTTCAAAGTGGAGAGAGCCCATTTGACCGATCTAAGCTTCCCAGCTAAAACTTGAAGAGGATCCCCAGAGGTATGGATATTCCAAGCAGACTAGACAACCTCATGGAAGTTTTCAAGCTCACCAAGGAAATTAAAAAACTGGAAAGGCTTGGGAACTCTAGGAATGGTCAGACCAGTTTGAACCACTGCAGGGCAGTGATCCGAGAGGTCCCGAGGAGAGAAGATTACCTGAGAAGCATGGAAGTGATGTAACCAATCACAGTTGACCATAACTCTATCAAGCTTTTTGTACTGGGGTTTAGAGTCACTAGAATTCCACCAAGTGTGAATAGGCCCAACAGCACGAAGATCAGACAAGAGGATATCAGTAGTGCAGTCCAAGAAGTCCTGCATACCCCCATTCCAAGAATCATTTCCACCCTTTATTTCAGTAACAGATAGAACCTCGTTAAAATCCCCAAGCAAACACCAAGGCAAGTTGATCGAGTTACATAGGGAGCGAAGGTCAACCCAAAGGGATTTTCTCTCAGAGGGGGAATTAAAACCATAAACAAAGTTCCATTAATTATTACGCCTGACCAAGTTCCATTAATTATTATTCTGTTGGAATAACCTGTCTGTGCGATCTATCGCATGCATGGTGATTTTTTGTTGTTATTCCATTCTTTATTATTCTATTGGAATATCATGTCGGTGCGTATTACGCCTGACCTGGTTCCATTATTTATTATTCTGTTGGAATAACCTGTCTGTACGGTCTATCGCATGCATGGTGATTTTTGTTTTTATTCCATTCTTTATTATTCTGTTAGAATATCATGTCGGTGCGTATTACGCCTAACCTGGTTCCATTATTTATTATTCTGTTGGAATAACCTGTTTATGTGGATTACCACATGCATGGTGAATGATCCTTCGTATTCATTCCTTATTAAATTGTGAAAATGATCTGTTTACGTGGATTACCGCTTGGCGGGTTAAAATTCATTTGCAGTTTCGTAATTTTTCGAACATTCAAAAATTCTGGAAAAATTTGGGAGGATATTATGACAAGTTTTCTAACATCTCCAAGTGGAATCACTGAAAGAGGAATTGTAGATTTTTTGTATGCACTATTTTTAACAAAGCATGAAAAAGTGAAAAAAAAGAAAAAGAAAAATGCTACTGCCCACAATTTTGTAAGGGCTATTTTGGCCACTTAATTTCTGAGAAAAATTTCAGCCTTTTCGGGACATGGAAATATATGGTATAAAGTACCTCCTGTCCAAAAATGAGCTCATTCCGACTTAAAATGAGCAAGTTATGACTATTTCAATATTTAGGTTTTTCTGACGAAAAACGCTATAACCGGAGTTCTATAACTCCGATGACCGTGAAATTTAAACTGGAAGCTCACGTTAACATGTGTAAGATCATGCCAAGATTTGGGAAATTCTGGAGGTAAACTTGAGGTAGCTAATTTCTTAAGGAATTAATTAGAAATTGATTTTTGAAAAATACTTAAGGGAGTTGAAAAATTACAAAAAAAATACTTGTTGTGTATAAAATATATGTATATATGTTTGGACAAAGGATATAAAAATAATAAGTTGATTTGGTAATTTTTCATGAAAATGGTTTAGTTACAAACATATGAGTTAAATATGTTATGTGAAGTTGAAGAATTGGTAAAAAGGTTTTTAGTGCTTGAAAATCCTATATAAGGTATATGCAGATTTTTGATGAATGATTTGATCATTAGTGATGAAATCTTATGAGTATGACAATTTCAATGATTAAGTGCATTATTTAGTAAAGTGTAAATAATTAAATTAAATTATTTATAAGTTTAAGAAGTGATTAAAATATTGTTATAATATTAACAATATTAGATTATGAGTTATTTAAGTGATGGATAATATTTGGATAAATTTAAAGTTTTTAATATGTATCCTTGTTTTCGTTTGATTAATGCTTATATTATTGTCATCATTCCCAAGCTTATATTGTGATGAAAGTCATCTTTGGCTTACGTGCAGAGATAGGACTTGGTATGATTATGACCAGTGATTATTCGATATAATCATGACCGTAATGTAACGAATGATGTGATAAAAGTCCTCATTGGCATGTAGTTCATTGGTGAATAGTTATTGGTATGATTATGACCAGAGATTATTGGTATAATCATGACCATTGATGATTACATGAATATCCTTGGCCGTGGTGCAGGGATGATGTGATTTATTTATTAAGCTGAGTCTCAACGATAAAGTTGATGAAAATCTTTTTAAATCATAGAAGATAGTAGATTTTATTCTTTACTTGACTCTTCTAATGGATTGCTTATTTTCGCTGCAGTTGTTGATCTAAAACTTGTTGTCTATTGTATTATATCAGTTGTTATACTGTTGAAGGCTAATGATAATTTATTCTGCATTATCTTAGTCACAATATTTCTTACTGGGCTAGTTGAGCTCACCATTTCTTTCATTGTTCTCTTCAGGAAATGAGAATATAGTTGGGACGCGTCGGGGAATGAAGTCATGGTCCAAGATAAATGGCTTTAATAGTCCTCACTATTCTACGAAATAATGTGATAATAATTGTAATGTGGACACCATTGAGTGTGGATATTGTCTAGATGACAATATTCTTGTTTAAACTCTCAGCTATGTTTTGTTGTATTTTTACACGACTGTTGTATAATTAAGTTGTATTTGAATTTATGTACCATGTATCTGGCGACCCAAGATGGGTGATGTATACCTGTTTTGGGGGCGTCACAAATATTCTTATTAAAACTCTTAGATTATGTTTTGTCGTATTTTACACGACTATTGTATAATTAAGTTGTATTTAAATTTTGTATCATGTATTTGGCACTCAAGATGGGTGTTGTGTACCTATTTTGGGGGCGTCACGATATTTACAAGCCCAGACCTCCTTGTGTGTTTGTTGTATGACCTAGATATTGGTTGCTAGTTGTAATATTGTATAATGACTACAATATTGATGCTTAAGTTTGCCCAGAAACGAATTAAAAAGAGAATTAGAAGCGGTCAAACAAGACCTCTTGAACATTGAACTGTCAGTTTTCTTGAGCTCAAGAACACCAACAGCGACGCTTTGTGTCGCTATAGCCTATAGCAACGGTTCTATTAATTTTAATTTCTGATTTTTTGGAAATTGAATAAAAATAGAAAATAAATTATAAAAATTACTAAAAAATGGTTTTAAAAATTATTTTAAATTATCAAAAATAATTTTTGACTATTTGGGATATTTTTCATTAATATTTATAATTATTTGAATATTAATGATATTTAATTTATTTAATTAGAATATTAAATAAATTAGAGAAAAATGATTTTAATTATAAAAAAATAATTTTAAATAAGAATAATAAATTTAAAAATAATATAAGTTATAAAATATAACTTTAAATATTTTAGAGAATTTTCATTAATAACTAATATTAATGATATTAGATTTATTTAATTATTGTATTAAATAAATAAGTTAAAAATGATTTTTTTGATTTAAAAATCATTTTAAATGAGAATAAAGTGTTAGAAAATATTTTGGATATTTTTAAAGAATTTTCATTAATAATTAATATTAATGATATTAGATTTATTTAATTATTAAATTAAATAAATGATAGAAAAATGATTTTATTAATTTAAAAATCATTGAAAAATGAGAAAAATGATTTAAAAATATTTTAAGTTATAATTAATGACTTTTAATATTTGAGTAAAGTTCAGATCACCACATGGGGTTTGACTTTTAAACTCTCAACTTTTTGAGTTGAAGTGAAAACGTCACCTTTTCCATCCAACTTAACAGTGCGTGTGTAATACCCAATAAATAATAATAAAATAATTAAGTAAGCATTAAAATATTTAATTGGACTTTTCTTATATTTGGGTCAAACTGTAGTTAATTTATTTGGGCCATTAAAATTAATTGGGTCTAAACTATATTTGTCTAGTTTTAAATCCTATTTAAATTAAAAGTATTAATAATATATATTAATTAATAAATAAACCTAAACCTAACTGCCTTATTATATCTCTGCGAATCAACTGAGAAAAAAAAAAGGGGGAGAACTCAGCCGCATAGAAGGAAGTGGAGAATTTGAACTGGTAAGTTACTAGTTTTATTTATTTATTTTTTTCGAATGGAAGCTTTCAAAGCTGGGTATTACGTCAGGGATTTAAGTGTTTAAAGTTTGTCCCAATTTGTGAGTCTCTGTTATGAATTTGAAGGGACATGCATGAATACTGTTGCGGTAACCTGCTGATTATAATAGTACTATTATAATTAAAATACATCTTTTGAGTATAAACTGAATATAATAAATTAAAATTTATTGAATTTATAAAAATATAATTTGTATGAGGTCGTAATTTAATTATATTCTTTATATTTTATTTTGATAATTAGATCGGATTGGGGGAGTTTAACGGGTGATATTTGGATTCGGCGAATTATTTTGGTACTACATTAAGGTACGGATTCCGTACTTTTTCAGCGATATTCCTTTAAGTTTAATTCGTTCGTTTCGTACTCATTTGGAAATTTGGTATTGCCTCTTGGGATTATTCCTTTTTGTCAAAATTATTGAGATTGTTTTGTTTTGGCGTTGATATTCGAATTCGTATTTGTACTCTTTGAACTAGTTAATCGTGTCAATATATTTTGGAGACTTTATTCGTTTGTACCATTGTTCGTAAATTTTCGTTCACACTCGGAGTTGTTTTGATCATTGATATCTTTTACTAATTGGGTATGTTGTATTTGATAATTCGATTTCATTTGAATATGGTCATGTAAGCCTTGTGATTTGAACCCCTTTTGGCTTACATTTTGTAGTTTGATCCTTAGGGTATACTTGAGCTAACCACCTGTGGGGGTACCACAGGCATGTCCTCTTGACACAAGGGCATGACACCTTCCGTGGCGGTGTGATTAGTCCACGGCGTATCCTTTTGTATGCTCTGGGTATGAGCTTTGGCCATTTGATATATTTGTTCAGGATACGTATGGGTCGACCCAGTATTTGATTTGATTCGATTTGTTTGGCGGATTAGTGACGTATGTGTCGTGCGTACTATCTGATTTGATTTGTATACATCATGGTACCGATGTATTTTGTTAGCCTTTGGCTATTTATATTTGAGCTCAGTATGAAATTGTTACCTTATAACCATTTGATTCAGCCTTATTTGTTTGGGATTCTTTTGGCTATTATTATTTGGTTGACAGTGTTAGTCATTTGTAAATGGACTCTCAAATTTTGATATATTCGAAATTCGTTTGTAATTCACATATGTTCATTCGTTCAATTCTTTTAGATTCATTACTTTTTGTGATACATTTATTCATCTTCATATCCGTACTCGGTAATTGGCTCACGCTGTGTTCTTTTTCCGGCAGGTAATCAGGGGTGATCAGGATATGTGGGATGAGAGCTACCTTTGATCCAAATGAGTAGATTAGTTTTGAGAATTATTATTAGACTTGGTGTTCATAATATTTTGTTAATGGATGTTTGGGCCATTTTGGCATTTATTTCTTATTAGTAGAGACTATGTAAATGTGGAGTTACTGCTATTTAAATTGGAGTATGTGACTTTTGGTATTACATTTTATTGGAGATATTTTGAGGTTTATTAGAGATTTGTATTTATTATGTTTGTGCGTGACATTCCTTTTTCCTTTTGGGAAAGGGGGTGTTACAGAGTGTATGTCAAACGCCAAAAGCGCATGAGAAAGGGCTGTAAAGGTCAAAAAGGACTGGTAAATGTTCGAAATACCCCCTTCTTCTTCCTCTTGCTTTTAAAAGACATTCTGAATCAATTGGGCGAGCTTCTTTACGACCTGGAGTGGAACAACGACACCTCCTTTTACTACACTTTGGATTCCAACAAAAAGTGCAAGGTTAGGCATTTTCCGGTCGGAATTCTCACCCCCAATTGACTCCACGGCGCAACCTTCATTGGGCAGCGCTTCATTGATAATTTCCTCTGCAATGTATGGGAGAAAGTTGATTTCATTACCTATTTTGAGGATGTTGTCTCCAAGAGGCCAGTTTCTTAGGTTTTCTACAATGGTAACATTTAACATACTCCTTCTCACCATCGATATAATAATTCCATTTACCAAATGTTCAAATATTAGGTTAGGGATGTACTATATTTCTTCCATATTTATCCATCCCCTAAAATTATTGTGCTTACCAGTTGTGGCGTGATTGTGAAATTATGATTACAAACTTTAGAATATCATCATAATCTATAAAAAGATTCAAAGCTAAAATTTGTTTTATGGTGTGCTTTAATATGGTTGCCAATATTTCAAAATTACAGACATTTTACTATTTATCCACTATAAAATTAGAAACACTTTTTAGGAAAATTTTATTTTCTAAACATATGTCTAATATATATTAGGTTAGAAATGTAGCAGTGATGATAGATTATTATAATAGTATTTGAGCTACCAAGAATACTAGTGTAACGATATGTATAAAATCGATATGATTTTGAAAAATTTATGTATGATTTTGGAATGAATGGAGTAATTGTTGGGTACTTGGCAAGTTATCGATATGATTTGATGAGTATTGGTTGTAAACACAAAGCGAACAGAGTGGGTTAAATGAGGGGATGTGCAATTTGCAGTGAATATGTGTTGGTGGTGAAATGCAGGAAGGACTACACATGTGATGACATTTGAAGTGAAAAAAGTGCTTGAGGATCCCAAATGGCAAGCCCCTGCCTACTATTTTAACAAAACTGAGGACGAGGACGAGGAATCTATTCTGCTATCTGTGGCTAGGAATTTGATGAACCGCTTCCGGTTGGGATGAATATCTCACTGCTGCTTTGAAGTTAATGGGAATTGCTTTCCTTTTCCCCTTTTGTTCTCCAGTTTGTAATACTCTTAATTTCATCTGCCTTTTGTTCTCCAGTTCTCCAGTTCTCCAGTTCTCCAGTTCTCCAGTTTGGATTTTTAGCTCAAGTAATAGATCGAGGTGGAAGAAGTATAAGAATAATCCAAAAAAGTGTCTAATTAATGCTAGTATATGCTGAATTCGGGAAATAAGAGTAGCAAAATCAATATATATGGAGGGTAATTAAGTCTTTAGCCAACTCAAGTAACAGAGTTAAGACGGAAGTATTTATTCACTTCAACTCAAAAATTCGAGAGTTTAAATGTAGCTTTACTGACTACAGGTGGTTAAGTGAGAAAGACCCCAAACCTCGGGTGGTGATCTGAACTTTACTCTTAATATTTTGATGATAATTTCATTAATATTTAAATATCAATGGTGATGATTTAAAAATGATTTTAATTATTTTAAAATCATTTAAGTAGAATATTGATGATTTAAAAATATTTTAAGTTATTAAAAATAACTTTATTATTTTGACAAGTATGTTATTAATATTTTTATATTATTAAATATTAATGATGATAAGATTATTTGATAATTAAATCATTTAAAAATGATTCGAGTGTTAAAAAAATCATTATAAATTATAATAATTGTTTAAATATTATTAAAGGCTTCCGAAAAATACTATAAATGATATATAACTTATCTAATGTAATATTGAAGCTTTGAAACTAAATTTACTTGACAATAACTGTGTTAATTATCGGATAGGGTGACCAAAACACCTAGATGAGACCGAAGTCCAACCAGACCGAACTAGTTAGACTTGATAAGTGTTTATATAGGTTGTAAACACTGATATGACTATGTGGTAATGTGTCTAGGAGAATATTTTTTTTTCCACTAATTTGTTTGTATATTGAGAAGAAAAAGAGATAAAACAATCACAAAGGGCATACCCCAGAAGTTTTAGGTGAACCACATGGGACAACCCCCAAAATAGACATCTAAAGACTAACAACCAAGCCAAAGCTACAAGGAACATTACAAAACAGAGCTTCATGCAAAGAAGCAAACCGAAG
Organism: Panax japonicus; assembly: GCA_020205505.1. Taxonomy (NCBI): domain Eukaryota; kingdom Viridiplantae; phylum Streptophyta; class Magnoliopsida; order Apiales; family Araliaceae; genus Panax; species Panax japonicus. Next base: position 19,939,633 of record CM035108.1, on the reverse strand, counting down.
CCTAAACAACCAATCAGCTGGAACTAAGCATCCAAATGAAACAATCAGGTGACGAAATGAAACTGCAAAACTGCCATTTGCAGACAGAACTGCAGAAGATAACAGAATCAACCGAACTGAAGCAACTGCCGAACAGACTGAAGCTGTCAGCACCTAAGAGGCTGAACTGAAGATCCCGAAGCCTAGAAGGAGGTGCGGGGCAGAGCGACCTAACCATATAAGCCTAACCTACCAGCCCAGATCCCCCAGCTTCCCAAGGCTAGACCAAGGAGCCGGAACCAAGCTATAAAACTAGCCCTTCACTGACCCCAAAAGTCGAAACAATAACTAATCCGGAAGGAGGCATCATCCGAACCAGTCCGGACTGAAAACAACAACAAACCAATCCGAACTGAGCGCCAGCCGACACCCGAAGCAGCCTAAGATGAGAATGTTGAACCCTTAAATGAACTATGAGCGCCATGAAGCCGAAACCAATGAACACTCACCCCCCCCCCCAGCTCCAAATCCGAGAGCCCTGACGCCCAAACCTCTCAAGACTGGACTGCCGTACCGAAGAGGGAGCACCGAAGCCCGAAACCGGAAGACAGCAACCAGCGCTCTATCAATCGAAGCCCCCCCCCCGAAGCCATTGAGGGGTCCCCAAGCCCCAAAACCGAAACCAGCGAACCCCCCTAGCCGGGCCACATGACCGCGCCAGAGACCGAGCCAGCCCGTCATAGACCCTGGAGCAGAACCCTACAACTGAAGAGACCGAACTGCCAGAGAAGCCGAACCACCATCGCAAACAGCAACAAGGTGAAGATGCTGCTAGAGCCAGCAAGCCGAACCCTGCAGAAGAACTGAAACCCACAGCCTCGAAACTAACCCCTGAGGCCGAACTCCCTAGCACCTGACCTGCCCAACCCTTAGGCAGACCCCGAAGCTTAGGTAGACACTGAAGCTGAGATTGAACCAGTGGCCAGAGGCGCGTAGGCCATCCGTATAATGACCAAGCTGAGTAACATGGGCGAGTGCCGGAGAGTCACTGCCAACTCTGATCTTGTCCAAAGAACCCCAGCCGAAGCAATAGCTAACATTCACTACTAAGACGGGCCCAGCCGCCTGCTCTCCTGGCAGCACCGAAGCGGCGGAACTGCCGACATCCCGTGAAAAAGAACCCAACCCTACAACCATCCCCAGAGGTTGGGCTTATTTTGGACTTTTTTAGAAAAAACAGAAGAAGAAGATAACCTAGCCTTAATGACATTGGTTATCTCCCTAGAGAGAACCCCCATAGGCATCTTGGTTTTGTTATGGACAATGGAGTTCCTGACTGACCAGATTTTGTATACTGTAGTGGAGAGAACCATCTTTAGAATATCCGACCTGAGTTTGCTCCCTCGATATTGGATAATATAGTCCACAAGGTTGTCCTAATTCATAGGAGCATTAGTCCAGGCACCCACTGCTAAAGTAGAGGAGAGAACATAGGAAGAATAGGGGCATTCGAAGAACAAGTGAGGGAATGTTTCCACCTGGGGTGAACCGTAAACTCGGGCATCCTGGGATCGATCCCCGCCTGCAACAAGTGTGAGGGCCAATTAAAAACTGGTCCGTGTGGCCACGGATCGCACATTTCTGGGCGGAGCCATGTCTTAGGCCGAGCCTGTGCGCAAAGCCTGGTCCGGGGTGGGGAGACTTAGTCCGACTGCGGTTGGGAAACTCCACATTATCAAAAAAAAAAAAAAAAAAAAAAATGTTTCCACATGGGAATCACAGAGGGGGCAAGTCAGCTGGCGGAAGCTGGAATAGCTAGAAAATTGACTGTGAATTACAGTGTTATGTGTTATAAATTATTGTGCTAATTGTGAGACCGATATTATTAGTTATAGGTCTTACAAACGCATATAAGTATTTTGTGTAGCTATAATTAGCGGAGAAGACAAGTTTCCTAACTCAACCTTGAGTTATATCTGTTTAAATACTTTAGTGGTTAATTATTGTTGATTAGACCACGTCCAAGAATTTATTGTTGATTATTCGCAGTTAGTTCATGTTTAATAATTCAAATTGAATTGCTGATTCTGAAATATACTCGGAGAATAACTAGTGTTGGATATATACATCCATAGAAGTTAATATTGACAGTACAGATAATTCCTGTTTATGGTCGAATTATGTTGAGAAATGTCTTAGCTAATTATTCTGGCTAGACGAATATTTGTTAGAACTTGATAGATTCGAGGAGAGAATTCAAATGTTATTGACAGATCGATGCCAATTATTTTGGCTAGAACGAGAAGTAAATAGAAATTGAAATCATAGTATTTCGTTGTTAAATCAAATCTTGATTCTGAGACTGAGAAGAACAACCTTTTATATAAAGGGAAATTTTTATCTGTTGTATATTCGGCCTTTGCACGCGATTAAGTATTAAGCATAATATAAGGTACAATGAGTTGGCCGACTCTAAGTACTTGCAGAGGGGTATGATTTAATCTTTATTGTTATCTGATACACCTGGGTATATCAAAGTCAAATCTTTGATAGTTACTCGAGAAGAGAAGTTCAAGATCCAATGGATCGCTCAGCATAAATCTGGAAAACATTCCACTTTGTTAATGCGTAGAATTGATTCTTGATTATTCATTTGAATATCGCAGAAAACTTTGAAAGCGTTATACTCTTTCATTATCAGATTATAGTTGTATAGAATACGAGAAGACTTGTTATTTATTCATATATATGTATCATATGTATTAACTTGTGGGGTAAACTTGTTGCTCACCCTTGCTATATAAAAAACTTTTTAGCTAAGAAAAAAGTGGCAGAAGGTGCAGTGAAGAATAAAGGAAAAGGCATCATGATAAAGAGCAATTTGGCTAGCCCAGGGAGATAAAAATACTAAGTTCTTTGCAACTGTTATTAAGAGTAATTGGAACCACAACAAAATTCTTTCTATCTTCAACAACTTGGGTGACTTAATTGAGGACGAGCAAGGTATCCAGCAGGTAGCGGTGGTCTATTACCAGGATCTCTTGGGGTCATCCCCTTCATCCTATCCGGGGCGTGATGATCTTAAATTTTTTTTTTTCTAAGAGGATCTCTCCATCCCAGGCAGCCGCTTTAACCACTCCAATCCTTGATTCTAAAATTAAGGCGGTCCTTCAGTCCATGAAACAGAATAAAAGCCCGGGGCCTGATGGTTTCAATGTTAACTTCTTCCTTCACTGTTGGGATACAATCGGTCTCGACTTCACTGCTGCTGTCCACTCTTTCTTCAGAACTGGTCTCCTTCCGAGGGGAGTGAATGCTACGGTCATAGCCCTGATCCCGAAGACAGAAAACCCTTCCAATATGGCAGACTTCAGACCTATTTCTTGTTGCAACACAATATACAAATGTATAGCAAAGATCCTTGCCAATAGGCTAAAACTAGTCCTCCCGTCCCTTATAGACCATGCTCAGTCAGCTTTTATCTCGGGTAGAAGTATTAGCGATAATATTCTCCTTGCTCAGGAGCTGTTCAGAAACTATCATCGCCTATCTGGTCCGCCAAGGTGTGCTCTAAAAATTGATATCAGGAAGGCTATTGACACAGTTGACTGGGGTTTTCTTCTAGACCTGCTGAGTTTGCTTCAGTTTCCACCCATTTTTATAAACTGGATTAGAGAGTGCATCACAACGCCAATGTATTCTGTTAAAGTTAATGGCTCCCTTGTCGGCTACTTTAAGGGAGCAAGGGGTCTTCGTCAAGGAGATCCTCTGTCCCCTTATCTGTTTGTTTTAGCCATTTAAGTATTCTCTATGATTCTGAATAAGGAAACTCTCCTGCCTAACTTCAAGTTCCATTGGAAAACAGAACCATGCAACATTACTCATTTATGTTTCGCGGATGATATTATAATGTTCTGCCATGGAGACTTGCCATCTGTTTCAATTATCCACTCGAGCATCCAATCATTCTCAATGTTCTCCGGATTAATCCCCAACGCTCTGAAAAGTCTATGTTTTCTAGCAAATTTCCCAAATGATGTCAAGGAAAGTATAAATCAGCTGCTGGGTATACCGCTAGGAGTTCTTCCAATTAGATTTCTTGGAGTTCCCCTCATCTCTTCTAAACTTACACACTCCAACTGCCAGCCTCTGATTCACAGAATCACCGCGAGAGTCACCTCATGGACTTCCCGCTACCTCTCTTATGTCGGCAGAGTGCAGTTGATAAAATCAGTGCATTTGCCATTCAATCTTACTGGGCTGCCCACTTTATCTTGCCTAAATCGGTAATGCGTGCAATCCAATCTATAATGTGCAGATTCCTTTGGAAGGGCTCCTCTCTTCTAAGGTATGGTTCTAAAGTCGCTTGGAAGGATTTGTCTACCCCCTATGCGGAGGGAGGCCTTGCTATAAAATATCTTGCCGATTGGAACTCAGCCCTCATTTTATCCCATTTTCTCAGAGTTATTTCCCCTTCCCCAACTTCATTATGGGCAAAGTGGGTCCAAGCCTCAGTTCTTCCAAAGATTAATTTCTGGCACTATTCTACTCCATCGGACTGCTCTTGGATTTGGCGTAAGATTCTTAAACTGCGGCCTTTAGCTCTAAATTTTCTTAACAATAAAGTTGGGAATGACAATTCTTTTAGGTTCTGGCATGACCCATGGTTGAATGGCCAGGCATTAAGCCCTTCTCCGTATCTGTTTTCCAACTCACGAATCCCAGTAAACGCTCTTGTCTCTTTGGCCATATCCTCGGGAGCTTGAGCATTACCGACAAGCAATCATCATGAAGTGCAACAACTCCGAGGCCTTATTACTTCTCTTCCTGCTCCGACTGCTGCCGATGACATGATCTTATGGGAATCCTGTGAACTGAAATATGTCAAGGCCTCTCTCATTTGGGAATCTATTCGGCCACGTGCTCCGCTAGTTCCATGGGCTGCTCTACTATGGCATTCTCTTCACATTCCAAGATTTTCCTTTACTCTCTGGCTTGCTCTTAGGCATAGATTACCCACGAATTACAAATTTTCTAGCTATTCTAGCTTCCGCCAGCTGACTTGCCCCCTCTGTGATTCCCATGTGGAAACATTCCCTCACTTGTTCTTCGAATGCCCCTATTCTTCCTATTTCTCTCCACTACTTTAGCAGTGGGTGCCTGGACTAATGCTCCTATGAATTGGGACAACCTTGTAGACTACATTATCCAATATCGAGGGAGCAAACTCAGGTCGGATATTCTAAAGCTGGTTCTCTCCACCACAGTATACAAAATCTGGTCAGTCAGGAAATCCATTGTCCATAACAAAACCAAGATGCCTATGGGGGTTCTCTCTAGGGAGATAACTAATGTCATTAAGGCTAGGTTATCTTCTTCCTATGTTTTTTTCTAAAAAAGTCCAAAATAGGCCCAACCTGTCGGGGTGGTTGTAGGGTTGGGTTCAGTTCATGGGGTGTCGGCTGTTCCGCCGCTTCGGTGTTGCCGAGAGAGCAGGTGGCTGGGCTCGTCTCAGTAGCGAATGTTAGCTATTGCTTCGGCTGGGGTTTTCTGGACAAGATCAGAGTTGGCAGTGTCTCTCCGGCACTCGCTCATGTTTATTCAGCTTGGTCAATATAGGGGTTGGCCTACGCACCTTCTGGCCACTGGTTCAATCTCAGCTTCGGGGTCTGCCTAAGCTTCGGGGTCTGCCTAAGGGTTGGGCAGGTCAGGCGTTAGGGAGTTCGGCCTAAGGGGTTAGTTTGGAGGTAGTGGGATTCAGTTCTTCTGCTAGGTTTGGCTTGCTGGCTCTAGCAGCATCTTCAGCTCGTTGCTGTCTGCGATGGTAGTTCGGCTTCTCTAGTAGTTCGGCTCTAGGGACAATGAAGGGCTGGTTCGGTCTCTTGGCTCGGCCTCATGGCCTGGCTAGGGGGGTTCGATGGTTTCGATTTTGGGGCTTGGGGACCCCTCAATGGCTTCGGGGGGGGGGGGGGTTTCGTTTGATAGAGCGCTGGTTGCTGTCTTCCAGTTTCGGGCTTCGGTGCTCCCTCTTCGGTACGGTAGTCCAGTCTTGAGTGGTTCGGGCTTCGGGGCTCACGAATTTGGAGCTGGGTGGGCGAGTGTTCATTGGTTTCGGCTTCATGGCGCTCGCAGTTCATTCAAGGGTTTAGCATTCACAACTTCGACTGCTTCGGGTGTTCGACTGCCGCTTCAGTTCGGATTGGTTCGTCATGTTGTTTCAGTTCGGATTGGTTCGGATGTTGCCTCATTCCGGATTGGTAATGGTTTTGACTTATCGGGTCAGTGAAGGGCTAGTTTTGTAGCTTTGGTTCGGCTCCTTGGTTTAGTCTTGGGAAGCTGGGGGATCTGGGCTGGTAGGTTAGGCTTATATGGTTCGGCCTCTCTGCCCCGCAGCTCCTTCTAGGCTTTGGGATCTTCAGTTCAGCCTCTTATGTGCAGATAGCTTCAGTCTGTTAGGCTGCTGCTTCAGCTCAGTTGATTCTGTTGTCTTCGGCAGTTCTGTCTTGCAAATGGCAGATCTGCAGCATCATTTCGTCACCAGATTGTTTCATTTGGATGCTCAGTTTCAGTTGATTGGTTGTTTAGGCTTCGGCTTGCTTCTTTATGCTTGTAGCTCTGTTTTGTAATGTTCCTTGTTGCTTTGGCTTGGTTGTTAGTCTTTAGTTGTCCATTTTGGGGGTTGTCCCATGTGGTTCAATTCCAAAACTTCTGGGGTATGCCCTTTGCGATTGTTTTATCTCTTTTTCTTCTCAATATACAAACAAATTTAGCGAAAAAAAAGTTCCCCAAGGCGTGATGAATGCAGTTTTCTCACTATCTTCCTCAGCAACCATGATTTTATGATACCACACAAAACAATCAGCAAATGAGTACATGTCATATTGAGCAATATTATCAATAAGAATGTGGATAAATGGCAAGGGAAAGCTATCTTTAAGGCAAGCTTTATTCAGATCCCGGTAATCCACGCAAACTCATACCTTTCCTCCCAGTTTAGGCATGGGGACTATATTTGATAGCCATTTAGGATATGTGGACACCATGATGATGTCAGCTTGAAATTATTTCATAATTTCTTCTTTAACCTTTAAACTCCACTCAGGTTTTAATCGCTCGAGCTTCTGCCTGACTGGCTTGAATCCCTCTTTAATGGGAAAGCGATGGATGACAATGTCCGTGGACAAACCCACCATGTCTTCGTGAGACTGTTGCCTCCTTTTTAATCTTAACAAAAGGACTCAAACTAATGCAAGCATACACGGGTCAACAAGTAGTACAGAGTAAGAAAAGTATCGATCCACAGAGAAAGGTTTTAAATTTAAATTATTATACACCAATCGTATCACTATTTTTATATGCTTAAACGAATAATTCACAATTGTAATTAATTCTAAACTCAATTAATAATTAAAAACACAATACTATTTTAACGTAATCAAATTTGGAAAGAATGAGATTCTAACTTCATTTCATACTTCATCTAAATATTACCATCATGCAAGATTATACTTTTATCATGGAAAATTAGCCAAGAGCACAAAAGTAGACATAATCATTTTTCAATTAATTATGACCTGTTTACATAACCTCCACATGTGATAGAAATCATATAATCGACAATATTACCAAAATCACTATATTTCTATGTGAAATTGTAGCAATAATGAATTAAAGCACATGCTCTTATATTACTACACATATTGACAAAGTATATTTCTATCTGGTTCACGAAATATAAAGCTAAACATCTCAGCATCATAAACGCATGCTGTTATGATTATAACCATACATATTTTAATTTTTCAATTCCATATAAGTATACAAGGTTAATGGTGATCATGCATTCAATCAATAACCTCAATCATAATAGAGAATCCGATGATAAGCACCCAATCAAACAATCAGGCAAATAATTATAGACTACATATCAAAATCCGTTAGAATCCCATAATGGAGTTTTAGTTCATTTCTGAACTGAAAACCATTATGGGATTGTAATAACACATGGAAAGTAAATAACACAATTGAGAGAAAAGATAGAATTAATTAAACCCAATTGCAGAATTCGTTCCAAAGTGTTGTCCAAATCACCAATAATCTCCAAGAAAATGAAATGATTAATTATTTAATAACTAAATTCAAGAAAAGATGTAGAAAATCTTAAACTTTGATCAAACCCTCTTTAGAACTAGTTCCAAAGCTAAGAACCCTAATTACTTAAATGAAAACTGATAAAAAAACCAACCCCCACATCTGGTGCCAACTAGAATAGTTTTTGATAAGCTCAAGCGCTAAAATTTCAAATTTAAAAATTAAGTCAACAAACAACATCAGATGACTCGCGCGTCCGAACGTGATCACAGTACAAAACGGGCGCGAGCGCGCAATGTACATGTTTATCGAGTCTCCAACGCGGGTGCACAATGTTCCTGCTTGTTTCAGGCGCGGTTGTTGGGCTTCGACACAGAAACGCACAACGGAAATTAAAATTTTAAAGCAATTTTCGAAACCCTAAAACAGGATCCATGCGAAAAATCAATTAATTCAGAGGTTTAGAGATTATACCTGATATGGAAAAACGAGAATCTGAAACCGACTGCGCCTCAAATCTCCAACGCAATACAAACCGATTGCGCCTCTACGGTATCCACACGAACGCCGCACGAACCGTCGAACGATTCTGCAATAAGGACTTGCGGTACTAGCCACCAAAAGGAATGGATTTTCTGAAACTGTTTTCTCTCTAGTCTCTCTCTAAGAGCGGCTAGGGTTTTTCAATTATGATATATACTTAAGTAGCTGCTATATATCATATATATAGTAGTTAAAAAGAATTAATCAAATCAAAACCTAATTTCATAAAATCCGAATTATATATATATATATATATATATATATATATATATATATATATATATATATATATATATCTTAATTAAGTCTTACTTAATTAATATACATATATACAAATTATCCTTTTAATTTAAATTCGTGATTTAAATACTATTAATCATATTAATATATTTAAATCCTTAAAATTTAAATTAATTCCCTTTTAAATAACGTTCTATGTGTGTGACCTATAGGTTATTATTACGTTGACAATAATTTTAAAATCATATTATAAAATTATAAATAGCGAGCGGCATCTAGTAATGCATCACTGATACCCAAGTAATAATAAGATCGATGATTCGATGCAACCTTTTCGTGACCAATGTTTCAATGTAATTTAATCCTTTTAACCTTAATATCCTAGATTAAACTCGAGTCATGGAATGTGTCATACTCTTCATAATTTAATCTGAGTTTTCTTGATCAATGAGTAGACTATATGAAACAAATCACTATTTGAGCATGACAATGCAATTCATAGTCCTACTCAATCAAGAGGCCTATGGATATCACCCATAATATATAGGATGGTTAAATTCCATCTAGATCACTCATATTTCTCACACGATTAATGATGAACCCAATAATCACCTTTATAGTCCACCCTATTAAAGGTGACATTTGATGATATCAAAGTACATAAATTCTCGTGTAGTAATATAGCGATTTCAGGTCGGAGGACCATTACATCATTGTCACTATGAGAATTGCTAATGACACTTCGCATAATGCACCATATAGAATTCTCATGGTGGGTCTGTCCAGTACATCGTTCTCTAACATGTACCTATGCATTGACTTAATATCTCATATATTTATGACCAATGAGATTTGGTCATCAGTCAATCCACATACTAGTCTCAATGCATCATTGTTGTCCCATCAACAATGATACTCAACTAGGGACATTTAAGAACACTGATACTAATGGTAATATATAATCTCATGTTCAAGTCACATACTTGAAACTATATAATTTGTATCACTATTCTAAGGAATTTTATTATGTTAACAATTATATTATGCAGTAAATAAAATCATAATAAAATCATATATTTATTCAATCAAATATAATATCAAAACGTTAAGCAACTATATCAAATAATTGGCCTCTAAGGCATAAACTCTAACAGTCTCCCACTTGCATTAGAGCCAATCACTCATGTATCTAATACCCATGGAACTAGTGTGATCGTCGTGCTTCTGCTGCGACAAAGCCTTGGTTAGTGGATCTGCAACATTATCATCTGTTGGCACTCTTCCTATATGTACATCTCCTCTATCAATGATTTCACGGATGAGATGGTACCGCCTAAGTATATGCTTGGATCGTTGGTGAGATCTGGGTTCCTTAGCCTGTGCAATGGCTCCATTATTATCACAGTATAGAGCAACCGGATCAACAATGGTTGGAACAACACCAAGTTCAGTGATGAACTTTTTAATCCATACAACCTCCTTGGCTGCACTAGAAGCAACATACACAGCCTCTGTTGTAGAATCAGCTACTGTCTCTTGCTTCGAATTTTTCCAGCTAACAGCACCACCATTAAGGTAAAACACAAAACCTGACTGAGACTTATAGTCATCATTGTCAGTCTGGAAACAAGCATCTTTGTAACCCTTTACTGCTAGTTCGTCTTCACCTCCATATACCAAGAATGAATCCTTAGTCCTTTTCAGGTACTTGAGGATATTCTTGACTGCTGTCCAGTGACCTTCACCTGGATTCGACTAGTATCTGCTCGTCATGCTCAAAGCATACGAGACATCCGGACGAGTACATATCATTGCATACATGATAGATCCAATTGCTGAAGCATAAGGGATCTTTCTCATACGCTCCTCATCATCTTGTGATTTAGGACATTGGGCCTTAGAGATCTTTACACCATGAGTCACGGGTAAGTTTCCTCTTTTCGCCTCTTGCATGCTGAACCGTTTCAACACTTTATCAATATATGTACTTTGACTTAGGCCGAGCATTTTTCTTGATCTATCTCTATAGATATTGATACCTAAAATGTCGGCAGCATCACCCAAATCTTTCATGGAGAAACATTTTCCTAACCATGTTTTTACAGCCTGTAAGGAAGGAATGTCATTCCCAATAATTAATATGTCATCAACATATAATACTAGGAATACAATGTGACTCCCACTAACCTTCTTATATACACAAGGTTCATCTTCATTTTTAATAAAGCCAAATTCTTTGACTGCTTCATCAAATTGAAGATTCCAACTCCGAGAGGCTTGATTCAATCCATAAATGGATCGCTGCAGCTTACATACCTTTCCAGCATCCTTTGGAGTGACAAAACCCTCAGTTTGTGTCATATACACATCCTCTAGGAGATTTCTGTTAAGGAAAGCAGTTTTGACATCCATCTACTAGATTTCGTAATCATAAAAGCTGCAATAGCAAGTAAGATCCTGATGGATTTAACCATTGCCACTGGAGAGAAGGTTTCATCATAGTCAACACCTTGAATTTGTTTGAAACCTTTTGCTACCAGTCGGCCTTTATAGGTTTGTACATTACCATCCATGTCGGTTTTCTTCTTGAAAACCCACTTGCACCCGATTGGTTTTACCCCTTCGGGTGGATCAACCAGAGTCCATACTTGGTTAGTATACATGGAGTCCATCTCAGATTTCATGGCTTCAAGCCATTTCTCAGAATCTGATCCATTCATAGCTTCTTGGTAGGAAGCAGACTCATCTTGATCTATGAACATCACATCGCCGTTTTGAGTAACAAGATATCCATAATATCTCTCAGGCTCTTGGCATGTCCTACCAGATCTACGAATGACTTGTGTAATTTGAGCAGGTTCACTTTCCATAATTTCTTGTGGTTCCTACTCATGTTCCAACTCAGGTTCAATGATATTTTGTGGTTCTCGAATTTCTTCGAGTTCTACTTTCCTCCCACTGTTTCCTTTAGAGACAAATTCTCTTTCTAGAAAAATACCAGTTCGAGCAACAACCACTTTGTTCTCAGAAGGTTTGTAGAAATAATACCCTTTTGTTTCCTTTGGGTATCCCACAAAATTACATTTGTCAGATTTGGGTCTGAGCTTGTCAGAATCCAGACGTTTTACGAACGCCTCGCAACCCCAAATCTTCATGAACGACATACTAGAACGTTTCCCAGTCCACATTTCATATGGTGTCTTCTGAACCGTCTTTGTAGGAACACAGTTAAGTGTGACTGCAGCTGTCTCTAGGGCATGACCCCTGAAGCTTATTGGAAGATCTGCATGACTCATCATTTTTTTTTTTTTTTGCTAACTTGGTGTTTCCCAACCCGCGGGTCGGACTAATCACCCGGGCCGGACACCACCCTTTGGGCTTGCGCACCAGCTTGCACTGGCAGTCCGTGGCCACGCGAATATAAATTCACACTTGAGGCAGGCGGGACTCGATCCCAGGATGTCCGGGTCTACGGCTCACCCCAGGTCGAAGCTTACCGCTGCGCCAAGTGCTGTGGTTTGACTCATCATTGATCGTACCATGTCCAACAAGGTTCGATTCCTCCTCTCAGATACACCATTCCATTGCGGTGTTCCAGGTGGAGTGAGCTGTGATATAATACCACACTCCTTTATAAGGTCATCAAAGTCTTGGCTTAAGTATTCACCTCCTCGATCGGATCGAAGGGCTTTTATGCTTTTGCCAAATTGGTTTTGAACTTCATTCTTGAATTCCTTGAACTTTTCAAAGGATTCAGATTTGTGTCTCATAAGATACACATATCCATATCTACTAAAGTCGTCAGTAAATGTAATGAAGTAATAAAACCTACCTCTTGCTAACAAACTCATGGGTCCACATACATCACTATGTATAAGTCCCAATACATCGCTAGCCCGTTCACTGTGTCCAGTGAAAGGGGCTTTAGTCATCTTGCCTAATAAACAAGACTCGCATTTCTCATATGATTCAAAATCAAATGAATCCAAGAACCCATCTTTATGGAGTTTGGATATGCGTTTCTCATTTATATGGCCAAAACGACAGTGCCAGAGATATGTCGGATTTGAATCATTTGATTTAAATCATTTTGTATTTATGTTATAGATAGGCATTTCTAAATCAAGAATATAAAGACCGTTAAACAATTGTGCAACACCATAACAAATATCATTTAAGTAAAACAAACAACGATTGTTCTTTATTATAAATGAAAAACCTTTCTTGTCCAAACAAGAAACAGAAAAAATGTTTTTGCTTATAGCAGGCACAAAATAACAATCTTCTAATTCTAAAACTAGCCCAGTGGGCAAAGATAAATGATAAGTTCCTACGGCCAGTGCAACAACTTTTGCTCTATTTCCAACTCGTAGGTCAACCTCTCCTTTCGCCAAAGTTCTACTCCTTTGGAGTCCCTGCACATTAACACAAATGTGAGAACCACATCCAGTATCCAATACCCATAATGTAGAAGTAGACAAGTTGACTTCTATAACATATATACCTGAATCAAAAGTCGTACTTCCTTTTATTTTCTTCACTTTTCCAGATAAGCATGACAGTTCCTTTTCCAGTGTCCAGGTTTTCCACAGAAGTGACATTCACCTTCTTTAGCCACCCCACCTTTAGGTTTTAAAGCCTGTTTGGTTTTGGAATTGGGTTTGGCAAAAGATTTAGATCCTATCTTCTTCTTGCCTTTCCAATTTCCCTTAGCATTTCCCTTTTGCACCATCATTATGGGAGCGGGTCCTGCCTTTTTTATGTTGTTCTCGGCAGTTCTTAACATGTTCAACAACTCAGTAAGGGGTTTCTCAATTTCATTCATAAGATAGTTCATAACAAATTGAGAGTAGCTGCTGTTCAAAGATTGCAAAACAAGGTCAGTTTGGGCTTCCGGAGTGATTGGAAAACCCAACCTATCAAGGTACTCAATATACCCAATCATTTTTAGCACATGTGGACCAACTGGATCACGTTCACCCATTTTACAGTGATACAACGCTTTGCTTGTATCATACCTCTCCTGTCGAGCATGCCCTTCGAACAATTTCTTGAGATGCTTGATCATCTCATAAGCATCCATCAACTCATGTTGCTTCTGAAGCTCAGCGTTCATGGTTGCTAGCACGACACAATTCACATCCAGAGCATCATCTTGATGCTTCTTGTAAGCATTGTGCTCCGCACGTGGTGCAGTGACAGCTGGTGCTGCAGGAATGGGCCCATCAAGGACATATAGCTTACGCTCTTGTTTGAGGACAATCCTCAAGTTCCTATGCCAGTCAAGGAAATTTTTTTTTTTTACTAAATTTTGTTTGTATATAAAAAAGCAAAAGCTAAAAATAGTACAATGGAGATCATATCATAACCCTCTTCTACCGAGAGGATTAAAGCACCTAGAGACTAGGAATAAACAACCGCTTAACCTAAAATAACCGCCCTCACAGCCCGAGGTTAAGCAATAGACAACAGAAACTAAAACATTTAGCTATGAAACTAAATAATTAGCTACAAAGTAAACCCATGTGTGGCATCAAATACCCCACGTAGGCCAGCATTTCGCTGCCCAAGACTTGCAGGAACACTTCCAAGCTAAAAACCAAAACAGTCGAACAGTCCAGGACAACAACTCCAAAAACTAGCCAAATAACCAGCCGAAAAACACAACAGCAAAACCTTCCTTTTGGCCAAGAGAACAGTAACCAAGAACCAGAAAGGAAACAGAAGCCAAACCAGGATGTTTAACAGGATATCCAGTTCTGAACACGTAGTCATAGGCCAACACCAAAACCAGATTCAAGCCAAATCAGAAACTAAATAGGAACAATCTGAATCACAACCCAAAAGTTCAAACCCAATTCTGAGCAAAAACGAATAAAGAATTCAACCCGAGAAACCCAGATAGGGAGCACACGGAAAAAGAAACATAAACCACAAGTGAAGCAACCAAACCGGCCATCAAGGTGGTTTATTTTCGATTTGCCGCATCTCCGATCTCCTAGTGGAAACCTTTAAACATGATTTGAGGGATGGAAAGGAGATAGTAGCTAAAGCATCTTTTTTTGCAATGTTAGCTATATCCATTAAAACTGCAGTTTTGTCAAAGTGAACTCTTTTGTCCAAACCTGAACCTGGGGATAACACTTTTCGCTTTGAAGATGATGTGTACGGTGAGTTTACCATCAAAACCTTCCCACTGCAAACCAGGCTGCCAACGTTGAAGGATTAAGAGGGACTTGCCAAAAAATACAGGACCAGAGCTGAGAATACCGAGCAAATCCTCCTCTAGCTTAAAATTGAAAATGTAAAGACCATGTCCTTTAAAATACACTTTATCAATTCGGTCACCCCAAATATTTTTTGCCCAGAAGGAAGTATAGTGAATAGATTTCTTACAACCAACAAAGGAACCCACAAGGGAGAGGGACCAAACATCAACTCCATGCTGGGAGATTTTTGAAGGAATGGAGAGAATCTCATGATCCTTAAGAGGACATACCTTATGATGGACCAAAAAACTTGAGGAAGCGGGAGCAGCCCTGCCATGAGGCGAAGAGGATTCACCGACAGGGGGAGAAGAGTTGCCATTATGCAAGGACAGAGTTATCTCATCCTCCCTAGACTGAGATTGAGAGGAGTTAGCGGCATGTTGGTTAAGAAGAGGTGCAAGTGCAGGGCCCATGAAATTTGGAATTTGAGCATTTGAAAGTGAATTTCCTTTCAGACAATTTGAATTTTGACAAAGCTGAAAATTATCATCACTTGCACGTGGGCAACTGTCCAAGGGTTTCTTGAGACAATCAGCAGAGTGGGTCCCATGGCATAGCACACTCGCAGCTCCCGGAGAGTGAGATTCACTCACCATCAAAGGAGAAACAGCAGGAACAAAAGATAAATCATCCTCATCTGAGGAGCAGAAATTATCTGACAAATCAAAATCAGCATCCTTAAGACTCGACACAGCAGATTTGAAATAAGATCTTGAAGAGTCAAAACAATCCTCAACACAAGCACTTCCAATAGAACCGAGCACCAGCTTTGATCGAGGCCTCTTTGTAGCAGATTTGGATTTTGAGCGTTTCAGCTGTTTACCCATGGAGGATAGCACAAACTAAACCCCCCCCCCCCCCAAGGATATTATATTCATTAACCAAAGAATGCAAAGATCAGAAAATCACTAATCAAAGATTAGAAATAGATCCAGCAAAACAAAGTTCAGATCTGAAAACCGGAAGTGGAAAGATAGAGAGAAGGGAGAGCTTCTCTCTCATCCTTGCCATGGTTGACTATGCAGTCAAAGAAATTAATTCCACTTATCTTGTCATTTTCAAGGACTGATCGTAATGAAAGACTATTTGTGTTGTTGTTTGCCATTTGATATCGACATTTTATAAGTGCAAAAATAATAAGTCAAATTACAGAGTTGATATTATATAATTGATAATAGTACATTCAAAATATACCTCCCACTATTTTATTCAAATTAATAGCCCTCACCATTAATTCGGAAAGCATTTTCTATTAAATCTTTCTAGTGAGCCAAGATCCATATTTCATTATGCCTTAAGTTAGCTTTGGCTATTCTCTCAAAACATAATTATTTAGGTAGACAACCCTTTGTCAATTATATCATATATAACTCCTGGATAGTTTGGTAAACAACATTTGTTTCTAGTCCATCTAATGGTACCAACCAAACTCTATGCCTCTAAGTCCACAATCCTATTGAGATAACTTAATTAAGTCGGGCCCAATGATTTTAATAGTTTGGATATCACAATTATCCTACCGCATCTTACCTAGATAAATAGGGTACTTTGCTTTGGCAAACCTACATCTATTGATCAAGGTCTTGATGAGTGTTATTCATCGGAAGGCATCTGATTTAGACTTAATAATTTAATGAGGATTTTATTAATTTAGATCCCACCAATTTTAATCTTATTAAGCATGCACATTATTAATCGTATCATATCGCATACAAGCATAAATAAAGTGCAAAATTAAATGTGTCACAGTTATGGCCCAATCCACTGTCAATCTTTTCAAGCTAATGAAAGATTGAAGGTCAATCTAAGGTGGTAAAAGATCTTAAAATAAATAGCTTCCTTGGATCTTCCTCTAGCATGCACCTCCTCTCCATCATCATCTTTCCATTGTGTTCTCCATCTTGACATCTTCATCAATTACAGATTATTACATGACATAAAGAAACCTCGAGTTATATTCGAGGGGATTTAGATGAGAAGAGAATATTACATTAGAATTTATAGAAAGGCACGACATGCAAGCCGTATTTCAAAACCAAAAACCACTAACCTATGGGTCAAAAGGCCATAACTGTGCACCATGCATATCACAATAAGCACATAACAATTTATATATAATTAAAGAAAACTATATATAAAATATAGGGAACACGACCATCGTGCGCTACGACCGTGGGGGGGGTCCAAGGGGGGTCTCCCCCCTGGCGGTGGTCCGGCTGACCGATCAGCCGTCGGGGTGGTCTCGCTGACTGGTCAGCGAGCAGGGTTGGGGGCAGCGCCCCTGGAAAAAAATTTCGAACTACATTCTGTATTGCAGAATTTTTCCATACGAATCTCTGAAACAGTTTCAGAATCATACATTTTAATCCACCAAAACACCCATAATAACAAATCATATATGTCCAGTTTCGATTTAATCATATTAAAACGAATAACAGTACATCCAGACTTTATCATATATTTCCAGTTTCGATTAATCATATTAAAACGATTCTTCATGCTTCTAATCCGATTAGAATAGTTATATTGTTATTCTTACCGATTAAAGATACGATTAACAGTATCATCATATATATTACCAGGATACACATTCAACAGAATATCATATATTCAATTTTATATCGGTAAACATGCATCATCATATATCATATATATAGAATATAATTAAAACACGTAATCTGAATTAATCTTTTCGCAAGTAGCTCTGATACCACTATTGGGCTTCGGCACAGAAACGCACAGCAGAAAATAAAATTTTAAAGCAATTTCTGAAACCCTAAAACAGGATCCATGCGAAAAATCAATTAATTTAGAGATTTAAAGATTATACCAGATATGGAAAAACGAGAATCTGAAACCGACTGCGCCTCGAATCTCCAACGCAATACAAACCGATTACGTCTCTACAGTATCCACACAAATGCCGCACGAACCGTCAAACAATTCTGCAATAAGAAGGACTTGCGGTACTAGCCACCAAAAGGAATGAATTTTTTGAAATTGTTTTCTCTCTAGTCTCTCTCTAAGAGCGGCTAGGGTTTTTCAATTATGATATATACTTAAGTAGCTGCTATATATCATATATATAGTAGTTAAAAAGAATTAATCAAATCAAAACCTAATTTCATAAAATTCGAATTTATATATATATATATATATATATATCTTAATTAAGTCTTACTTAATTAATATACATATATACAAATTATCCTTTTAATTTAAATTCGTGATTTAAATACTATTAATCATATTAATATATTTAAATCCTTAAAATTTAAATTAATTCCCTTTTAAATAACGTTCTATGTGTGTGACCATATAGGTTATTATTACGTTGGCAATAATTTTAAAATCATATTATAAAATTATAAACAGTGAGCAGCATCTAGTAATGCATCACTGCTACCCAAGTAATAATAAGATCGATGATTCGATGCAACCTTTTCGTGACCAATGTTTCAATGTAATTTAATCCTTTTAACCTTAATATCCTAGATTAAACTCGAGTCATTGAATGTGTCATACTCTTCATAATTTAATCTGAGTTTTCTTGATCAATGAGTAGACTATATGAAACAAATCACTATTTGAGCATGGCCATGCATTTCATAGTCCTACTCAATCAAGAGGCCTATGTATATCACCCATAATATATAGGATGGTTAAATTCCATCTAGATCACTCATATTTCTCACACGATTAATGATGAACCCAATAATCAGCTTTATAGTCCACCCTATTAAAGGTGACATTTGATGATATCAAAGTACATAAATTTTCAGTGTAGTAATATAGCGATTTTCAGGTCGGAGGACCATTACATCATTGTCACTATGAGAATTGCTAATGACACTTCACATAATACTCCATATAGAATTTTCATGGTGAGTCTGTCCAGTACATCATTCTCTAACATGTACCTATGCATTGACTTAATACCTCATATATTTATGACCAATGAGATTTTGTCATCAGTCAATCCACATACTAGTCTCAATGCATCATTGTTGTCCCATCAACAATGATACTCGACTAGGGACATTTAAGAACACTGATACTAATGGTAATATATAATCTCATGTTCAAGTCACATACTTGAAACTATATAATTTGTATCACTATTCTAAGGAATTTTATTATGTTAACAATTATATTATGCAGTAAATAAAACCATAATAAAAGCATATATTTATTCAATCAAATATAATATCAAAACGTTAAGCAATTATATCAAATAATTGGCCTCTAGGGCATAAACTCTAACAGCGGTCGCGCGTGTGTGGGATTTTAGCTTCTGCAGACAACCAGCACGGGCGCGTGAGAATTAACTTGTTTAGCAGCGCGACCGCGCTGCTTCTGTGACCTGTACTCTGATGTTCTGCTACTGCTACTTGTTGTTCTGTTATTCGTCCTTCATATTGCTTTTCCGCATAACGCTCATCCACTACTTTAGTCCATCATCTACCCATGTCCATCATGCATCGTCCTTGCTAGCTCGTGTCACCATGCCAATCCACGTCCTTCCTTGCTTTAGGAGGTCAACTATAAAAATGCTAAACAAACATAAAATGCATAAAAACATAATAAAATCTACTCGAGATGAGCATAATTCTTGTGAATTGATATCAAATAAGTAGGTATAAAACCTACTTATCAGAGACCATACAAATACATCCTATAATTGGGTTAATAGCGCAACCATGTCATTCCTTTGGTTTGGATCGAGGTCTATACCAATCTGGATCAACCTAGGGCTTTCTAAGGTTCTGAGATTGAATGAGGTGGTTTAATCAAGATTTGGTTTGGGTTTTTCTTCGACCCATTACTTGATCTGCTGAGGTATCTCAATGTCCTATTGTATTTTCATCAAGTTTGAGTCCAACTTTTCATCAAAGTTACAGTCCTTGTGGAGAAAAGGCACCTCATCAGCAAGTACATGCACATCTAAATTCAGAGTCCTAAAACAAAATATGATTTCACTTAATATATGAAACTGTTCAATCATACAAAAGTGTTAGCATGTACTGATAAAATAACTGCTAATACTGTACAGAAAAGTAAGCAGTTAAAGCTGTGACTACCCCAAATCCGGGTATCTTCCAACCCGACAGATGGTGCTACACGGTACTCATAATTGTACATTCATTCTATTGAAACGACATCAAAACGTTTGTATCAATAACATTCTTATTACATTAATAATATTACATCCCGTTCCCAGGTTCTAAAACCATTACATTCTTTGTTCATCATACTATAATATATAAAACTTACTAGTTTATTACAAGGTAAACTAATCGTTCATCTTCGTCTTGCCTTTTCCTTGTCGGATCCCTCGGTTTGTTTGGTCTTAGCTGCATTCATATGGTTCAAGCAAGAGTGAGCATAACAATCTCAGCAAGTACAACAATTTCTTTTAAACGACATGCTTGAAACATAGGAATCGTATATCTTCAATAACTGAATAATAGTTATGAAGTACTATCGATAATTTAAAATAGCACTTCTTTTCCTTCAAAACGTTTTATAATGACAATATTTAGTAAAACATCAATTCTGGTCCAAGACCATGAGCATTTCATATTTTTTTAAAAAGGACAACCCGACACTAAGTCCGTAAGTCCGGTATATCTTACGAGCACTTCTGGGTGATCAGCCCATAGTACTCTATGTTGATCAACACTACATCCCTTAAACGTATGTACGTTTAAGTTGTGGCAACCTCACGTGCCTGTCGTTTGACGACAAAACATTGTTAGCATACTCAGTCTTCGTTTGAAAACCACTCCAATATAACTTGGTAAACATTGACCATGCTTTGATAGAAACTTAATATCAGTCTAGCCGAAAGAGTTAGCTTTGACTTCATCATACAATATTTCATGCATAAGGATACATGAATTACAAAGCTTGTCTAGATTGAACTAAAACAAGGGTAAAAATACTTGCCTTCAGCGTCTGCTACAGTTATAACACGTTCATGTTAAGTCTTTAAGTCTCTACAGTAAATGATAACATCACATAACACATTAGGTCATGAATGAACATACATGGTTCATAATGAATCTTACCCTTCTTCTCAATCTACTTATGACTTATATTTGTTATTATTGGTTCCGGCTTTTTATTACGTCGTTCTCACATTCACATACAATTGACTTACGTTAACCTTAATTGATAATACTTAAGGTTTAAACATGTCTTAACAATATTATAATCAAGCCTTAGTTCATTAATAATGAGTTACCATTCTTTTCATACTTGTAAACCTTCTTTACTATGTAAATCCTAGGGTTGGCGCTGCGGCGCCCCCTTCCTTCTCTATGCCGCGCTGCGGCGTCACTTTGCAGTGGCTAAGGGTTGAGTCCGGCGCTGTGGGGCGAATCTAAGTGCTAACTGCCGCGCCACGGTGTGAAACTATAAAAGGTCGTGACACTGTGTCCGGCGCTGCAGCGCCACCATTTGGCCTTGGGTTGGCACCGCAGCGCCAACTCTGTGCCTCAGATATCTTTGACAGATTTTTAACTTTGTGAGATTTCCGGGCTCGTAACTTCTTCGTTATAAGTCCAAATTAGCTTGTTCAAGAGCCTACGGTTCACAAATTACATACTGTATGTGATCATGCAAGAATTTTACACTTTCGAATTCGTTAACTAAAAATTCACCTATTAGTTCATTTTAAAAAAAAAACCAATGTTTCTGAGTTCAAACACAAAATCTGACTTCCATTTCGAGAATTTCACGAATTCGACGATTATCGTCCAATCGTGTGAATTCCGGCAAAACTTTGTTACTAACGATTTGATCATCGTTCTAAATGGATTCAATTTATTAACTAGACATCTCAACCTACATATTTCGTCAACTTATTTTCATAATAACTTATAGCTTATTCTTTATGAGTTTATAACTTATCAAAGTATAAACTACTTATAGTTTCAATTCTCATGACTTATAATGATTTATGTTTTCTAACCATTATTCTCGCATCTCCTTATCATACCATCTTATTAAGGTAAACATATGGGTATTTCAAATAAACCCTTTATAAATTCATAACTTAATTGAGTTTGAATTACTTATTCATGATTTATACGGCTTAAGTCCATTGATTAATCAATCTTATCATTCCTTAGTATACATGTTCTACCACTACCCACTTTTCTAACAATGGAAGAGAAAGAGATTCATGGTTTAGGTTCTTACCCTTGATAATCACTTGATTAAGCTTCAATCTTCTTCTTTCTTCTTGAATTATCAAAGGCTAACTTGTTCTAGCTTTTGTAGCTTTTTCTCTCTAACCAATAAGCACCTTATAAGTTGTAAAGTGTTGGATGAAATAAACAACCAACAAATAAAATCTAAGCTTGCTATTTATAGGATTTCTGAAGTTAGGGCATAAGGGTCATTAATCCAACCCACCTCCTTAATCACCTCCTTATGTGACGCCCCCAAAATAGGTATATATTACCTATTCAGAGTCGCCAAATATCACACTATAAAAATCAAATACAAACTTCATTTATACAACTGTTGAACTGTCGTATAGAATACGACCACAATTAACTGTGAGTTTTAATATAAATGTATGTAACTCTCAAGGTGCCTCGACCACAACCTTACAATGATACTTTACATAAAAGTATAGTCAATAATTGTTTTATAAATTAATATCTTTAGGAAGTGCTCAAGGAAACCTTCGTACATAGGAGGCCATGCGTCTAGGTTATGATAAATATCATATGTACACAGAATTATCCTTGGTTGACCCAATAGATCCCAAAGAAAAATGAGAAGATTACTATCATCTTCTTTCCAATGGTGAGTCTTCTCCTGGCATATAACTATCTCCACTGTCTCCAAGTGAAAATTATATTTCAAATAAACTCCAAGATCATATAGGTAGTGCTTGTAGATATACTCAGCAAGTGGATGTGCACAACCCTGTCTTATGATAACATGAGGTTGTATGTCATTAGACATCTTGTATGATAGTGGCAAAACACCCTTCCAAAGTTGGGTTCACCTCACCCTATTCGGTTCACCAAAATTAAATATCAAATGACGTATACAATACGACACACGTATCTAAAGTTCTCAATAAATTTATTTTCGTACTATTTAGGGAGAACCTCAACAACTATAGACCACCGTTCTATCCCCCTGTTATCCCCGCTCGACCTAGCTACACTCTTATTACCTGAAAGAAATTGTGAGACAAAAAGGGTGAGCACAACTAGCCTAGTAATGAATATCATGACTAAAGATAATTTACATCATCAATAGCCTTCATCAGAAATAAATCAGAGATTTAGAATATATGGTAGATGATAAAACTTTTCAACCATAGTTGCAGCGGAATGAGCAATCCATTAGAAGAGTCAAATAGACCATCAGATCTATTATCTTCTCTATGTTAAAAGTCCACAGATAATGTTTTATCCCTGTAACAACAATCAACAATTCCTGTACACAATCATATGAATAACTCATAATCATAATTGTGATTATAAATTCCTCTTCGCACCAAGGACGAAGATAATTTCCATCACCTATCTTCACCTGAAACATCAAAAATCATGGTTATACCAAATCACAATTTCTGCTCATAGTCATACTAATAAATTCATCTTTGCACTATGGCCAAAGATATTCATTAACAATTCATCTTTGCACTACAGGCCAAAGACATACAACTGTATTTTATAAGAGTCAAGTAGAGCATGATATCTACTATCTTTTACGAATTAAAAGTTTATTATCAATATTTTATCGCTGAGACTCGGCTTAATAAATAATTCACATCATCGAATCACCCCTGCACTACGGTCAAGGATATTCGTTAATATCACATCCATGAATTAATATTTCATTGCTGAGACTCAGCTCAATAATTAATCCATATCATTGAATCATCCCTGCACTACGGTCAATGATATTCATTAATATCACATCCATGAATTAATATTTCATTGCTGAGACTCAGCTCAATAATTAATCCATATCATCGAATCATCTCTGCACTACAGGCCAAGGATATTCGTTAATATCATGACCACAAATTATCTATGCACCGCGGGCCAAAGATAATCGTGTTTTCATCAACGGTCCTGATCATGCCATAAAACAATTCTTCTTTGCACCCTTGGACGAAGAGAATCCATAGCCATAATCATACTAAAAACTGTCCATCAATGCACTACGGGCCAATGAGGACTTTTACCACATCATTTGTAACATTATGGTCATAATTATACCGAATAATCCCTGGTCATAATCATACCAAGTCCATCTATGCACTACAGACCACAGATGACTTTCATTATAATATAAGCATGAGAATAATGACAATGATATAAAGAATCAATCAAATGTGATAAATGATAAATATTATTCATATGAATACGAAGAATCATATGAATACGAAGAATCATTCACCATGCATGTGCTCTCCCTTCTCACTAGGATCCTAGCCTTTTTTTCCCCCACCTTTTTGCTTCTTCCCCTTACCGTTAACTTCTTCTTTCCTTATTCAGCCTCTCGCCTTCCCTCACCTACCTTTTCCATCTTCACCAACCATTCTGTTTATCCGACTGGTCCTTCCTCCTCCTCCATCCTCCTTTCTCTCTCCCGTCCTCCACTGTCATCCTCCTTTCTCCCGCCTCCCCCGTCTTTACTTCTAGACTTCTGCGGTGCCTCTGCTATCCAGAGCCATGGTTGACCACCCCCATCTCTCAGCCGAAAACTCCGTGAGCAGCCCGTCCCGCAAACTTTTTGCAGAATATGGCGTTTCAAAGCCGAGTTCCTCCACTGAATCTGTGTAAATGGTGGAGTCTGAGCCTAACCCCTCGAATATTTCTATAAGCTCGGATGAATCAAATGCTTTTGAAGCTCAGCTTGGAGAGAACTTTGGCCCAGCCACTAGTTCGGAAGCTCAAGATATCTTTAAAACAACTCATTTCTTCTCTAGAAATGGCCGAGAGGAGGCCTTAGCAGAAAGGAGGAAGAATGCAAAGTTAATGGAATATATATCTGCCTTGGGTCTCCCTCTAGATGATGTTAATAACCTTTCCACTATAGGGACTTCCGCTGCTCTAACAAATGCCCGTAAGGTACTCAAATCCGGTCCTTTGTTTGGACGGAGTTCACCAAAGAAAGCATCGTCTCCTCCCCTTACCTCCCTGGCCACTACTTCGGGTAGTCTTCCGAAGTCTGTGGCTCCTCCCCTTCCAGTCCCGGAAAAAGCCGACAACCAGCCCATTCTTCGTAAATCTTGGAGCTCGATTGTTTCAAACTCTGTCTCAGAGAAGAACTTGGGTCTGAGCTTCTTCCCCCTGCCTTGGCTGAAGGGAGTGTTAAGGTTAATCCGCCAGTTGAAGTCCTAAAGATTGGCCTACAAAAGTTGTCCACCAGTCTAGTTGGTCATTTCATTCAGTCGAAACTGCCTTTCAAGCTTGTCGAGACCTCGACAAAGAAGCTTTGGGGACACTTGGGTTTGGCTAAAGTTTATCTCCATGACAAGGGGTATTTCATATTCAAGTTCGACCCAGAAGCTGATAGGGACAATGTTCTAGCAACAGGCCCATGGTATATAGCATCAAAGCTTCTTCTTCTACAGCATTGGCATGAAGGGGTTAAACTTGCAACTGTCGACTGTAGCAAAGTCCCAATCTGGGTTAAATTTAGCAACATTCCCCTCTCTTACTAGACAAAAGAGGGCTTGAGCTACCTGGCGAGTGCTGTTGGTCGTCCATTATTCACAGATGATATGACATCTAAGCTTGAGCCAATGAGCTATGCCAGGATTTGCATTGAGATGAATGCCTCGTCTAAGTTCCCGGCCTTAATTAATGCAGTTGTTTTCAATGGAGCGAACTTGGCTGAAGATACCGTTGAGGTGAAAGTGAAGTATTGGAGCAGACCTCCTTCTTGCTCAAATTTTAACTGTTTCGGTCATTCCTTGCTCCGATGTCCTAAATCAAACTTTCAGTGGTTACCCAAGGCTCCGCCTTGTCCTCCTGAGGCCACTTGTCCTCCCATCTTAATTGCTACCAAAGCCTCACCTCCCCTTGATCCGGAAGGTTCTTGGACAGCTGTCTCTAAAGGACCAAAAAAATCATCCTCCCCTCCTGCTATTCACCCAGTTCCTCATTCAAATACCTTCAACCCTATTGCTTCTTCCCTTCTTCCCGATGACGACTCTGAATCTCCTGTTCCCCCCATCCCGCTGGTGGATAGGCTCAAGCAGGTCGACGAAAAGGAATGTAGGGACCTGAAGCATAAATCCAGGCCTGGGAAAGAGCCACTTCATCAGAGAGCCCCATGGGTTATTTTATCTCTCTAGAAATGTGCTCTCCCTTCTCACTAGGATCCTAGGCTCCTTTCCCCTCCTTTTTGCTTCTTCCTCTTACCGTTAACACCTTCTTTCCCTTTTCAGCCTCCCGCCCTCCCTCACCTACTTTTCCATCTTCACCAAACATTCTGTTTACCCGTTTGGACCATCCTCCTCCTCCACCCTCCTTTCTCCCTCCCGTCCTCCACCGTCACCCTCCTTTCTCCCTTCTTCCCCCGTGCTTCCTCTAGACTTCTGCGGTGCCTCTACTATCCAGAGCCATGGTCGACCACCCCCATCTCTCAGCCGAAAACTCCTGTGAGTAGCCCGTCCAGCGATCTTTTTGCAGAATTTGGAGTTTCAAAGCCGAGTTCCCCCTCTGAATCTATGGAAATGGTGGAGTCTGAGCCTAACCCCTCGAATATTTCTATAAGCTCGGACAAATCAAATGCTCTTGAAGCTCAGCTTGGAGAGAACTTTGGCCCAGCCAATAGTTCGGAAGCTCAAGATATCTTTAAAGCAGCTCATTTCTTCCCTAGAAATGCTCGAGAGGAGGCCCTAGCAGAAAGGAGGAAAGAATGCAAAGTTAATGGAATATATATCTGCCTTGGGTCTCCCTTTAGATGATGTTAATAACCTTTCCACTATAGGGGCTTCCGCTGCTCTAACTAATGCCCGTAAGGTTCTCGAATCCGGTCCCTTATTTGGATGGAGTTCACCAAAGGAAGCATCGTCTCCTCCCCTTACCTTCCTTGCCACTACTTCAGGTAGTCTTCCGAAGTCTGTGGCTCCTCCCCTTCCGATCCCGGAGATAGCCGGCAACCAGCCCATTCTTCCTAAATCTTGGAGCTCGATTGTTTCAAACTCTGTCCCAGTGAAGAACTTGGGTCTGAGCTTCTTTCCCCCTGCCTTGGCTGAAGGGAGTGTTAAGGTGAACCCGCCAGTTGAAGTCCTAAATATTGGCCTGCATAAATGGTCCACCAGTCTAGTTGGTCATTTCATTCAGTCGAAACTGCCTTTCAAGCTTGTCGAGACCTCGGAAAAGAAGCTTTGGGGACACTTGGGTTTGGCTAAAGTTTATCTCCATGACAAGGGGTATTTCATATTCAAGTTCGACTCAGAAGCTGACAGAGACAATGTTCTAGCAACAGGCCCATGGTATATAGCATCAAAGCTTCTCCTTCTGCAGCCATGACATGAAGGGGTTAAACTTGTAAATGTCGACTGTAGCAAAGTCCCAATCTGGGTTAAATTTAGCAACATTCCCCTCTCTTACTGGACAAAAGAGGGTTTGAGATACCTGGCGAGTACTGTTGGTCGTCCTTTATTCGCAGATGATATGTCATCTAAGCTTGAGCCAATGAGCTATGCTAGGATTTGCATTGAGATGAATGCTTCGTCGAAGTTCCCGGCCTTAATTAAAGCAGTTGTTTTCAATGGAGCGGACTTGGCTGAAGATACCGTAGAGGTGAAAGTTGAGTATTGGAGCAGACCTCCTTCTTGCTCAAATTATAACTGTTTCGGTCATTCCTTGCTCCGATGTCCTAAATCAAACTTTCAGTGGGTACCCAAGGCTCCGCCTTGTCTTCCTGAAACCACTTTTTCGCCCATTTCAATTGCTACCAATGCCTCTCCTCCCCTTGATCCGGAAGGTTCATGGACAGCTGTCTCTAAACGACCTAAAAAACCTTCCTCCCCTCCTGCTGTCCACCCAGTTCCTTTTTCAAATACCTTCAACCCTATTGCTTCTCCTCTTCTTCCCGACGACGACTCTGAATCTCCTGTTCCCCCCAACCCGCTGGTGGATAGGCTCAAGCAGGTCGACGAAAAGGAATATAGGGACCTGAAGCATTAAATCCAGGCCTGGGAAAGAGCCACTTCAAAATTCTAAGAAGAGAAATAAAGCTCCAAGGGGGTCTAACCCTTCTTGATTAAGCTTATCCCCCATTCACTATGACATATTTTTGTTCCTATAATGTCAGGGGTTTAAATAAGAAGCCAAAGCAGGCGCTTGTTCATAACCTTTTGTTAAACAACCATATCTCTTTTGTGGGCCTTATTGAGACTAGAATCAAAGCTCCAAAGGCTCTCAGGATCTCGAGAGCCTTGTGCCGTAACTGGGTTTGGACATTCAACTATGATCACCATCCGAACGGGAGGATCTGGGTGGGGTGGGATCCTAATATCTGGAGAGTGGATAGCCTGTTTCAGTCTTCACAACTATCCCATTTCAAACTTACCCCTATTCATGGAGATACCCCTATTCTGGTTTCGATCGTTTATGGCTTGAATTCGGTAGTGGAGCGTAGTCAATTGTGGGATGACCTCAAATCTATATCCTCTTCGGAAACTTGGTGTATCCTGGGAGATTTTAACACTGTCAAACGGGTTTCTGAATCTGAAGGAGGTGATCCTTCCTGGGACGCTGGCATGACAGATTTCAATGACTGTTTAGACACTATCGGAGTAGATGACATTCGAGCTATTGGGCCTCTGCATACGTGGTAGAATTGCCAAGTCGGAAACCCAATTTTCAGGAAGCTAGACAGAGCTATGGGCAACAGTTCTTGGTTTAGCACCATGTCTGATTCCCAAACCACCTTTGGTCCCCGTGGCCTTTTCGATCACTGCAAAGTTATTCTCAACACAGATTATCATCTGAGGCGGCCTAAAAAACCCTTTCAATTCTTTAATTTCATGCTCGAGTTAGATGGGTTCAAAGAAGCTGTTTCGGATTGTTGGACCAGTAGTATCCATGGGAATTTTTTTTTTTGTTAACATAGTGTTTCCCAACTCGCGGGTCAGACTAATCACCCGGGCCGGACACAACCGTTTTGGCTTGCGCTGACAGTCCGTTGCCACGCGAATATAAATTCTCACACTTGTTGCTAGTGGGGATCGAACTGAAGACGTCCGGGTTTACGGCTCGCCCCCAATCAATCCTTAACCACTGCGCCAAGTTGAGGAGAACCAAGAGATCTCTTGTTGCTTTGAATTCTTCTATAGGTAATCTGACGAGCAATGTAAGCAAGCTTCAAGGTCTTCTGGACTCCGTCCAAATGTCTCTCCAGGATAATCCCTTGAACCCTCTTTTATTAGCTCAAGAATCGTCAGCTATCCAATCTTTATAGAAAGCAATGGCTCTTGAAGAATCCCTCTTGCTCCAGAAATCTACAGCAATTTGGCTAGCCCAGGGAGATAAAAACACTAAGTTCTTTGCTACTGCCATTGAGAGTAACTGGAACCACAACAAAATTCTTTCTATCTTCAACAGCTCGGGTGACTTGATTGAGGACCAGCAAGGTATCCAGCAGGTAGCGGTGGTATATTACCAGGATCTTTTGGGATCATCCCCTTCATCCTATCCGGGGCGTGATGATCTTAAAAAATTTATTTCTAAGAGGATCTCTCCATCCCAGGCAGCTGCTTTAACCACTCCAATCCTTGATTTTGAAATTAAGGCGGTCTTTCAGTCCATGAAATAGAATAAGAGCCCGGGGCCTGATGGTTTCAATGTTAACTTCTTCCTTCACTGCAGGGATACAATTGGTCGAGACTTCACTGCTGTTGTCCACTCTTTCTTCAGAACCGGTCTCCTTCTGAGGGACGTGAATGCTACGGTCATAGCCTTGATCCCGAAGACAGAAAACCCTTCCAATATGGCAGACTTCAGACCCATTTCTTGTTGCAACACAATATACAAATGTATAGCAAAGATTCTTGCCAATAGGCTAAAACTAGTCCTCCCGTCCATTATAGACCATGCTCAGTCAGCTTTTATCTCGGGTAGAAGTATTAGCGATAATATTCTCCTTGCTCAGGAGCTATTCAGAAACTATCATCGCCTATCTGGTCCGGCAAGGTGTGCTCTAAAAATTGATATCAGGAAGGCTTTTGACACAGTTGACTGGGGTTTTCTTCTAGACCTACTGAGTTTGCTTCAGATTCCACCCATTTTTATAAACTGGATTAGAGAGTGCATCACAACGCCAATGTATTCTGTTAAAGTCAATGGCTCCCTTGCCGGCTACTTTAAGGGAGCAAGGGGTCTTCGTCAAGGAGATCTTCTATCCCCTTACCTGTTTGTTTTAGCCATGGAAGTATTATCTATGATTCTGAATTAGGAAACTCTCCTGCCGAATTTCAAGTTCCATTGGAAAACAGAACCATGCAACATTACTCATTTATGTTTCGCGGATGATATTATAATGTTCCGCCATGGAGACTTGCCATCTATTTCCATCATCCACTCGAGCATCCAATCATTCTCAATGTTCTCCAGATTAATCCACAAAGCTCTTAAAAGCCTATGCTTTCTAGCAAATGTCCCAAATGATGTCAAGGAAAGTATAAATCAGCTGATGGGTATACCAGCCTCTGATTCACAGAATCACCGCGTGAGTCACTTCATGGACTTCCCGCTACCTCTCCTATGCCGGCAGAGTATAGTTGAAAAATCAGTGCTACTTGCCATTCAATCCTATTGGGCAACCCACTTTATCTTTCCTAAATCGGTAATGTGTGCAATCCAATCTATAATGTGCAGATTCCTTTGGAAGTGCTCCTCTCTTCTAAGGTATGGTTCTAAAGTCGCTTGGAAGAATTTGTCTACCCCCTATGCGGAGGGAGGCCTGGCTATAAAAAATCTTGCCGATTGGAACTCAACCCTCATTTTATCCCATTTGCTCAAAGTTATTTCCCCTTCCCCAACTTCCTTATAGGCAAAGTGGGTCAAAGCATCAGTTCTTCCAAAGATTAATTTCTGGCATTGTTCTACTCCATCGGACTGCTCTTGTATTTGGCATAAGATTCTTAAACTGCGGCCTTTAGCTTTAAATTTTCTTATCTATAAAGTTGGGAATGGCAATTCTTTTAGGTTCTGGCATGACCCATGGTTGAATGGCCAGGCATTCAGCCTTTCTCCGTATCTGCTTTCCAACTCACGAATCCCAGTAAACGCTCCTGTCTCTTTTGTCATTTCCTCGGGAGCCTGGGCATTACCGGCAAGCAACCATCATGAAGTGCAACAACTCCGAGGCCTTATTACTTCTCTTCCTGCGTCGACTGCTGCCGATGACAAGATCTTATGGGAATCTTGTGAGCTAAAATATGTCAAGGCCTCTCTCATTTGGGAATCTATTCGGCCACGTGCTCCGCTAGTTCCATGGGCTGCTCTGCTATGGCATTCTCTTCACGTTCCAAGATTTTATTTTACTCTCTGGCTTGCTCTTCGGCAAAGATTACACACGAATGACAGATTTTCTAGCTATTCCAGCTTCCGCCAGCTGACTTGCCCCCTCTGTGATTCCCATGTGGAAACATTCCCCCACTTGTTCTTCGAATGCCCCTATTCTTCCTATGTTCTCTCCTCCACTTTAGCAGTGGGTGCCTGGACTAATACTCCTATGAATTGGGACAACCTTGTGGACTACATTATCCAATATCGAGGGAGCAAACTCAGGTCGGATATTCTAAAGCTGGTTCTCTCCACTACAGTATACAAAATCTGGTCAGTCAGGAACTCCATTGTCCATAACAAAACCAAGATGCCTATGGGGGTTCTCTCTAGGGAGATAACCAATGTCATTAAGGCTAGGTTATCTTCTTCCTCTGTTTTTTCTAAAAAAAGTCCAAAATAAGCCCTACCTCTGGTGGTGGTTGTAGGGTTGGGTTCTTTTTTCACGGGGTGTCGGCAGTTCCGCCGCTTCGGTGCAGCCGGGAGAGCAGGTGGCTGGGCCCGTCTCAGTAGCAAATGTTAGCTATTGCTTCGGCTGGGGTTCTTTGGACAAGATCAGAGTTGGCAGTGACTCTCCGGCACTCGCCCATGTTACTCAGCTTGGTCATTATAGGGATGGCCTACACGCCTCTGCCCACTGGTTCAATCTCAGCTTCGGGGTCTGCCTAAGCTTCGGGGTCTGCCTAAGGGTTGGGCAGGTCAGGTGTTAGGGAGTTCGGCCTCAGGGGTTAGTTTCGAGGTTGTGGGTTTCAGAGAAGCAACGAGCTGAAGATGCTGCCAGAGTCAGCAAGCCGAACCCTGCAGAAGAACTGAAACCCACAACCTCGAAACTAACCCCTGAGGCCGAACTCCCTTTACACCTGACCTACCCAACCCTTAGGCAGACCCCGAAGCTTAGGCAGACCCTGAAGCTGAGATTGAGACAGTGGCCAGAGGCGCGTGGGCCATCCCTACAATGACCAAGCTGAGTAACATGGGCGAGTGTCGGAGAGTCTATGCCAACTCTGATCTTGTCCAAAGAACCCCAGCCGAAGCAATAGCAACATTCGCTACTGAGACGGGCCCAGCCACCTGCTCTCCCGGCTGCACCGAAGCGGCGGAACTGCCGACACCCCGTGAAAAAAGAACCCAACCCTACAACCACCACCAGAGGTAGGGCTTATTTTGGACTTTTTTTAGAAAAAACAGAGGAAGAAGATAACCTAGCCTTAATGACATTGGTTATCTCCCTAGAGAGAACCCCCATAGGCATCTTGGTTTTGTTATGGACAATGGAGTTCCTGACTGACCAGATTTTGTATACTGTAGTGGAAAGAACCAACTTTAGAATATCCGACCTGAGTTTGCTCCCTCGATATTGGATAATGTAGTCCACAAGGTTGTCCCAATTCATAGGAGCATTAGTCCAGGCACCCACTGTTAAAGTAGAGGAGAGAACATAGGAAGAATAGGGGCATTCAAAGAACAAGTGAGGGAATGTTTCCACATGGGAATCACAGAGGGGGAAAGTCAGCTGGCGAAAGCTGGAATAGCTAGAAAATCTGTCATTCGTGGGTAATCTTTGCCGAAGAGCAAGCCAGAGAGTAAAGGAAAATCTTGGAATGTGAAGAGAATGCCATAGCAGAGCAGCCCATGGAACTAGCGGAGCACATGGCCGAATAGATTCCCAAATGAGAGAGGACTTGACATATTTCAGCTCACAAGATTCCCATAAGATCTTGTCATCGGCAGCAGTCGGCGCAGGAAGAGAAGTAATAAGGCCACGGAGTTGTTGCACTTCATGATGGTTGCTTGCCGGTAATGCCCAGGCTCCCGAGGAAATGACAAAAGAGACAGTAGCGTTTACTAGGATTCGAGAGTTGGAAAGAAGATACGGAGAAGGGCTTAATGCCTGGCCATTTAACCATGGGTCATGCCAGAACCTAAAGGAATTGCCATTCACAACTTTATAGATGGAGTAGAACAATGCCAGAAATTAATCTTTGGAAGAACTGATGCTTTGACCCACTTTTCCCATAAGGAAATTGGGGAAGGGGAAATAACTCTGAGCAAATGGGATAAAATGAGGGCTGAGTTCCAATCGGCAAGATTTTTTATAGCAAGGCCTCCCTCCGCATAGGG
The DNA here is from genome assembly GCA_020205505.1 of Panax japonicus. Classification (NCBI taxonomy): domain Eukaryota; kingdom Viridiplantae; phylum Streptophyta; class Magnoliopsida; order Apiales; family Araliaceae; genus Panax; species Panax japonicus. Next base: position 19,905,822 of record CM035108.1, on the reverse strand, counting down.
GGTAGACAAATCCTTCCAAGCGACTTAAGAACTATACCTTGAACCACAGCACTTGGCGCAGCGGTAAGCTTCGACCTGGGGTGAGCCGTAGACCCGGACATCCTGGGATCGAGTCCCGCCTGCCTCAAGTGTGAATTTATATTCGCGTGGCCACAGACTGCCAGTGCAAGCTGGTGCGCAAGCCCAAAGGGTGGTGTCTGGCCCGGGTGATTAGTCTGACCTGCGGGTTGGGAAACACCTCGTTAGCAAAAAAAAAAAAAAAATATACCTTAGAAGAGAGGAGCCTTTCCAAAGAAATCTGCACATTATAGATTGGATTGCACGCATTACCGATTTAGGCAAGATAAAGTGGGCAGTCAATAAGATTGAATGGCAAATAGCACTGATTTTATCAACTGCACTCTGCCGGCATAAGAGAGGTAGCGGGAAGTCCATGAGGTGACTCTCGCGGTGATTCTGTGAATCAGAGGCTGGCAGTCGAAGTGAGTAAGTTTAGAGGAGATGAGGGGAACTCCAAGAAATCTAATTGGAAGAACTCCAATCGGTATACCCAGCATCTGATTTATACTTTCCATGACATCACTTGGGACATTTGCTAGAAAGCATAGGCTTTTAAGAGCGTTGGGGATTAATCCGAAGAACATTGAGAATGATTGGATGCTCGAGTGGATGATGGAAACAGATGGCAAGTCTCCATGGCAGAACATTATAATATCATCTGCGAAACATAAATGAGTAATGTTGCATGGTTCTGTTTTCCAATGGAACTTGAAATTCGGCAGGAGAGTTTCCTTATTCAGAATCATAGATAATACTTCCATGGCTAAAACAAACAGATAAGGGGACAGAGGATCTCCTTGACGAAGACCCCTTGCTCCCTTAAAGTAGCCGGCAAGGGAGCCATTGACTTTAACAGAATACATTGGCGTTGTGATGCACTCTCTAATCCAGTTTATAAAAATGGGTGGAATCTGAAGCAAACTCAGCAGGTCTAGAAGAAAACCTCAGTCAACTGTGTCAAAGGCCTTCCTGATATCAATTTTTAGAGCACACCTTGCCGGACCAGATAGGCGGTGATAGTTTCTAAACAGCTCCTGAGCAAGGAGAATATTATCGCTAATACTTCTACTCGAGATAAAAGCTGACTGAGCATGGTCTATAATGGACGGGAGGACTAGTTTTAGCCTATTGGCAAGAATCTTTGCTATACATTTGTAAATTGTGTTGCAACAAGAAATGGGTCTGAAGTCTGCCACATTGGAAGGGTTTTCTGTCATCGGGATCAAAGCTATGACCGTAGCATTCACTCCCCTCGGGAGGAGATCGGTTCTGAAGAAAGAGTGGACAGCAGCAGTGAAGTCTCGACCGATTGTATCCCAGCAGTGAAGGAAGAAGTTAACATTGAAACCATCAGGCCCCGGGCTCTTATTCTGTTTCATGGACTGAAGGACCGCCTTAATTTCAGAATCAAGGATTGGAGTGGTTAAAGCAGCTGCCTGGGATGGAGAGATCCTCTTAGAAATAAATTTTTTGAGATCATCACGCCCCGGATAGGATGAAGGGGATGATCCCAAAAGATCCTGGTAATATACTACCGCTACCTGCTGGATACCTTGCTGGTCCTCAATCAAGTCACCCGAGTTATTGAAGATAGAAAGAATTTTGTTGTGGTTCCAGTTACTCTTAATGACAGTTGCAAAGAACTTAGTGTTTTTATCTCCCTGGGCTAGCCAAATTGCTCTAGATTTTTGGAGCATGAGGGATTCTTCAAGAGCCATTGCTTTCCATAAAGATTGGATAGCTGACGATTCTTGAGCTAATAAAAGAGGGTTCAAGGGATTAGCCTGGAGAGACATTTGGACGGAGTCCAGATGACTTTGAAGCTTGCTTACATTGCTCGTCAAATTACCTATTGAAGAATTCAAGGCAACAAGAGCTCTATTGGTTCTCCTCAACTTCTCATTATGGATGTAAAAAGAATTCCCATGGATACTACTGGTCCAACAATCCGAAACAGCTTCTTTTAAACCATCTAACTCGAGCATGAAATTAAAGAATTGAAAGGGTTTTTTAGGCCGCCTCAGATGATAACCTGTGTTGAGAATAACTGGGCAGTGATCGGAAAGGCCACGGGGACCAAAGGTGGTTTGGGAATCAGACATGGTGCTAAACCAAGAACTGTTGCCCATAGCTCTGTCTAGCTTCCTGAAAATTGGGTTTTCTACCTGGCAATTCCACCACGTATGCAGAGGCCCAATAGCTCGAATGTCATCTACTCCGATAGTGTCTAAACAGTCATTGAAATCCGTCATGCATGCGTCCCAGGAAGGATCACCTCCTTCAGATTCAGAAACCCGTTTGACAGTGTTAAAATCTCCCAGGATACACCAAGTATCCGAAGAGGATATAGATTTGAGGTCATCCCACAATTGCCTACGCTCCACAACCGAATTCAAGCCATAAACGATCGAAACCAGAATAGGGGTAGCTCCATGAATAGGGGTAAGTTTGAAATGGGATAGTTGAGAAGACTGAAACAGACTATCCACTCTCCAGATATTAGGATCCCACCCCACCCAGATCCTCCCGTTCGGATGGTGATCATAGTTGAATGTCCAAACCCAGTTACGGCACAAGGCTCTCGAGATCCTGAGAGCTTTTGGAGCTTTGATTCTAGTCTCAATAAGGCCCACAAAAGAGATATGGTTGTTTAACAAAAGGTTACGAACGAGCGCTTGCTTTGGCTTCTTTTTTAAACCCCTGACATTATAGGAACAAAAATATGTCATAGTGAATGGGGGATAAGCTTAATCAAGACGGGGAAGACCCCCTTGGACCTTTATTTCTCTTCTTAGAATTTTGAAGTGGCTCTTTCCTAGGCCTGAATTTATGCTTCAGGTCCCTACATTCCTTTTCGTCGACCTGCTTGAGCCTATCCACCAACGGGTTGGGGGGAACAGGAGATTCAGAGTCCTCGTCGGGAAGAAGGGGGGAAGCAATAGGGTTGAAGGTATTAGAAAAAGGGACTGGGTGAACAGCAGGAGGGGAGGAAGGTTTTTTTGGTCTTTTAGAGACAGTTGTCCAAGAACCTTCCGGCTCAAGGGGAGGAGAGGAATTGGTAGCAATTGAGATGGGCGGACAAGTGGCCTCAGGAGGACAAGGCGGAGCCTTGGGTACCCGCTGAAAGTTTGATTTAGGACATCGGAGCAAGGAATGACCGAAACAGTTACAATTTGAGCAAGAAGGAGGTCTGCTCCAATACTCCACTTTCACCTCAACGGTATCTTCAGCCAAGTCCGCTCCATTGAAAACAATTGCTTTAATTAAGGCCGGAAACTTCGACGAAGCATTCATCTCAATGCAAATCCTAGCATAGCTCATTGGCTCAAGCTTAGATGTCATATCATCTGCGAATAAAGGACGACTAACAGCATTCGCCAGGTAGCTCAAACCCTCTTTTGTCCAGTAAGAGAGGGGAATGTTGCTAAATTTAACCCAGATTGGGACTTTGCTACAACCGACATTTACAAGTTTAACCCCTTCATGCCATGGCTGCAGAAGGAGAAGCTTTGATGTTATATACCATGGGCCTGTTGCTAAAACATTGTCCCTGTCAGCTTCTGAGTCAAACTTGAAAATGAAATACCCCTTGTCATGGAGATAAACTTTAGCCAAACCCAAGTGTCCCCAAAGCTTCTTTGCCGAGGTCTCGATAAACTTGAAAGGCAATTTTGACTGAATGAAATGACCAACTAGACTGGTGGACCATTTATACAGGCCAATCTTTAGGACTTCAACTGGCGGGTTCACCTTAACACTTCCTTCAGCCAAGGCAGGGGGAAAGAAGCTCAGACCCAAGTTCTTCTCTGGGACAGAGTTTGAAACAATCGAGCTCCAAGATTTAGGAAGAATGGGCTGGTTGCCGGCTATCTCCTGAATCGGAAGGGGAGGAGCCACAGACTTCGGAAGACTACCCGGAGTAGTGGCAAGGGAGGTAAGGGGAGGCGACGATGCTTCCTTTGGTGAACTCCGTCCAAATAAGGGACCGGATTCGAGAACCTTACGGGCATTAGTTAGAGCAGCGGAAGCCCCAATGTTGGAAAGGTTATTAACATCATCTAAAGGGAGACCCAAGGCAGATATATATTCCATTAACTTTGCATTCTTCCTCCTTTCTGCTAGGGCCTCCTCTCGGGCATTTCTAGAGAAGAAATGAGCTGCTTTAAAGATATCTTGAGCTTCCGAACTAGTGGCTGGACAAAGTTCTCTCCAAGCTGAACTTCAAGAGCATTTGATTCCACCATTTCCACAGATTCAGTGGGGGAACTCGGCTTTGAAACTCCGTATTCTGCAAAAAGATCACAGGACGGGCTACTCACGGAGTTTCCGGTTGAGAGATGGGGGTGGTCGACCATGGCTCTAGATAGCAGAGCCACCGCAGAAGGCTAGAGGAAGGACGGGGGCAGGCGAGAGAAAGGAGGGTGACGGTGGAGGACGGGAGGGAGAAAGGAGGGTGGAAGAGGAGGAAAGTCCAAACGGGTAAACAGAATGTTTGGCGAAGATGGAAAAAGTAGGTGAGGGAGGGCGGGAGGCTGTAAAAGGAAAGAAGGAGTTAACGGTAAGAGGAAGAAGCAAAAGGTGGGGGAAAGGAGCCTAGGATCCTAGTGAGAAGGGAGAGCACATTTCTAGAGAGATAAACTAACCCATGTGACATTTCCATGTGGTGGGGGGGGGGGGTTCGTTTGATAGAGCGCTGGTTGCTGTCTTCCAGTTTCAGGCTTCGGTGCTCCCTCTTCGGTATGATAGTCCAGTCTTGAGAGGTTTGAGCCTCGGGGCTCCCGGATTTGGAGCTGGGTGGGCGAGTATTCATTGGTTTAGGCTTCATGGCGCTCGCAGTTCATTCAAGGGTTTAGCATTCACAACTTCGGCTGCTTCGGGTTTTCGGCTGCCGCTTCAGTTCGGTTTGGTTTGTCAATTTGTTTAAGTGCGGATTGGTTCGGATGCTGCATCCTTCCGGATTGGCTAACTGTTCGTCTTATCGGGTCAGTGAAGGGCTAGCTTTGTAGCTTGGGTTCGGCTCCTAGGTTTAGTCTTGGGAAGCTGGGGGATCTGGGCTGCAGTTCGGTTGATTCTGTTGTCTTCAGCAGTTCTGCTTTGCAAATGGCAGTTTTGTAGCTTCATTTCGTCACCCAATTGTTTCATTTGGATGCTTAGTTTCAGCTGATTGGTTGTTCAGGCTTCGACTTGCTTCTTTATGCTTGCAACTCTATTTTGTAATGTTCATTGTTGCTTTGGCTTGGTTGTTAGTCTTTAGTTGTCCATTCTGGGGGTTGTCCCATGTGGTTCAATCCTAAAACTTCTGGGGTATGCCCTTTGCAATTGTTTTATCTCTTTTTCTTCTCAATATACAAACGAATTTAGCGAAAAAAAAGAATAATAAAGAATGGAATAACAACGAAATTCACCATGCATACGATAGACTGCGACAGGTTATTCAAACAGAATAATAAAGAATGGAACCAGGTCATGCGTAAACGCAAAGACAGGATATTCCGACAGAATAATAAAGAATGGAACCAGGTTATGCGTAAACACACAGATAGGATATTCTGACAGAATAATAAAGAATGGAATAACAGAAGAATTTCACAATGTATACAATAGTCCGCGTATACATGTTATTCCAACAGAATAATAGATAATGGAATAACAGAAGCTCTCTTTATGAATACAAAAGAAATAATACCCCTTACGAGTACAACAAATAATATCCCTTACCTTAGAAGAAAACTGGATACTGGAATAGTGAGGTAGCAGACTTCTCTTCGTCTTTCTCTCTATAGATTTTCTCTCTATAGCTTCTCTCTATAATTTCTCTCTATAATTTCTTTCTCTAGAGTTTCAGTGAATTCGTATGAAATAATGAAAGAATGAGCTTCTATTTATAGGATAATGGACTGAATAGTAACTAATTCATGAACAGTCTAGATTGGTTTACTTTTAAACGGACGGTCCATATTGATTTACTATTAAAACTTAAAACAACTGTCCATACTGATTCATTATTAAAACTTTAAACCAGCGATCCATATTGATTTAGTGTTATAATTTCAACCAACAGTCTGAAAAATTAGCACATCTCCTCATGGAATAATATTGTACCCAAAAATGATTTGGACCGAAAAGAAATATATTTTTCGAGTGAATAGTATCCCGTGAATAGTACTTCGAGAATAGTATCCCGTGAATAGTACCCCGACACGAAAAGTGTCCCAAATACCCGAGTGAATAATACTAAAGTGAATAGTAATTTAGATGAATAGTAACCTGTAAATAGTAACTCATGAATAGTACTCCGACACAAAAAGTGTCCCAAATACCCGAGTGAATAATACTAGAGTGAATATTAATCGGGTGAATAGTAACCCATGAATAGTATTCTGACACAAAAAGTACCCCGAATACCCGATCGAATAATATAACCTCCAAACATCAATTATTATAGAAATAAATGTCGATTTCCACTAACACTAATAATTCCAAAACAATGGAACTATCAATTTCATCTTTAATCAACACGAACTTATTCATCATTAATATTATAACTCACAATATTTAACAACCAGGTCGTTCCCAGGAAAGAGGGGGCTTTCCAATAAGGATTTCTCCCTATTGGCGCGCAATTAGGTGACCAAACCTCTCATTGACAAAACTTTTAGACATTGTAAATATTACAATATAATAATATGAATAACTTTGTCATCTCAATTATTAATTTAATAATATATAAAATATTATGCAGATTATACTGTGACAATAATTGAATCAATAATACGAGAGATATGATGCAGAAAATATTGTAGCAATAATTGAGTATAACTGAGTGACTTCTCACATAAGCATCAATAATCAATATCGTGTGTTATTATGCAACCACCCGTATTTTACCACCGATTATTTTATGACAACTTGCTTTCTTTGAAAAATTTTCAAATATGACCCTTAACTTTAAACTTTTATCAATTTAACTATTCACCAAAATAGAAAAATTGAATACTTTTATTTCATAAAATTTGGGGTCTCACAATCTCCCCTTTTTATGAAATTTTGCCCTCGAAATTTACGTACCTGGTAGTTCGAAGAGAAGAGAGAATACCTTATTTTCTTTTCGGATTGTACCTTCCCGGTTATATCCTCTGTATCATAATTTTGCTATTGCTCGTCTCATGTATTTCAGATATCATTCTAAAATATACCTTCAAAATAAAGGTTAATTGACATACCACAATTTGTCAACTTATCAAGTAAATAATTTTAGCTTAGGTAAGTCACACACTAGCGAAGTATTTTACTCGTCTCTCCCCTCCTACTTCTAGACTGATATCTCTGCCAGCGACCATATCCCTAAGCTCTGATACCATTTGTGATGCCCCCAAAATAGGTATACATCACCTATTCTGAGTCGCCAGATATCACACTATAAAAATCAAATAAAAACTTCATTTATACAACTGTTGAACTGTCGTATAGAATACGACCATAGTTAACTGTGAGTTTTAATATAAATGTATGTAACTCTCATGGTGCCTCGACCACAACCTTACAATGATACTTTACATAAAAGTATAGTCAAAAACTGTTTTAAAAATTAAAATATTTGAGAAGTGCTCAAGGAAACCTTTGTACATGGGAGGCCATGCGTCTAGGTTATGATAGATATCATATGTCCACAGAATTATCCTTGGTTGACCCAATAGACCCCAAAAAAAATGAGAAGATTACTATCATCTTCTTTCCAATGGTGAGTCTTCTCTTGACATATAACTATCTCCACTGTCTCCAAGTGAAAATTATATTTCAAATGAACTCCAAGAGCATATAGGTAGTGCTCGTAGATATACTCAGCAAGTGGATGTGCACAACCCTGTCTTATGATAACATGGGGTTGTATGTCATTAGACATCTTGTATGATAGTTGAAAAACACCCTTCCAAAGTTGGGTTCACCTCACCCTATTCGGTTCACCAAAATTAAATATCAAATGACGTATACAATACGACACACTTATCTAAAGTTCTCAATAAGTTTATTTCCGTACTATTTAGGGAGAACCTCAACAACTATAGACCACCATTCTATTCCCCTGTTATCCCCGCTCGAACCAGCTACACTAGCCCTGTAAAGAATATCATGACTAAAGATAATTTACATCATCAATAGCCTTCATCAGAAATAAATTAGAGATTTAGAACATATGGTAGATGATAAAACTTTTCAACCATAGTTGTAGCGGAACGAGCAATCCATTAGAAGAGTCAAATAGACCATCAGATCTATTATCTTCTCTATATTAAAAGTCCACCGATAATATTTTATCCTTGTAACATCAATCAACAATTCCTGTACACAATCATATGAATAACTCATAATCATAATTGTGATTCTAAATTCCTCTTCGCACCCAGGACGAAGATAATTTTTATCACCTGTCTTCACCTGAAACATCAAAAATCATAGTTATACCAAATCACAATTTCTTCTCAAAATCATACAAATAAATTCATCTTTGCACTACGGCCAAAGATATTCATTAACAATTCATCTTTGCACTATAGGCCAAAGACATACAACTGTATTTTAGAAGAGTCAAGTAGAGCATGATATCTACTATCTTTTACGAATTAAAAGTTTATTATCGATATTTTATTGCTGAGACTCAGCTTAATAAATAATTCACATCATCGAATCACCCCTGCACTACGGTCAAGGATATTCGTTAATATCACATCTATGAATTAATATTTCATTGTTGAAACTTAGCTCAATAATTAATCCATATCATCGAATCATTCCTGCACTACGGTCAAGGATATTTGAAACCACAGCACTTGGCGCAGCGGTAAGCTTCGACCTGGGGTGAGCCGTAGACCCGGACATCCTGGGATCGAGTCCCGCCTGCCTCAAGTGTGAGAATTCTTCAATTCGAGTGGCCACGGGGACGTGGGCATAAGCCCATATGAAAAGCCTGACCCGGGGTGGGGAGACTTAGTCTGACTGCGGTTGGGAAACTCCACATTAACAAAAAAAAGGATATTTGTTAATATCACATCCATGAATTAATATTTCATTGCTGAGACTCAGTTCAATAATTAATCCATATCATCAAATCATCCCTGCACTACAGGCCAAGGATATTCGTTAATATTATGACCACGAATTATCTATGCACCACGGGGCAAAGATAATCGTGTTTTTATCAACGATCTTGATCATGTCATAAAATAATTCATCTTTGCACCCTTGGACGAAGACAATCCATAGCCATAATCATACCAAAAACTGTCCATCAATGCACTACGGGCCAATGAAGACTTTTACCGCATCATTTGTAACATTACGGTCATGATTATACCGAATAATCCCTGATCATAATCATACCAAGTCCATCTATGCACTACAGACCACAGATGACTTTCATCATAATATAAGCATGAGAATAATGACAATGATGTAAAGAATCAATTAAATGAGATAAATGATAAATATTAAACATTTATAATATAATTTATCCAGCGTTCAATAATAACCAAATGTTATTAATCACTTAATAATCTCATAATCTAATATCATTAATATTATAACAATATTTTAATCATTTCTTAAACTTATAAAAAAATTTATTTCAATTGTTTACACTTTATCAAATAATGCATTTAATCATTCAAAAATGTCACACTCATAAGATTTCATCATCAATGATCAAATCCCTCATCAAAAATCTGCACATACCCTATATAGGATTCCCAAGCCATAAAATCTTATTTTTCAATTTTATTACTTCACATAACATATTAAATTCATTTATTCATAACTAGTTTATTTTCATGAAAAATATTAATCAGTCCCAAAAATATTTCTTTTCGGGGATTTAGCAGAATATAGTCCCATATTGAACATATATTTTTCTCAGAATTTTTAAAATTCATTTACTATTTTTCATATGGCTAAAACTGCCTGAATATTTAGATATTTATCATAAATTGTACTTTTGTCCAAAAATTCTGAAATTTACAGAATATACTCCTGTTATATACATGTACTCCCAATAAAAATTTCACCAATTTTGGAGTTAAACCACAAGAAGTTAAAAGGGTTTACTTTTAAAATAGTCTTTTCCTATAAAATTCCTAACTCCTAATCTATACGTCCAAAAATCGCCATTTTTGGACACAATCTAGAAAACTCATCAAGTTATCATTTCAAATTTTTGCAGAATTTTTGAGGGTCAGAAAAATTACAAAACTGCCCCTGGCAGAAACCCCTTTTTTGAATAAAAATAATATTCATATGAATACGAAGAATCATTCACCATGCATGCGGTAATCCACATAGACATATTATTCCAACAGAATAATAAATAATGGAATAACAAAAGAATTCACCATGCATGCGATAGACCGCACAGACAGGTTATTCCCAATAGAATAATAAAAAATGGAATAACAACGGAATTCACCATGCATGCGATAGACCACACAGATAAGTTATTCCAACAGAATAATAAATAATGGAACCAGGTCATGCGTAAACACACAGACAGGATATTCTGACAGAATAATAAAGAATGGAATAACAGAAGAATTTCACCATGTATAGAATAGTCCGCGTATACATGTTATTCCAACAGAATAATAGATAATGGAATAACAGAAGCTCTCTTCATGAATACAAAAGAAATAATACCCCTTACGAGTACAACAAATAATATCCCTTACCTTAGAAGAAAACTGGATACTGGAATAGTGAGGTAGCAGACTTCTCTTCGTCTTTCTCTCTATAGATTTTCTCTCTATAGCTTCTCTCTATAATTTCTTTCTCTAGAGTTTCAGTGAATTCGTAAGAAATAATGAAGGAATGAGCTTCTATTTATAGGGGAATGGACTGAATAGTAACTAATTCATGAACGATCCAGATTGATTTACTTTTAAACGGACGGTCCGTATTGATTTACTATTAAAACTTAAAGCAACAGTCCATACTGATTCACTATTAAAACTTTAAACCAGCGATCCATATTGATTCACTATTAAAACTTTAAACCAACGATCCATATTGATTTAGTGTTATAATTTCAACCAACGGTCTGAAAAATTAGTACATCTCCTCATGGAATAATATTGTACCCAAAAATGATTTGGACCGAAAAGAAATATATTTTTCGGGTGAATAGTACCCCGTGAATAGTACTTCAGGAATAGTATCCCGTGAATAGTACCCCGACACGAAAAGTGTCCCAAATACCCGAGTGAATAGTAATTTAGGTGAATAGTAACCCGTGAACCATCCCCTTTCGCTCACAGAATGGCTCTCTCTCTCTCTTGGCTGATTTTCTCTGCCTTCTCTCTAGAACTTTTTCAAAATTTCCCTCGCCCCTAGGCCTCACCTAACTATTCCGGCCTCCTTTTCTGGCTATTCCAATCCCCTGTCTCAGCTTCCTTGTGCCTTTCATCTCATCTTCGTCCTGGTTCTCTCTCTTACTTCTCTCTCTTTGTTTCAAAAATTTCTGATCCTCGGCCTTTGTCTCAAATATGGTCAGCCATAATCACTTATCGGCTAGTAACTATATCAGTAGTGCTTCTCTTGACAACTTAGATACCTTTGGAGTCTCACTTCCTAACTGCCCTAACCTTCCTTTTCCTGAAACTGAGGAGATGGGTGAATCAGACGCACTTGGTCTGCAGGTTAGTTCTGGTGATTCCTCTTCTCCGGTTCTTCCTTCGGAAGTAGATTTGGGCCATCCCCTGGGCGAAAATGCAAAGGCTATCTTCTCGGCTGCTCAACACTTCTCCCAGAAAGACCGTGAAGAAGCTCTTTTTGAAAGGAAAAAGAATCTCCATTTAATGTCATTCCTATCTGCTCATGGCGTTTCCACTAATGATGTGCAAGCCTTTCTCTCGGAAGGGAAAACGATCAACTTTGGTAATGCACCCATGCTGTCTGATAATAATCCTAATAGAAAACTTTTGGAATCTTCACTGGTGGGTGGCCCTCTCTTTCCTGCCACATGCTTGGGGGAAATGCCTATCCCTGCCTTGAATTCCCCTGCCATTAAAGTACACGATCCTTCTATTGTAAAAGGGATTGCTCCTATTCTTGAGGAGGGTGAAATTGTTACTGACTCGGTCAGAGAACCCACCAAAACTTGGAGTGATATTGTGGGCAAGAAATCTGGAAGATCCACTCGCAATCTTACTTTCCACCCCCCTACTCTGGCTGATGGGAACATCACGGTCTGCCCACCCTCTGAGGTGCTTAACAGGGGTATCAAGCTTTGGGCTTCAAGCTTGGTTGGTTACTTTATGCAATCATCCCTCCCGTTTAAGGTTGTTGAACCGATAGCAAGAAGGTTATGGGGACATTTGGGCCTTTCTGATGTGTTCCTCCATAACAAAGGGTACTATATTTTCAAATTCGACTCCATTTCTGATCGTGATAATATCCTCGCCTCTGGTCCATGGCATTTCGCCTCTAAAGGAATAGTTCTACAGAAATGGAAGGAGGGTGTAAATTTCTCCAAGTCAGAATGTGCTGTGTTTTCGGGTTGGGTCAAGTTAACCAACATTCCCCTATCCTACTGATCGGATGAGGGGATAAGCTATATAGCTAGTGCCATTGGAAAACTTCTATTCACAGATGAAATGACCTCACAAAATGATTTTCTGCAATATGCTCGTGTATGCATTGAGGTGAAAGCTTCCTTCTCCTTTCCTCCCTCAATTCGTGTGGCTGTAAAATCGGAGGATTCTATGGATACCATTTATGTACCTATTGAGGTTGATTATCAGAGCAAGCCCCCCTCATGCCCATCTTGCAATGTGTTTGGTCACTCTCTGCAAAAATGCCCAAAGGCAAATTATCAGTGGATACCGAAAGCTTCAAAAAATCCTTCGGTCGGCACTTCTGATCCCACTCTTATGAAAAATGCACCCATTGATTCCTCGTCTAAGCCTTTGGCTCCGACACCTTCTAATAATGATTGGGTGAATGTCTCTCGTGGTGCTAAAACTGGGAATGGTCTCTCTGGCTCCAGCCCGACCTTGTACATTTCTAACTCCTTTGCTCCTATTGTTGAGGATGATCATCAGGTTAACTCAGATGTTGACTCCCCCGGTGTCCCAAACCCTTTAGTCTCTAAGCTAAAATTGATTGACGAAAAGGAAGGCAAAGATCTTAAGAACAAGAAGAATCATAATAACGAAAATCCTCAAGCTGCTAAGAAGAGGAAAGGGAAAGGCAGAGCTGGTTCACCCCCTACATAGTTATTTATGTTAGCTTCCTATAATATAAGAGGTCTCAATAAATTGCCTAAGCAGGCTTTTGCCAAACAGCTTATTGCTGATAATAAAATCACCCTTTTGGGTCTTCTTGAAACCAGGGTCAAACAAGAAAAGGCTTTAAGAATTTCAAGCAACATTTGTAAGTCTTAGAAATGGGCCTTTAATTATGATTCTCATATCAATGGCAGAATTTGGGTTGGATGGAATCCAAACCTTTGGAATTTGGATGTTATTTTTGTTTTCTCGCAAGTGATACACTGCAAAGTTCAATCGGTGGACATGTTTAGCACTTCTTTTCTGATCTCTTTTGTTTATGGGCTAAATACTTACTTGGAAAGAAGGGACTTATGGCATGATTTACTCTCCTTCTCCCCCTCTATTAGTTGGTGCATGCTGGGTGATTTCAATGTTATAAGGGACCTCGCTGAAACCAACAATGAAAATGTTTCTTGGGATATTGGGATGGAAGAATTTAGATCTTGTACCACTTCGATTGGCGTTGATGACATAAGAGGATTTGGTCCTCTGTTTACTTGGTCTAACATGCAGTTGGCCTGGCCGGTACACAAGAAACTGGATCATACTATGGGTAACTCTAACTGGTTCTCTAATTTTAGCATGTCTCTGGTCACCTATGCCCGTCGTGGATTATCAGACCATTCTCTTCTTCTGCTCCGGACTGGGATCAGGCTCCCTCAATCTAAGCGGCAGTTTCAATTCTTCAATCACATGCTTCTTCTTGAAGGTTTCAATGAGGTTGTTGGCAATGCCTGGTCTACTTCCATTTCTGGGAATCCCTTCCATGTTTTCTCTGAGAAACTCAAACTTACCAGACATGCATGGTGTCCCTCAACACTACCTCTGGGAATGTTGTGACGCTAGTTAGCTCGGCTAAAGAGGAGCTGCACGTTGTACAAACACTGCACCATGATAATCCCTTGGATCCTGACCTGCTGGAGCGAGAAAAATCTAGCCATCACCTTCTTTGGACTGCATTAGAAAGAGAGGAAATGTTTCTTCAACAGAAATCTCGAGCCAATTGGTTGGCTTTGGGCGACCATAACTCCAGCTATTTTACGAACTTAATGAAAAACCGTTGAAACTCCAACAAAATCTTATCCATATTAAACTCGGCCGGTTCATTAGTACAGGGCCAAAAAAACATTGAAGAGGTTGCAATTGGATATTTTGATCATCTTTTCAACTCTGTGGAGGAGTCCTATCCTGGGTTCGGAAATTATGATATCCTTCCATCCAAATAGATCAGTAGTGCCTTAGCCTCTAAATTGGGATGCCCTATCTCGGATACTGAAATCCTTGAGGTTCTCAAATCCATGAAGCGTAACAAAAGTTCTGGTCCTGACGGGTTTAATGTCAACTTTTTTGTTAGTTGTTGGAATATTGTGGGTGTGGACTTCCTTAAAGCTGTCCACTACTTCTTTGCAGTTAGTAGGTTGTCGAGAGGTTTCAATTCGACTGTTCTTGCTCTCATTCCTAAAAGCTCCAATCCCACTTCCATGTCTGATTTTCGACCCATCTCATGTTGCAACACAATATACAAATGTATTGCAAAAATCTTAGCCAATCGGTTAAAGGAAGGTCTCCCTTCTCTTGTGGACAAAGCTCAATCTGCCTTTGTTAAAGGGCGACGTATTAGTGACAACATTCTTATTGCTCAAGAAATGTTCACAGGATATCTCAGATCGAATGGTCCCTCTCGCTGTGCTTTAAAAATTGATCTCACTAAAGCTTTTGACACGGTAAGATGGGACTTCCTCCTGGATACTCTTAAAGCCTTCAAATTTCCTCCTTCCTTTGTAGGTTGGATCAAAGCATGTATCTCTAGTGCCATGTTCTCGGTAAAAGTTAATGGCTCTCTAGCAGGGTTCTTTGGAAGCTCCAGAGGTCTCAGATAAGGAGACCCTCTCTCTCCTTTCCTTTTTGTTTTGGTCATGGAAATGCTCTCCCTTAAATTAAATAAGGCTACCTCAGTTCCTGAGTTCAACCATCATTGGAAAGCCAAAGATTGCAATCTTACCCACCTCTTCTTTGCGGATGACATCCTGATTTTCTGTCATTCATCCTTGCCTTCGGTATCCAACATTAACTCATGCATTCTATCTTTCTCATTGTTCTCGGGGCTTATACCAAACGCACGCAAAAGCCATTTTTTCCTCTCTAATTCTGATACTTCAGCCATTATGGAAATTTCCTCTTTGATTGGTTTTCCGATGGGAACCCTTCCCTCAAAATTTCTAGGTGTTCCCTTATTGTCAAAAAAACTCACGAAGGTTGATTGTATTCCTCTCATTCATAGAATAACTAACCGTGTAACATCTTGGACTTATAAAGTACTCTCCTATTCAGGAAGGCTCCAGCTGATTAGAACTACTCTTTTTTCCATTCAAGTTTTTTGGAGCTCACATTTTCTTCTTCCTAAAATGGTGCTCAAAGAAATCCAATCCATTTTATCTCGGTTTCTATGGAAAGGGACTAATCTTGGGAAATATGGTGCTAAAGTTGCTTGGGACAATATAACACTTCCCCTAGCTGAAGGTGGTCTTGGCATTAAAAGCTTATCTGACTGGAACAAAGCTCTTATCCTGCAGCTCTTTGTTTGCATCATCCAACCTCAATCAAATTCTCTTTGGGTCAAGTGGACCAAAGCCACAATTCTCAAACATATATCTTTCTGGCAGATAAAACTCACTTCAGTGTGCTCTTGGATATGGAAGCAGGTTCTAAAGCTTCGGCCTCTAGCATTACAGCACCTTCATTATCAAGTTGGAAATGGTCTGGACACAAGTATGTGGTTTGACCCTTGGCTCTATAACACTGCCATCAACCCTTCAAGCCATCTTATTTCCAGTTCTGGGGTCCCCATATCTGCAAAGGTCGGTTCTATCATTAAAGGTACCTCCTGGATTCTTCCTACGGGCAACCATCACGACATCATCATGTTGCGTAGAGATCTTGAAAGGCTTCCCCCACCCACACAGCAACGAGATAGGATCCTTTGGGATGCTTGGGATTCGAAAAATATCAAAGTTAACCAAATTTGGGAGTCCTTACGGTTAAGACAACCCCCTATTCCTTGGTACTCATTGGTGTGGAACAAATGTCACGTCCCCAGATTCTCTTTCATTTTGTGGCTTGGCATTCTGAAGAGGCTGCCCACAAATGACCGGACTTCGAAATTTTCGGGGATAACTTGGAATTGTCCTCTGTGCAACCTTTGTCCGGAAACTTTTGAACATCTTTTCTTTGAATGTGCTTACTCAAAGCATGTTATCCTTACGGCTGCTAACCTTGGGAATTGGCCTTCTTTTCCAAACTCTTGGGAGGCTATTATGAGCTTTCAAGCAAATTTTAACGGATCCAAGATCTCTAGGAATATTCTTAGCCTAACTGTGGTTGTTTGCTTCTACAAAATATGGGAGGCTAGAAATAAAAAGCTTCACCTTGATTCTATTCCTCCTATGTTATGCCTTGCGAAGGATGTTATAAATATTATTAAGTCTAGATTATCTACATGTAAATCCTTTATTAAAGCTACAAACAGTCAATATTTTTGTAATTGGTTAATTACAAACTAGTGTGGTGGTGCAATCCTTGAGGTGCAGATGTCTTGACTGCTATTTGTCGCTTGGATGCTGGTAATTCTGCTTCGTTTTTCCGGATCTTGAGGTGCTGCTTCGGGAGAGGTGGCTTGAGGTGCAATAGTCTGGGTTGGCGAGCTGCTAGTCTGGGCTGCTGGGCTGAGCTCCTAGGCTGCTTCGGGCAACTTAATGCGAGGGGCTGGTTGGCGTGCTGCTGATGGTACTGCTGCTGTTCTGCTGTTGGGCGAGGTACAAAATTTGATTTGGTTTCCAATTGTCCTTTATGGATCGTGGATCCGTCCTTGTGAGCTCATGTTCTTTGTTTTTTGGATAGTTTATATGGGATTGTTCCTAGTTTTCTAGATGTTTAAGTCCCCCCGGGGAGACAGTGTTTATGTATCTGTCCTTTTAGCTATTTGTTTCTGGTAGTTTCCTTGTTTAGCTTCCTCATCTTGGGCCTGTCCACAGATGATGTAGCTACACTTCGGGGTTAGCCCCTTGCCTTTGTATATTGGTTCCTTTTTTTATTCACAAAAAGTTTAGCAAAAAAAAAATAGTAACCAGTGAATAGTAACTCATGAATAGTCCTCCGACATAAAAAGTGTCCCAAATACCCGAGTGAATAATACTAGAGTGAATAGTAATCGGGTAAATAGTAACTATTTACCTTGACTAGAGTTCCCAAGCCTTTCCAGTTTTTTAATTTCCTTGGTGAGCTTGAAAATTTCCATGAGGTTGTCCAGTCTGCTTGGAATATCTATTCCCCTGGGGATCCTCTTCAAATTTTAGCTGGGAAGCTTAGATCGGTCAAATGGGCTCTCTCCACTTTGAACAAAGATAATGGTAATATTACCTCTAATGTGGATAAGGCCAGAGCTCTCCTCCATATTACGCAGAATGCTATTGCTTTCAATCCGAATGATCCATCTCTCCTTAAGGCTCAAAGGCTTCACTCTGGAAATTTGTGGTCTGCCCTTAGATGTGAAGAGAAATTCCTTAAGCAAAAATCTAGAATCCAATGGCTTAAGGATGGGGACAAAAACTCGGGCTACTTCTTCAATCAAATCAAGAATAGATGGAATCAAAATAAAATCCTTGCTATTGAAAATGAGGCGGGTGTCCTCTTTACTGGTCAAAAGGATATTCAACATATTGCAGTGGACCACTTCTCCTCCTTGCTAGGCTCTCTTCCTATAGGGGAGGACCCCGATCTAATGGATCTTGCCCCCTTTGTTTCCAATATTGTCACTGACACTCAAGCCTCTTGGATGGAGAGAGACGTTTCTGATAGCGAAATCTTGACAACTCTGAAATCGATGAAGAAAAATAAGAGCCCTGGTCCTGATGGCTTCAATGTGAACTTTTTCCTTCTAGTTTGGGACATTGTGGGTCATGATTTTACCTTGGCTGTTCAATCCTTTTTCAAAAAGGGCTGTCTTCTCAGGGGTACAAATTCTACAGCTATCGCTTTGGTTCCTAAAGTTCCTAATCCTACCTCCATGGCTGACTATAGGCCTATTTCCTGCTGTAACACAACTTATAAGTGCATTGCTAAAATTATTGCAGTTAGGCTCAAGGGTATTCTTCCTTCCCTAATTTCTCCCTCTCAATCTGCTTTTATTCCGGGTAGGAGGATTGGTGATAATATTTTACTAGCTCAAGAGTTATTCAGAAACTATCATAGGCCCTCTGGCCAGCCTCGGTGTGCTATGAAAATTGACCTCCGTAAGGCCTTTGATTCGGTGTCTTGGAATTTCATGCTTGCCGCTCTGCGCCTTTTCAAATTTCCTCCCAAGTTCATCTACTGGATAAAGGCTTGTATATGTTCTACCTTCTACTCTGTCAGAGTGAATGGTGCCCTTTGTGGGTATTTCAAAGGATCAAAGGGCCTGCGCCAAGGAGATCCTCTTTCTCCATATCTATTTGTTATTGCTATGGAAGTCCTTTCGCTTATTCTCTTAAAGGAAACCAGGTCCCTCTCCTTCAAGCATCATTGGAAAACAAAATCTATCTCCTTATCCCATTTGTGCTTTGCTGATGATCTGCTTATATTTTGCCATGGTGATGTGAACTCGGTCCGAGTCATCAAAATCTGTTTAGACCACTTCTCGTCTCTCTCGGGATTACATGTAAATGATTCGAAGAGTATGTGTTTTCTTTCCAATGTTTCTCCTGGTCATGCTGAGGTTATTTACAATTCTCTTGGGTTTCAAGTGGGTCGGTTCCCTGCTAAATTCCTTGGAGTCCCTCTGATCACCTCGAAGCTCAGCCTTGCTGATTGTCATCCTCTGTTAGAAAAGGTTAAATCCAAAATTTCTTCATGGACTAATAGATTCCTTTCCTATGCTGGTCGCCTTCAGCTTATTAAATCGGTTATCTTTGCCATCCAATCTTATTGGTCTGCCCACTTCATTCTCCCTGCGTCTGTTCTTAAAGATCTTAAGTCCACTATGAGCAGATTTTTATGGAAAGGCCCCTCTTTGTTGAAGTTTGGAG
This sequence comes from Panax japonicus, assembly GCA_020205505.1. Classification (NCBI taxonomy): domain Eukaryota; kingdom Viridiplantae; phylum Streptophyta; class Magnoliopsida; order Apiales; family Araliaceae; genus Panax; species Panax japonicus. The sequence goes on along the minus strand of CM035108.1, from coordinate 19,886,390 downwards.
CCAAAGTTGCCTGGAATAAAATTTCGCTTCCCTATTCTGAAGGAGGTCTAGCTATAAAGCATCTGGAGGACTGGAATAAAGCTCTAATCTTGCTTCAGCTTTGGAGAGTAGTTAATCCTAATTCCCCGTCTCTTTGGGCTTCCTGGGTTAGAATGTATCATCTAAGCTCTAAACACTTTTGGGTTCTGAAGACCCCAAATGACTGCTCATGGATATGGAGAAAGATTCTGCAGCTGAGACCTCTTGCTTTGACCCATATTCGATTCCGGATTGGTAATGGGGAAAGTACTAGTCTGTGGTTCGATCCTTGGCTTAATGCGAAACCTCTAGCTACAAGCTCTCATTCCCCTTTGATCATGAATTCTGGTTTGGGTCCAAATGCTACTGTTAGTGATATTATTCGCGATTCTGCCTGGCACCTACCCTCCTCTAATCATAATGATTTTATTGTCTTTCGGGATTCCTTTGACCTCAATAGGGTTTGTGACTTTACTAAACCGGATGAGTTACTATGGGGTTCTTTGAACTCTAATGAGGTTAAAGCTTCTACTCTATGGCGTACTATTAGGCAGGTGGGAGTTGTTGTTCTTTGGGACAAATTAGTGTGGCCTAAGATCCTAATACCTCGGTACTCTTTTACCCTCTGGTTGGCTTTCCATCAAGGGCTTCGTACAATGGACAAATTGATCAGTTTTGGAATGTCTGTAAACCCCTCGTGTGTTCTTTGCTCTTCCAAACTGGAAACCTTTGACCACTTATTCTTCCAATGTGACTACTCTTTTAGGGTCCTGCTTTCTGTTCTTCGTCACTGTGGGTGGAGGGGTTCTAGTCGGGCTTGGAGCTCCATTACGGGCTACCTCATTCATTATTCAAATCCTTCTTTCCACCACAGTTTACTTCATCTTGGTTTCGCAGCTGTGGTATACCGTATTTGGAATGAGCGGAATGCGCGAATTTTCAATCATAAATCCTGCACAGTTCGTAACCTTGTTACCGACATACTTCATGTGCTCAAGTGTAAACTTCATACAAATGCTAGATTCCAAAAAATTAAGACAAGATATGGTCTTAGGCAGCTTGTTTTAAACAATACTTAATAGGCTCTGCTGTTATTCGCAGCCTGTTTTAGCTGGTTTAGCTGTGTTCTTTGTTCTGTTGTTGTGTTGCCTTTGGTTCTGTTGTTGGGCCTGCTGGTTATACTTTGGATATGCTCTGTGGGGCCTTTGCTTTGTTGTAGCTGTTCTTCTGATCATGGGTCTGTGCTTCACATGGTTCTCATTTTCATGTTGGCTGAGCTGGGTTATGGTCGGGGTTATTGATTTGGTGCCTATTCTGATTGCTGTAGTCAATGGTTTCTAGCTGTTTTGGATTCTGCTGGCCTTCTGCTGTGGTCTTGAGCAGCTGCCGAGCTTCCTTTTCCTGGCTGGAGGGATTTTGTTTCTGCTGGAATGCTGATGTTGTGCTGCTGTCCTGTTTTGGTCAGTTCTGGGTTGTTTGATTTGTTGTTGCTGGTGTCCTGTTTGCTATGCAACACTGCTAGCTGCAACACATGTCCTGTTTTGGTGTCTGGCTAGCTGCAACACATGTCCTGTTTTGGTGTCTGGCTAGCTGCAACACTGCTAGCTGATTCAGTGCTGCTGGCTAATTTCTATCTGGTGTGGTCTGCATAGCTCCTGGCTGCATGAGATGCTACAGATGAGTTGCTATGCTTTCTGCTGATGGGTCTGTAATCTCTGCTCTTGGCTGGGTTTCAAACCGCTGGTCGTCTAGTCATTTCTCTCGGCAGCTGCCCTGGGTTCTCTCGGCAGCTGCACTGGTTGAAATTTACCCAGGCAGCTTGACTGTAGCTGCTAGGCATGGGTTGTTTCGGCAGCTGCTGTAGCCTTTTGGCAGTTTGTGGCTTATGGGCTTTTGTTGGCCTGGGCTGGTCTGCTTGATAGTCCTGGGTTGGTTTACTTGATGGGTTCTGCCTTTTGTCTGTTGGGCGGCTCCTTCTCGGCAGCAGCTGGGCTAGCTCTTTCCATTTGCTGTCTGCTGCTACTCTGTGCTCTGCTGGGCTGTTGCTGCTGCTATGTGTTATGGACTGTGTGTTGGCTGCTGCTGCTATGTGCTATGGACTGTTGTGAGTAGTTCTGCTATGTGCAAAGGACTGCTGCTGCTGTGTTGCTGAGCTGATTTGGTTCTGTTTAGACATATGGTTTTTACAATTTTGGTTGTTACAATTGCTTTAATTGATTCCATACCAATTGTTGGTTGTGTTCGGTTGTTGCCTTATTTCTTGTTGAATCCTTGTATGCTAGGGCCTAGCTTTGGTTTACTATAGCCATCATAGGGTATGTCCTATGATGGCTAGGGTATATTGCTTGGGGTTTGACCCGTGTACTTTGTACCTATTTTTTATTTTAATTCAGTCTAAATTTAGCAAAAAAAAATAAAAAAATAAATAGTAACCTGTAAATAGTAACTCGTGAATAGTACTCTGACACAAAAAGTGCCCCGAATACCCAATTGAATAATATAACCTCCAGACATCAATTATTATCGAAATAAATATCGATTTCCACTAACACTAATAATTCCAACACAATGGAACTATCAATTTCATCTGTAATCAACACGAACTTATTCATCAATAATATTATAACTCACAATATTTAACAATCAGTTCGTTCCCAGGAAAGAGGGGGCTTTCTAATAAGGATTTCTCCCTATTGGCGCCCAATTAGGTGACCAAACCTCTCCTTGACAGAACTTCTAGACATTGAAAATATTGCAATTTAATAATATGAATAACTTTTGTCGTCTCAATTATTGATTTAATAATATATAAAATATTATGAAGATTATACTGTGACAATAATTGAATCAATAATATGAGAGATATGATGCAGCAATTATTATAGAAATAATTGAGTATAACTGAGTGACTTCTCACATAAGCATCAATAATCAATACCGTGTGCTGCTATGCAACCACACGTATTTTACCACCGATTATTTTATGACAACTTGCTTACTTTGAAATTTTTTCAAATATGACCCTTAACTTTAAACTTTTATCAATTTAACTATTTACCAAAATAGAAAAATTGAATACTTTTATTTCATAAAATTCGGGGTCTCACACCTTACTATTCATTTACTTAGGATCCTAGGCTTCTATTCCCTACCTTTTTGCTTCTTCCCTTTACCGTTAGCTCCTTCTTTCCTTATTCAGCCTCCCGCCCACCCTCACCTACCTTTTCCATCTTCACCAACCATTCTGTTTACCCGTTTGGTCCTTCCTCCTCCTCCATCCTCCTTTCTCCCTCCCGTCCTCCTCCGTCATCCTCCTTTCTCCCGCCCTCCCCCGCCCTTCCTTCTAGACTTCTGCGGTGCCTCTGCTAACCAGAGCCATGGTTGACCACCCCCATCTCTCAGCCGGAAACTCCGTGAGTAGCCCGTCTCGCGAGCTTTTTGCAGAATATGGCGTTTCTAAGCCGAGTTCCCCCACTGAATCTATGGAAATGGTTGAGTCTGAGCCTAACCCCTCGAATATTCGTATAAACTCGGATGAATCAAATGCATTTGAAGATCAGCTTGGAGAGAACTTTGGCCCAGCCACTAGTTCGGAAGCTCAAGATATCTTCGAAGCAGCTCATTTCTTCTCTAGAAATGGCCGCGAGGAGGCCCTAGCAGAAAGGAGGAAGAATGCAAAGTTAATGGAATATATATATGCCTTGGGTCTCCCTCCAGATTATGTTAATAACCTTTCCACTATAGGGACTTCCGCTGCTCTAACAAATGCCCGTAAGGTACTCAAATCCGGTCCTTTGTCCGGACGGAGTTCTCCAAAGGAAGCATCGTCTCCCTCCCCTTACCCCGGGGCCACTACTTCGGGTAGTTTTCTGGAGTCTGTGGCACTTCCCCTTCCGATTCGGGAGAAAGCCAACAACCAGCCCATTCTTCCTAAATCTTGGAGTTCGATTGTTTCAAACTCTGTCTTAGAGAAGAACTTGGGTCTGAGCTTCTTCCCCCCTGCCTTGGCTGAAGGGAGTGTTACGGTTAATCCGCCAGTTGAAGTCCTAAAGATTGGCCTGCATAAGTGGTCCACCAGTCTAGTTGGTCATTTCATTCAGTCGAAACTGCCTTTCAAGCTTGTCGAGACCTCAGCAAAGAAGCTTTGGGGACACTTGGGTTTGGCTAAAGTTTATCTCCATGACAAGGGGTATTTCATATTCAAGTTCGACTCAGTAGCAGACATGGACAATGTTCTAGCAACAGCCCCATGGTATATAGCATCAAAGCTTCTTCTTCTGCAGAATTGGCATGAAGGGGTTAAACTTGCAAATGCCGACTGTAGCAAAGTCCCAATCTGGGTTAAATTTAGCAACATTCCCTTCTCTTACTGGACAAAAGAGGGTTTGAGCTACCTAGCGAGTGCTGTTGGTCGTCCATTATTCGCAGATGATACGACATCTAAGCTTGAGCCAATGAGCTATGCCAGGATTTGCATTGAGATGAATGCCTCGTCTATGTTCCCGGCCTTAATTAATGCAGTTGTTTTCAATGGAGCGGACTTGGCCGAAGATACCGTTGAGGTGAAAGTGGAGTATTGGAGCAGACCTCCTTCTTGCTCAAATTGTAACTGTTTCGGTCATTCCTTGCTCCGATGTCCTAAATCAAACTTTCAGTGGGTACCCAAGGCTCCGCCTTGTCCTCCCTGAGGCCACTTGCCCCCCCATCTCTATTGCTACCAAAGCCTCTCCTCCCCTTGATCCGGAAGGTTCTTCGACAGCTGTCTCTAAAGGACCAAAAAAACCATCCTCCCCTCCTGCTGTTCACCCAGTTCCTTATTCAAATACCTTTAACCCTATTGCTTCTCCCCTTCTTCCCGATGATGACTCTGAATCTCCTATTCCCCTCAACCAGCTGGTGGATAGGCTCAAACAGGTCGACGAAAAGGAATGTAGGGACCTGAAGCATAAATCCAGGCCTGGGAAAGAGCCACTTCAAAATTCTAAGAAGAGAAATAAAGGTCCAAGGGGTCTTCCCCTTCTTTATTAAGCTTATCCCCCATTCTCTATGACATATTTTTGTTGCTATAATGTCAGGGGTTTAAATAAGAAGCCAAAGCACGCGCTCGTTCGTAAACTTTTGTTAAACAACCATATCTCTTTTGTGGGTCTTATTGAGACTAGAATCAAAGCTCCAAACGCACTCAGGATCTCGAGAGCCTTGTGTCGTAACTGGGTTTGGACATTCAACTATGATCACCATCCGAATGGCAGGATCTGGGTGGGGTGGGATCCTAATATCTGGAGAGTGGATAGCCTGTTTCAGTCTTCTCAACTATCCCATTTCAAACTTACCCCTATTCATGGTGATACCCCTATTCTGGCTTCGATCGTTTATGGCTTGAATTCGGTAGTGGAGCGCAGGCAATTGTGGGATGGCCTCAAATCTATATCCTCTCCGGACACCTGGTGCATCCTGGGGGATTTTAACACTATCAAACGGGTTTCTGAATCTGAAGGAGGTGATCCTTCCTGGGACGCTGGTATGACGGATTTCAAGGATTGTTTAGACACTTTTGGAGTAGATGACATTTGAGCTATTGGGCCTCTGCATACGTGGTGGAATTACCAGGTAGGAAACCCAATTTTCAGGAAGCTAGACAGAGCTATGGGCAACAATTCTTGGTTTAGCACCATGTCTGATTCCCAAACCACCTTTGGTCCCCGTGGCCTTTCCGATCATTGCCCAGTTATTCTCAACACTGGTTATCATCTGAGGTGGCCTAAAAACCCTTTCAATTACTTAATTTCATACTCGAGTTAGATGGGTTCAAAGAAGTTATTTCGAATTGTTGGACCAGTAGTATCCATGGGAATTCTTTTTACATCCTTAATGAGAAGTTGAGGAGAACCAAGAGAGCTCTTGTTGCCTTGAATTCTTCTATAGGTAATCTGTCGAGCAATGTAAGCAAGCTTCAAGGTCATCTGGACTCCGTTTAAATATCTCTCCAGGCTAATCCTTTGAACCCTCTTTTATTAGCTCGAGAATTGTCAACTATCCAATCTTTATGGAAGCAATGGCTCTTGAAGAATCTCTCATGCTCCAGAAATCTAGAGCATTTTGGCTAGCCCAGGGAGATAAAAACACTAAGTTCTTTGCAACTGTTATTAAGAGTAATTGGAACCACAACAAAATTCTTTCTATCTTCAACAACTCGGGTGACTTGATTGAGGACCAGCAAGGTATCCAGCCGGTAGCGGTGGTCTATTACCAGGATCTCTTGGGGTCATCCCCTTCATCCTATCCGGGGCATAATGATCTTAAAAAAATTATTTCTAAGAGGATCTCTCCAACCCAGGAAGCCGCTTTAACCACTCCAATCCTTGATTCTGAAATTAAGGCGGTCCTTCAGTCCATGAAACAGAATAAAAGCCCGGGGTCTGATGGTTTCAATGTTAACTTCTTCCTCCACTGTTGGGATACAATCGGTCGAGACTTCACTGCTGTTGTCCACTCTTTCTTCAGAACCGGTCTCCTTCCGAGGGGAGTGAATGCTACGGTCATAGCCCTGATCCCGAAGACAGAAAACCCTTCCAATATGGCAGACTTCAGACCTATTTCTTATTGCAACACAATATACAAATGTATAGCAAAGATCCTTGCCAATAGGCTAAAACTAGTCCTCCCGTCCCTTATAGACCATGCCCAGTCAGCTTTTATCTCAGGTAGAAGTATTAGCGATAATATTCTCCTTGCTCAGGAGCTGTTCAGAAACTATCATCGCCTATCTGGTCCGGCAAGGTGTGCTCTAAAAATTGATATCAGGAAGGCTTTTGACACAGTTGACTGGGGTTTTCTTCTAGACCTGCTGAGTTTGCTTCAGTTTCCACCCATTTTTATAAACTGGATTAGAGAGTGCATCACAACGCCAATGTATTCTGTTAAAGTCAATGGTTCCCTTGCCGGCTACTTTAAGGGAGCAAGGGGTCTTCGTCAAGGAGATCCTCTGTCCCCTTATCTGTTTGTTTTAGCCATGGAAGTATTCTCTATGATTCTGAATAAGGAAACTCTAACCACAGCACTTGGCGCAGCGGTAAGTTTCCACCTGGGGTGAACCGTAAACTCGGGCATCCTGGGATCGATCCCCGCCTGCAACAAGTGTGAGGGCCAATTAAAAACTGGTCCGTGTGGCCACGGATCGCACATTTCTGGGCGGAGCCATGTCTTAGGCCGAGCCTGTGCGCAAAGCCTGGTCCGGGGTGGGGAGACTTAGTCCGACTGCGGTTGGGAAACTCCACATTGTCAAAAAAAAAAAAAAAAAAAAAAAAAAGAATAAGGAAACTCTCTTTCCTAACTTCAAGTTCCATTGGAAAACAGAACTATGCAACATTACTCATTTATGTTTCGCGGATGATATTATAATGTTCTGCCATGGAGACTTGCCATCTGTTTCCATTATCCACTCGAGCATCCAATCATTCTCAATGTTCTCCGGATTAATCCCCAACGCTATTAAAAGTTTATTTTTCTAGCAAATGTCCCAAATGATGTCAAGGAAAGTATAAATCAGCTGCTGGGTATACCGCTGCGAGTTCTTCCAATTAGATTTCTTGGAGTTCCCCTCATCTCTTCTAAATTTACACACTCCGACTGCCAGCCTCTGATTCACAGAATCACCGCGAGGGTCACCTCATGGACTTCCCGCTACCTCTCTTATGCCGGCAGAGTGCAGTTGATAAAATCAGTGCTATTTGCCATTCAATCTTACTGGACTGCCCACTTTATCTTGCCTAAATCAGTAATGCGTGCAATCCAATCTATAATGTGCAGATTCCTTTGGAAGGGCTCCTCTCTTCTAAGGTATGGTTCTAAAGTCGCTTGGAAGGATTTGTCTACCCCCTATGCGGAGGGAGGCCTTGCTATAAAAAATCTTGCCGATTGGAACTCAGCCCTCATTTTATCCCATTTGCTCAGAGTTATTTCCCCTTCCCGAACTTCATTATGGGCAAAGTGGGTCCAAGCCTCAGTCCTTCCAAAGATTAATTTCTGGCACTGTTCTACTCCATCGGACTGCTCTTGGATTTGGCATAAGATTCTTAAACTGCGGCCTTTAGCACTAAATTTTCTTATCTATAAAGTTGGGAATGACAATTCTTTTAGGTTCTGGCATGACCCATGGTTGAATGGCCAGGCATTAAGCCCTTCTCTGTATCTGTTTTCTAACTCACGAATCCCAGTAAACACTCTTGTCTCTTTTGTCATATCCTCGGGAGCTTGGGCATTACCGACAAGCAATCATCATGAAGTGCAACAACTCCGAGGCCTTATTACTTCTCTTCCTGCTCTGACTGCTGCCGATGACATGATCTTATGGGAATCCTGTGAACTGAAATATGTCAAGGCCTCTCTCATTTGGGAATCTATTCGGCCACGTGCTCCGCTAGTTCCATGGGCTGCTCTGCTATGGCATTCTCTTCACATTCCAAGATTTTTTTTTTTTTTGCTAAAATTAGACTGAATTAAAATAAAAAATAGGTACAAAGTTCACGGGTCAAACCCCAAGAGGTATACCCTAGCCATCATAGGACATAACCTATGATGGCTATAGTAAACCAAAGCAAGGAACTCGCATACAAGGATACTAAAAGAAATGCATTAACCAAAATAACACTTGGTAAGAAACAGCTAAAGCAAAAAGGCAACTGCAACTGCAAACTGCAACCTGCAACCTGCAACACACATTCAGGTTTAACGCTCAGCTGCTGCCAAGACAGAACCAACAGAAGCAAACCAGAGCCAACCACCAGCCAACAGAGCCGGGAACCAGATGCTGCCGAGGAGCCAAGCCTGAATGCAGACCCAGCAGCAGAAGCCACATCCAATTGACAGATGCACATGCCCAAATCAGCAAGCAGAACCAAAACCAGAGCAGTTGCCTAGGAATTTTTACCATCAAGCAGAACCAATCCCGAGCAGCAAGCAGAACCAAACCCAGTGCAGCTGCCGAGAGTTGAGCAGCAAAGAAGACTCAGCCCAGCTGACATTTGTACATGATCCCCCCCCCCCGACAGTGCATGGACTAGAGCAAATGCAGCAACCCGCAGCAGAAAAAATAACCCATAGCAACACAGCTACAGATAACATCCCAGCAGCCATTCAGCAGTAGAGTCTGCAAACATGCCACCCAAAGCAGCTGCCGAGGAAACCATTTGACCAGCAAGCATAGCCAATCCAGAGCTGCAAGCAGAACCAAAAACCAGTGCAGCTGCCGAGAGTTGAGCAGCATCAGACTCAGCCCAGTTGACATTTGCACCAGATCACCCCCAGACAATGCACAACCATAGCAGCAAGCTGACTGGACTAGAGCAAAAGCAGCAACCAGCAGCAAAAAAGGTAACCCATAACAACACAGCTACAGCCATCCCAGCAGCAACCAACCAAAAGCAAATGATGTAGGATCCAGCAGCAGAATCTGCAGACCATTGCCACATAGCTACAACAAAAATCATCAAGACCAGATTTTTGAGCGCTTAGCCAAGATGAGGGAGGATAGCCAAGAAACACAGCCCAACCCAGAGCCCAGCATTGCAGAATGCACATGAGCCCCAAAGCCAGACGCAGCTGCTGCAAACCCCACTTATCCGAAGAAACAATCAGACACCCAAAGCATGCAGCAGCAGAGAGCAAGCAACATCACTTTATACCACAGATAGAGACATTTGCCCAAAAGTTCCAACAGTTTGCAAAGCAGATCAGCAGATCCAATAATAACAGCACTAAAGCTACAGCAGATGACTGCTACTGCTAAGAGAACCTGAATCTGATCACTATTTTTGCTACAGGCCTGTCTCCCAACTGAAACTATTACAGAAGCAACAGCTATCAGTGTTACAAAGGAGACAGTGAACATCAAAAGACAAATATGAGCCAACAAACAGACCCAACAAAGAACAGCCCCCTGACGACACCATCCGGCTGCAGACCACAAACCAAATACCTACAGCAGGGACCATGAAGCCAGCAGACAACTGCAGAAGACCATGGAGCCAGCAGACAACTGCAGAAGACCCACTATAGCAGAGTAACCCAAAAACCAAAAACCCGGTGCAGCAGAAGCAACAACAGCAGAGCTACAGCCTGTATGAGCCAGCTGTACATATGACCCAACAGACAACTGAAGCAGTGCCCATGAACTTTCAGCTGACAGCAGACAACCAGCAGCAGCATCAAGAACTGCAAGGTCCTAACCAGTGATCATACTCAGCAGCATAGATAGCAAAGAAAATTATAACAGAAGCCCCCACCACTTCTGCAACAGCATTAACCATAGCAATAGAAAACTATAACAGAACATTGTTGAAACAAAGATGACCCAAACCATATCTTGATTTTAGTTTTTGGAATTTTGCATTTGAATGAAGTTGGCATTTTAGCAAATGAAGTATGTCAGTGACAAGGTTATTTGCAGAACAGGACTTTAGGCTGAAAATCCTAGCGTTACGTTCATTCCAAATACGGTATACCACAGCTGCAAACCCAAGATGAAGTAGACTATGATGAAAAGTAGAATTTGAGTAATGGATAAGAAAACTCGTAATAGAAGTCCAAGACCGACTAAAACCCCTCCACCCACAATGTCTAAGGACAGAAAGCAGAACCCTAAAAGAATAGTCACACTGAAAGAATAGGTGATCAAAGGATTCCGAATGGGATGAACAAAGGATACAAGAGGGATTGACAAGCATCCCATAACTGATCAATCTATCCTTTGTACGCAATCCATGGTGGAAAGCCAACCAAAGGGTGAAAGAGTACCGAGGGATCAGAACCTTATGCCACACTAATTTAGCCCAAAGGACAGCAACTCCAGCCTGTCTAATAGAACTCCAAAGAGTAGAGGCTTTTACCTCAGAGGCCTTTACAGAATCCCAGAGAATCTCATCAGGTCTAGAGGAGTCACATAACCTATTTAGATCAAAAGAGTCTCGAAAGACGATAAAATCATTATGATTAGAGGAAGGGAGGTTCCAAGAGGAGTCTCGGATAATATCACTCACTGTGGCATTATGGCCCAAGTCAGAATTGAAGATCAGAGAGGAACGGGAATTTATAGCCAGGGGTTTAGCATTCATCCAAGGATCAAACCACAAACTAGTACTTTCACCATTACCAATACGGAACCGAATATATTTCATAGCAAGAGGTCTCAACTGCAGAACCTTTCTCCATATCCATGAACAATCATTAGGAATCTTCAGAACCCAGAAATATTTAGAGTGTAAATGATACACTCTAACCCAAGAAGCCCAAAGGGACTGTGGTTTAGGATTAACAACTCTCCAAAGTTGCAGCAAGATCAGAGCCTTATTCCAGTCCTCCAATTTCTTAATAGCTAAGCCTCCTTCAGACAGGGGGAGAGTAATTTTGTTCCAAGCAACTTTGGCCCCAAACTTCAACAAAGAAGGACCTTTCCAAAGGAATCTGCTCAAAGTGGACTGAAGCTCTTTAAACACAGACGCTGGGAGAATGAAGTGGGCAGACCAATATGATTGCATAGCAAAGACAACCGATTTAATAAGCTGCAGACGACCAGCATAAGATAGGAATCTATTCGTCCAAGAGGAGATTTTTGATTTCACTTTTTCTAAAAGAGAATGGCAATCAGCAAGGCTAAGTTTCGAAGTGATCAAAGGGACCCCAAGGAATTTTGCAGGGAAACGTCCCTCTTGAAACCCAATAGAATTGAGAATTTCTTCAGCAACACTAGGAGAAGTGTTGGAAAGAAAACACATACTCTTCGAATCATTAACATGTAAACCAGAGAGAGCCGAGAAATGATCTAGACAGGATTTGATCAGCTTTACCGAATTCACATCACCATGACAAAAAATGAGCAAATCATCAGCAAAGCATAGGTGAGATAAAGATACAAGCTCTGTTTTCCAATGATGCTTGAAAGAAGGGTCCCTGGTTTCCTTTGAGAGAATAAGGGAGAGAACTTCCATAGCAATGACAAAGAGGTAAGGAGAAAGAGGATCCCCTTGGCGTAACCCCTTGGTCCCTTTAAAATACCCACATAGGGCACCATTCACTCTTACAGAGTAAAAAGTAGAACAAACACAGACCTTAATCCAATAAATGAACTTGGGCGGAAATTTTAACAGCCGCAAAGCGGCTAAAATGAAATTCCAAGAAACCGAATCAAAAGCCTTACGCAGATCAATTTTCATAGCACACCTAGGCTGGCCTGATGGCCTATGGTAATTTCTGAATAACTCTTGAGCCAAAAGTATATTATCCCCTATCCTCCTTCCCGGGACAAAAGCAGATTGGGAGGGGGAAATAAGGGAAGGAAGGATACCCTTGAGCCTGACAGCAATGATCTTTGAGATACATTTGTAAGTTGTGTTACAACAAGAGATCGGTCTAAAATCAGCCATGGAAGAAGGATTAGGAACCTTAGGGACAAGAGCAATGGCCGTTGAGTTAGAACCCCGGAGAAGACATCCCTGTTTGAAGAAGGATTGAATGGCCAAAGTAAAGTCTTTACCGACGATATCCCAAACAAGGAGGAAAAAGTTCACATTAAACCCATCAGGACCAGGGCTCTTGTTTTTCTTCATAGATTTCAAGGTATTCAGAATTTCGGAATCAGAAATGTCTCTTTCAATCCAAGAGGCTTGAGTATCGGTAACCATATTAGACACAAAAGGGGCAAGGTCCATTAAAGAAGGTTCCCCCCCTATAAGAGGAGAGCCCAACAGAGATCTAAAGTGGTCCACCGTAATTTGTTGAATATCCTTTTGGCCGGTACACAAGACACCTGCCTCGTTTTCAATAGCAAGAATTTTATTTTGATTCCATCTATTCTTAATCTGATTGTAGAAGAAGCCAGAGTTTTTATCCCCATCTTTAAGCCATTGGATCCTGGATTTTTGCTTAAGAAACTTCTCTTCACATCTGATGGCAAACCACAAATTTCCAGAATGAATCCTTTGAGCCTTTAGGAGGGAAGGATCATTCATATTAGAGGCAATAGCACTCTGCGTTTCATGAAGAATAGCTCTAGCCTTTTCCACGTTAGAAGTAATGTTACCATTTTCTTTATTCAGAGAGATAAGAGCCTGTTTAACAGATCTAAGCTTTCCAGCTAAAGCCTGAAGAGGATCACCAGGGGAATAGATATTCCAAGCAGATTGAACCACATCATGAAAATTTTCAAGCTCACCAAGGAAATTGTGAAATTGGAAAGGCTTTTGAACTCTAGGCAAGAGCAACCCTGTTTGAACCACCGCTGGACAATGATCCGAGAGATCCCGAGGGGAGAATAAAGCCTGAGACTCAGGGAAGAGTTGCAGCCAATCACAGTTGACCATAACCCTATCAAGCTTTTTGAACTGGGGCTTTGTGTCACTAGAATTCCACCAAGTGAGCAAAGGTCCGACCGCACGAAGGTCCGACAGGAGCAAATCAGTAGAGCAGTCCAGGAAGTCCTGCATACCCCCATTCCAAGTTTCAACACCACCCCTAATTTCAGTAACAGACATAACCTCGTTAAAATCCCCGAGCAGGCACCAAGGCAAATTAATCGAGGAATATAAAGAGCGCAGGTCAGCCCAAAGAGCTTTCCTCTCAGAGGGGGTATTAAACCCATACACAAAAGTGACATAGAATTGCATAGACGAAGCAACCGATAAAACTAAGCAGTGAATAAATTGAGCAGATTTAGATATAATATTTACAGTCCAAAGCGAAGGGTCCCATCCAACCCAAATTCTCCCATTCACATGATGCTCATAGTTAAAGTGCCAATTCCATTTGCTACAGATAGCCTTAGAGACCGAAACGGCTTTTGGACTTTTGACTCTAGTTTCAACTAGGCCAACAAAAGAAATATTAAGCTTACATAAAAGAGCAAGGACACTATCCTGCTTGGACTTCATATTTACACCTCTAATATTCATAGAGCAAAAATTAACCATAAAAATAGGTTAAACTAGTTAGGGACAGGACGCCCCCCTCCTTTAATTTTCTTCTTTGAGGACTGGCCGAGATCCAGACCCGCTCGAGCTTTTGCCTTAAGGTCTCGACCGGCCTTTTCGTCAATCATTTTGAGCTTACCCACAAGGGGATTAGGAGAAGGGGAAGTATCCGTGTCCGAGAAAATCTCCAATTCTACCCCAGCAGCAGCAATAGGCAGGAAGGAATTGCAGGTGTTGGCCAAGGGAGAAACACAGGATGGAGTCTGAATCTTAGGTCCTTTTGCCACCAAAGTCCAGATGGCAGGAGAAGGACCCGAATCCGATTGGTGATTAACAGGGGGAGGGGCACCTGGAACAGCAAGATCAGAACTGGACTGAGCAGAGACTGTGGAGGAGATGGGGGCTTTAGGCATCCACTTGTAGTTCGCTTTTGGACAGCGGAGGAGGGAGTGCCCGAACGTTTTACAGTGAGAACAAGTTTGGGGTTTATTTTGGTACTCCACTCTGACTTTTACAAACTTTTCAGAATTAGTATCTTCATCAAGGACAGCCACCTCTAGGAATCCAGGGAGAGCCGACGAAGGTGTTATTTCAATACAGATCCTAGCAAAATTCATAGGTTCTAATTTTTCTGTAATTTTATCCACAAATAATGGAACACCCACCCCGCTTGCAAGGAACTGAGTCCAGCAGAGGACCAATAAGACATGGGGATGTTATGGAATTTAACCCAAACCGGGGCTTTTGTACAAGAATCAAAATGGAAGTCCATACCTTCCTTCCATTGTTTAAGGCAAAGCAATTTATTGGAGACATACCAGGGTCCCAGAGCAAGCACATTCTCACGGTCTTCAGGCTTTGCAAACTTAAAAACAAAAAAACCCCCCTCTTGCAGGAACACACTTTGAAGGCCATATTTATCCCATAATCTGTGAACATTTTCTTCCACTAACTTAAATGGCATTTTAGAATGAAGGAAACCCCCCACCAGACATGAAGACCAAAGCTTATTACCTTGAAGCAGAATTTCCGAGGGGGGACGAATCAAGGTTGCCCCATTTTCCGTGCTAGGAGGAGAAGGAGGGAAGAAGTCTAGCTTCAGCACCGGAGCAGCCGGAGCTACCTGAGCCACTACAGAACTCCAAGATTTCACTACAGGTGTACAGTGAGAGGAGGGAATAGCAGGAGGGAGTTCCCCAGCCTCCAAAGGAGATCCTACATTTGGCGGCCCAGAGCATTCACCAGCTGCAAACTCGGACCCAACACCTGCCAGAGCCTGCTTAAGGACAGAACCACAATGCTCCAAAGCAGGAACGTTCGACAATACCATGGCAGGTTTCAGAGAACTTTTCACAAGCATATCGTGATCATTTACTGAGCGAACAGATTTACCATTGGAAGAGAAGTCGTTTACATTGTGCATAGAGAACCCATGAGCTTTGATAAAGTCCAAAAGAACAGAGCACTTCCTACGTTCCTCAGCCGCATCGAGATGACCCTGCTGCGAAAGAGCTTGAGCAGCTCTGAAAATTTCCTTCATTGGGGAGCCATCATGGAGACCTAGGCTGGCCTCGGCATTGCTGTTAGAGTCAGAAGTTTCAGAGCTAGAGGAAAGGTCAGCATTTACATAAGGAATGGCAGAGGACTCAGCCATTGCATTGTCATCAATAATCGGGGAGTTGGGAATCGAGACCCCAAAATCGGCGAAGAGATCCCTCGAGGGGCTGCTGATTGAGTTTCCGGCGGAAAGGTGTGTTAGGGTTTCGGTATGGTGGACCATTTTCCAAGATTTTCCTTTACTCTCTGGCTTGCCCCTATTCTTCCTATGTTCTCTCCACTACTTTAGCAGTGGGTGCCTGGACTAATGCTCCTATGAATTGGGACAACCTTGTGGACTACATTATCCAATATCGAGGAGCAAACTCAGGTCGGATATTCTAAAGTTGGTTCTCTCCACCACAGTATACAAAATCTGGTCAGTGAGGAACTCCATTGTCCATAATAAAACCAAGATGCCTATGGGGGTTCTCTCTAGGGAGATAACCAATGTCATTAAGGCTAGGTTATCCTCTTCCTCTGTTTTTTTTAAAAAGTCCAAAATAGGCCCAACCTCTAGGGGTTGTAGGGTTGGGTTCAGTTCATGGGGTGTCGGCTGTTCCGCCGCTTCGGTGCTGCTGGGAGAGCAGGTGGCTGGGCTCGTCTCAGTAGCGAATGTTAGCTATTGCTTCGGCTGGGGTTTTCTGGACAAGATCAGAGTTGGCAGTGTCTCTCCGGCACTCGCTCATGTTTATTCAGCTTGGTCATTATAGGGGTTGCCCTACGCGCCTTCTGGCCCTGGTTCAATCTCAGCTTCGGGGTCTGCCTAAGGGTTAGGTAGGTCAGGTGTTAGGGAGTTCGGCCTCAGGGGTTAGTTTGGAGGTAGTGGGATTCAGTTCTTCTGCTGGGTTCAACTTGCTGGCTCTAGCAGCATCTTCAGCTCGTTGCTGTCTACGACGGTAGTTCGGCTTCTCTGGAAGTTCGGTCTCTTCAGCAGCAGGGTTTGGCTCTGGGGACAATGAAGGGCTGGTTTGGTCTCTTGGCACGGCCTCATGGCCCGGCTAGGGGGGTTTGCTGGTTTCAGTTTTGGGGCTTGGGGACCCCTCAATGGCTTCGAGGGGGGGGGGGTTTCATTTGATAGAGCGCTGGTTGCTGTCTTCCGATTTCGGGCTTCGGTGCTCCCTCTTCAGTATGGTAGTCCAGTCTTGAGTGGTTCGGGCTTCGGGGCTCACGGATTTGGAGCTGGGTGGGCGAGTGTTCATTGGTTTCGGCTTCATGGCACTCACAGTTCATTCAAGGGTTCAACATTCACAACCTCAGCTGCTTCGGGTGTTCGGCTGCCGCTTCAGTTCAGATTGGTTCGTCATGTTGTTTCAGTTTCAGATTTGTTCGGATGCTGCCTCATTCCGGATTGGTTAATGGTTTTGACTTATCGGGTCAGCGAAGGGCTAGTTTTGTAGCTTGGGTTCGGCTCCTTGGTCTTGGGAAGCTGGGGGATCTGGGCTGGTAGGTTAGGCTTATATGGTTCGGCCTCTCCTTCTAGGCTTCGGGATCTTTAGTTCAGGCTCTTATGTGCTGACAGCTTCAGTCTGTTAGGCTGCTGCTTCAGCTCGGTTGATTCTGCTGTCTTCTGCAGTTCTGTCTTGCAAATGGCAGATCTGCAGCTTCATTTCGTAACCAGATTGTTTCATTTGGATGCTCAGTTTCAGCTGATTGGTTGTTTAGGCTTCAGCTTGCTTCTTTATGCCTGCAGCTCTGTTTTGTAATGTTTTGTAATGTTCCTTGTTGCTTTGGCTTGGTTGTTAGTCTTTAGTTGTCCATTTTGGGGGTTGTCCAATGTGGTTCAATCCCACAACTTCTGGGGTATTCCCTTTGCGATTGTTTTATCTCTTTTTCTTCTCAATATACAAACAAATTTAGCGTAAAAAAAACTTGCTCACCACATATACTTTGCCATCACAACACTTAGCCATTAAGTTAACTTGTTAATCACATAGCTTATCCTTTGCTTGTTCATCACATAAAAGCACTTTGCTTGCTCACCACACTTACTTAGCAATTAAGTTTACTTAACTTATCTTTTTCTTAACCCTTAAGTCTACTTGCTCATCACACTTATTTCTTGGCCACCAAGAACACCCATGTGATCATGGGTTGCTCCATGGATTCTCCTAATCCATTGGATTAATAGTTTGGGCTTAAGGTTTAATTAATAGTTTGGGCTGTATTATTATCCCAATTGGACATTACAATTTCCTACACCATCCTACAAGTCCATTACATATGGCTTAAAGCCTTATAACGTATAATCTACGTATTAATCTCTTATTCCACCTCGTATACTTATTAGTATAAAACATACCATTTTTCATACCTACTCGTATAATACTTCATATCATACTTGTATTCATTACTTCGTACAATACCTACGTATTATACGATTAACACTTTAATTCATATATACGCATTTCATTTCTTTCTTGAAAATCACTTTTCCTAACCGTTAGGTTTTAAGTCCGCAGGTGAAAAATTGTGTTTGCCATAACTGAAATATTATTGGATATTCCATCTCGTCTTAGAATTCTATCATTACGTATTTATCAGAAATTAACAAATAATTCCCGAGCAGAAATGCGTGAATAGTATTTTTCAGAAAATTTCTTAAAAAGTTTTTATTTTTGTCCTGGAAATTCAAACACTTTAATTTTATCACGTAGCTAAAATACTATGACGTTCCGACATATCTAGGTCATAGAACGACCTTCAATTAGCTTACTCCCATAAATAATTAATTAAATTCATTTAATCCACATAATCAAATAAAAATTTAATTCTCAAAAATCTGACTTTTCTGGGGCGTAAACTCTTCCTCCCTTATAAGGATTCTGTCCCCAGAATCTCGCTACAATTATCTAAGTAAATGAGGAAAATTTCTCGATCATTTTAATCTCGAGTTTTCACAATGCTTCTTCGACATTGTGGTTCTTTCATTTCACCTTCACCGAAGGTATTATCTTATTTCTCAAGACTAGCTCCTTCCTATCAATAGTCTGAGTTGGAAGGTAAACTTACTAACATATTACGCTATCTTTCTTTTATTAGTTCTTCTTTTAACTCGGGTTTATTTGGAACTCAAATTCCTCCTTCAAAACGAGATAATACTTGATCTTTTCTTTATCCTGCATCCTCTTCTTCATTCGCTTGCACTCCTCATTACCTAGTTGTACTTAATTAACTCGTTCCATTATCGTGGATTGAGTCTACGTTGTGAATAACATTTCTACCTCTTCATTCCATAATCTAACTTCTAATTTCATTCTCGCCATTTCCGTTATTAACTCATTTTGAGTCTCTAACGCTCCTACGTTTTCCTTCCCTGTATGATATAAGATATCACAGTCCTTCTCTACCACATATTCCACTCCTTCTGTGTGAAGATATATTTCTGACTCTTAGAGTCCGTGTATATCTCACACTTCTCCCCGTATAAATACTATCTTTAGATTTTTAATTTGAAAACTATAACTGCCAATTATAGATCATAAGTAGGATAGACCTTTTCATAATCCTTTAACTGGCGTGATGCATACATAATGACCTTTTTTTTCCGCTAAGTTTGTTTGTATATTGAGAAGAAAAAGAGATAAGCTAACATCTCTACTAATGTGGATGATGCTCCTCCTGTTCATGTGCCTAACTCCACTCCGACTGCTGAGAAGGCCAACACATTGGATTGTCCTCCGTTACAACCTGCTAAGGTTGTTGCTTCCCTCACTGCCAACCCCCGTTCCTCTGATAAGCCCTCTTGGAGTGAGGTTGTTGCGAATGATGCTCCTAGGAAGTTTACTTTAAAGTTTTTTCCCCCGTCTAAAGCTGAAGGCCTTCTCTCCATTAGACCTCCACCGGAGGTACTAAAAAAGGGGCGTGACCTGTGGTGCAATAGCCTTGTGGGCTATTTTCTTCACTCAAAGCTCCCTTTCAAGGTAGTGGAGCCTATTGTTCAAAAACTTTGGGGCTCGATGGGTTTATCTAAAGTGCTCCTGCATGAAAAAGGGTATTACATTTTCAAATTCAACTCAGCTGAAGCTCGCGAAAACATCCTTGCTATGGGCCCCTGGTATATCTCAAACAAGCAAATCTTGTTGAAGAAATGGAAGGAGTGTATTGACATTACTAGAGAGGCTTGCTCTAAAGCCCCTGTCTGGGTAAAATTTCATGGCATTCCTTTCTCTTATTGGACAGACGAAGGCCTTAGTTACATTGCTAGTGGGGTGGGGAAACCACTTTTCTTGGATAAAGTCACGGAAAGACTCGACCCTCTTCCTTATGCTCGGATTTGTGTGGAAATTGATGTTGCAGCCCCTCTGCCCCGTTCTCTCCCTGTTATTATTTTGAATGAAGATGAGCATGAGGAACGATCAGTGGATGTCACTGTTGAATATCAGAACAGACCCCCATCCTGCTCGGTTTGCAAAACTTTTGGGCACTCTCTGATTAAATGTCTGAACTCCAACTATCAATGGGTTCCAAAATCCTACACTAAAGCTGCTGTTGGCCCTGGTCCTTCTTCCTCTACTGCTGCAGTGCTCTCTAATTTCACCTCTCCCTCTGTGGCTTCTGAAGAGGGCTGGACTGTTATTGCCCAAAAAAATCTCCCTGCCTTGGTTTCCCCCTCTATCCCTATGAATCCTCCCTCCCCCCTCTCCTGTGACTGCTGGTAATCCTTTCGCAACCTTGGGGGATCCGGACTTCTTTTCCCCAGACTGCAACTCTTTGCCACCCCTTCCCAACCCTCTTACTGATAAACTCAAAATCGTTGACGAAGAGGAAGGCAGAGATCTTAAGCTGAAAGAAAAGGCTGAGGTTGTTGGTTCTCCTTCTGCTAAAAGGAGGAACAAAGGTAGGGGGAGAAACTCCCCTCCCTAATTCTTTATCTTTTTATGTCTAAGCTCTGTTCCTATAATGTTAGAGGTTTAAATAAGTCTCAAAAATAGGCTGATGTTCATGCCTTTTTGTTGGACAATCATATATCTTTTGTTGGCCTTGTGGAAACTAGAGTCAAATGTAACAAATCCATGGCTATTTCCTCTAATCTTTTTGCTCATTGGAACTGGGCTTTTAATTATGATTATCATGACAATGGTAGAATATAGGTTGGCTGGGACCCCGCTCTTTGGACTGTTAACGTGTTGCACAAATCTTCCCAGCTTATAAATTGTGAATTAAATTTTGTTGGATCTGTTGATACCTTTTTGGTTACTATCGTCTACGGTCTTAACACTCCCTCTGAACGTAAGAAATTATGGCATGAGCTCTCTTCCCTCGCAAATTCCATCAGCTCTAGATGGTGCGTTCTAGGGGATTTTAATGAAATTTGCAGCCTTGATGAATCGCAGAGGGGTAACGACATGTGGTCAGCTGGCATGTCCGACTTTAAATCATGTCTTGAACAAGCAGGTCTGGATGACATTAGAGCTGTTGGTCCTTACTTCACTTGGTGGAACTCTCAAGGGGATAGAACTATTTCTCGTAAACTGGACAGAGCTCTTGGGAATGCAGAATGGTTCACTCAAATGACTCACTCTCTGGCTACTTTTGGGGCTAGAGGTTTCTCAGATCATAATCCCACTATTTTGTCTACTGGTCTCCCTGCTCCCAAATCATTCAAGCCTTTTCAATTTTTCAATCATCTTACCCTCTTGGATGGTTACGAGGAGGTAGTTTCCCAAGCTTGGAACTGCAATATCATTGGCTCCCCTCTTTTTGTTCTTGCGGAAAAGCTTCGGAGAACCAAACGAGCTCTTATTGATCTGAATAAGCAACAGGGCTCTGCTGTTACAAACGTCCAAATGGCTAGGCAAGCTCTTCATGCTCTTCAAATGACCATTCAACTATCTAATACTCCTATCTCCCCGAACAATTTTGATCTTCAGAGGAAACTTACCAAGGATTTATGGGATGCCCTTACTATAGAAGAGCAACTTTTTTTGCTAAATTTGTTTATATATATAGGACCAAAAACAATGGCTAAGGGGCATACCCCAGAATATAGTAGCATCATCTAAGATGTGTAGATGATGATACGATTCAAGGAAGAGAACCCAACATAACAAGTTGAACTAACAACCCAATACAGAAACGATTACAAAATGGAGCCTTGATGAAAATACAGATATAGCCTCCCACCTTTGTTCACACACTCATACCATGCACATGCATACACGCCCGAAGGCCATAACTTGGACACAACCACCATCTCGCCCGAAACCATGCTCGGCCGCAGCCCAAAACTTGCACCATGCTTGCCCGAAGCCTCATGCTCGCCCGAGCGTACCTCATAGTCGCTCGGCCGAAGCCCAAAACTTGCACCATGTTTGCCCGAAGCTCCATGCTCGCCCGAGCATACCTCATAGTCTCTTTCCCGAAGCCCAAAACTTACACCATACTCGCCCGAATCCTTAAGCTCTCCCGAAGCCTCCAGTTAATATGGATACAAGGGAGAAAACCCAACCATCCTAGTGAGTTATCAACCAATTACAAAGGTGGTTACAATTTGTGGCTTTGAGGAAGGCTTTGCTAGTAGAAATCTGGGACTTGATAAGATCAATGGTGTCCTTTGCAAGGGACCTAGGAGGAATGATATTACCCTTATGCATCTTTGTATTTCTAGCTTCCCTAACTTTGTAGAAACAAGTGGCAACTGTGAGGTTCAAAATGTTCTTTAACAAATTAGAGCCTTGGTAATTGGTGAGGTAGCTAATGAGAGCGTCCCAAGTGAGTGGGATAGAAGTCCAATTACCCAAATCAAGAGCACTTTGAAGGATAATCGAAGAATAGGAACATTCAAAGAACATGTGCTCAAAGGTTTCCATGTGTTGGTTGCATAGGAGATAACTCCAAGTCCTTCCTGTGTAGTGCTTGGTTCGATCATTAGTAGAAATTTTCCTCAGCAGTCCAAACCACAACATAAACGAGTATCTTGGCACATGGAGGTTGTGCCAAAGGATTGGGCTCCATGATGTCAATTGGGTTCTAGCCCGAATGGAATCCCATATCTGATTAGCCGTTACTGAATGAATGGCTTTATCATCCCACAATATTATGTCATTCTATCTTGGAGTGATGGAAGCTTGTAGAATTTGCTGCCGAAACATGATCACATCATGGTGATTGCTATTTGGGAGATTCCATGAGAGGTCCTGGATAATGTAGCTCACCTTAGCAAAAGAAGGAATACCGGAGTTGGATAATAATGAGGTAGAGGGGTTGATTGGGGCACCGTTCAACCAAGGATCATACCAAAGAGAAGTCTGATTTCCTTGCCCAATAATGTATTTAAGGTGTTGTAAAGCACAGGAGCGAAGCTTTAGGATTTGTTTCCATGTCCATGAACAATCATTCCCTGCCGTGACCTGCCATATAGACTTATCTTTTAGGAGAGTGGTTTGTACCCATTTTGCCCAGAGAGACTATCGTGGTTGATGATTTGGAGGAAATGCTGCAACTGTAAAGAAATGTTCCAATCAAGGATATTCTTTATGCCTAAACCCCCTTCATTCCTTGGAAAAGTGATTTTTGACCAAGCCACTTTAGCCCCAAACTTACTAAGATTCGGTCCCTTCCACAAAAACTTGCCAAGGAGGGAGTTAATCTCCCGAAGTACAGCTTTAGGTAGCATGAAATGCTTGCACCAGTAGGTTTAGAAGGAACAAAGAACAGATTTAATCAACTGAAGGCGACCAGAGTAGGCAAGGGGAAATCTATTCGTTCTATTAATGACCATGACATGTTTGTGGAAAGTCCTCTACAGCCATCTTTGGCAGAGTTGTCTCCTCCTGTGGAAAGCCGATCTGAAAAAGATTGTATCAACTCTCCTCTGCCTATGTTGAAGGCTTCGGATTTGGTTCCTAAACCATCCTTGATAACTCCTGGGACTGTCTTAGAAGATAGGGAATGTCCGAGCTCATCCTTGGGGTTAGTTGGCTTAGTGGCTCCAGGTGCTAGTGCTGGGGGCGTTCAAGGGATTAAATCATGGAGTAAGGTAGGTGGCTTCCTCTCCTCCCTCTCTAAAGCTAAGCTTCATTCCCCCCTCCCCTCCTTCAACTGATGATGGGTCTATCCTCATTAGACCTCCTTCTGAGATCCTTGTTCAAGGTAATAATATGTGGAACACTTGTCTTGTGGGAGGGTTCTTACACTCCAAATTACCGTTTAAGCTAGTGGAAGAAAATGTGCACAAACTTTGGGATAAATTTGGATTGCAGAATGTGTTTTTTCAAGAGGGTGGTTATTTCATTTTTAAATTTGCAAAAACTGAAGATCGAGAAAATGTTCTAGCTTTGGGCCCCTGGTATATCTTGAATAAACAGTTGCATCTTAAAAAATGGAAAGAAGGAGTGGATTTCAAATTTGACGCTTGTACCAAAGCTCCTATCTGAGTTAAATTTTTCAACATTCCCTTATCTTATTGGACTGCTGCCGGTCTTAGCTATCTTGCCAGTGGGGTTGGAATTCCGCTTCTGGTGGATAAGATCACTGAAAAACTAGAGCCTATGAATTTTGCTAGAATATGTGTTGAGATATCCCCTTCCTCGAATCTTCCTAGCTCGCTTGATGTGGTTGTTCTTGATGAGGAAACAAACTCGGAGAAGGTTGTTACTGTCAAAGTGGAGTATCAAAATAGACCCCAAACATGCTCACACTGTAACACTTTTGGTCATTCTCTTCTTCGTTGCCCAAAAGCAAACTACCAATGGCTGCCTAAATCTACTGGCTGTACTTCTGCTGTTGGCTCAGCTCCTTCTTTGGTTACTCCTGGTATCCCAAAAGTTGATGTTGCTTCTGATGTTCCCTCTACTGAAACTCCTGCAAGTTGGACTCTAGTAACAAAAGGCCCGAAACAACAAGTTTCCCTTCTTGATACCTCTTTGGTAGGTGACCCAAATTCCTTTTTTCCTATTGCTGCTGCCGATAGGGTGTTGGGGAGTTTTTCTGACTCTGATTGTACTCCCTTACCAAATCCTCTAGTAGGTAAACTAAAGATGATTGATGAAAAGGCTGGACGTGATCTAAAAATAAAAGCTCGTGCTATTTTGGAACCTGGTCAATCCTCTAAGAAAAAGATTAAAGGCGGGGGGAGATCTTCCCCAACTTAACTTTTATAGTTTTATGGTAAATTTTTGCTCTATGAATATTAAAGGTGTAAATATGAAATCAAAGCAGGATAGTGTCCTTGCTCTTTTGTGTAAGCATAAAATCTCTTTTGTTGGCCTAGTTGAAACTAGAGTCAAATTCCCTAAATCCATTCCTATTTCCAAAGCCATCTGTAGTAAATGGACTTGGAGGTTTAACTATGATTATCACGTGAATGGGTGAATTTGGGTTGGATGGGATCCGTCTCTTTGGACGATTAATATTATTTCTAGCTCTTCTCAGTATATGCATTGCTCATTTATTTCTGTTGCATCCCCTAATCCTTTTTTTGTTACCTTTGTCTATGGGTTTAATACTGCTTCTGAGAGGAAGGAGCTTTGGAAAGACCTTCGAATATTATGTCTTTCGGTGAACTTGCTTTGGTGTATTCTTGGAGATATTAACGAAGTTTTATCTGTCTCTGAAATTTTGGGAGGGGATACATCCTGGACTGGGGGTATGCAGGATTTTTTGGATTGTTCTACTGATTTACTTCTTTCTGATCTCCGTGCAATTGGGCCCTTGCTCACTTGGTGGAATTCTAGTGACACGAAACCACAGTTTAAAAAGCTGGATAGGGTCTTGGTAAATTGTGATTGGCTTCAAAAGTTTCATGATTCTCAAGTAAATTTCTCTCCTCGAGATCTCTCCAATCATTGTCCGGCCGTTGTTCAAACTGGTTTGTTGCTGCCTAGATTTCCTAAACCATTTCAATTCTATAACTTCTTGGGTGAGCTTGCAAACTTTCATGAGATTGTTCAATCTGCTTGGAATATCTATGTTCCCGGGGACCCCCTTCAGGCTCTTGCTAGTAAACTTAGATCGGTTAAACGGGCTCTCTCCACTCTGAATAAGGAAAATGGAAATCTTACCTCAAATGTGGAAAAGGCTAGAGACATTTTACATGTCTCTCAGAATGCGGTCTCTTCTAATAACCCTACTGATCTCTCTCTCCTAATGGCTCAAAGACTTCATTCTGAGAACCTCTGGCATGCTCTTAGCTGTGAATAAAAATTTCTAAAGCAAAAGTCTAGAATTCAATGGTTAAAGGATGGGGATAAAAACTCAGGTTATTTCTACAATCAAATCAAGAATCGTTGGAATCAGAATAAAATCCTTACTATTGAAAACAAGGATGGGGTTCTCTATTCTGAGCAGAATGATATTCAAATTATTGTTGTAGAACACTTCCGTTCTTTGTTGGGCTCTTCTTCTAGGGTGGGCGATTTCTCATTCCCGGATCTTGCCCCTTTTGTTACAAAAGTGGTCTCTACCGATCAAGCCTCGTTGATTGAGAAAGATATTTCTGATCTTGAAATTTTAAACACTTTGAAGTCCATGAAGAAAAACAAAAGTCCCGGTCCTGATGGATTTAATGTTAACCTTTTCATTCTTGCATGGGACATTGTTGGTAGAGATTTTACTCAGGCTATTCAATCCTTTTTCACTCAGGGTTGTCTTCTTAGGGGTACAAATGCCACTGCTATTGCTCTAATCCCAAAGGTACCAAATCCTTCTTCTATGAGTGATTATCGTCCTATCTCTTGTTGTAACACAACTTACAAATGCATCTCAAAGATTATTGCTGTTAGGTTGAAAGGTATTCTCCCTTCTATTATCTCCTCTAACCAGTCAGCTTTTGTTCCGGGGAGGAGGATTGGTGATAATATTCTGCTGGCGCAAGAGTTATTCAGAAACTATCATAGAGCTTATGGTAAACCTAGGTGTGCTTTGAAAATTGATATTCAGAAAGCCTTTGATTCTGTATCTCGGGATTTTATGCTTAATGCTCTCAATCTCTTTAAATTTCCCCCAAAGTTTATTTACTGGATAAAGGCTTGTATTTTTTCCCCTTTTTTCTCTGTTAGGGTGAATGGCTCTCTCTGTGGTTATTTTAAAGGGGCAAAAGGTCTTCGTCAAGGGGATCCCCTATCTCCTTATCTTTTTGTCATTGCTATGGAAGTGCTCTCTATTATCCTAGCAAAGGATACAAGATCTCCGGTCTTCAATCATCATTGGAAAACAAAGACGCTCTCATTGTCTCATCTTTGCTTTGCGGATGATTTGTTGCTTTTTTGTCATGGTGACTTTAACTCGATAATGGTTCTTAAATCAAGCCTTGATTATTTTTCTTCTATATCGGGATTGCTCACCAATGGTTCAAAGAGTATGTGCTTTTTATCCAATGTTTCTCCTAATCTTACTGAGGCTATTATCACTAGACTGGGGTTTCAATTGGGTACCTTTCCTGCTAAATTTCTTGGGGTTCCTTTGATTACCTCGAAGCTCAGTCTTGTTGATTGCTTTCCATTGCTAGAAAAGGTTAAAGCTAGAAAATCACATCATGGACAAACAAGTTTTTTTCTTATGCTGGCAGATTGCAGCTGATTAAATCAGTTGTCTTTGCTATTCAATCATACTGGTCTGCTCATTTCATTCTTCCTGCGGCTGTGCTTAAAGATCTAAAGTCTTCTATGCGTCGGTTCTTATGGAAGGGCCCCTCTATGTTGAAGACTGGTGTCAAAGTTTCTTGGCATAAAATAGCTCTCCCCTACCCTGAGGGAGGTCTCGCTATTAAACAATTAGAGGACTGGAACTTGGCTTTACTTTTACTCCAGCTGTGGAGGGTGGTGGATCCCAATTCCACTTCTCTGTGGGCCTCTTGGGTTAGAGAATACCATATTAATTCAAAAAACTTTTGGTGTCTGAAGATTCCAAATGGCTGTTCTTGGATTTGGAGAAAAGTCTTGCAATTAAGACCGCTTGCAATTAAATATATTCAGTTTCACATTGGAAATGGCAAGTCTACTAGCTTGTGGTTTGACCCCTGAATTAATATGATTCCCTTGGCTTCTAGCCCTCACTCTTCTTTGATCATCAATTCTGGATTAGGTCCAAATGCTACTGTGAGTGATATCATTAGAGAGTCCTCTTGGCACTTACCGTCCTCAAACCATAATGACTTTATTGTCTTCAGAGATTCTTTTGACCTTCTTAGACATTGTGACTCTTCTAGGACTGATGAAATTTGCTGGGAAGACACTAAATCCAAGGAGGTAAAAGCCTCTACTTTCTGGTGTTCTATTCGGCAGGTGGGTGTTGCTGTTATCTGGGACAAGTTAGTGTGGAATAAGGTTTTGATCCCAAGATACTCGTTCACTCTCTGGTTGGCTTTTCATCAAGGATTGCGTACTATGGATAAGCTGCTCAATTTTGGGATGCAAGTAAATCCCACCTGTGTGCTATGTTCTACTCAGGCGGAAACTTTTGATCACTTGTTCTTTCTTTTTTTTGCTAAATTTAAACTATATAACAAAAACAAACGTGTTACAAGGGACATTGGAGGACACCAATAGGATATAGTATAGACATCATAGGACATGCCCTATGATGTCATGACTATAAAAAGTATGCCCGAAAACAAAGCCAACACGAAGGAACAAAACCACAAGGGAACAACAACCCTAAACACAGAAACACTAAGACCGAACGACAAAACAAACTATCCGAACCGGAACCAAAGCATCCGACCAGACCCAGAGACCGAACCCCTTCCTTAGGTGATCCAATCTGAGAAAGTGGACCCAACCATGAGGGCCCAACCAATCAAGAAGCTGAAACAGAAATAGCCCAAAGCCTAACCTAGTTAACCAACATCCATCCTTCCCGAAGCCGTCCTACTCGAAGCAACTAACACAGCTTGCCGAAGAGAGAAGAGAAAATAGCCAGAAGCCAGGAACCGAAGCCATCCTACCTGCAGAGGTTTGACGACATACCACCCGAAGCGAAAGGGAGCAAAAAGCTGAAGTCCAGATCCACCAGACCAATAGCCATCTTACCCGAAGTTGGAAAGCCGAAGCCGGATACCACCCCCAGTTGCATAGATGCAGCCAAGGCACGCATCAAAAACCCACCCAAAACCGAAGCCGAAGCCTAACCTAGTTAACCTAGTTAACCAACATCCATCCTTCCCGAAGCCGTCCTACTCGAAGCAACTAACACAGCTTGCCGAAGAGAGAAGAGAAAATAGCCAGAAGCCAGGAACCGAAGCCATCCTACCTGCAGAGGTGTGACGACATACCACCCGAAGCGAAATGGAGCAAAAAGCTGAAGTTCAGAACCACCAGACCAATAGCCATCTTACCCGAAGTTGGAAGGCCGAAGCCGGATACCACCCCCAGTTGCATAGATGCAGCCAAGGCACGCATATCAAGCACATCAAGCATATCTGCTCGCCCGAGACCGAAAGAGGAGGTCATGACTGCTGTTAAGGTGAGCCCAGCACCGTAGCCCAGCACCGAAGCACAGTAGCCCAGCACCGAAGCTCCTGATCTCATGAGGTGCAGTGTAACGCCTCGCCCATCTCAGCCTCGCCTGGTCCACCTCGCCCAAAATGCAAGAAGACCCATAAAGTCCCACCCAAGGCACCCTAGCAGACCCAATATGCAACCCGTCTGCACTCAAAGGGCTAGCAGACCCATCTCCTCAGCAACCTGCTCATCACAGAACACTTGCTCGCCCAAACACCTTTTCATGTCATTTCATAGTGCTCGCCCGTCCACTCCACAGCATACACCGAAGATGATGAGGAAGCAATCAAGTCCAAAGCAACAATCGATGAGGGGGTGAGCTGATCAGAATGTGTCTTTTTGTTTCTCGCTTCCCAAATCTTGTAAAAGGTAGCAGCAAAGGTAAGATAAAGGATAAGCTTTGAGAGTTTCCTACCTTGGAAGGAGATGATGAACGAAGAGACACCAGTCCAGTCCATGGGGACGTTAGACCAATCACCCAATGCAAGAGTTTTTTGCAGAATGGAGGAGGAGTATGTGCATTCGAAAAATAGATGGTCAAAACTTTCATCATGGCGCTGACAGAGGGGGCAAGGGGAAGTTCTGCCAGAAAGGTAGTGCCTAGTGATATCATTAGTAGGAAGTTTTCTAAGAAATCCCAACCACAAGATAAAGGAGAATCGAGGGACATATAGCTTGTTCCAGACAACTTTATGCCAATTAGGAATAGACTTTTTAGTTCTAATGCAATCCCAGACGTGTCTAGCTTTGAGATTCGAAATAGGGAGACCATTCCATTCAATGCGGTCATTTGATAGAGGATGGATAGGTTGAGTCTCAATAAGACGTCTAAGTTCAATCATCTCATGGTGATAACTCGGAGGAAGGAACCAAGAAGAATTAAAAATGATATCAGCTACAGTTGCCTTGGCTGAAAGCCCAGAGTTGGCCAGCAGAGTCTGACTAGGATTAATGGGGTTACCGTTTATCTAGGGGTCAAACCATAAACTTGTGTTAGAGCCATTACCAACAATGTAGGAAACATGATTTCTAGCCGTTTGTCTGAGCTTGAGGACTTGTTTCCAGATCCAAGAGCAATATGAGGGGGCCTGATAATTCCATATGTTTCTCCCTTTCAAGACAGTGGTTCGAATCCAATTGGCCCATAATGAGGACGAATCCACTCGGAAGATGTTAAGCAAGTGCATCATAACCAGAGATTTATTCCATTCAATGATGTTTTTTAACCCTAATCCCCCCTCAGAGACGGGGAGACATAGCTTATGCCATGCAACACGCGCACCAAATTTCCCCAAAGAGGGGCCTTTCCAAAGGAACCTGCATAAAATGGATTGAATAGCTCTGGATACCGCTTTGGGAAAAATAAAGTGGGCACTCCAGAAGGATTGAATGGAGAATAAGACAAATTTTACGAGTTGAAGACGACCAGAATAGGCCAAGGCAATGGAAGTCCAAGATGTAACTCTAGAAGTGATACGGTGGATAAGAGGAATACAGTCCATGTAAGAGAGCTTAGATGAAATAAGAGGGACCACTCGTTTAGAGTTCTTCTTTCTGTCCTTAGACATTGTGGGTGGAGGGGTTTTAGTAGGAGTTGGATTTCTTTAACAGAATATCTAATCCATTACTCTAATCATAATTTTCATCATAGCTTGCTTCACCTGGGTTTTGGGGCTGTGGTCTATCGTATTTGGAATGAGCGTAATGCAAGGGTTTTTAGTAATAAATCTTGCCCGGTTCGTAGCCTTGTTGCTGATATTCTCCATATGCTTAAATGCAAGCTTCACACAAACTCTAAATTCCAGAAATTGAAGAATAGATCTGGGTTCCGACAGTTTATTTTAACCAATGTTTAACTCTCTGGTTGTTGATCTTCCTAGTCTCTTGATGGGCTTTGCTGGTCTGGTATGGGTCTGGGCCATATGGTCTGGTGTGTTCTTTCTTGATGTGTTTGCAATATGTTTTTGGCAGTTGACAGCTGGTGTTTGGTTTGGGCCTAGCTTCCCTGCTCCCGTTCTGCATCTCGGCAGCTGCTGGATCTAAATCTGATGTTATGTTTGGTTGCATTATGGCTGCTTTTTTCCACAACTGCTGGATATTATCCTGATGCATGTTGCTTTGATTTCTGAGGTCTTCAGGGGCACTGCTACAGTTATGGTCTAGGTATCTTGTTGCAAGGCGTGGTCTAGCTCTGCAGCAGTGGGATCCTTCACACTGCCCCTTGGGTGATTGTAGTGCTGCTGTTGCTGGTTAACACTGCTGGTTACAGTTTGAAATTAGTTGCTATCGATTGCTTTGGTTGGGTTTACAGCAGTCGTTGTGGCTGCTTATGTTGTCCACAGCCTGCTGAGGCCTCTGCTGCTGCTTGGTTGTTGTGCAGTAGGTTTTATTGTTGGTTGGTTTCTGCGTGGGGATGCTTTGTCTCTCCAGCTATAGCTCTGTATTGGTCAGCTTGATTCGGTTTCTGCTAGTGATTTTGGGACTGCAGTCTATTTTAGACTGCTGGTTTTGGGTTAGGACACCTGGTTCTGCTAGGCTTCTGTCATTCTGCTGGGTCTGCGGCTGCTGGATGCTAGTAGATGGCTGCTCACTTGTTTTAGCCTTGGTCTGTTTGGGGCTGGGCTAGTTTTATGTGCATGCCATATCTTTTGCTAGTTGTTTTCTCTAATCAGCTGTGGGGGGAATTTTCATGTTCAAATACTTTTGCCTTTTTGTCCTGGGGCTGGATACCGCTGGATGAAATCTCTTGGCCCTCGCTGCTTTGATTATGGATTCTCGGCAGATGTGACTGCTTGCTGGTGTTATTGTGCTGATTTCGTGCTGCTGCGGTTGGGCTGGTTCTGCTGTAGCCGGGCTGCTATTCTGCTGTGCCTTATTATGCATCGTGTTTTGGGAGAATCTTATGAAAATATCTGTTTTGGGCTGGTGCTGGGCTCATATCCATTGGTTGGGTTCCACTGCTAGCTTCTCACAGCTGGCTTCTCAGTTGTTGCTAGCTTTGGACTGACTGGCATGATTCTTTTCCTGTTAAGTTTGGTTTGGGCTAACTATTACGGATGAGTCTAGCCAGTTGGGTGCAGCGTGGGTTCTGTGTGTGAGGTCTGTGTGTGGTGAGGTCTTGACAGTTACTGCTTTGGTTTTTATGGCCGGGTTGCTGGTTTTATCGGCAGCATATGTTGTGTCTCTTGGTGCCCTAGTTTTCTCGGCAGCTGCACTGGTTGTAATGTTCCCAGGCAGCTTGATAGACCTGGGTTGGTTTGCTTGATGGGTTTCTGCATTTTGTCTGATGGGGGGCTCTTTCTTGGCAGCAGCTCGGCTTTCAACCTACTGCCTTTTGCCATGTGCTGACTGTTGCTATATGCAATGCTTCTCTATGCTCTGTTGCTATGTTCTATGGATTGTGTGTTGCAGTTTGCAGTTGTTTTAAATTGTTTCCATACCAATTGTTGGTTGTCTTTGGTTGTTGCTTTTTTCTTGTTGAATCCTTGTATGTGAGTGGCTAGCTTTGGTTTACTATAGCCATCATAGGGTATGTCCTATGATGGCCCTAGTATTCTTCTTGGGGTTTGACCCGTGAACTTTGTATCTATTTTTTATTTTAATTCAGTCTAAATTTAGCAAAAAGAAATACGGGAGGTTGTCCTTTGAACAAGAGGAGCACAGTCGGCATAAGAGAGCTTTCGAGATAGCAGTGGAACGCCGAGGAATTCAGAAGGTAGAGACCCTAACTGAAATCCCATTAATGATAGGATGCTATCTTTGGTTGAGGGGTCCGAATTTGAGAGATAACACTGACTTTTATGAGAATTCGGGATCAGTCCAGAGTAGAGAGAGAAGGATTGGATGCAAGAATTAATAATATTAACCGAAGGTAAACTCGCATGGCAGAAAATCAGGATATCATCCGCAAACAGTAGATGAGTAAGCTGACATCCTTTTGCTTTCCAATGATATTCAAACCCATCAGTGGAAGTCTCTTTTTTGAGCTTTAGAGAAAGCATTTCCATCACAAGAACAAAAAGAAAGGGGGATAGGGGATCTCCTTGACGAAGCCCACGGGTACTGCCAAAGAATCCATTGAGGGTTCCATTCAACTTGACAGAGAACATGGCAGAAGATATACATGCCCTGATCCATCCAATGAAGATTGGAGGAAAATGAAAAGCCTTAAGAACATCAAGAAGGAACTCCCATCTCACCGTGACAAAGGCTTTCCTTAGGTCAATCTTGAGGGCACATCGAGATGGGCCAGAGTTCCTGTTGTAACCTTTGAAGAGATCTTGAGCCAAGAGAATGTTATCACTTATACTTCGACCTTGTACAAAAGCCGATTGTGCTTGATCAATGATCTTGGGCAAAACCACTTTTAGCCTATTAGAAAGGATTTTTGCTATACATTTATAAATAGTATTACAGCAAGAGATAGGACAGAAATCAACCATGGCAGTTGGATTTGGACATTTGGGAATCAAGGCCAACACAGTGGAGTTAATTCCTTTGGTTAGCCGGCTAGAGGAGAAAAAGTACTGGACAGCTTTAGTAAAGGTTTCCCCCACAATGGACCAGCAGCTAATAAAGAAATTCACATTGAAACCGTCTGGAGGGGCTCCTATTACGGTTCATGGAGTTTAGAATCTTGAATATCTCAGAATCAGAAATAGGAGCACTAAGGATCGAAGCTTGAGATGGGTCTATCAATTTAGTTGGGGAGATGCCTAGGTCTGAAAAACCATCATAGGGAGGGCCCGAATCAGAAAAAAGGCTAGAGAAATACTCCACAGCAACTGCCTCAATTTGTTCCTTGTCATGGACCATAAGACCCTCATTATTAAGGATCGAGAGGATTTTGTTAGAGTTCCACCGTTGCTTCATCATATTTGAGAAGAAGCTTGAGTTGCGGTCACCTAAGGCCATCCATGTAACTCTGGATTTTTGTTGCATTAAGACTTCTTCCCTATCCATAGCTTGCCAAAGTTGTTTCGAGCAGCTCTCTTCCTTTGGCAAAAGGTCCAAGTCATAGGGATAGACATGAAGGAGGTTTTGGACCGAGTGGAGCTCTTCCCTTGCTGCCTTGACAAGTGTGGTCAAATTACCCACAGAACTGTTGAGGGAGAATAAGGCTTTCTTGGTGCATTTCAGTTTCTCAGAGAAAACATAGAAAGGGTTCCCAACAATGTGGGTATCCCAAGCCAACCTGACAGCTTCATGAAACCCAACAAGGAGAGACATGTGGTTGAAATATTGAAACTGTCTCCGGGGTTTAGTAAACGTAGTCCCAGTGTTTAGTAAAACTAAGGAATGGTCCGAGATCCCACGGTGCGCAAAAGATACCAGTGAAAGGTCAAACTTAGAGAACCATTCTGAGTTTCCCATGGCTCGGTCCAGTTTTTTGTGGACTAGTTGCAAAGCTTGGTTGTTCCACCAAGTAAAGATTGGCCCAGTTGCTCGAATGTCATCCACCCCAATATCCGTGATGCAGTCTTTGAACTCTTCTTTACCAACATCCCAATTAGCATTTGGTTGGTTAGTTTCCTTCAGGTCCTTTATAACATTGAAGTCCCCCAATAAACACCAACAATCATTTGTGGACAGAGTAACCATTTCATTCCAGAGAGTCCTTATTTCAATGTATGTATTGAGCCCATACACAAAAGAAACCATGAAACAATTACTATTAACATCTAGCGACTGAACTTTACAGTGCATAATTTGAGAGGAAACAAAAATGATATCTAATTTCCAAAGGAGAGGATTCCATCCTACCCAAATTCTACCATTGTTTTTTTTTTTGATAACCGGGAGTTTTCCAACCGCAGTCGGACTAAGTCTCCACGAACCCGGATCAGTCTTTTCATACGAGCTTGCGCCCGCGTCCCCGTGGCCACTGTGACCAGTTTTAATTGGCCCTCACACTTGAGGCAGGCGGGACTCGATCCCAGGATGCCCGGGTTTACGGTTCACCCCAGGTCGAAGCTTATCGCTGCGCCAAGTGCTGTGGTTAATTCTACCATTGTTATGGAAGTCATAATTAAAAGCCCATTCCCAGTTCCTACACAATTTGCTAGAAATTCTGGGAGCTTTAGTAGATTTAACTCTAGTCTCAAGTAAACCCATAATTGAAATATTATAGTCTGCAATGATTTGCTTAACATAAGCCTGTTTAGGCTTTTTATTTAACCCTCTAATATTATAGGAAGCTAACATAATTAAACTAATGGAGGGGGGGGGGGAGTTGCCATTTTTTCCCTTGCCTTTTCTCTTCTTGGCAGCCTTTGGATTTTCCATACCTGAGATTTGTTTATTTTTGAGATCTTTTCCTTCTTTTTCGTCTATCGCCTTAATCTTGTTCACAAGAAGAGTATTCATTGCAACAGGAGAGTCTGCATCTGGGCAAGTGGTCTGGTCATAAATAACCATAGGGGCAAATGTGTTGGAGACAGTCAATTCATTGCAGCGAATTGGAGTAATAGAGCTAGATTTAGCTCCCCTTCCTACTGTTACCCATTCATTCCCAGTCTTAGTCACGACCTTGGAACTAGTTCCAACCATATATTGCCTATCTGCCTTCATTACCTGTGCACCAACATTAGCCTGCACTTTACCATCTGTGACATTTCCAAGCCCTTTAGGAATCCACTGGAAGTTTGTTTTAGGACATTTGAGGGGAGAATGCCCAAACACAAGGCATTTGGGCAGTTGGGTGGTTTACTTTGATATTCCACTTCAACCGAAGTAAAGGAATACTCAGAAGCATCCTCTTGTTTAGTGGCTACCCGAATAGAAGGAGGAAATGAGGAAGAAGCTTTGACTTCAATGCAAACTACCACAGCCTTCATATCGGGGAGAAGCATTAGTGACAATATCCTCCTTGCTCAGGAGCTTTTCAGGAACTACCACAGACTTTCTGGTCCTGCCCGGTGTGCACTTAAAATTGATATTCGGAAAGCATTCGATACAGTTAACTGGAATTTTCTTCTGGATCTGTTGGAACTCCTTCTATTTCCCCCTATTTTCATTAGCTGGATTAAAGAGTGCATCACTTCGACTATGTTTTCAATTAAAGTTAATGGAGTTCTCGCTGGCTACTTTAAAGGTGCAAGGGGACTTAGACAGGGGGATCCCTTGTCTCCCTACTTATTTGTCCTAGCTATGGAAGCTTTCTCCATGATTCTAAGCAAGGAAACTTTGTTACCCAATTTCAAGTTTCATTGGAAAACAGAAGCGTGCAACCTATCCCATGTTTGCTTTGCCGATGATATTCTCATATTCTGTCATGGTGATTTATCATCTGTCTCCATCATTCACTCGTGCATTCAATCCTTTTCTATGTTTTCTGGCCTAATCCCTAATGCGCGTAAAAGTCTGTGTTTCCTTGCCAATGTCCCTAATGATGTTAAGGTAAGGATTAACTCCTTGTTGGGTATTCCTTTTGGAGTTTTACCAATTAGATTTCTTGGAGTCCCACTTATTTCCTCCAAGATATCCCACTCCGACTGTCAGCCCTTGATCCAAAGAATGACTGCTAGAGTCTCCTCTTGGTCATCCCGCTTCCTATCTTATGCTGGAAGAGTTCAGTTAATTAAATCAGTTCTCTTTGCAATTCAGTCCTTTTGGGCCTCCCATTTTATTCTACCTAAATCGGTTCTTAGAGCCATCCAATCCATCATGTGTAGATTTCTTTGGAAGGGTTCTTCTCTCCTCCAGCATGGGGCTAAAGTTTCTTGGAAGGACCTGACCCTACCCCTTGATGAAGGAGGCCTCGCGATTAAGGACCTTTCTGATTGGAACAATGCTCTCATTATCCTCCTACTTCTCAAAGTCATTTCCCCATCCTCCCCCTCTGTTTGGGCTTATTGGGTCAGAACTACAGTGTTACTTAGGTCTAACTTCTGGCATATCTCGACCCCCTTGGACTGTTCATGGATTTGGCGTAAGATCCTTAAGCTCCGTTCCATAGCTCGCCCTTTCCTTTCATATAGAGTTGGGAATGGAAATTCCTTCAGTCTCTGGTATGACCCATGGTTGAATGGGCAGACCTTAAACCCCTCTTCATCCCTGCTCTCTAACTCCAGAATTCCTGCTAATGCTCGTATCTCTGAAATCATTTCCAGGGGAACCTGGGCTCTGCCTTCAAGTAACCATCATGACGTTCAACAATTCCGATCCTTGTTCTCATCTCTTCCTAATCCTTCTGATGCCGAGGATTTGATTCTTTGGGATTCCCGGGCGGTGAAAAATGTCAAAGCATCCACAATTTGGGAATCTATTCGCCTTCATGCTCAGAAAGTCTCATGGGCTAACCTTCTATGGTTCCCCCACCATATCCCACGATTCTCCTTTACCTTGTGGCTGGCTCTTCGGCATAGATTACCTACAAACGATAGGTTCTCTGCTTACCGTAGCTTTCGTCCTAAGAACTGCCCTTTCTGTGATAAACATGCAGAGACCTTCGCTCATTTGTTCTTTGAGTGTCCCTACTCTACTTCTGTTCTTTCTCATGTTCTTACCTATGGTGGTTGGGTTAATGCTCCAAGGAGTTGGGAAAATCTGGTGGACTATATCATTCACTTTTCAAGACACTCTATCCGGTCTGATATACTAAAGCTGGTCTTTTCCACCACTGTTTACAAACTTTGGATAGCTAGGAACTCATTTACTCATAGAAATGCAAAAATGCCTATGAATGTTTTGGCAAGGGAGATTATAAATGTCACTAAGTCAAGGTTATCTTCCTCTTCCAAGTTTCTCAAGGCTACGCTGAGTAGATATGACCTCAGCATCTGGATGTGAGGCTCTGGCGGGTAGCCTCTGTTAAGAGAGATCTGATTCCTTCTGTTCGTGATGAAGCATCAGTTGGTTGCGTAAGTTTGGCGTAAGTTAGGCGAGGCGCTTGGGTCAGGCTAAATTCTGTTGCAGTCTGCTGGTGCTGTTGCAGTCTGCTGTCTGAGTTATCGGTGGTGCTGTTGCAGCCTGTTGCTAGATTGCTGCATCTAGGATTCAACTGGTTTCGGCTTGGCAGGGTAGGTCTGGTGCTAAAGGTTTTCGTCCTCATGGTTCGGCTCCTTGGTCAGTTTTGAAAGTTGGGGGGTTCTGGTCTGGTTGGTTTAACCTTGTTCGGCTTCTTGGAACACGCAGCATTTACAGTTCGGCTTCTTCTGTGTTGGCAATTTTGCTTCCATGGCAGTTTGGCAGTTCGGCTCCATGGCATTTCGGCCTCTTCAGCGGTTTGGTTCAGCTATTGCTTCTGTTCGTTATGGGTTCAGTAGCATCTTCAGTCCGATACTGGGTTCGGCTTCTTGGCCAGTAAAGGACTGGGCTGACATCTTGGTTTGGGTTCGGGGTTCAGCCTCTTGTCTTTGGGACACTGGGGGATGCTGGTTTCGGCTTCGGCTTCGGCTTCCTATGCTTCAGCATCCTCTTCGGCTACTGCAGTGCAGTTCTGTTCAGTCTTTGGCTCCATTCATTTGGCTGCTAGGTTTCAACTGATTGGTTGTTTAAGTTATTTAAGTTTTCATGCGTGTATTTACTATTGTCCTGCTTAGTGATGCTCCTTGTTCTTTCATTTGGCTTGGTTGTTAGTCTTTTGTTGTCCATTTTGGGGGTTGTCCCATGTGGTTCTATCAAAAGCTTCTGGGGTATGCCCTTAGCGATTGTTATATCTCTTTCTTTTCAATATACAAACAAACTTAGCGAAAAAAAAAAAAAAAAAAAAAAAAAAAATTCAGGAAATCGTTCTTAGTGGTCATATCATCCGTGAACAGAGGTTTCCCTATGGCACTAGCAATATATCTAATTCCTTCATCCGACCAATAGGAGAGAGGGATATTGTGGAGTTTGACCCAAATTGGAAAGGAGCTGCATTCCGTTTTAGAGAACTCTATTCCTTCTTTCCATTTTTTGAAGGACCATGATTTTAGAGGTAAAGTGCCAAGGACCAGACGCTAGCACATTGTCACATTCCGAAGTAGATGCAAATTTGAAAATGAAGTATCCTTTGTTATGAAGGAATACATCAGTAAGCCCAAGATGACCCCAAAGTCTTCTAGCAATAGGCTCAACAACTTTAAAGGGAAGGGAGGAATGAAGGAAGTATCCCACAATGCTGGAAGCCCATCTTTGATTTCCTCTAAGTAACATATCGTCTGGAGGTATGACTGACAGGACCCCTTCGCCAGAAGTAAGAGGGTGGTACGATAGGAGCCTAGAAGTTCTGACATTGGATTTGCCTACAACATCACACCACGTTTTAGTGGCTTCTTTCAGGCTAGCAGCTGGAATTTCCCCTTCTTCGAGGGAGGAGGTGTGACCTTTTGAAAAAGCTGACTCTAACAGTCCAGGTTTGACAAGACATGAGTTGGAGGGAGATCGGACCGGATTCGCCGGTTTAGAGCCTAAACTCACCTCAGTCGCCGGAGGAACCTTAGGGGACTGTTCCTCCCGGCTTAGAATCTTCTCCAACACATATTACCTGACGAAGGGCACCAATGTCAGAGTAACCCAAGGGGATATCTGGTGTAGGACTAGACATAGATATTATGTCTGCATTTAAAAAGTTAACCCTCTTTCCTTCCAACAAGAAATGTTGAACATCATTGGTAGTGATCCCATGGGCTGATAGAAAGGACATCAAGTGCATGTTTTTCTTTCTTTCAAACAAGGCTTCTTCCCTGTCTTTATGAGAGAAATGATGAGCAGCCAACAAAAATCCAGAATTCAGTGGCTCTCCTTAGGGGATAAAAACACCAAATACTTTCATGACAAAACCAAAAAGTCGGTGGAATTCAAATAAGATACTTGCTATCAAGGATAAACATGGTGTCTTGACTCATGATCCGGAGCAGATTAAGTCCACTGCTGTTGGCTACTTCCAAAATCTTTTGGGTACCAAAAATACCCCCTCCTACTCTGGTCGGGAGGCCTTAGCTGAAGTGATTACAAAGCGTATCAACCCCGATATGGTTCCCTCTCTTGCAGCTCTTGTTACTCCTGAGGAAATTCTATCTACTCTTAAAGGCATGCAGAGAAACAAAAGCCCTGGCCCCGACGGCTTCAACGTGAACTTCTTTCTTCACTCTTGGGACACTGTGGGGGATGATTTTGTCAAAGCTGTTCAATCTTTTTTCATTTCTGGACATATGCTTAAAGAGTCCAATGCCACTGCCGTCGCTCTTATTCCTAGGGTCCCAAACCCCACCTCTATGTCTGACTTCCGGCCTATATCCTACTGCAATTCTATATATAAATGCATATCCAAAATCCTAGCAGCTAGGGTCAAAGCTACTCTCCCTGACCTCATCTCATACTCTCAAGCTGCCTTTATTCCGGGACGTAAAATCGGTGACAACATTCTTTTGGCCCAAGAGCTGTTCAGAAATTACCATAGACCATCTGGCCCATCTAGATGTGCAATTAAAATTGATTTGAAGAAATCCTTTGACTCTGTTCGATGGGAGTTCCTTTTTGATGTTCTGACCCTCTTTGGCTACCCTACTAAATTTATATAATGGATCAGAAGTTGCATATCTACGGCTATGTTCTCTATTAAAGTTAATGGTCAGTTGTGTGGCTATTTCCAAGGTAAACAAGGTATCCGCCAAGGCGACCCTCTCTCTCCATATCTGTTTGTTTTAGTCATGGACGTCCTTGCTCTCCTTCTTGATAAAGCTTCTTCCTCTCCAAATTTCTCTTTCCATTGGAGAACAAAGGCATGTAAAATTACCAACCTTTGCTTTGCGGATGACCTCCTTCTATTTTGTCACGGTGACATGCAATCTGTCAACCTTCTAAAGCATAGCCTTGATGCTTTCACCTGCTTCTCCGGCCTATCCATCAATCTCAGCAAAAGTCAGTGCTTCCTCGCTAACGTCCCTCCTAATATGGCTTCTACCATTCTTACATCTCTCAATATAGACCTGGGTTCCTTGCTTGTCAAATTCTTAGGAGTGCCCCTCATTACATCGAAGCTTTCTTCAGCTGATTGCTTGCCCCTCATTCAAAAGATCACCCTTCGAATTAAGTCCTGGGCTAACTGCTTCCTCTCCTTTGCGGGGGTAGGCTGCAACTTATTAAATCCATTTTGTTTGCTATTCAATCATATTGGTCTGCTTATTTTGTTCTTTCCAAATCAGTCACCAAGCAAATTGAACAGCTCCTGTCTAGATTTCTTTGGAAGGGCTCCTCGCTTGACAAACATGGTTCAAAGGTTTCTTGGGCCCGTGTCACCTTGCCCCTTTCTGAAGGTGGGTTAGGTATTAAAAAAGTTGTTGAATGGAACAAAGCACAGATTATGCTCCACCTGTGGCAGATTATATGTTTCAAAAGTTCCTCTTTCTGGGCTCAATGGGTTAACAAAACACTCCTCTTGAAGCACAACTTTTGGACTACCCCCATCACCTCTAATGCTTCCTAGATTTGGCGCAAAGTCCTGAACCTTAGAAGCTTAGCCATTAATTTTGTTACATATAAAGTGTGTAACGGCCAGAACATCAATTTATGGCAAGACCCTTGGCTAGACAACCGCCCTCTTGCCAGCCATCACTCGGATCCTATAGTCTCAAATTCTAGTCTGCCATTCTCGGCCAAAGTCAGTGACATCATCACACAATGCTCATGGCAACCTCCTATATCCAATTACCATAGCCTTATGCAGATGAAGGACAAACTACTTCGTATGCCGCTGCCTTCTCTCGGTCCGGATCAGGTGTGTTGGGCAGGCCTTACCTAGGTTAAAGCTTCCCATATCTGGTCTTCTATTCGTTGTGGGAGTGCCACTGTCCCTTGGTTCAAACTCTTATGGCACAATCTGCAGGTCCCACGTTATTCTTTCTTCTTCTGGCTGGCTCTTCATAAGAGGCTGGTGACATGGCCATTGGCTTCCTGTTGTCTCTGTACTCATGCCCCCGAATCATTCTCCCACCTTTTCTTTGACTGTGCCTTTTCCCAACAGCTTCTTGGTTTTGTGCTTGCTGTTCATGGCTGGTTCGGTGTTCCTTTTGACTTGGACACACTGATTCATCACATACAACATTCTCAAATAGACCAAATGTCATCTCGGATTATAAGGCTCTGCTTGGATACTGTTATCTATAAAGTATGGAATGAAAGGAATAGACGAGCCCATGGTGAAACCCTCCGTGCTGCTACTGATCTTGCTCAAGACTGTGTTAGGATTGTTAAATGCAAATTGTATTCAGTTAAAAATTTTAGCTCTTATATTGTAAAATATCCCAATCTTAGATGTTGGCAGTTATAGCCTTGGATATAGCAAGTACATCATTGGCTTGTCTCTGATGTGTTTGCTATATTTCTTTCGCGGGGTATGCCCCTAGATATGTTTTTCTTTCTTTGGTTTATAATACTCACAATTTAGCAAAAAAAAGAAAAAGAGATAAAACAATCGCAAAGGGCATACCCCAGAAGTTTTAGGATTGAACCACATGGGACAACCCCCAAAATGGACAACTAAAGACTAACAACCAAGCCAAAGCAACAAGGAACATTACAAAACAAAGCTGCAAGCATAAAGAAGCAAGCTGAAGCCTAAACAACCAATCAGCTGAAACTAAGCATCCAAATGAACAATCTGGTAACGAAATGAAGCTGCAAATCTGCCATTTGCAAGACAGAACTGCAGAAGACAACAGAATCAACTGAACTAAAGCAGCAGCCTAACAGACTGAAGTTGTCAGCACATAAGAAGCTGAACTGAAGATCCCGACGCCTAGAAGGAGCTGCGGGGGAAGAGAGGCCGAACCATATAAGCCTAACCTACCAGACCAGAATCCCCCAGCTTCCCAAGACTAAACCAAGGAGACGAACCCAAGCTACAAAACTAGCCCTTCACTGACCCAATAAGTCGAACCATTAACCAATCCAGAATGAGGAAGAATCCGAACTAATCCGGACTGAAACAACATGACGAACCAATCCGAACTGAAGCGGCAGCCGAACACCCGAAGCAGCCGAAGCTGTGAAATGTTGAACCCTTGAATGAACTGCGAGCGCCATGAAGCCGAAACCAATGAACACTCGTCCACCCAGCTCCAAATCCGTGAGCCTCGAAGCCCGAACCACTCAAGACTGGACTATCGTACCGAAGAGGTAGCACCGAAGCCCGAAACCGGAAGACAGCAACCAGCGCTCTATCAAACAAACCCCCCCCCCCCCCGAAGCCATTGAGGGGTTCCTCAAGCCCCAAAACCGAAAACCAGCGAACCCCCCTAGCTGGGCCATGAGACCGTGCCAAGAGACCGAACCAGCCCTTCATTGTCCCTAGAGCCGAACCCAGCTGCTGAAGAGACCGAACTGCTAGAGAAGTCGAACTACCATCGACCATCGCAGACAGCATCGAGCTGAAGATGCTGCTAGAGCCAGCAAGCCGAACCCAGCAGAAGAACTGAATCCCACTACCTCCAAACTAACCCCTGAGGTCGAACTCCCTAGCACCTGACCTGCCCAACCATTAGGCCAACCCCGAAGCTTAGGCAGACCCCGAAGCTGAGATTGAACCAGAGGCCAGAAGGCGCATAGGCTAACCCCTATAATGACCAAGCTGAATAAACATGAGCGAGTGCCAGAGAGACACTGCCAACTGTGATCTTGTCCAAAAAAAAACCCCAACCGAAGCAATAGCTAACATTCGCTACTGAGACGAGCCCAGCCACCTGCTCTCCCGGCAGCACCAAAGCGGCGGAACAGCCGACAACCCATGAACCGAACCCAACCCTACAACCACCCCCAGAGGTTGGGCCTATTTTGGACTCTTTTAGAAAAAACAGAGGAAGAAGATAACCTAGCCTTAATGACATTGGTTATCTCCCTAGAGAGAACCCCCATAGGCATCTTGGTTTTGTTATGGACAATGGAGTTCCTGACTGACCAGATTTTGTATACTGTGGTGGGGAGAACCAGCTTTAGAATATCCGACCTGAGTTTGCTCCCTCGATATTGGATAATGTAGTCCACAAGGTTGTCCCAATTCATAGGAGCATTAGTCCAGGCACCCACTGCTAAAGTAGTGGAGAGAACATAGGAAGAATAGGGGCATTCGAAGAACAAGTGAGGGAATGTTTCGACATGGGAATCACAGAGGGGGCATGTCAGCCGGCGAAACCTAGAATAGCTAGAAAATATGTCATTCGTGGGTAATCTATGCCTAAGAGCAAGCCAAAGAGTAAAGGAAAATCTTGGAATGTGAAGAGAATGCCAAGCAGAGCAGCCCATGGTACTAGCGGAGCACGTGGCCGAATAGATTCCCAAATAAGAGAGACCTTGACATATTTCAGCTCACAGGATTCCCATAAGATCATGTCATCGGCAGCAGTCGGACCAGGAAGAGAAGTAATAAGGCCTCGGAGTTGTTGCACTTCATGATGATTGTTTGCCGGTAATGCCCAAGCTCCCGAGGATATGACAAAAGAGACAAAAGCGTTAACTGGGATTCGTGAGTTGGAAAGCAGATACGGGGAAGGGCTTAATGCCTGGCCATTCAACCATGGGTCATGCCAGAACCTAAAAGAATTGCCATTCTCAACTTTATAGATAAGAAAATTTAAAGCTTTAGGCCGCAGTTTAAGAATCTTACGCCAAATCCAAGAGCAGTCCGATGGAGTAGAGCAGTGCCAGAAATTAATCTTTGAAAGAACTGAGGCTTTGACCCACTTTGCCCATAATGAAGTTGGGGAAGGGGAAACAACTCTGAGCAAATGGGATAAAATTTGGGCTGAGTTCCAATCGGCAATATTTTTTATAGCAAGGCCTCCCTCCGCATAGGGGGTAGACAAATCCTTCCAAGCGACTTTAGAACCATACCTTAGAAGAGAGGAGCCCTTCCAAAGAAATCTGCACATTATAGATTGGATTGCACGCATTACCAATTTAGGCAAGATAAAGTGGGCAGCCCAGTAAGATTGAATGACAAATATCACTGATTTTATCAACTGCACTCTGCCGG
The DNA here is from genome assembly GCA_020205505.1 of Panax japonicus. Taxonomy (NCBI): domain Eukaryota; kingdom Viridiplantae; phylum Streptophyta; class Magnoliopsida; order Apiales; family Araliaceae; genus Panax; species Panax japonicus. The sequence goes on along the minus strand of CM035108.1, from coordinate 19,841,421 downwards.
CATAAGAGAGGTAGCGGGAAGTCCATGAGGTGACTCTTGCGGTGATTCTGTGAATCCGAGACTGGCAGTCGGAGTGTGTAAGTTTAGAAGAGATTAGGAGAACTCCAAGAAATCTAATTGGAAGAACTCCAAGCGGTATACCCAGCAGCTGATTTATACTTTCCTTGACATCATTTGGGACATTTGATAGAAAACATAGGCTTTTAAGAGCGTTGGGGATTAATCCGGAGAACATTGAGAATGATTGGATGCTTGAGTGGATAATGGAAACTGATGGCACGTCTCCATGGCAGAACATTATAATATCATCCGCGAAACATAAATGAGTAATGTTGCATGGTTCTGTTTTCCAATGGAACTTGAAGTTAGGTAGGAGAGTTTCATTATTCAGAATCATAGAGAATACTTTCATGGCTAAAACAAACAGATAAGGGGACAGAGGATCTCCTTGACGAAGACCCCTTGCTCCCTTAAAGTAGCCGTCAAGGGAGCCATTGACTTTAACAGAATACATTGGCGTTGTGATGCACTCTCTAATCCAGTTTAAAAAAATGGGTGGAAACTGAAGCAAACTCAGCCGGTCTCGAAGAAAACCCCAGTCAACTGTGTCAAAAGCCTTCCTGATATCAATTTTTAGAGCACACCTTGCCGGACCAGATAGGCGATGATAGTTTCTGAACAGCTCCTGAGCAAGGAGAATATTATCGCTAATACTTCTACCTGAGATAAAAGCTGACTGAGCATGGTCTATAAGGGACGGGAGGACTAGTTTTAGCCTATTGGCAAGAATCTTTGCTATACATTTGTATATTGTGTTGCAACAAGAAATAGGTCTGAAGTCTGCCATATTGGAAGGGTTTTCTGTCTTCGGGATCAGGGTTATGACCGTAGAATTCACTCCCCTCGGAAGGAGACCGGTTCTGAAGAAATAGTGGACAGCAACAGTGAAGTCTCGACCGATTGTATCCCAACAGTGAAGGAAGAAGTTAACATTGAAACCATCAGGCCCCGGGCTTTTATTCTGTTTCATGGACTGAAGGACCGTGTTAATTTCAGAATGAAGGATTGGAGGTAGGAAACCCAATTTTCAGGAAGCTAGACAGAGCTATGGGCAACAATTCTTGGTTTAGCACCATGTCTGATTCCCAAACCACCTTTGGTCCCCGCGGCCTTTCCGATCACTGCCCAATTATACTCAACACAGGTTATCATCTGAGGCGGCCTAAAAAACCGTTTCAATTTTTTAACTCCATGCTCAAGTTAGATGGGTTCAAAGAAGCTGTTTCGGATTGTTGGACCAGAAGTATCCATGGGAATTCTTTTTACATCCTAAATGAGAAGTTGAGGAGAACCACGAGAGCTCTTGTTGCCTTGAATTCTTCTATAGGTAATCTGTCGAGCAATGTAAGCAAGCTTCAAGGTCTTCTGGACTCCGTCCAAATGTCTCTACAGGCTGATCCCTTGAACCCTCTTTTATTAGCTCAAGAATCGTCAACTATCCAATCTTTACGGAAAGCAATGGCTCTTGAAAATCTCTCATGCTCAAGAAATCTAGAGCAATCTGGCTAGCCCAGGGAGATAAAAACACTAAGTTCTTTGCAACTGTTATTAAGAGTAATTGGAACCACAACAAAATTCTTTCTATCTTCAACAACTCGGGTGAGTTGATTGAGGACCAGCAAGGTATCCAGCAGGTAGCGGTGGTCTATTACCAGGATCTTTTGGGGTCATCCCCTTCATCCTATCCGGGGCATGAGGATCTTAAAAAATTTATTTCTAAGAGGATCTCTCCATCCCAGACAGCTGCTTTAACCGATCCAATCCTTGACTCTAAAATTAAGGCGGTCCTCCAGTCCATGAAACAGAATAAAAGCCCGGGGCCTGATGGTTTCAATGTTAACTTCTTCCTTCACTGCTGGGATACTATTGGTCGAGACTTCACTGCCGCTGTCCACTCTTTCTTCAGAACCGGTCTCCTTCCGAGGGGAGTGAATGCCACGGTCATAGCCCTGATCCCGAAGACAGAAAACCCCTCCAATATGGCAGACTTCAGACCTATTTCTTGTTGCAACACAATATACAAATGTATAGCAAAGATTCTTGCCAATAGGCTAAAACTAGTCCTCCCGTCCCTTATAGACCATGCTCAGTCAGCTTTTATCTCGGGTAGAAGTATTAGCGATAATATTCTCCTTGCTCAGGAGCTGTTCAGAAACTATCATCGCCTATCTGGTCCGGCAAGGTGTGCTCTAAAAATTGATATCAGGAAGGCTTTTGACACAGATGACTGGGGTTTTCTTCTAGACCTGCTGAGTTTTCTTCAGTTTCGACCCATTTTTATAAACTGGATTAGAGAGTGCATCACAACGCCAATGTATTCTGTTAAAGTCAATGGTTCCCTTGCCGGCTACTTTAAGGGAGCAAGGGGTCTTCGTCAAGGTGATCCTCTGTCCCCTTATCTGTTTGTTTTAGCCATGGAAGTATTCTCTATGATTCTGAATAAGGAAACTCTCCTGCCTAACTTCAAGTTCCATTGGAAAACAGAACCATGCAACATTACTTATTTATGTTTCGTGGATGATATTTTAATGTTCTGCCATGGAGACCTGCCATCTGTTTCCATTATCCACTCGAGCATCCAATCATTCTCAATGTTCTCCGGATTAATCCCCAACGCTCTTAAAAGCCTATGTTTTCTAGCAAATGTCCCAAATGATGTCAAGGAAAGTATAAATCAGCTGATGGGTATACCGCTTGGAGTTCTTCTAATTACATTTCTTGGAGTTCCCCTCATCTCTTCTAAACTTACACACTCCGACTGCCAGCCTCTGATTCACAGAATCACCGCGAGAGTCACCTCATGGACTTCCCGCTACCTCTCTTATACCGGCAGAGTGCAGCTGATAAAATCAGTGCTATATGCCATTCAATCTTACTGGGCTGCCCACTTTATCTTGCCTAAATCGGTAATGCGTGCAATCCAATCTTTAATGTGCGGATTCCTTTGGAAGGGCTCCTCTCTTCTAAGGTATGGTTCTAAAGTCGCTTGGAAGGATTTGTTTACCCCCTATGCGGAGGGAGGCCTTGCTATAAAAAACCTTGGCGATTGGAACTCAGCCCTCATTTTATCCCATTTGTACAGAGTTATTTCCCCTTCCCCAACTTCATTATGGGCAAAGTGGGTCAACGCCTCAGTTCTTCCAAATATTAATTTCTGGCACTGTTCTACTCCTTCAGACTGCTCTTGGATTTGGCGTAAGATTCTTAAACTGCGACCTTTAGCTTTAACTTTTCTCATCTATAAAGTTGGAAATGGCAATTCCTTTAGGTTCTGGCATGACCCATGGTTGAATGGCCAGGCATTAAGCCCTTCTCCGTATTTGCTTTCCATCTCTCGAATCCCAGTAAACGCTCTTGTCTCCTTTGTCATAACATCGGGAGCTTGGGCATTATCGGCAAGCAATCATCATGAAGTGCAACAACTCCGACCCCTTATCACTTCTCTTCCTGCTCCGATGGCTGCCGATGACAAGATCTTATGGGAATCCTGTGAGCTGAAATATGTCAAGGCCTCTCTCATTTGGGAATCTATTCGGCCACGTGCTCCGCTAGTTCCATGGGCTGCTCTGCTATGGCATTCTCTTCACATTCTAAGATTTTCCTTTACTCTCTGGCTTGCCCTTCGGCATAGATTACCCACGAATGATAGATTTTCTAGCTATTCTAGCTTCCGCCAGCTGACTTGCCCCCTCTGTGATTTCCATGTGGAAACATTCCCTCACTTGTTCTTTGAATTCCCCTATTCTTCCTATGTTCTCTACACTACTTTAGCAATAGGTGCCTGGACTAATGCTCCTATGAATTGGGACAACCTTGTGGACTACATTATCCAATATCGAGGGAGCAAACTCAGGTCGGATATTCTAAAGCTAGTTCTCTCCACCACAGTATACAAAATCTGGTCAGTCAGGAACTCCATTGTCCATAACAAAACCAAGATGCATATGGGGGTTCTCTCCAGGGAGATAACAAATGTCATTAAGGCTAGGTTATCCTCTTCCTCTGTTTTTTCTAAAAAATTCCAAAATAGGCCCAACCTCTAGGGGTGGTTGTAGGGTTGGGTTCAGCTCATGGGGTGTCGGCTGTTCCGCCGCTTTGGCGCTGCCGGGAGAGCAGGTGGCTGGGCTCGTCTCAGTAGCGCTTGTTAGCCATTGCTTCGGCTGGGGTTTTTTGGGCTAGTTCAGAGTTGGCAGTGTCTCTCTGGTACTCGCTTATGTTTATTCAGTTTAGTCATTATAGGGGTTGGTCTACGCGCCTTCTGGCCACTGGTTCAATCTTAGCTTCGGGGTCTGCCTAAGCTTCGAGGTCTGCCTGGGGGTTGGGCAGGACAGGCATTAGGGAGTTCGGCCTCCGGAGTAGTTTGGAGGTAGAGGGTTTCAGTTCTTCTGTTAGGTTCGGCTTGCTGGCTCTAGTAGCATCTTCAGCTCGTTGATGTCTGCGATGGCAGTTCGGCTTCTCTGGCAGTTCGGTCTCTTCAGTAGTAGGGTTCGGCTCTAGGGACAATGAAAGGCTGGTTGGGTCTCTTGGCACGTTCTCATGGCCCGGCTAGGGGGGTTCGCTGGTTTTGGTTTTGGGGTTTGGGGACCCCCAAATGGCTTCGGGGGGGGGGGGGGGGGGTTCGTTTGATAGAGCACTGGTTGCTGTCTTCCGGCTTCAGGCTTCGGCGCTCCCTCTTCGGTACGGTAGTCCAGTCTTTAGAGGTTCAGGCCTCGGGGCTCCCGGGTTTGGAGCTGGGTGGGCGAGTGTTCACTGGTTTAGGCTTCATGGCGCTCGCAGTTCATTCAAGGGTTCAGCATTCACAACTTTGGGTGCTTCGGGTTTTCGGCTGCCGCTTCAGTTCGGATTGGTTCGTCATTCTGTTTAAGTGCGGATTGGGTCGGATGCTGCTTCCTTCCGGATTGGCTAACGGTTCGTTATATTGGGTCGGTGAAGGGCTAGCTTTGTAGCTTGGGTTCGGCTCCTTGGTTTAGTCTTGGGAAGCTGGGGGATCTGGGCTGCAGTTCGGTTGATTCTGTTGTCTTCAGCAGTTATGCTTTGCAAATGGCAGTTTTGCAGCTTCATTTCGTCACCAGATTGTTTCATTTGGATGCTTAGTTTCAGTTGATTGGTTGCTCAGGCTTCGACTTACTTCTTTATGCTTGCAGCTCTGTTTTGTAATGTTCATTGTTGCTTTGGCTTGGTTGTTAGTCTTTAGTTGTCCATTATGGGGGTTGTCCCAGGTGGTTCAATCCTAAAACTTTTGGGGTATGCCCTTTGCGATTGTTTTATCTCTTTTTCTTCTCAATATACAAACAAATTTAGCCGAAAAAAATGATACCTGCTACTAAATCTGCTGATGCAACCGCATAATGGACCGTCATATTAAAAGTACGGCCATAGGTCTACCCGACGATGGTGGTCTAGTAATGGCTAACTTACCACCACTAACACCTTTACTTTCCTCTGACCCCTTCTTTGGGCAATTTCTTGTCATGTGGTCCAACGACCCATATACAAAACAACCATGGTTGTTTCTTAGGATTAGGACAATATGGTAATATATGACCCTCTTGTCCACAGTTATAACAAACCCATTACCCTTTCAGACAGACTCCTAAATAAGACTTTCCAAATGTCTTACATGCTTCAATCCTACGCTTAGGTTACCTTTATCCCACTCTAGTATTCCCGGAGTTAAAATTCTTTCTTTTTGGCATACTGCCACTACCATTGGCTGGTTGCTGTCTTCCGACTTCGGGCTTCGGCGCTCCCTCTTCGGTACGGTAGTCCAGTCTTTAGAGGTTCAGGCCTCGGGGCTCCCGGGTTTGGAGCTGGGTGGGCGAGTGTTCACTGGTTTAGGCTTCATGGCGCTCGCAGTTCATTCAAGGGTTCAGCATTCACAACTTTAGGTGCTTCGGGTTTTCGGCTGCCGCTTCAGTTCGGATTGGTTCGTCAATCTGTTTAAGTGCGGATTGGTGCGGATGCTGCTTCCTTCCGGATTGGCTAACGGTTCGTTATATCGGGTCGGTGAAGGGCTAGCTTTGTAGCTTGGGTTCGGCTCCTTGGTTTAGTCTTGGGAAGCTGGGGGATCTGGGCTGCAGTTCGGTTGATTCTGTTGTCTTCAGCAGTTATGCTTTGCAAATGGCAGTTTTGCAGCTTCATTTCGTCACCAGATTGTTTCATTTGGATGCTTAGTTTTAGTTGATTGGTTGCTCATGCTTCGACTTACTTCTTTATGCTTGCAGCTCTATTTTGTAATGTTCATTGTTGCTTTGGCTTGGTTGTTAGTCTTTAGTTGTCCATTCTGGGGGTTGTCCCAGGTGGTTCAATCCTAAAACTTTTGGGGTATGCCCTTTGCGATTGTTTTATCTCTTTTTCTTCTCAATATACAAACAAATTTAGTGAAAAAAATTGATACCTGCTACTAAATCTGCTGATGCAACCGCATAATGGACCGTCATATTAAAAGTACGGCCATAGGTCTACCCGAAGATGGTGGTCTAGTAATGGCTAACTTACCACCACTAACATCTTTACTTTCCTCTGACCCCTTCTTTGGGCAATTTCTTGTCATGTGGTCCAACGACCCACATACAAAACAACCATGGTTGTTTCTAAGGATTAGGACAATATGGTAATATATGACCCTCTTGTCCACAGTTATAACAAACCGATTACCCTTTCAGACAGACTCCTAAATAAGACTTTCCAAATGTCTTACATGCTTCAATCCTACGCTTAGGTTACCTTTTTTTTTTTTGCTAAATTTAGACTTAAATAAAAGAAAGAATAAGTACATGGGGCAAAACCCATACAGTATACCATAGCCATCATAGGACATGCCCTATGATGGCAATAGTAAACCAAGGCTACTCACTAGCATACAGGGAACCAACAAGGAACAAGGAACCAACAGTAACCAACCATCAAAATGGCTTGATACCAGAAACAGATCTGCATCAAACCAACGGAAGAAAATTACAAATTTTAGCTACAAGACAACAGGAGCTAAGCTGCCAAGACAAACAGCTCGTAACCACTTAAGTAGTAGCATCAGTAGCAGCCATCAGTACCCGAGCAGCAAACACAGTCTGTAAGAGCCAGCAATACATAAAACTGGCCAACAACATTGCACATGGCACAAGGCCTAGCTCAGCTAGCAGTCAGCTGTGGTAACCAAGCACAGGCATCCAAGCAGCACTTAAATGCAGATACTATGTCTACCAGTTTCTGCATACCCAGCAGAACAAGGCCATAAAAAAGCACATAGCAGCCCAGCAACCCATCTGCCACAAGCGGCTAAACCAGCCCAGCAGCAGCTAACCCAGCACATCACGCGGACCAGAATAGCCCATAAGATTGAAACCCCAGCCTCTGTAGCAGCCTAGCAGGAAATTTGACCCAACAGACAACTGTAGCAGTGCCCATGAAACCTTCAGCTGAGTTGAAGCAATAGCAGTACCCAGTGCTACAGCAGCAACTAGAACTACAACGATTCTGCCTCAACCAACCCAACCCCCTCTCCGGGAGCAACCACCCGAGAAGTATGGGACCATAGACACCCAAGCCAGATACATCAACTGATTGACAGTGCTCAGCACCTACAGCGTAAGGGACTAGTTCCAAAAAAACGAGCAGACCAGGGCCCCAAAGGCCAAAATCAGCTGACCAAACAGACCCGAGAGTAGATTTTGTAGATAAAACCGAACCAAAGCTAGCAATCCACAAAGAACTACATCATCAACAACTAGCCAGACTGCTATAAACCCAACCAAAATAGACCAGCCCAACCCAACATCTACAGACCCAGCAACAGATCCCAAGATAAAAGCCTAAGGACCACTGAGAACATCAACTAACCACTGACTGCAGCAGAACATACCAGTCGATAAACACCTAACAGCAATAAACCAATAACAGCAAGCAGCTGCAGCTGTAACACTACTGCTAAACCAAGACCAAGCCACATCACAAGCAGCCCTCCTACACAGCAACAGCGATAGCAGCTAGAACACAACAGAGAACCAGTAGGCAAAGATAGCTAAATCAATACAAAGTTTAAACCACAGATCAACATCCTTTGACCCAATTCTTCAGCAGCAGACAACCAGCAGCAGCTACTCCCAAAAGGAACTGCAAGGTCCAACTGAAAGAACCTAGCAGCAATCACAGCATCAAGAGACTTAGCAGTGAACTCCAAAACAGAACTGAAGACAACATGCCAACAAAGGGCCTGGACTGAACTAGATATAGTACCAGAGATCATACTCAGCAGCATAGATAGCAAGAGATAACTATAACAGAAACCCCCACCACTTCTGCAACAGCATCAACCATAGCAATAGAAGCTATAACAGAACATTGTTTAAAGAAAGATGACCAAACCATATCTTGATTTTAGTTTTTGGAATTTAGAATTTGAATGAAGTTGGCATTTTAGCAAATGAAGGATGTCAGTGACAAGGTTATGAGCAGAACAGGACTTTTGACTGAAAATCCTAGCGTTACGTTCAGACTATGATGAAAAGTTGAATTTGAGTAATGGATAAGGAAGCTCGTAATTGAACTCCAAGACCGACTAAAACCCCTCCACCCACACTGTCTAAGGACAGAAAGCAGAACCCTAAAAGAATAGTCACACTGAAAGAATAAGTGATCAAAGGATTCCGAATGGGATGAACAAAGGATACAAGAGGGATTGACAAGCATCCCATAACTGATCAATCTATCCTTTGTACGCAATCCATGGTGGAAAGCCAACCAGAGGGTGAAAGAGTACCGAGGGATCAAAACCTTATGCCACACTAATTTAGCCCAAAGGACAGCAACTCCCGCCTGTCTAATAGAACTCCAAAGAGTAGAGGCTTTAACCTCAGTGGCCTTTACAGTATCCCAGAGAATCTCATCAGGTCTAGAAGAGTCACATAACCTATTTAGATCAAAAGAGTCTCGAAAGACGATAAAATCATTATGATTAGAAGAAGGGAGGTTCCAAGAGGAGTCTCGGATAATATCACTCACTGTGGCATTATGGCCCAAGTCAGAATTGAGAATCAGAGAGGAACGAGAATTTATAGCCAGGGGTTTAGCATTCATCCAAGGATCAAACCACAAACTAGTACTTTCACCATTTCCAATACGGAACCGAATATACTTCATAGCAAGAGGTCTCAACTGCAGAACCTTTCTCCATATCCATGAACAATCATTTGGAATCTTCAGAACCCAAAAATATTTAGAGTGTAAATGATACACTCTAACCCAAGAAGCCCAAAGAGACTGGGATTTAGGATTAACTACTCTCCAAAGTTGCAGCAAGATCAGAGCCTTATTCCAGTCCTCCAATTTCTTAATAGCTAAGCCTCCTTCAGAAAGTGGGAGGGTAATTTTGTTCCAAGCAACTTTGGCCCCAAACTTCAACAAAGAAGGACCTTTCCAAAGGAATCTGCTCAAAGTGGACTGAAGCTCTTTAAACACAGACGCTGGGAGAATGAAGTGGGCAGACCAGTACGATTGCATAGCAAAGACAACCGATTTAATAAGCTGCAGACGACCAGCATAAGACAGGAATCTATTCGTCCAAGAGGAGATTTTAGATTTCACTTTTTCTAAAAGAGAATGGCAATCAGCAAGGCTAAGTTTCGAAGTGATCAGAGGGACCCCAAGGAATTTTGCAGGGAAACGTCCCTCTTGAAACCCAATAGAATTGAGAATTTCTTCAGCAACACTAGGAGAGGTGTTGGAGAGAAAACACATACTCTTCGAATCATTAACATGTAAACCAGAGAGAGCCGAGAAATGATCTAGGCAGGATTTGATCAGCTTTACCGAATTCACATCACCATGACAAAAAATGAGCAGATCATCAGCAAAGCATAGGTGGGATAAGGAGACAAACTCTGTTTTTCAATGATGCTTGAAAGAAGGGACCCTGGTTTCCTTTGAGAGAATAAGGGAGAGAACTTCCATAGCAATGACAAAAAGGTATGGAGAGAGAGGATCCCCTTGGCGTAACCCCTTGGTCCCTTTAAAATACCCACATAGGGCACCATTCACTCTTACAGAGTAAAAAGAAGAACAAATACAGACCTTAATCCAATAAATGAACTTGGGTGGAAATTTTAACAGCCTCAAAGCGGCTAATATGAAATTCCAAGAAACCGAATCAAAAGCCTTACGCAGATCAATTTTCATAGCACACCTAGGCGGGCCTGATGGCCTATGATAATTTCTGAATAACTCTTGAGCCAAGAGAATATTATCCCCTATCCTCCTTCCCGGAACAAAAGCGGACTGGGATGGGGAAATAAGGGAAGATAGGATACCCTTGAGCCTGACAGCAATGATCTTTGAAATACACTTGTAAGTTGTGTTACAACAAGAGATCGGTCTAAAATCAGCCATGGAAGAAGGATTAGGCACCTTAGGGACAAGTCCAATGGCCGTAGAGTTAGAACCCCGGAGAAGACAGCCCTGTTTGAAGAAGGATTGAATGGCCAAAGTAAAGTCTTTACCGACGATATCCCAAACAAGGAGGAAAAAGTTCACATTAAACCCATCAGGACCAGGGCTCTTGTTTTTCTTCATAGATTTCAAGGTAATCAGAATTTCGGAATCAGAAATGTCTCTTTCAATCCAAGAGGCTTGAGTATCGGTAACAATATTAGACACAAAAGGGGCAAGGTCCATTAAAGAAGGTTCCCCCCCAATAAGAGGAGAACCCAACAGAGATCTAAAGTGGTCCACCGCAATTTGTTGAATATCCTTTTGGCCGGTACACAAGACACCTGCCTCTTTTTCAATAGCAAGAATTTTATTTTGATTCCATCTATTCTTAATCTGATTGTAGAAGTAGCCTGAGTTTTTATCCCCATCTTTAAGCCATTGGATTCTAGATTTTTGCTTAAGAAGCTTCTCTTCACATCTGATGGCAAACCACAAATTTCCAGAATGAATCCTTTGAGCCTTTAGGAGGGAAGGATCATTCATATTAGAGGCAATAGCACTCTGTGTTTCATGAAGAATAGCTCTAGCCTTTTCCACGTTAGAAGTAAGGTTACCATTTTCTTTATTCAGAGTGATAAGAGCCTGTTTAACAAATCTAAGCTTTCCAGCTAAAGCCTGAAGAGGATCACCAGGGGAATAGATATTCCAAGCAGATTGAACCACGTCATGAAAGTTTTCAAGCTCACCAAGGAAGTTGTGAAATTGGAAAGGCTTGTGAACTCTAGGCAAGAGCAAACCCGTTTGAACCACCGCTGGACAATGATCCGAGAGATCCCGGGGGGAGAATAAAACCTGAGACGCAGGGAAGCGTTGCAGCCAATCACAGTTGACCATAACCCTATCAAGCTTTTTGAACTGGGGCTTAGTGTCACTAGAATTCCACCAAGTGAGCAAAGGTCCGACCGCACGAAGGTCCGACAGGAGCAAATCAGTAGAGCAGTCCAGGAAGTCCTGCATACCCCCATTCCAAGATTCAACACCACCCCTAATTTCAGTAACAGACATAACCTCGTTAAAATCCCCGAGCAGGCACCAAGGCAAATTAATCGAGGAATATAAAGAGCGCAGGTCAGCCCAAAGAGCTTTTCTCTCAGAGGGGGTATTAAACCCATACACAAAAGTGACATAGAATTGCAATGAAGAAGCAACAGATAAAACTAAGCAGTGAATAAATTGAGCAGATTTAGATATAATATTTACAGTCCAAAGCGAAGGGTCCCATCCAACCCAAATTCTCCCATTCACATGATGCTCATAGTTAAAGTGCCAATTCCATTTGTTACGAATAGCCTTAGAAACAGAATCGGCTTTTGGACTTTTGACTCTAGTTTCAACTAGGCCAACAAAAGAGATATTAAGCTTACATAAAAGAGCAAGGACACTATCCTGCTTGGACTTCATATTTACACCTCTAATATTCATAGAGCAAAAATTAACCATAAATAATAGGTTAAGCTAGATAGGGACATGACGCCCCCCTCCTTTAATTTTCTTCTTTGAGGACTGGCCGGGATCCAGACCCGCTCGAGCTTTTGCCTTAAGGTCTCGACCGGCCTTTTCGTCAATCATTTTGAGCTTACCCACAAGGGGATTAGGAGAAGGGGAAGGATCCGAGTCCGAGAAAACCTCCAATTCTACCCCAGCAGCAGCAATAGGCAAAAAGGAATTGCAGGAGTTAGCCAAGGGAGAAACACAGGAAGGAATCTGAAGCTTAGGTCCTTTTGCCACCAAAGTCCAGACGGCGGGAGAAGGACCCGAAGCCGATTGGAGGGTAACGGGGGGAGGGGCACCAGGAACAGCAAGATCAGAACAGGACTGAGCCGAGACTGTGGAGGAGTTGGGGCCTTTAGGCATCCACTTGTAATTCGCTTTTGGACAGCGGAGGAGGGAGTGCCCGAACGTTTTACAGTGAGAACAAGTTTGGGGTTTATTTTGGTACTCCACTCTGACTTTAACAAACTTTTCAGATTTAGTATCCTCATCAAGGACAGCCACCTCTAGGAATCCAGGGAGAGCCGACGAAGGTGTAATTTCAATACAGATCCTAGCAAAATTCATAGGTTCTAATTTTTCTGTAATTTTATCCACAAATAATGGAACACCCACCCCGCTTGCAAGATAACTGAGCCCAACAGAGGTCCAATAAGACATGGGAATGTTGTGGAATTTAACCCAAACCGGGGCTTTTGTACAAGAATCAAAATGGAAGTCCATGCCTTCCTCCCATTGTTTAAGACATAGTAATTTATTAGAAACATACCAGGGACCCAGAGCAAGCACATTCTCACGGTCTTCAGGCTTTGCAAACTTAAAAACAAAAAAACCCCCCTCTTGCAGGAACACACTTTGAAGGCCATACTTATCCCATAATCTGTGAACATTTTCTTCCACTAACTTAAAAGGCATTTTAGAATGAAGAAAACCCCCCACCAGACATGAAGACCAAAGCTTATTACCTTGAAGCAGAATCTCCGAGGGGGGACGAATCAAGGTTGCCCCATTTTCCGAGCTAGGAGGCGAAGGAAGGAAGAAGTCTAGCTTCAGCACTGGAGCTGCCGGAGCTACCTGAGCCACTACAGAACTCCAAGATTTCACTACAGGTGTACAGTCAGAGGAGGGAGTAATAAGAGGGGGTTCCCCAGCCACCAAAGGAGATCCTACATTTGGCGGCCCTGAGCATTCCCCAGCTTCATACTCGGACCCAACACCGGCCAGAGCCTGCTTAAGGACAGAACCACATTGCTCCAAAACAGGAACCTTCGACGATACCATGGCAGGTTTCAGAGAACTTTTCACAAGCATATCGTGATCATTTACTGAGCGAACAGTTTTACCATTGGAAGAGAAGTCATTTACATTGTGCATAGAAAACCCATGAGCTTTGATAAAGTCCAACAGAACGGAGCACTTCCGACGTTCCTCAGCCGCATCGAGATGACCCTGCTGCGAAAGAGCTTGAGCAGCTCTGAAAATTTCCTTCATTGGGGAGCCATCATTGAGACCTAGGCTGGCTTCGGCATTGCTATTAGTGTCAGAAGTTTCAGAACTGGAGGAAAGGTCAGCATTTACATAAGGAATGGCAGAGGACTCAGCCATTGCATTGTCATCAATAATCGGGGAATTAGGAATCGAGACCCCAAAATCGGCGAAAAGATCCCTCGAGGGGCTGCTGATTGAGTTTCCAGCGGAAAGGTGAGAATGGTCCACCATACCGAAACCCTAACCCACCAGATAGAAGAGAAGGGACAGGAGGGATGACTACGAGCAAGAGAAAAGGAGAAAGAGACTCGGAAGAACGGCCGGAAAAGCTAGAAAGAGGACAGGAAACCCTAGAGAGAAGGGAGAGAAAAAGTTACATCTTTCCGATGGTGCGCGTTCTTTCTGTCCGCTTAGGTTACCTTTGTCCCACTCTAGTATTCCCGGAGTTAAAATTCTTTCTTTTTGACATACTGCCACTACCATTGGCACTCTCTGCCTTGGTTCCTCCCTCTCCCTTGCTCTTATTCTTCCTCTCTTTGTGGTATTGAGTCAACGCCTCACTACCACCCTCTACTATAATCACCTTCTCCAGAATGGTCCCATAGGAAATACTCTGGAACACCGAAATACTACAAGAGAGCCAGGGTTTCAGGCCCTACTCAAACCTACGAGCCTTCCTCTCCTCAGTGTCTACTTGGTGTGGAGAAAACCTTGCCAATTCATTGAATCTGGCCGCGTACTGGGGAACAGTCATGTCCCCCTAGTTTAAGTTCTAAGAACGTAATCTCCATCCTCCCTTGCATGTTTGTAGGGAAATAATTCTCAAAGAAAACATTCTTAAATTGTTCCCATGTTACCCCATCTGTTCTAGCCCCACCCTGGTGGGCCTCCCACCAAAAGTTGGCTTCCCCTTTTATCATGTAAGTCGCAAAAGAAGTCTTTTGCGCCTCACCTACAATTTGTAATAACAAACGCCTTATCTGTTTCCTTTACCCATGTCTGGGCTTCTAATGGGTTCGTTGTTCCTTTGAACTTTGGCGGACCTACGCTTCTAAATTCTTTAAAGGTAGTCGTTCTGGCTAACCTAGGTTCTGTGGGTACTCTACCCCCGGTTTGGTTAAATGTAGTCATTAATAAATTAACGAACTCTTGCGTAGGGTTGTTTTAACCCCCTAAATTATCATTACGTGATAACGCTTCCTAATTACGTTGTCTTCTTCTTGACGACATTTTCTGATTAAATAAATAGAATTTTATTATTATCTATTTACTTACTTCGTTATTATTTGTCACATAACAACTCATATCATAACAAAGCATATTAAATGAAAACTTCATTATATTCATATGCTTCTTCATAGTCAAAACTATTTATAATTTGCTTCCATAGCTAAAGGCTATTACATTTCTATCCCGCAGTTGAGCTTCTCAAAAGTTGGGATTTACAAAAAGGCTACCTTTTTATACAAAAGAGGGTTTTACATCACTACACGCATATTTTTTTTTTGTTAACATGGTGTTTCCCAACCCGCGGGTCAGACTAATCACCCGGGCCGGACACAACCGTTTTGGCTTGCGCACCAGCTTGCGCTAGGCAATCCGTGGCCACGCGAATATAAATTCTCACACTTGTTGCTAGTGGGGATCGAACTGAAGACGTCCGGGTTTACGGCTCGCCCCCAATCAATCCTTAACCACTGCGCCAAGTGTTGTGGATACTACACACATATTTATTCACTCTAGACTTCTAATAATGCATAACAATGTCCTCATGTTTCTCATTTGCAATCATCGCTACAGTACCCCGACTAATAGTGTGTCGAGTCTGTCCTGACTCAATGGAATAACAAGTAACTTTCATCTTGAAATTCTCATGAGCACTCTTATGGATGTAAGACATCCGTGCTATCTTCTGGTCTCTCTTAATCAGTTTCTTACGAAGCTCGTCGGCCTCTTCCTTATAGTCCCTAGCCTGCTCTGTCATAAGCACCTGCTTATCGTGCTCTGACTTAAAATCTTCTTTTGCAGACACCTTAGCTTCATGGAGATAAATAATCTCTTCACTCTGATTCTGTACAACTGTACTCAGTTGCACATTCCTGTCAAAACTGCTAGATACAATGCTCTCATTGCATTTGGAGGTATTGACTCTAGTGTAGGTACCACCGTATTAACCGATGTTACCTCCATTTCCTCATCCTCAAAGACCATCATATTAAGATATGACATTATATCCATATCTTTCTCGGAGTAGTCCTCCTCAGAAAAGTAATCCACTGTCTCCGACTCCTCTAGAATCATTAATGGTACCTCCGCCACTGGCATGGGTACAGGCTCTACTCTGTTCACAGTTTCTTCGCTCACCATGTGTATATCTCTATACATCAAGCTATCGATTAACATCCTACAATAACACATAACATGTTGATTAGTACATAACACACAATAGTATAAGCATAAATCACATTTAATTTATTTAGGGTTACTTTCCATCTTTTAAATCTTTCGGTATTGAGTTTCCTCAATACCTTATTAACTCATTCAACTTAAGTAAATCTCGAGTTTACTTCCTTCGGACTTTTTTTTCCTTAACAAGGTTATTAGCCTAAGGTTCTTCCCCCCCTTAAGTTGTATAACCTAATGCTCTGATACCAACCTGTGACACCCCCAAATCCGGGTGTCTTCCAACCCGACAGATGGTGCTACACGGTACTTATAACTGTACATTTATTCTATTGAAACGACATCAAAATGTGTATATCAACGACATTCTTATTACATTAATAATATTACATCCCGTTCTTAGGTTCTAAAACTATTACATTCTTTGTTCATCATACTATAATATATGCAACTTACTAGTTTATTACAAGGTAAACTAATTGTTCATCTTCGTCTTGCCTTTTTCCTTGTCGGATCCCTCGTTTCGTTCGGTCTTAGCTGCATTCATATGGTTCAAGCAAGAGTGAGCATAACAAGCTCAACAAGTACAACAATTTCTTTTAAACGACATGCTTGAAACATAGGAATCGTATATCTTCAATAACTGGATAATAGTTATGAAGTACTATCGATAATTTAAAATAGCACTTCTTTTCCTTCAAAACATTTTACAATGACAATATTCAATAAAACATCAATTCTGGTCCAAGACCATGAGCATTTCATAATTTTTTTAAAAAGGACAACCCGAGACTAAGTCCGTAAGTTCGACATATCTTACGAGCACTTCTGGGTGATCAGCCCATAGTACTCTATGTTGATCAACACTACATCCCTTAAACGTATGTACGATTAAGTTATGGCAACCTCACGTGCCTGTCGTTTAATGACAAAACATTTTTAGCATACTCAGTCTTCGTTTGAAAACCACACCAATATAACTTGGTAAACATTGACCATGTTTTAATAGAAACTTAATATCAGTCTAGCCGAAAGAGTTGGCTTTGACTTCCACATCAAGAAAAGGGTCTATCAGCGATCGCAATTGGTCGCAGATAACTATCAGCGACCGCAATTGGTCGCAGATAACTATCAGCGACCGAATACGGTCGTTGATAGTCGTCGCATAAAATATGGTCACTGGGATGCACATCAGCGACCACTATTAGCGACCGATATATCTGCGACCGATATGAGCGACCGAAATGACAAATCCGGCCGCTAAGTGGAGTCAGCTTGGTTCAGGCCCAAAGCTGACGTGGTCCACGTGGCAGCGACCACTATCAGCGACCGCAGGCGGTCGCTGATACCCTCAATTGTTTAGCCGTCGCTAATAACTATTAGCGACCGCATGCGGTCGCTGATATGAAAAAAATAAAAATCAAATTTTTGTTGTTTTGCAGAATTCCCAAAAACCTGTACCTGTTTTGTACCTACTGTATCCCAACACACATACACAACAAGATAAACAACATACACAACAATATAAACATCCATCGTCCACCAACACATACACCAAACTAGTATATAAACCTTTAAAAACTAATATGATTTGAATATATATAATAACATTTCAAAACTTGTTTACGTAACATACAAACATCCAAAAAATGAATATACAAGTACAAGCTTATACTATAACTACAAAACTGATCTAAAGTTGGTACGTCAAGCATCATCGCCTCCTTGATCACCCTGTAATTAACAAAATAATAAAAAAAAATCACAAATATAGTAACTATGTTGATTCTGATATATATTACGACAATACATACAACAAATTGATTTTATACCTCGTCGCCATCCCCATACTGTCCTGCTCCTGCTGCTGTTGCTGTTGCCGCTACTGCTTCAGCTAACTCCTCAGGACTCATAGCCCCCAGATGCCCGCCCAGTATCTTCAGAAGATTTCGATCTCGACATATAGCTCTCACACAATCAGCCAGAGTATGAATAGCTGGATGGCTCAATAACTGTGAAGACTGGGTAGAAGAGCAGCCAGAGCCACTGAAGGATAGGCGTCGTCATTGTCCTTGACCTTTAATGTAGTTCTTTTTCACAACAGACGCCCTCTCCCACAACTCTTGATCAATAGGCGGACGTGGAGTGCCTTCAGGATAGCGCTCATTCAATAAACGTTTATAAGTATCCTGTCATTATGTTAACGATTAAATAGTTAAAAATAAATTCTGTAAGCATTGATAAACAAGATCAAATTGTTAAAACTTATTACTACTATCTGGATAGCATCAGGCATACCATTACGGGTGGCCACGCACACATCCAGCCAATGTATAGGCTGACCTTGAGACTGAGACTCCTATACAAAAAATGCTTAAAATATTACTAAGTGAAAATGTGATATTTTCTACAATTCATGATTGTAAACATATTAAAACTTATAAATATGTACCCTGGCAGTGATATACTGCAACTGTGAAATACTGTCGCCCTTGTATGTTCCTTTAGCCTTTTCGCCATCGGGTACACCCGAGGATCTGTTGGTGGCGGCAGTCTTTCGTCTTTTCACCCAGCTCTCAGCTCTCCATTGAGCACACATCTCAGCCCATATGGACTGGGTGCACCACCAGGGGCTATGCTCTTGCATGTAATCCTCTCCATGACCTGGATGGTCGATCTCGGCATTATGAATGGCTCTTTGTTCAAATTATCTTTGGTACGGACCGCGCACTTCTGCCAGAATAATGTCTGTATCACTGAAGCCTACGCGTCCTCCCATCTATATCGTTTCTGCAAATAAAATAACAATAATAACATTACTAAACAATTATCTTTTGAATATTATATTATCTGTCATAATTAAAAAAAACATACCTGAAATTCAGCCCAAACAGCATCCTTGTGGGCAATAGGTGTGCTCGCTCACGTAATCACAGGTGTAGGCCAATTCTATAAACAAAGCTGTGATATGCACTTGATGATCTTATTATCTGAAAAATCACTATAATATACAACAATTTACATCAATGATAAGTAGATATATTAAAGCAATTTACATCTAAGTTATAATACTTATGAACATTTTTCAAACTTATATTATAATACTTAAAAAAAATTCGCCATAGTCTCCCATACAATATAGACTAGCCATATGCACGACGGCATGCATATATGGACATTTCTAGGCACCCAAGACACAATCCAAGAGAAATATACAAATTTTCAATATAATAAGACCAAAACAATAACGATTGAATGCAAATTAAAGCAGTAAAAAATTCAGACCCATATACATTACCAATCAAAATATTACCATTATACAATTTTACATGAATTATGGATTGAATTATGGATAAACTTAATTCCTAGTTATGTATTATGTCATACTCATGTTCATGGTTTTGTTGATCTTAACGATCTTATTATCTAAAAAATCACTATAATATACAACAATTTATATCAACGACAAGTAGATATATTAAAGCAATTTACATCTAAGTTCTATATATCTTGTATAAATAGAATCTTAAATGCTTATATATAAATGATATATGCGGAACGTACGTGCTATTCGCAGGAGGGCGAATCTGAATAAGAATCTGATCATCCGGATTAGTAGGGGCCTTAGGCACATGATTAGGCCCCCTACCCAAGCCACGCTTTTTCTATGCTACTTCAGAAGCCATCTGTATATTACAAATTTCAAGATGTTATTATGAGTCATATTTGATTACATGTATATATGACAATAAACATGACAGTGATATAAACATGTATATATATGAATATAAAATGACAATAAATAAAAGTTGCATTTAAATAGTTTAGTATATAAACATGACAGTGATATAAACATGTATATATATGAATATAAACTGACAATAAACAAAAGTTACATTTAAATAGTTTAGTACATAAACATGACAATGATATAAAAAACATGTAATGCTAAACATACATTTCATTTATTCAAGTGTCAATGCCTGATTCAAAATCATCTTGTATACGTGTTGCAGATTCATAACCATCATCTGCTTCAGATTCAGTGTCAGGTTTAGTCAATAACTCTTCCTCCTCAGTATCAATGTCATCTGACACAAGTATTGACTCAGGATCTAATTCATGTGGTTCATCTCCACCATCTAACTGGATTACTTCATTGTCGTCCTCCACATTTATTATACTTTGACTATGAAGCATCTGCTCTTGGTAAATCTTCCCATCAACTACTTCTACACGACTATGTACGGGAGTATGAATTACAACTTGCCAATCTGTAGGCGGTCTATCCCTTTTCCTAACAGGACTAGGAGTGTAGTATACTTGTACTGTTTGAGTTGGTAAAATAAATGGTTCGTTGGAGTACGCAGACCTATGGAGGTCAATATCGACGATTCCATGTCTGTCAACAAGTATCCCTTTTTCTGAATCAAACCAATGGCACTTTTTTTTTTGTTATCCGGGTTTCCGACCCGCAGGTCGACTAATCCCCCGAGCCCGGTACCAGAGCGGTTTGCTACCCGACTTGCGCCAGGGGTACCGTGGCCACGCGAATTGAAGAATTCTCACACTTGAGGTAGGCGGGACTCGATCCCAGGATGTCCGGGTCTACAGCTCACCCCAGGTCGAAGCTTATTGCTGCGCCAAGTGCTGTGGTTAAACCAATGGCACTTGAAAAAGTGAATATGACCCCCGTACGTGCCCTTGTACGACAACTCTATGATTTCCTCCAACTCCCCATAAAAGGCATGACCAAGCTCATTGTAACAATCTCCTTGGACACACACTCCAGAGTTCGTTGTTCTTTTACCGCTCCCATATGCCTTTGTATGAAATTCACAACTATTTATTTTGTAACCATTGCGGCTGACTTGGTCCCTGTCTGGTCTCATAGCTAGGACTTGTACATTAGCCGAAATCGTTGATTCCGCAGTCAAAGCCTACAAAAACTCCATCTTATTAAATGAAGTTATAGTTAACATGGAGTATATATATATATATGTCATGCTTAAGAAATTAAACTTACTTTGTCCTTTAGCCAAAATGCAAATTTTTTATCACGATTGATTTGAATATCTTTATCAGTTATGTCGGGATGCTTCACTTTTAACTCGTCATCGTACAATCTATACCATGTTATAAACATTAACATATTGGAATAATTAATTTTCAACTTAAAAGATAAATTATCAAGTTTACAAACGTAGATATCTCATCGAAACTGTATGCCTCACATATCGACCCCTCGACATAAGCTCTATTCTTCACCTTCCTCTTAAGGTTTCCCACCACCCTCTCGAAAGGGTACATCCATCTATATTGAACTGGACCCCCAACACGAGCTTTATAGGGAAGATGGATTTGCAAATGCTCCATGGAGTCAAAAAAACTAGGTGGGAATATTTTTTCCAGTTTACACATGATCTCTATAATGTTCTTCTCAAGTATAGACATGTCTTTTTCATTTAATGATTTTGAACATAAGTCTTTGAAGAAACGACTAAGTTCCGTCAAAGCATCCCATATTGGTTTATCAAGCAGATCCCGAAATACTATAGGCATAAGTCTCTCGATGAACACATGACAGTCATGACTCTTCATCCCTTACAATTTCCCACCAGTAACACACCTTTGCATTGACAATATCGCACTCGTACCCGCATATGATCTTCTACTCAATGCGTTAGCTACCACGTTCGCTTTTCCAGGATGGTATTGGATGGTATGATCATAATCTTTCAACAGTTCAAGCTAACGTCGTTGTCGCATGTTTAGTTACTTTTGAGTGAAGAATATTTGAGGCTTTTATGATCCGTATAGATCTCTACCTTCTCTCTATACAGGTAATGCCTCCAAATCTTAAGCGCAAAAACGATAGTTGCCAACTCCAGATCATGAGTAAGATAATTTCTCTAATATTCTTTGAGTTGTCGAGAGGCATAGGCTATGACTTTCCCATGTTGCATGAGAACACATCCTAACCCTTTGCATGAAGCTTCACTGTAGATGACAAATCCCTCCGAGCCAGATGGTATTGTCAGAACAGGTGCTGAAATGAGTCTCCTCTTGAGTTCTTGAAAACTCTTCTCACATTCCTCGCTCCAACCGAATTTTGTATCTTTCCGAGTCAGCTGAGTTAATGGAGTAGCGATTCGAGAAAATCCTTCCACGAATCTCCGATAATAACCAGCTAAGTCGAGAAAGCTACGTACTTCGGTCACTGATTTGGGTTGCTTCCCAGCTTTGAATAGCTTCAATCTTTGCTGGGTCAACAGATATTCCATGACTTGATTATACGTACCCAAGGAATGCTACTTCCTCAAGCCAGAACTCGCATTTTTTCAACTTGGCATAAAGCTTATATTCAAGAAGCTTTTAGAGTATCAGCCTCAAGTGTTGCTCATGATTTTCATTGCTTTTGGAATAAATAAGGATTTTCTCAATAAAGACGACCACAAAGTGATCCAAATATTCCTTGAATACTCGGTTCATCATATCCATGAAGGCAGCATGAGAATTAGTCAATCCAAAAGACATGACTAAAAATTCATAATGCCCGTACAGAGTTCTGAAAGCTTTCTTTGGAATGTCATCGGTTCTAATATTCAATTGGTGATATCCGGAACGAAGATCAATCTTTGAAAAGAATTTGGCTCCTTGCAACTGGTTAAACAGGTCATCAAAACGTGGAAATGGGTACCTATTTTTGATGGTGACATGGTTCAACTCCCGATAATCAATACAAAGTCGCATACTCCCATCTTTCTTTTTCAGGAATAGAACAGGAGCATCCCAAGGAGACGAACTAGGACGAATGAAACTGATGTGTTACAATTCCTGCAGTTGGGTCTTTAACTCCTGAAGTTCAATAGGAACCATTTGATATGGGGCTTTGGAAATAGGTTTTGTACCAGGTTCAAGGTCAATACAAAATTCAATTTCACGCTCTGGGGGTAGGCCAGGAAGTTATTCAGGGAATACGTCAGGAAATTCATTAACAATAGAAATATCATTCAAAATTGACGTATTTTTGTTTAGATCCATGACAGGAGCTAAGAAAGCTTGACATTCGTTTTTCAATAAACGAATAGCTTTATGGCTTGAGATGACAATGATTGATTTTAATGGTTTAGTTGCTTGAATTCGCATAATAGGTTGTTTAGGAATATGAAAGCTAACAACCTTACGAAAACAATCAATTTTTGCATGATGAGTAGTTAACCAATCAATCCCTAGAATTACGTCAAATGCAAGTATTTTCAATGAAATAAGATCGACATGTAATGTGAGGGTACCGATTTGAACCAAACAAAACTTATAAACAGTGGATGTAATGAAGGTTTCTCCCAATAGAGTTTCAACAGATAAGTCAAAGTCTAATTTCTCTGGAGTCAAATTTAAACGTTGAGCGCAAGTATGAGAAATAAAAGAATGGGTAGAACCGGTATCAAATAAGGTATATACTTCGCTAGAGTTTGTGATAAGCTTACCCGTGATGACCTCGTTCGGGTTCCTTCTAGGAAGTCACGACAAATGCTCTCCCTTGGGA
The DNA here is from genome assembly GCA_020205505.1 of Panax japonicus. Taxonomy (NCBI): domain Eukaryota; kingdom Viridiplantae; phylum Streptophyta; class Magnoliopsida; order Apiales; family Araliaceae; genus Panax; species Panax japonicus. Next base: position 19,817,945 of record CM035108.1, on the reverse strand, counting down.
TTAAGATGGGCTAGTTTCTCTCTCTAGAAATGTGCTCTCCCTTCTCACTAGGTTCCTAGGCTTCTATTCCCCCCCCCTTTTTTGCTTCTTCCCTTTACCGTTAGCTCCTTATTTCCTTATTCAGCCTCCCGCCCACCCTCACCTACCTTTTCCATCTTCACCAACCATTCTGTTTACCCGTTTGGTCCTTCCTCCTCCTCCATCCTCCTTTCTCCCTCCCGTCCTCCACCGTCATCCTCCTTTCTCCCGCCCTCCTTCGTCCTTCCTTCTAGACTTCTGCGGTGCCTCTGCTTGCCAGAGCCATGGTTGACCACTCCCATCTCTCAACCGGTAACTCCGTGAATAGCCCGTCTCGCGAGCTTTTTGCAGAATATGGCGTTTCTAAGCCGAGTTCCCCCACTGAATCTGTGGAAATGGTGGAGTCTGAGCCTCACCCCTCGAATATTTCTATAAGCACGGATGAATCAAATGTATTTGAAGAGGCTTGGAGAGAATTTTGGCCCAGCCACTAGTTCGGATGCTCAAGATATCTTTAAAGCAGCTCATTTCTTCTCAAGAAATGGCCGAGAGGAAGCCCTTGTAGAAAGGAGGAAGAATGCAAAGTTAATGGAATATATATTTGCCTTGGGTCTCCCTCTAGATGATGTTAATAACCTTTCCACTATAGGGACTTCCGCTGCTCAAGCAAATGCCTGTAAGGTGCTCGAATCCGGTCCTTTGTTCGGACGGAGTTCTCCAAAGGAAGCATCGTCTCCACCCCTTACCCCCCTGGCCGCTATTTCGGGTAGTCTTCCGGAGTTTGTGGCTCTTCCCCTCCCGGTCCGGGAGAAAACCGACAACCAGGCCATTCTTCCTAAATCTTGGAGCTCGATTGTTTCAAATTCTGTCTCTGAGAAGAATTTGGGTCTGAGCTTCTTCCCCCCTGTCATGGCTGAAGGGAGTGTTACGGTTAATCCGCCAGTTGAAGTCCTAAAGATTGGCCTGCATAAGTGGTCCACCAGTCTAGTTGGTCATTTTATCCAGGCGAAACTGCCTTTCAAGATTGTCGAGACCTCGGCCAAGAAGCTTTGGGGACACTTGGGTTTGGCAAAAGTATATCTCCATGACAAGGGGTATTTCATATTCAAGTTCAACTCAGTAGCAAATAGGGACAATGTTCTAGCAACAGGCCCATGGTATATAGCATCAAAGCTTCTTCTTCTGTAGCATTAGCATGAAGGGGTTAAACTTGCAAATGTCGACTGTAGCAAAGTCCCAATCTTGGTTAAATTTAGCAACATACCCCTCTCTTACTGGACAAAAGAGGGTTTGAGCTACCTAGCGAGTGCTGTTGGTTGTCCATTATTTGCAAATGATATGACATCTAAGCTTAAGCCAATGAGCTATGCCAGGATTTGCATTGAGATGAATGCTTCATCTATGTTCCCGGCCTTAATTAATGCAGTTGTTTTCAATGGAGTGGACTTGGCTGAAGATACCGTTGAGGGGAAAGTAGAGTATTGGAGCAGACCTCCTTCTTGCTCAAATTGTAACTGTTATGGTCATTCCTTGCTCCGATACCCTAAATCAAATTTCCAGTGGGTACCCAAGGCTCCGCCTTGTCCTCCTGAGGCCACTTGTTCCCCCAACTCTGTTGCTACCAAAGCCTCTCCTCCCCTTGATCCGGAAGTTTCTTGGACAGCTGTCTCTAAAGGACCAAAAAAACCATCCTCCCCTCCTGTTGTTCACCCAGTTCCTTATTCAAATACCTTTAACCCTATTGCTTCTCCCCTTCTTCCCGATGATGACTCTGAATCTCTTGTTCCCCCCAACTCGCTGGTGGATAGGCTCAAGCAGGTCAATGAAAAGGAATGTAGGGACCTGAAGCATAAATCCAGGCCTGGGAAAGAGCCTCTTCAAAATTCTAAGAAGAGAAATAAAGGTCCAAGGGGTCTTCCCCTTCTTGATTGAGCTTTATCCCCCATTCACTATGACATATTTTTGTTCCTATAATGTCAGGGGTTTAAATAAGAAGCCAAAGCTGGCGCTCGTTCGTAACCTTTTGTTAAACAACCATGTCTCTTTTGTGGGTCTTATTGAGACTAGAATCAAAGCTCCAAACGCACTCAGGATCTCGAGAGCCTTGTGTCATAACTGGGTTTGGACATTCAACTATGATCACCATCCGAACGGCAGGATCTGGGTGGGGTGGGATACTAATATCTGGAGAGTGGATAGCCTGTTTCAGTCTTCTCAACTATCCCATTTCAAACTTACCCCTATTTATGGTGATACCTCTATTCTGGCTTCGATCGTTTATGGCTTGAATTCGGTAGTGGAGCGCAGGCAATTGTGGGATGACCTCAAATATATATCTTCTCCGGATACCTGGTGCATTCTGGGGGATTTTAACACTATCAAGCGGGTTTCTGAATCTGAAGGAGGTGATCCTTCCTGGGACGCTGGTATGACGGACTTCAATTATTGTTTAGACACTATTGGAGTAGATGGCATTCGAGCTATTGGGCCTCTGCATACGTGGTAGAATTGCCAGGTAGGAAACCCAATTTTTAGGAAGCTAGACAGAGCTATTGGCAACAATTCTTGGTTTAGCACCATGTCTGATTCCCAGGCCACTTTTGGTCCCCGTGGCCTTTCCGATTAACTTTGAGAAGTTGGACCAGTAGTATCCATGGGAATTCTTTTTACATCCTTAATGAGAAGTTGAGGAGAACCAAGAGAGCTCTTGTTGCCTTTAATTCGTCAATAGGTAATCTGTCGCGCAATGTAAGCAAGCTTCAAGGTCATCTGGACTCCTTCCAAATGTCTCTCTAGGCTAATCATTTGAACCCTCTTTTATTAGCTCAAGAATCGTCAACTATCCAATCTTTATGGAAAGCAATGGCTCTTGAAGAATCTCTCATGCTCCAGAAATCTAGAGCAATTTGGCTAGCCCAGGGAGATAAAAACACTAAGTTCTTTGCAACTATTATTAAGAGTAATTGGAATCACAATAAAATTCTTTCTACCTTCAATAATTCGGGTGACTTTATTGAGGACCAGCAAGGTATCCAGCAGGTAGCGGTGGTCTATTACCAGGATCTCTTGGGGTCATCCCCTTCATCCTATCCGGGGCGTGATGATCTTAAAAAATTTATTTCTAAGAGGATCTCTCCATCCCACGCAGCTGCTTTAACCACTCCAATCCTTGACTCTGAAATTAAGGCGGTCCTTCAGTCCATGAAACAGAATAAAAGCCCGGGGCCTGATGGTTTCAATGTTAATTTCTTCCTTCACTGTTGGGATACAATCGGTCGAGACTTCACTGCTGCAGTCCACTCTTTCTTCAGAACCGGTCTCCTTCCAAGGGGAGTGAATGCTACGGTCATAGCCCTGATCTCGAAGACAGAAAACCCTTCCAATATGGAAGACTTCAGACCTATTTCTTGTTGCAACACAATCTACAAATGTATAGCAAAGATTCTTGCCAATAGGCTAAAATTAGTCCTCCCGTCCCTTATAGACCATGCTCAGTCAGTTTTTATCTCGGGTAGAAGTATTAGCGATAATATTCTCCTTGCTCAGGAGCTGTTCAGAAACTATCATCGCCTATCCGGTCCGGTAAGGTGTGCTCTAAAAATTGATATTAGGAAGGCTTTTGACACAGTGGACTGGGGTTTTCTTCTAGACCTACTGAGTTTTCTTCAGTTTCCACCCATTTTTATAAACTAGATTAGAGAGTGCATCACAACGCCAATGTATTCTGTTAAAGTCAATGGCTCCCTTGCCGGCTACTTTATGGGAGCAAGGGTCTTCGTCAAGGAGATCCTCTGTTCCCTTATCTGTTTGTTTTAGCCATGGAAGTATTCTCTATGATTCTGAATAAGGAAACTCTCCTGCCTAACTTCAAGTTCTATTGGAAAACAGAACCATGCAACATTACTCATTTATGTTTCGCGGATGATATTATAATGTTATGCCATGAAAACTTGCCATCTGTTTCCATTATCCACTCGAGCATCCAATCATTCTCAATGTTCTCCGGATTAATCCCCAACGCTTTTAAAAGCCTATGTTTTCTAGCAAATGTCCCAAATGATGTCAAGGAAAGTATAAATCAGCTGCTGGGTATACCGCTTGGAGTTTTTCCAATTAGATTTCTTGGAGTTCCCCTCATCTCTTCTAAACTTACTCACTCCGACTGCCAGCCTCTGATTCACAGAATAACCGCGAGAGTCACCTCATGGACTTCCCGCTACCTCTCTTATGCCGGCAGAGTGCAGTTGATAAAATCAGTGCTATTTGCCATTCAATCTTATTTGGCTGCCCACTTTATCTTGCCTAAATCGGTAATGCGTACAATCCAATCTATAATGTGCAGATTTCTTTGGAAGGGCTCCTCTCTTCTAAGGTATGGTTCTAAAGTCGCTTGGAAGGATTTGTTTACCCCCTATGCGGAGGGAGGCCTTGCTATAAAAAATCTTGCCGATTGGAACTCAGCCCTCATTTTATCCCATTTGCTCAGAGTCATTTCCCCTTCCCCAACTTCATTATGGGCAAAGTGGGTCAAAGCCTCAGTTCTTCCAAAGATTAATTTCTGGCACTGCTCTACTCCATCAGACTGCTCTTGGATTTGGCGTAAGATTCTTAAACTGCGGCCTTTAGCTATAAATTTTCTTATCTATAAAGTTGGGAATGGCAATTCTTTTAGGTTCTGGCATAACCCATGGTTGAATGGCCAGGCATTAAGCCCTTCTCCGTATCTGCTTTCCAACTCACGAATCCCAGTTAACGCTCTTGTCTCTTTTATCATATCCTCGGGAGCTTGGGCATTACCAGCAAGCAATCATCATGAAGTGCAACAACTCCGTGGCCTTATTACTTCTCTTCCTGCTCCGACTGCTGCCGATGACATGATCTTATGGGAATCCTGTGAGCTAAAATATGTCAAGACCTCTCTCATTTGGGAATCTATTCGGCCACGTGTTCTGTTAGTACCATGGGCTGCTCTGCTATGGCATTCTCTTCACATTCCAAGATTTTCCTTTACTCTCTGGTTTGCTCTTAGGCATAGATTACCCACGAATGATAGATTTTCTAGCTATTCTAGCTTCCGCCGACTGACATGCCCCCTCTGTGATTCCCATGTGGAAACATTCCCTCACTTGTTCTTCGAATGCCCCTATTCTTCCTATGTTCTCTCCACTACTTTAGCAGTGGGTGCCTGGACTAATGCTCCTATGAATTGGGACAACCTTGTGGACTACATTATCCAATATCGAGGGAGTAAACTCAGGTCGGATATTCTAAAGCTGGTTCTCTCCACCACGGTATACAAAATCTGGACAGTCAGGAACTCCATTGCCCATACCAAAACCAAGATGCCTATGGGGGTTCTCTCTAGGGAGATAATCAATGTCATTAAGGTTAGGTTATCTTCTTCCTCTGTTTTTTCTAAAAGAGTCCAAAATAGGCCCAACCTCTGCGGGTGGTTGTAGGGTTGGATTCGGTTCATGGGTTGTCGGCTGTTCCGCTGCTTCTGTGCTGCCGGGAGAGCAGGTGGCTGGGCTCGTCTCAGTAGCGAATGTTAGCTATAGCTTCGGCTGGGGTTTTTTGGACAAGATCAGAGTTGGCAGTGTCTCTTTGGCACTCGCTCTTATTTATTCAACTTGGTCATTATAGGGGTTGGCCTATGCGCTTTCTGGCCTCTGGTTCAATCTCAGCTTCGGGGTATGCCTAAGGGTTGGGCAGGTCAAGGCTAGGGAGTTCGGCCTCAGTGGTTAGTTTGGAGGTAGTGGGATTCAATTCTTATGCTGGGTTCGGCTTACTGGCTCTAGCAGCATCTTCAACTCGATGTTGTCTACGATGGAGTTCGGCTTCTCTGGTAGTTCGGTCTCATCAGCAGCTGGGTTCGGCTCTAGGGACAATGAAGGGCTGGTTCGGTCTCTTGGCACGGTCTCATGGCCCGGCTAGGGGGGTTCACTGGTTTCGGTTTGGGGCTTGGGGATCCCTCAATGGCTTCGGGGGGGGGGGGGGGGGGGGGGCTCCGTTTGATAGAGCGCTGATTGCTGTCTTCCGATTTCGGGCTCTGGTGCACCCTCTTCGGTACGGTAGTCCAGTCTTGAGTGGTTCGGGCTTCGGGGCTCACGAATTTGGAGCTGGGTGGACGAGTGTTCATTGGTTTCGGCTTCATGGCGCTCGCAGTTCATTCAAGGGTTCAGCATTCACAGCTTCGGCTGCTTCGGGTGTTCGGCTGCCGCTTCAGTTCGGATTGGTTCGTCATGTTGTTTCAGTCCGGATTTGTTCGGATTCTGCCTCATTCCGGATTGGTTAATGGTTCGACTTATTGGGTCAGTGAAGGGCTAGTTTTGTAGCTTCGGGTTTGACTCCTTGGTTTAGTCTTGGGAAGTTGGGGGGATTCTGGTCTGGTAGGTTAGGCTTATATGGTTCGGCCTCTTTGCCCCCGCAACTCCTTCTAGGCTTCAGGATCTTCAGTTCAGCTTCTTATGTACTGACAACATCAGTCTGTTAGGCTGCTGCTTCAGTTCGGTTGATTCTGTTGTCTTCTGCAGTTCTGTCTTGCAAATGGCAGATTTTGCAGCTTTATTTCGTCACCAGATTGTTCATTTGGATGATTAGTTTCAGCTGATTGGTTGTTTAGGCTTCGGCTTGGTTCTTTTATGATAGCAGCTCTGTTTTGTAATGTTCCTTGTTGCTATTGGCTTGGTTGTTAGTCTTTAGTTGTCCATTTTGGGGGTTGTCCCATGTGGTTCAACCTAAAACTTCTGGGGTATGCCCTTTGCGATTGTTTTATCTCTTTTTCTTCTCAATATACAAACAAACTTAGCGGAAAATATATATATATATATATATATATATATATATATATATATATATATATATATATATATATATATATATATATAGTTATTCAGTATTATAATTGTTTTAAAAAATGAGTTGCCATTATGATTTTTAGTTTTAAAATTAGTTAAATACATTTTAATTACTAATATATAAGTTGAAATTTATTTTATAATATTAATTAACTAAAGATCTTCTACATGAAATACAATTGGTAACTGAAGTTTAATCGTTAAGATATTTGTAATATATACAATATATTTATTATTTCTTCACTGTAGTTGGCACATTTTACCGATTACACCATTAAACTTTTAATTTTTCAAATTATCCCATTAAACTAATTAATATTTTAAAATTGGGTCATTCTGTTATAGACCTCACGAGTGTTAAATCGTTTCATTTTTTATCCTACGTGGATGTGAAAAAGAAAAAAGAAAATAAACAAATTTGATTTATTATTTCTCTTCCTTCCTCTCATCTCTTTCTTCTCCCCCTTCTTCTAAATCAAATAGATTTGCATATTTTCTCTCTTTAAATAAAATATTCTAATAAAAGAAAAATTTTAAATAAAATATAATATATTATATTTATAATATAATAAAATAAATAACTTTATAAAAAGTATTCTATTTTATATAAATAGTTTTCTGTTTATTATATATATATATATATATATATATATATATATATATATATATATATATATATATATATATATATATATATATATATATATATAGGCAGCGGATCAGGTCCGGACTCCCGGACCTGATCAAAAACGGACCCCAAATTTTATTTTTTTTGTAGAACAACTAAAAAAAATTATGGAACTGTTTTCAATAATACAGTGTTTTGGGTGTGTTTTTAATACATATACCAACCAATGTATGTACAGTCTGCCCAAATTGTACAGAAATATATTGGTATAGGCATCCAAATCACACATAAAACACTGTATTATGTAAAAATTACAATTCCATAAATTTTTATTTTTTTTAGTTGTTTCAAAAAAAAGCAAAAAAAAAAGGTCCGTATTTTAATAGAGTTCGGGATCCCGGACTGGATCCAGACTATATATATATATATATATATATATATATATATATATATATATATATATATATATATATATATATATATATATATATATATATATATTATCACACTCATAACACACACTATTTTGAAAACCGAGTAAGTGGGGGTCCATATAATAAGCCAAATTTATAACAAATACTTCATAAAAAAAAACCCCTCTATTTATCTCAATTCACTTGGCAACTAAACACATTTTTAATAATATTTATTCATCATTATTATAACTCGCAATATTAACAACTAGATCATTCTTAGGAAAGAGGGGGTTTTCTGATAAGGACTTCTTCTTATTGGCGCACAATTAGGTGACCAAACCTTTCCTCTACAGAACTTTCTAGACATTGTCAATAATGCAAATAATAATATGAATAACTTTATTGTCTTAATTATTAATTTAATAATATAAAATATTGTGCAGATGATACTGTGACAATAATTGAATCAATAATATAAGATACCATACTACTGTTGCAATAATTGAATATAATTGAGTGACTTCTTACGCAAGTATCAATAATCAATACCGTGTGCTACTATACAACCACGCGTATTACTATACTTTTATCACCGGCTATTTTAACAGTTAACGGTAAAAAATTTATCGCTATTTTTATAAAAAAGTTATTTCTATCGTTTTCTAACTCCAACAGTAATTCTATTGTGGGGTCCACCAATGATTGTGTCGTTATAGGAATACTCCGTAATAATACGAATATTTTATGACAACTTGCTTACTTTGTAAAATTTTCACATATCTCCCTTAACTTTAACATTTTATCAATTTAACCATTTATTAAACAGAATAATTATAAGAAAATTGAATACTTTCATTTCATAAAATTCGGAGTCTTACACCATAATTGACAACAACAACATTTTGCATCTACCTCTGAATTATCTCTGCATCTATTCGTAAAAACTAACACTTCTTTTTTTTTTTTTGTGCTAAATTTAGACTGAATTAAAATAAAAAATAGGTACAAAGTACACGGGTCTAACACTTCTATCAAATCATAAATGCAATCCTAACAAAATTAAGTTAACCAAATATAACTACAACAAATATATATTATCACACACACATAGATATAGAGAGAGATTAGGGAAGGAGTGGACCTTATGGAGGCGATCAAGAGTGAATGAAAGGAATTCAAAGACATAAGGCTGCTGATAGTCGGAGTTGAGAGGAACGAAACCTACTACAACACTATTTACTTTATCTGTTGTTGTTGGGGATTCAGACTCCATTGTTATATCTAATGATGAACTTTAAAGCTTAATTCAATGTTTTGGGTTTTCAGATCTAGGAATTTTCATGGATTTTAAAGAGAGAAAATATGCAAATCTATTTGATTTAGAAGAAGGGGGAGAAGAAAGAGATGAGAGGAAGGAAGAGAAATAATAAATCAAATTTGTTTATTTTCTTTTTTTCTTTTTCACATCCACGTAGGATAAAAAATAAAACGATTTAACACTCGTGAGGTCTATAACAGAATGACCCAATTTAAAAATATTAATTAGTTTAATGGAGTAATTTGAAAAATTAAAAGTTTAATGGTGTAATCGGTAAAATGTGCCAACTACAGTGAAGAAATAATAAATATATTGTATATATTACAAATATCTTAACGATTAAACTTCAGTTACCAATTGTATTTCATGTAGAAGATCTTTAGTTAATTAATATTATAAAAAAATTTCAACTTATATATTAGTAATTAAAATGTATTTAACTAATTTTAAAACTAAAAATCATAATGGCAACTCATTTTTTTACAACAATTATATTACTGAATAACTATATATATATATATATATATATATATATATATATATATATATATATATATATATATTTTTTTCACTAAGTTTGTTTGTATATTGAGAAGAAAAAGAGATAAAACAATCGCAAAGGGCATACCCCAGAAGTTTTAGGTTGAACCACATGAGACAACCCCCAAAATGGACAACTAAAGACTAACAACCAAGCCAATAGCAACAAGGAACATTACAAAACAGAGCTGCTAGCATAAAAGAAGCAAGCCGAAGCCTAAACAACCAATCAGCTGAAACTAATCATCCAAATGAATAATCTGGTGACGAAATGAAGCTGTAAATCTGCCATTTGCAAGACAGAACTGCAGAAGACAACAGAATCAACCGAACTGAAACAGCAGCCTAACAGACTAAAGCTGTCAGCCATAAGAATCCTGAAGCCTAGAAGGAGTTGCGGGGGCAAAGAGGCCGAACCATATAAGCCTAACCTACCAGACCAGAATCCCCCAGCTTCCCAAGACTAAACCAAGGAGTCAAACCCAAAGCTACAAAACTAGCCCTTCACTGACCCAATAAGTCGAACCATTAACCAATCCGGGAATGAGGCAGAATCCGAACCAATCCGGACTGAAACAACATGACGAACCAATCCGAACTGAAGCGGCAGCCGAACACCCGAAGCAGCCGAAGCTGTGAATGCTGAACCCTTGAATGAACTGCGAGCGCCATGAAACCGAAACCAATGAACACTCGCCCACCCAGCTCCAAATTCGTGAGCCCCGAAGCCCGAACCACTGAAGACTGGACTACCGTACCGAAGAGGATGCACCGAAGCCCGTAACCAGAAGACAGCAACCAGCGCTCTATCAAACGGAGCCCCCCTCCCCCCCGAAGCCATTGAGGGATCCCCAAGCCCCAAACCGAAACCAGCGAACCCCCCTAGCCTAGGCCATGAGACCGTGCCAAGAGACCGAACCAGCCCTTCATTGTCCCTAGAGCCGAACCCAGCTGCTGATGAGACCGAACTGCCAGAGAAGCCGAACTACCATCGCAGACAGCATCGAGCTGAAGATGCTGCTAGAGCCAGCAAGCCGAACCCAACAGAAGAACTGAATCCCACTACCTCCAAACTAACCACTGAGGCCGAACTCCCTAGCACCTGACCTGCCCAACCCTTAGGCAGACCCTGAAGCTTAGGCAGATCCTGAAGCTGAGATTGAACCAGAGGCCAGAAGGCGCATAGGCCAACCCCTATAATGACCAAGCTGAATAAACAAGAGCGAATGCCAAAGAGACACTGCCAACTCTGATCTTGTCCAAAAAAACCCCAGTCGAAGCAATAGCTAACATTCGCTACTGAGACGAGCCCAGCCACCTGCTCTCCCAGCAGCACAGAAGCAGCGGAACAGCTGACAACCCATGAACTGAACCCAACCCTACAACCACCCCCAGAGGTTGGGCCTATTTTGGACTCTTTTAGAAAAAATAGAGGAAGAGGATAACCTAGCCTTAATGACATTGATTATCTCCCTAGAGAGAACCCCCATAGGCATCTTGGTTTTGTTATGGACAATGGAGTTCATGACTGTCCAGATTTTGTATACTGTGGTGGAGAGAACCAGCTTTAGAATATCCGACCTGAGTTTACTCCCTCGATATTGGATAATGTAGTCCACAAAGTTGTCCCAATTCATAGGAGCATTAGTCCAGGCACCCACTGCTAAAGTAGTGGAGAGAACATAGGAAGAGTAGGGCATTCGAAGAACAAGTGAGGGAATGTTTCCACATGGGAATCACAGAGGGGGCATGTCAGCCGGCGGAAGCTAGAATAGCTAGAAAATCTGTCATTCGTTGGTAATCTATGCCTAAGAGCAAGCCAGCGAGTAAAGGAAAATCTTGGAATGTGAATAGAATGCCATAGCAGAGCAGCCCATGGTACTAGCAGAGCACGTGGCCGAATAGATTCCAAAATGAGAGAGGTCTTGACATATTTCAGCTCACAGGATTCCCATAAGATCATGTCATCGGCAGCAGTCGGAGCAAGAAGAGAAGTAATAAGGCCACGGAGTTGTTGCACTTCATGATGATTGTTTGTCGGTAATGCCCAAGCTCCCGAGGATATGACAAAAGAGACAAGAGCGTTAACTGGGATTCGTGAGTAGGAAAGCAGATACGGAGAAGGGCTTAATGCCTGGCCATTCAACCATGGGTCATGCCAGAACCTAAAAGAATCGCCATTCCCAACTTTATAGATAAGAAAATTTAAAGCTAAAGGCCGCAGTTTAAGAATCTTACGCCAAATCCAAGAGCAGTCCGATGGAGTAGAGCAGTGCAAGAAATTAATCTTTGGAAGAACTGAGGCTTTGACCCACTTTTCCCATAATGAAGTTGGGGAAGGGGAAATGACTCTGAGCAAATGGGATAAAATGAGGGCTGAGTTCCAATCGGCAAGATTTTTTATAGCAAGGCCTCCCTCCGCATAGGGGGTAGACAAATCCTTCCAAGCGACTTAAGAACTATACCTTAGAAGAGAGGAGCCTTTCCAAAGAAATCTGCACATTATAGATTGGATTGCACGCATTACCGATTTAGGCAAGATAAAGTGGGCAGTCAATAAGATTGAATGGCAAATAGCACTGATTTTATCAACTGCACTCTGCCGGCATAAGAGAGGTAGCGGGAAGTCCATGAGGTGACTCTCGCGGTGATTCTGTGAATCAGAGGCTGGCAGTCGGAGTGAGTAAGTTTAGAAGAGATGAGGGGAACTCTAAGAAATCTAATAGGAAGAACTCCAAGCAGTATACCCAGCAACTGATTTATACTTTTCTTGACATCATTTGGGACATTTGCTAGAAAACATAGGCTTTTAATAGCGTTGGGGATTAATCCGGAGAACATTGAGAATGATTGGATGCTCAAGTGGATAATGGAAACAGATGGCAAGTCTCCATGGCAGAACATTATAATATCATCCGCGAAACATAAATGTGTAATGCTGCATTGTTCTGTTTTCCAATGGAACTTGAAGTTAGGCAGGAGAGTTTCCTTATTCAGAATCATAGAGAATACTTCCATGGCTAAAACAAACAGATAAGGGGACAGAGGATCTCCTTGACGAAGACCCCTTGCTCCCTTAAACTAGCCAGCAAGGGAGCCATTGACTTTAACAGAATACATTGGCGTTGTGATGCACTCTCTAATCCAGTTTATAAAAATGGGTGGAAACTGAAGCAAACTCAGCAGGTCTAGAAGAAAACCCCAGTCCACTGTGTCAAAAGCCTTCCTGATATCAATTTTTAGAGCACACCTTGTCGAACCGGATAGGCGATGATAGTTTCTGAAAAGTTCCTGAGCAAGGAGAATATTATCGCTAATACTTCTACCCGAGATAAAAGCTGACTGAGCATGGTCTATAAGGGACGGGAGGACTAATTTTAGCCTATTGGCAAGAATCTTTGCTATACATTTGTAGATTGTGTTGCAACAAGAAATAGGTCTGGAGTCTGCCATACTGGAAGGGTTTTTTGTCTTCGGGATAAGGGCTATGACCGTAGCATTCACTCCCCTCGGAAGGAGACCGGTTCTGAAGAAAGAGTGGACAGCAGTAGTGAAGTCTCGACCGATTGTATCCCAACAGTGAAGGAAGAAATTAACATTGAAACCATCAGGCCCCGGGCTTTTATTCTGTTTCATGGACTGAAGGACCGCCTTAATTTCAGAATCAAGGATTGGAGTGGTTAAAGCAGCTGCCTGGGATGGAGAGATCCTCTTAGAAATAAATTTTTTAAGATCATCACGCCCCGGATAGGATGAAGGGGATGACCCCAAGAGATCCTGGTAATAGACCACCGCTACCTGCTGGATACCTTGCTGGTCCTCAATCAAGTCACCCGAGTTGTTGAAGATAGAAAGAATTTTATTGTGATTCCAATTACTCTTAATAACAGTTGCAAAGAACTTAGTGTTTTTATCTCCCTGGACTAGCCAAATTGCTCTAGATTTCTGGAGCATGAGAGATTCTTCAAGAGCCATTGCTTTCCATAAAGATTGGATAGTTGACGATTCTTGAGCTAATAAAAGAGGGTTCAAAGGATTAGCCTGGAGAGACATTTGGACAGAGTCCAGATGACCTTGAAGCTTGCTTACATTGATCGGCAGATTACCTATAGAAGAATTCAAGGCAACAAGAGCTCTCTTGGTTCTCCTCAACTTCTCATTAAGGATGTAAAAAGAATTCCCATGGATACTACTGGTCCAACAATCCGAAACAGCTTCTTTGAACCCATCTAATTCGAGCATGAAATTAAAGAATTGAAAGGGTTTTTAGGCCGCCTCAGATGAAAACCAGTGTTGAGAATAACTGGGCAATGATCGGAAAGGCCACGGGGACCAAAAGTGGCCTGGGAATCAGACATGGTGCTAAACCAAGAATTGTTGCCCATAGCTCTGTCTAGCTTCCTGAAAATTGGGTTTCCTATCTTGCAATTCCACCACGTATGCAGAGGCCCAATAGCTCGAATGTCATCTACTCCAATAGTGTCTAAACAATCATTGAAGTCTATCATACCAGCGTCCCAGGAAGGATCACCTCCTTTAGATTCAGAAACCCGTTTGATAGTGTTAAAATCCCCCAGAATGCACCAGGTGTCCAGAGAAGATATAGATTTGAGGTCATCCCACAATTGCCTGCGCTCCACTACCGAATTCAAGCCATTAACGATCGAAGCCAGAATAGGGGTATCACCATGAATAGGGGTAAGTTTGAAATGGGATAGCTGAGAAGACTGAAACAGGCTATCCACTCTCCAGATATTAGGATCCCACCCCACCCAGATCCTGCCGTTCGGATGGTGATCATAGTTGAATGTCCAAACCCAGTTACGACAAAAGACTCTCGAGATCCTGAGTGCGTTTGAAGCTTTGATTCTAGTCTCAATAAGACCCACAAAAGAGATATGGTTGTTTAACAAAAGGTTACGTACGAGCGCCTGCTTTGGCTTCTTATTTAAACCCCTGACATTATAGGAACAAAAATATGTCATAGTGAATGGGGGATAAAGCTCAATCAAGAAGGGGAAGACCCCTTGGACATTTATTTCTCTTCTTAGAATTTTGAAGAGGCTCTTTCCCAAGCCTGGATTTATGCTTCAGGTCCTTACATTTTGAGACTATCGACCATCGGGTTGGGGGGAATAGGAGATTCAGAGTCATCATCGGGAAGAAGGGGAAAAGCAATAGGGTTAAAGGTATTTGAATAAGGAACTGGGTGAACAACAGGAGGGGAGGATGGTTTTTTTGGTCCTTTAGAGACAGCTGTCCAAGAACCTTCCGGATCAAGGGGAGGAGAGGCTTTGGTAGTAACAGAGATGGGGGAACAAGTGGCCTCAGGAGGACATCGGAGTAAGGAATGACCAAAACAGTTACAATTTGAGCAAGAAGGAGGTCTGCTCCAATACTCCACTTTCACCTCAACGGTATCTTCAGGTAAGTCCACTCCATTGAAAACAACTGTATTAATTAAGGTCGGGAACATAGACGAAGCATTCATCTCAATGCAAATCCTGGCATAGCTCATTGGCTCAAGCTTAGATGTCATATCATCTGCAAATAATGGACGACCAACAGCACTCGCTAGGTAGTTGAAACCCTCTTTTGTCCAGTAAGAGAGGGGTATGTTACTAAATTTAACCCAGATTGGGACTTTGCTACAGTCGACATTTGCAAGTTTAACCCCTTCATGCCAATGCTGCAGAAGAAGAAGCTTTGATGCTATATACCATGGGCCTGTTGCTAGAACATTGTCCCTGTCTGCTGCTGAGTCGAACTTGAATATGAAATACCCCTTGTCATGGAGATATACTTTTGCCAAACCCAAGTGTCCCCAAAGCTTTTTTTTTCGCTAATTTGTTTGTATATTGAGAAGAAAAAGAGATAAAACAATCACAAAGGGCATACCCCAGAAGTATTAGGAGAACCAAATGGGACAATCCCCAAAATGGACAACTAAAGACTAACAACCAAGCCAAAGCAACAAGGAACATTACAAAACAGAGCTGCATGCAAAAGAAGCAAGCCGAAGCCTAAACAACCAACCAGCTGAAACTAAGCATCCAAATGAAACAATCTGGTGACGAAATGAAACTGCAAAACTGCCATTTGCAGACAGTACTGTAAAAGACAACAGAATCAACCGAACTGAAGCAGCTGCCGAACAGACTGAAGCTGTCAGCACCTAAGAGGCTGAACTTAAGATCCCGAAGCCTAGAAGGAGCTGCGGGGCAGAGAGGCCGAACCATATAAGCCTAACCTACCAGCCCAGATCCCCCAGCTTCCCAAGGCAAAACCAAGGAGCCGAAACCAAGCTACAAAACTAGCCCTTCACTGACCCCATAAGTCGAAACATTAACCAATCCGGAAGGAGGCAGTATTCAAACCAGTCCGAACTGAAAACAACAACGAACCAATCCGAACTGAGCGCCAGCCGACACCCGAAGCAGCCGAAGATGAGAATACTGAACCCTTGAATGAACTGCGAGTGCCATGAAGCAGAAACCAATGAATACTCACCCCACCCCCCCAGCTCCAAATCCGTGGGCCCCGAAGCCCGAACCTCTCAAGACTGGACTGCCGAACCGAAGAGGGAGCACCGAAGCCCGAAACCGGAAGACAGCAATCAGCGCTTTATTAATCGAAGCCGGGCCTGAAGCCATTGAGGGGTCCCCAAACCCCAAAACTGAAACCAGCGAACCCCCCTAGCCGGGCCACGTGACCGCGCTAGAGACCGAGCCAGCCCGTCATAGACCCTGGAGCCGAACCCTACTACTGAAGAGACCGAACTGCCAGAGAAGCCGAACTACCATCGCAAACAGCAACAAGTTGAAGATGCTGCTAGAGCCAGCAAGCCGAACCCTGCAGAAGAACTGAAACCCACAGCCTCGAAACTAACCCCTAAGGCCGAACTCCCTAACACCTGACCTGCCCAACCCTTAGGCAGACACCGAAGCTGAGATTGAACCAGTGGCCAGAGGCGCGTAGGCCATCCCTATAATGACCAAGCTGAGTAACATTGGCGAGTGCCGGAGAGTCACTGCCAACTCTGAACTTGTCCAAAGAACCCCAGCCGAAGCAATAGCTAACATTCGCTACTGAGACGGGCCCAGCCGCCTGCTCTCCCGGCAGCACCGAAGCGGCGGAACTGCCGACACCCCGTGAAAAAGAACCCAACCCTACAACCACCCCCAGAGGTTGGGCTTATTTTGGACTTTTTTAGAAAAAATAGAAGAAGAAGATAACCTAGGCTTAATGACATTGGTTATCTCCTTAGAGAGAACCCCCATAGGCATCTTGGTTTTGTTATGGACAATGGAGTTCCTGACTGACCAGATTTTGTATACTGTAGTGGAGAGAACCAGCTTTAGAATATCCGACATGAGTTTGCTCCCTCGATATTGGATAATGTAGTCCACAAGGTTGTCCCAATTCATAGGAGCATTAGTCTAGGCACCCACTGCTAAAGTAGAGGAGAGAACATAGGAAGAATAGGGGCATTCGAAGAACAAGTGAGGGAATGTTTCCACATGGGAATCACAGAGGGGGCAAGTCAGCTGGCAGAAACTGGAATAGCTAGAAAATCTGTCATTCGTGGGTAATCTTTGCAGAAGAGCAAGCCAGAGAGTAAAGGAAAATCTTGGAACATAAAGAGAATGCCATAGCAGAGCAGCCCATGGAACTAGCGAAGCACGTGGCCGAATAGATTCCCAAATGAGAGAGGCCTTGACATATTTTAGCTCACAAGATTCCCATAAGATCTTGACATCGGCAGCAGTCGGCGCAGAAAGGGAAATAATAAGGCCTCGGAGTTGTTGCACTTCATGTCGGTTGCTTGCCGGTAATGCCCAGGCTCCCGAGGAAATGACAAAAGAGACAGGAGCGTTTACTGGGATTCGTGAGTTGGAAAGCAGATACGGAGAAGGGCTTAATGCCTGGCCATTCAACCAAGGGTCATGCCAGAACCTAAAAGAATTGCCATTCCCAACTTTATAGATAAGAAAATTTAAAGCTAAAGGCCGCAGTTTAAGAATCTTACGCCAAATCCAAGAGCAGTCCGATGGAGTAGAACAATGCCAGAAATTAATCTTTGGAAGAACTGATGCTTTGACCCATTTTGCCCATAAGGAAGTTGGGGAAGGGGAAATAACTCTGAGCAAATGGGATAAAATAAGGCCTGAGTTTCAATCGGCAAGATTTTTTTATAGCAAGGCCTCTCTCCGCATAGGGGGTAGACAAATCCTTCCAAGCGACTTTAGAACCATACCTTAGAAGAGAGGAGCCCTTCCAAAAGAATTTGCACATTATAGATTGGATTGCACGCATTACCGATTTAGGCAAGATAAAGTGGGCTGCCCAGTAGGATTGAATGGCAAATAGCACTGATTTTATCAACTGCACTCTGCCGGCATAGGAGAGGTAGCGGGAAGTCCATGAAGTGACTCTCGCGGTGATTCTGTGAATCAGAGGCTGGCAGTCGGAGTGTGTAAGTTTAGAAGAGATGAGGGGAACTCCAAGAAATCTAATTGGAAGAACTCCAATCGGTATACCCAGCAGCTGATTTATACTTTCCTTGACATCATTTGGGACATTTGCTAGAAAGCATAGGCTTTTAAGAGCGTTGGGGATTAATCCAGAGAACATTGAGAATGATTGGATGCTCGAGTGGATGATGGAAACAGATGGAAAGTCTCCATGGCAGAACATTATAATATCATCCGCGAAACATAAATGAGTAATGTTGCATGGTTCTATTTTCCAATGGAACTTGAAATTGGGCAGGAGAGTTTCCTTATTCAGAATCATAGATAATACTTCCATGGCTAAAACAAACAGGTAAGGGGACAGAGGATCTCCTTGACGAAGACCCCTTGCTCCCTTAAAGTAGCCGGCAAGGGAGCCATTGACTTTAACAGAATACATTGGAGTTGTGATGCACTCTCTAATCCAGTTTATAAAAATGGGTGGAATATGAAGCAAACTCAGCAGGTCTAGAAGAAAACCCCCGTCAACTGTGTCAAAAGCCTTCCTGATATCAATTTTTAGAGCACACCTTGCCGGACCAGATAGGCGATGATAGTTTCTGAACAGCTCCTGAGCAAGGAGAATATTATCGCTAATACTTCTACCCGAGATAAAAGCTGACTGAGCATGGTCTATAATGGACGGGAGGACTAGTTTTAGCCTATTGGCAAGAATCTTTGCTATACATTTGTAAATTGTGTTGTAACAAGAAATGGGTCTGAAGTCTGCCATATTGGAAGGGTTTTCTGTCTTCAGGATCAAGGCTATGACCGTAGCATTCACTCCCCTCGGAAGGAGACCGGTTCTGAAGAAAGAGTGGACAGCAGCAGTGAAGTCTAGATCGATTGTATCCCAGCAGTGAAGGAAGAAGTTAACATTGAAACCATCAGGCCCCGGGCTCTTATTCTGTTTCATGGACTGAAGGACCGCCTTAATTTCAGAATCAAGGATTGGAGTGGTTAAAGCAGCTGCCTGGGATGGAGAGATCCTCTTAGAAATAAATTTTTTAAGACCATCACGCCCCGGATAGGATGAAGGGGATGATCCCAAAAGATCCTGGTAATATACCACTGCTACCTGCTGGATACCTTGCTGGTCCTCAATCAAGTCACCCGAGTTGTTGAAGATAGAAAGAATTTTGTTGTGGTTCCAGTTACTCTTAATGACAGTTGCAAAGAACTTAGTGTTTTTATCTCCCTTGGCTAGCCAAATTGCTCTAGATTTCTGGAGCATGAGGGATTCTTCAAGAGCCATTGCTTTCCATAAAGATTGGATAGCTGACGATTCTTGAGCTAATAAAAGAGGGTTCAAGGGATTAGCCTGGAGAGACATTTGGACGGAGTCCAGAAGACCTTGAAGCTTGCTTACATTGCTCGTCAGTTTACCTATAGAAGAATTCAAGGCAACAAGAGCTCTCTTGGTTCTCCTCAAGAAGCTTCTTGGCCGAGGTCTCGACAAGCTTGAAAGGCAGTTTCGACTGGATGAAATGACCAACTAGACTGGTGGACCACTTATGCAGGCCAATCTTTAGGACTTCAACTGGCGGATTAACCGTAACACTCCTTTCAGCCATGGCAGTGGGGAAGAACTCAGACCCAAATTCTTCTCAGAGATAGAATTTGAAACAATCGAGCTCCAAGATTTAGGAAGAATGGCCTGGTTGTCGGTTTTTTCCCGGACCGGGAGGGGAAGAGCCACAGACTCCGGAAGACTACCCGAAATAGCGGTCAGGGGAGTAAGGGGAGGAGACGATGCTTCCTTTGGAGAACTCCGTCCGAACAAAGGACCGGATTCGAGCACCTTACGGGGATTTGCTAGAGCAGCGGAAGTCCCTATAGTGGAAAGGTTATTAACATCATCTAGAGGGAGACCCAAGGCAGATATATATTCCATTAACTTTGCATTCTTCCTCCTTTCTATAAGGGCTTCCTCTTGGCCATTTCTAGAGAAGAAATGAGCTGCTTTAAAGATATCAAGGCTTCCGAACTAGTGGCTGGGCCAAAGTTCTCTCCAAGCTGAGCTTCAAATGCATTTGATTCATCCGTTCTTATAGAAATATTCGAGGGGTTAGGCTCAGACTCCACCATTTCCACAGATTCAGTGGGGGAACTCGGCTTAGAAACGCTATATTCTGCAAAAACCTCGCGAGACGGGCTACTCACAGAGTTATCGGCTGAGAGATGGGGGTGGTCAACCATGGCTCTGGCAAGTAGAGGCACCGCAAAAGTCTAGAAGGAAGGACGGAGGAGGGCGGGAGAAAGGAGGATGACGGTGGAGGACGGGAGGGAGAAAGGAGGATGGAGGAGGAGGAAGGACCAAACGGGTAAACAGAATGGTTGGTGAAGATGGAAAAGGTAGGTGAGGGTGGGCGGGAGGCTGAATAAGGAAATAAGGAGCTAACGGTAAAGGGAAGAAGCAAAAAAAGGGGGGGGGGGAATAGAAGCCTAGTAACCTAGTTAGAAGGGAGAGCACATTTCTAAAGAGAGAAACTAGCCCATCTTGATCGAGGACTGAATAACTATATATTTAAAATATATTATGACTATGTTATTCCCAAAGACACTGAGAGATTTAGAAGTGGGGTTGAGTAGATTTTTTAAAAACTTTTACTTTAAAAGAGTTATTACCAACTTATAATTAAACAAGTTAATTGGATAGTTTTGCACAACAGAATGGTAGTTTAGAAAAATCGCTTCAAAGATTATAGAGAAATCACAACTCTAAATTTAGCAATCATAAATCATAAACACTTAAAATAATATAACAAGAAAGTACGTAAATGCTGAAAGTAAATGAGACAAGATATTTTAAGTTGTTCATAGCACAAAGATCTCCTAGTCCACTCCTCTACTCATTAAGTAGGAATAATCCACTCAGGATGGGGTAATCACTAAGATATGTTCACGAAGAACAGTTACAACAACTGAATCATTAAGATTCCGTCAAGTCACTAAAACTTGGTTACAAAGGTCACTAAGACCAAATAATCACAGTAAGAATAATATGGTTTAGGTGCTACTAAGTTACTTGAATTTTGGCACACAATAATTTAGCAGCAGTACAAGATGCTCAAAATTGTAGAGTACGTAGAAGTTTTTTGAAATGGTTGCAGTTTGACTTTTTGATTATTCGTTATTTTATTGTTTGTTTGAATTTTCTTGCCTTTTATAGATCTTCCTCAAAATCTTATTGTTTGGAAGTTACCATTGCTCCATTAATGCTTAGATATTCGTAGATATTTGATTATTGACTTTAGAGGAAGGGTGTGTCATCTTTCGATTATGTCGTGTTCTTTCATAGTACTGGCTGCTACATAGACGCACGTGGGTGCTTTCTTTTCACCAATATAGTTGTTAGACACATTTTCATCTGTCATTCTCCTTAGCCTCAAGAGTTTTAACAAACTACCATGGGGTCTTCACTCTATGAAGATCGAGATTGTCAATCTATGTTAGAGCTGATGCACTCTACGTTTTTTCTAATCGTAGAGTTGAGTGTCCAGTCGTAGAGTATTTTGGCTAGGTAGATTCTACGTTTTACACTTAAATTTAGTGCACTCTACGATGCTTCCATGTATTCTTGAAAGATCAAGTCTTCGTTTATTCTTAGCTTGATGATCTTTAACTTTAATTTACTTTGATTTTTGGATCATTGTTTGTACTCTACAAACTCTAAGGTTTGATTTGTTAATTCTGCAAACCTAGAGTACTGACAGTTGTAGCTCTACAATCTTCAGAGCTATGATCAGTAAGCTCTACGATCTTCAAAACTATGATCAATAAGCCTTGCGATCTTTAAGTACTGCTTGCTTTATGATCGATTTCAAGCTTATGATTAATACATCAGATTCACTCTACAAAATTGATTAACCTAACAAGTTTGATCTCTAAACTAAATCCTTTTACATTAATTTCATATATTTTAAGGGTGCTAGAGGGCTTAGGCAAGGTGACCCCTTATCTCCATACCTGTTCGTCCTAGCCATGGAAGCATTATCAATGATTATTTCTAAGGGAACTTCGCTACCGGATTTCAAATTTCATTGGAAAGCTGAGCCTTGTAGAATCTCGCATGTTTGCTTTGCTGATGATGTTCTCCTATTCTGTCATGGGGACCTGGCCTCAGTCGCTATTATTCACTCTTGCATACAGTCCTTCTCCATGTTTTCTGGGCTTATTCCTAATGTTCTTAAGAGCATGTGTTTTCTGTCTAATGTTCCTGAAGAAGTTAAGGAATCTATTAACCAGCTATTGGGTTTCCCGATAGGCATCTTGCCAATCAGGTTTCTTGGGGTTCCCCTAATTTCCTCTCGCTTATCCCATTCCGATTGTCAGCCTCTGATTCATCGAATTACAGCCCGGGTCTCGTCATGGACATCGCGTTTCCTTTCCTATGCTGGTAGAGTGGTCTTGATTCGAGTCGTGCTCTTTGCTATTCAATCATATTGGGCAGCCCACTTTATCTTGCCTAAGTCGGTCTTGCGTTCTATTCAATCTATTCTCTGTAGATTTCTTTGGAAAGGCTCTTCTCTTCTTAGCCATGGTGCCAAAGTAGCATGGAAGGATCTAGCCCTTCCTATTGCCGAAGGAGGTCTTGGCATAAAAAATCTCAATGATTGGAATTCAGCTCTCCTTATCCTCCATCTTCTTAAGGTCATCTCCCCTTTTCCAACCTCCTTGTGGGCTAAGTGGGTCAAATCTACCGTGCTTTCGCGATGTAACTTCTGGCGATTACCAATTCCCGCCGACTGCTCTTGGATCTGGAGAAAGACCCTGAAACTTCGTCCCGTTGCCCTTAGCTTCCTTCATTATAGAGTTGGAAATGGTGGCTCTTTCAGTCTCTGGCATGATCCGTGGTTGAATGGTCTGCCCATTAATCCCACTGAATCACTTTTATCAAATACTCGGCTTCCACTGAATGCTAAGTTATCCGCAATCATTTCCCTTGGAGAATGGACATCGTCTCCTAGCTGTCACCATGAAGTTATTCTTTTGTGGAATAGGATTGCGTCTCTCCCTGCTCCTTTGTCATCTGAGGATAGAATATTGTGGGGGTCCATTGATATTAAAATGGTAAAAGCCTCGACTATTTGGGACTCTATTCGTGTTACTGCTCCGAAAGTCCCATGGGCTCCTATGCTCCGGCACTCGCTCCACATTCCTAGATATTCCTTCACCCTCTGGCTTGCCCTACGTGGCAGACTCCCGACCAATGAGCGTTTCTCCTCCTACTCAAGGTTCCGCCTTGCGAACTGCCCTTTCTGTACCACTCATAGTGAGACCTTTGCCCACCTTTTCTTTGAATGTTCCTATTCATCTTCGGCTCTCTCCTCTATTCTAGCTTTTGGGGGATGGTATAATGTCCCTTTGAGATGGGATAGCCTAGTTGGGTTTATTATCCAGTACGGTGGAAATAGCATTAGGTCCAATATCCTCAAGCTTGCGTTCGCTTCAACCGTGTACAAGATTTGGGCGGCAAGGAATACCTTTGTCCATGATCAGGCTAGAAAGCCTTTGGGTGTAGTGGTTAGAGACATTTTGAATATCATTAAATCTAGGCTGGCTTCTTCCTCTAAGTTTATATTGGCAGCTCAGGGCGATCCTAGTATTAATATGTGGATATAATTTTAGGTTGCACAGGTTGGGCGTGTCAGTGGCTTGGTTCGGCCGGGATGCTCTGGGGCTGATTGTTGGGCTGGTCTGGAATGCGACGGGCTGGTCTTACTAATGCTTTTGTTTCAGCTACCGGAGCTAGCAGTGTTCTCTAGGCTTCGGCATTCAGTCGGGCAGAACGGAGAGTTGGCTGTTGAGGACTTCGGCAGCTTGGCTGATGGTCCCAGTAGCTAGATAAGCTGGATTGTGGAACGGCTAGGGGTTCTGGAGCAGCACGGCGCTGGAGGGTTGCTGTTGTTGCAGTCGCTATTGTGCAGTGCCATTGTGGGGGGGGGGGGGGGGCTGTTGAACTTCAGACCGAAGAGATCGTGTACTTCCTGTATGCCAAGGCTGGTGACGGGTGGCTAGACGGAGATGCTGCTTTGGTTGGGTGGGGTCCTGGTTTCTAGTGCTGGGCTGCTCCTCGGCACATGGGTAAGGTTTTAGCAGGTGCTGCTCTTCGGCTCTTGGGTGGGATAATAGTTCAGCCGGTCTATGGATGTTTTTTGTCTGCGGTTGGGTTCGGCTGTTGCTTCAGGCCGGGGTGTATCGGGGCTAGGTATCAGTTGCTGCTTCGGTCCGTTTATTTGGTTCCCAGTTCGGCTCTAGGGACAATGAAGGGCTGGTCTGGCTACTTTTTTCGGCTTCTTAGGCTCTGGGGAACGACTTCTTATTTTCAAGAAGCTGGGGAGGCTGGATCCGGCTTAGGGGTACCCTCATCGGCTTCGGGGTTTTATTCAGCTTCCTCATCGGTTCGGCAGTTCGGAAGTTCAGTCTTCGGGTTCTTGGCGAAGTGGCTCTTCTGACCTGTTTGGTCGATAGGCTCACCTTAGTCGCCATATGTTGACTTATGATATTCGTTTGTGCTTCGGCTGGGTGTCTTGGACCAGCTCAGTGTTGGCATCGTCATTTTATACTCTCGTTTTAGTTCATTTCATATGCTTTGTTTCTGCTGTATGGTTGTTTAGGCTTACTATCTGCTCATATTTTATGCTTGTATTTTGTTATGAACCTTGTACTTGATTGGCTGTTGGCCTTAGTAGGTCTTTAGGGGGTTGTCCCTAAAGGTTCTCTCTATAGCTTCCGGGGTATGCCCCTTTGCGATTGTGTAATCTCCTTTTTTTTATACAAACAAACAAACTTAGCAAAAAAAAAAAAAAAAAAAAAAAAAAAAAAAGCTACTGATTACAAATATACAATAATTTTACATATCATCATCAAATCTAAAGATATACATTTTACTAACAATATCCTCCTATTTGATAATGACAAAACCAATAGTTTCAAATGATCATCAATTTTTAAATGCAAATAATTCAGAAATTTAAACATGACTTACATACAGTGAGATACTGTATTTCTAGAGAAAAAGAATGAGTTTATTGATAAAAGAATCGTTACAATAGTGAGAAAATTCTTTTACAAGGGAAAAAAGATTTTTTTACCTCCTAGGAGCTGTCGTTGACACTCCAAAATTAACCTCACTTTCACTTCACAAATTCAAATAATTAGCACAGTAGTAAGCAATGATCGATTCCACAGAGAGTAAGTTTATTTCAGAATTATTCTAATATTTTAACATAAAATAAAGATGGATGGTTTTTGAAAATTATTTTTAAACTAAGAAGAACAAAATTAAATGATGAAATTTACAAAATATGTAAAAATTTCAGTTATGCAGTTTAGTTTCATCAAGTTATAACAATCAATTAATCAATTTGTTATTATTTATCCTTCAATGAAATTAATAACCCTAGATAACCGCGATCGTTAATTATCCAAAATTCTTCTTAAGTGTAATCTAATGCGACGATCGTCATCAATAGATCCTAACTATCATACAACCTAGAACTATCTGTCTAGATTTAATATAATAGAAGCATGAAGAATTAGAGAATTAGGTTATTCCAAGTAACAATTACACAATCAAAAATTATTTAACTTGTCTTCTGAAAACCTTAACAATACCCAAAAGCTTGTCCACAATTAAGTATCTTTAATATATATCTTAATCAAGCAGATAATATTTATCAGACTAATCTAATTGGTCACATCAAATTAATTAGATAGAATATCATACAAGAAGTTCAAATAGATTATCAGAATAAATCTCATGCAAGAAGGAATAAATAATATAACTTAATTAATCATTTACTTGTAAACAAGGTTCCACCTCCCTTTAGAACTGAATAGAGAAATCTAGCCTAACATGATTATAGGTCTGCACTTCAATGTTATAGAGGAGAGCTGATGATAGAATGAATAAAACCCTCACTATCTTCCTCTATTTATAGTGCTAGATCAAGCCCTAATTCCTATGAAAAATAAAAATCCTAATCCTAAAAGAATTACAAAACATAACTAGTTTTCATAAAGAAATAAAAACCAAAAAAAGAAATTTTTAGTTCCCAGAGACACAATAGTTATCTAGAAGGGGGGTTGAATAGATATTTTAAATACTTTTTTATTTTTAAAATACTTGTCAGATTTGTTAATAAATTAACCACATTGGAATATATGATTTGTTTGTTCCCCTTTAAGACAAACCAAGTTTATAGGTGATAAGCAGTTATGACAGATATAGAAGTTATAGCAGGTATATAAAAAACACGGTGATTTTAACTGGTTTAGAGCACTCAAGGCTCCTAGTCCACTCTTCTACTTCTCGAGTAGGAAATTCACTAAGGATATCTTTACAATCTTTGAATCACTCAGATTCCTTCAAGACCAACAATCTTGAAACTTCTTAGTTCACTTAGAACTCTTCAAGTTTTTTTTTTTTTTGTTATCCGTGGGTTTCCGACCCGCAGGCCGACTAATCCCCCGAGCCCAGTACCAGAGCGGTTTGCTACCCAACTTGCGCCAGGGGTACCGTGAACTCTTCAAGTTTAGAAGACTTGGAATATACTTGATGAGAGTTGAGTTTTTGGGTTGTGCTACTCAGTTGCAGTTAAGCATACGTTCGAAAGAATTGAGTAGCAAAGCAAGCTTTTCTTTTTTGGATTATAGAGTTTGAGTTTTGAGAGTTCTTTAGCTTTCGTTGTGTACTTGCTTGCTTGTTGCAACTATGTCTGATTTCCTTATAAAGGAGCCTTTGAAATGTGTCCGTTGAAGGCAGCTGTTGAAGCATTAAATGCATCAGACACTTCTAAGCACCGATGTTTACTTCCTGGAAATTTGTTGTTCAGCCGTCTGACCCACTGACACAGCAGACTTCTATCTCACCTAACACTTGAAAAGGTTTTTTCAGCAGGCATGCAGTACTAAGGATGAATGTTGGATCATTGAGATTCCAGAAAGTCTCAACGTCTATAATCCATTCATCATTTGTTGTATTTTATCCTTCAGCAAATGGACAAGGCTCGATGCTTCTGTTGCTGACTGGAGAGACACTACGATTATGATCATTGTCTCTGTAGACACTCAATTTTTTTTCCTGTTATTAACTATGCAGGAGGACAAAAGCGTCTTTTTCACACTCTAGAGATAACCCTAGAGGACCACAACATCAATTCTAACCCCAGAGATAGCCCGAAAAATAGATTTTCCAACCCCGGAGATAATTTCGGGAAATCAGTTGCCAACCCCAAAAATAACCCCGGGAAAGTCAGTTCTAACCCCGGAAATAACCCCGGGAGATCAAGTGCAAAGCCCAGAGTCAACCCTGGGAGGTCAAGCCAACCACAGAGATAACCCTGAGGACATTCAGAGTCAACAGTAAGCCAATCTCATAGATAACCCTGAGAAAAGACTGCTATAACTGCGCCAAAATCGGAGATAACCCCAGAAGGTGTAAAATGGTCATTTTTCTAATTCAACTTCAACTCAAATCAAATAAACTCATCTCAACTCATATTGCTTCAAAAGAAGTCCCACAAGAACCATATCTCAACTTCCGAGGGCAAACTACACAAAACAACTCAACGAACTGCTTGACGGAGACTCAGAAATGCTATTTCGGTCCTGGACCCATATTCTTAGAATCAAAAAATGGAAAATCCTATGTCATTGCATAGCTATCAGAAAGAGCTTTTCGAAATGGTATGGCACGCTTCCATCGGACTCCTGGATTGAAAGTTATGAAGGTTCGAGCGAACAACGTGTTGTCTGAGTGCACGTACTTGGAGACGATGGGACTCACGTTGCCCGGGGCACCCCGGGCAGCTGCAGGTACACCTGCGGCTCCCCCTCTATAAATAGAGGGCTTGGGGTGGCTATATTTGCAAAAGAAAAGGAGGCGAGGAAGCCTTGTCCAATTTTTTTTTCCACTAATTTGTTTGTATATTGAGAAGAAAAAGAGATAAAACAATCACAAAGGGCATACCCCAGAAGTTTTAGGTGAACCACATGGGACAACCCCCAAAATGGACATCTAAAGACTAATAACCAAGCCAAAGCAACAAGGAACATTACAAAACAGAGCTGCATACAAAGAAGCAAGCCGAAGCCTAAACAACCAATCAGCTGAAACTAAGCATCCAAATGAAACAATCAGGTGACGAAATGAAACTGCAAAACTTCCATTTGCAGACAGAACTGCAGAAGACAACAGAATCAACCGAACTGAAGCAACTACTGAACAGACTGAAGCTGTCAGCACCTAAGAGGCTGAACTGAAGATCCCGAAGCCTAGAAGGAGCTGCGGGGTAGAGCGGCCGAACCATATAAGCCTAACCTACCAGCCCAGATCCCCCAGCTTCCCAAGGCTAGACCAAGGAGCCGGAACCAAGCTACAAAACTAGCCCTTCACTGACCCCAAAAGTCGAAACATTAACCAATCCAGAAGGAGGCATCATCCGAACCAGTCCGGACTTAAAACAACAACGAACCAATCCGAACTGAGCGTTAGCCGCCACCCGAAGCAGCCGAAGATGAGAATGATGAACCATTGAATGAACTACGAGCGCCATGAAGCCGAAACCAATGAACACTCACCCCCCCCCCCCCAGCTCCAAAACCGAGAGCCCCGAAGCCCAAACCTCTCAAGACTGGACTGTCGTACCGAAGAGGGAGCACCGAAGCCCGAAACCGGAAGACGGCAACAAGCGCTCTATCAATTGAAGCCCCCCCCCCCCCCCGAAGCCCCCCGAAGCCATTGAGGGGTCCCCAAGCCCCAAAACCGAAACCAGTGAATCCCCCTAGCCGGGCCACGTGACCGCGCCAGAGACCGAGCCAGCCCGTCATAGACCCTGGAGCCGAACCCTACTACCGAAGAGACCGAACTGCCAGAGAAGTTGAACTACCATCGCAAACAGCAACGAGGTGAAGATGCTGCTAGAGCCAGCAAGCCGAACCCTGCAGAAGAACTGAAACCCACAGCCTCGAAACTAACCCCTGAGGCCGAACTCCATAGCACCTGACCTGCCCAACCCTTAGGCAGACCCCGAAGCTTAGGCAGACACCAAAGCTGAGATTGAACCAGTGGCCAAAGGCGTGTAGGCCATCCCTATAATGACCAAGCTGAGTAACATGGGCGAGTGCCGGAGAGTCACTGCCAACTGTGATCTTGTCCAAAGAACCCCAGCCGAAGCAATAGCTAACATTCGCTACTGAGACGGGCCCAGCCGCCTGCTCTCCCGGCAGCACTGAAGCGGCGGAATTGCCGACACCCCGTGAAAAAGAACCCAACCCTATAACCACCCCAAGAGGTTGGGCTTATTTTGGACTTTTTTAGAAAAAACAGAAGAAAAAGATAACCTAGCCTTAATGACATTGGTTATCTCCCTAGAGAGAACCCCCATAGGCATCTTGGTTTTGTTATGGACAATGGAGTTCCTGACTGACCAGATTTTGTATACTGTAGTGGAGAGAACCAGCTTTAGAATATCCGACCTGAGTTTGCTCCCTCGATATTGGATAATGTAGTCCACATACCCCATATTGAGTGCTTTCTCATTTTAAACACATGTTAGCCCACATATAGCTATATTTTACTGGCGGAATATGAGTGTTTATCCAACTAGAGTCATAGAAGCCTGCCTTGGCAGCCCACTGTAAGCCTTTTCACACTCTATAAAGCATTTCTCTTCATCTTTGCACACACTATTCTTCACATTGAGAGTCGTGTTGCATGAGTATGCCCGAACTTTGGTCCATGGTTTTCATTTCTATCTGTATATATATACTTATATATGTATATATTTATATATATGGACTAACATTATCGAGTTATGCCTCGATTTAGCCTAGACTTATGTCTGGATATATATATATATATATATGTTGGGATTTCGGCACATCAAAGCAACGCACAGCAGAATAAAATTGAACATAAACAAAATAATTTCCGAAACCCAAAATAGGATCCATGTGAAACAGATATTAATTCAGTGTAAAGAGATTATACCGAATATGAAAGAGCTTCTGAAACGCTTTGAATCTCCAACGCAATTCCTCACGAAACTACGTCTCTATGGTATCCACACGAATGTCGCATAAACCATCGCACGATTCTGCAATAAAGGGACTTGCAGTACTAGCCACCAAAGGAACAGGATTTTTCGAAAGGTTTTTTCTCTAGTCTCTCTCTAAGAGCGACTAGGGTTTTGAAGTTATGATGTTACCCTAAGTGGCTGCTATATATCATATATATATAGTAGTTAAAAAGGGATTAATCAAAACCTAATTTCATAAAATCCAAATTTATATATATATATATATATATATATATATCTTAATTAAGTCTTACTTAATTAATATACATATATACAAATTATCCTTTTAATTTAAATTAGTGATTTAAATACTATTAATCATATTAATATATTTAAATCCATGAAATTTAAATTAATTCTCTTTTAAATTACGTTCTATGTGTGTGACCATATAGGTTATTATTACGTTGGCAATAATTTTAAAATCATATTATAAAATTATAAATAGTGAACGGCATCTAGTAATGCATCACTGCTACCCAAGTAATAATAAGATCGATGATTCGATGCAACCAACTTTTCGTGACCAATGTTTCAATGTAATTTAATCCTTTTAACCTTAATATCCTAGATTAAACTCGAGTCATGGAATGTGTCATACTCTTCATAATTTAATCTGAGTTTTTCTTGATCAATGAGTATAATATATGAAACAAATCACTATTTGAGCATGTTCGTAGTCCTACTCAATCAAGAGGCCTATGGATATCACCCCTAATATATAGGAGGGTTAAATTCCATCTAGATCACTCATATTCCTCACACGATTTATGATGTACCTAATAATCACCTTTATAGTCCACCCTATTAAAGGTGACATTTGATGATATCAAAGTACATAAATTCCCGTGTAGTAATATAGTGATTGCAGGTCAGAGGACCATTACATCATTGTCACTGTGAGAATCGCTAATGACACTTTGCATAATGTTCCACGTAGAATTCTCATGGTGGGTTTGTCCAGTACATCGTTTTCTAACATGTACCTATGCATTGACTTAATATCTCATATATTTATGACCAATGAGATTTGGTCATCAGTCAATCCACATACTAGTCTCAATGCATCATTGTTGTCCCATCAACAATGATACTCGACTAGGGACATTTAAGAACAATGATGCTAATTGTAATTACACAATCTCATGTTGAAGTCACATACATGAAACTATATAATTTGTATCACTATTCTAAGGATTTTTATTATGTTAACATTTATATAACGCAGTAAATAAAACCATAATAAAATCATTCATTTATTCAATCAAATATAATATCAAAACGTTAAGCAATTATATCAAATAATTGGCCTCTAGGGCATAAACTCTAACAATATATAGCGATAAATCGTTGAAATGATAAATCGAGTCGGGATTGATAAACATCATGTGCGTTTACCGCTTATATATATATACACACTTACATTTATGTCAGGCCTGAAGTTTATTTCGTGGCCTTTTACTGCTTTATTTATATTCTGTTCCGCCTGGAGTTTACTTCATGGCGGTTGATCGTCTTTAATGCTTTCTTTACATTTAGTCCCTCCTAAAGCTTACTTCGTGGTTGTTGATCGCATTTACTGCTTTATTTACATTTCTGATCCCCCATGGAGGTGCTTCGTGGTGATTGATTATGTATATATATATATATATATATATATATATATATATATATATATATATATATATATATATTTACAGCTTTTATATATATAATTATCTACTTGCTGCTTTTCACATAAATTGCGGCATCATGTGAGCCTAGGAATCATGTGATCACAGATTCAATATATTGAATCTAGATTCGGTTCCCGTGATTGACATTTTCAGTTGTAAGCAGCTTGTAAATTATTCACGGTGTTTGAATTTCCTTAGATGGCTTTCATGCCCATGAGGAGTTCGGCATCGCTATATATTATTTTCTCGAAGATGATTTTCATCTCGAAAATAAAAGCAAACAAACCAAACATTTAATAATAAAATGGAAGTATGAAAAGGTCTCAATTACTATTGAGTACAGGGTTTGAAAAACCTCTTTTACAAAACTTCACTACTATATCATGTTTAAAACTAATTTTTTCTATAAATTCAAACCCTTTGTATATAGGTGTGAACGAGGCCTCACACTACTTCTAAATAAATTGTACATTGATCTACACACATACACACACATTCATATAACAGTTTCTTGAAAAGTGGCGGTCACCGTGGCAACATTGATGTGTGGATGTTGTATTTACATTTTTTGATGAATACGTATGAATGCATGTATTTACTGCGCTTAATGCTTTACAATATATCTGCTTGTGATATTAGTGCTTCACACATATCATCATTTTCATAAACGGTGAGACACGTTTTATGTGAATGTATGCTGTGTGGTTCCTCCACCAGGAGGCTATCCTGTCGGTGTTTGATTACTGGACTCATAGGGGGACTAATTCCAACGAGGCTCAGGAAAGGCTCCACCCAGATGCACTCCAGTTGAAAGACCGGATTAACTTTCCATCAAGTAGATTGCAATGATCTAGGAACCTTCATGCCAAAAAGCTGCGAGAGTAATGTGACACCCCAAAATCCGGGTTACCTGACCCCCGAGTTTGGTGTTCACAATCCACAATATAATACCATCTAACTACCCATTAATATAGAAATAGTAATACATATCACATTAACATATGTTGTTCATTAGTCTCAGGTTCGCTAACCTTAACATTACAAACATACCCTTTAGATATACAAAAAAGGTTTACAATACAACATAATAAATATGCTAATCATAACTAATTTATCACGATGCCTTTTCCTTTATTCTTCACTGCACCTTCTGCCACTTCGTTCCTAGCTAAAAATTTTAATATATAGCAAGGGTGAGCAACAAGTTTGCCCCGCAAGTTAAGACATACGATAAATGTATAGGAATAAATAACAAGTCTTCTCGTATTCTATACAACTATAATCTGATAATGAAATAGTATAACGCTTTCAAGGTTTTCTATGATATTCAAATGAATAATCAAGAATCAATTCTACGCATTAACAAAGTGGAATGTTTTCTAGATTTATGCTGAGCGATCCATTAGATCTTGAACTTCTCTTCTCGAGTAACTATCAAAGATTTGACTTTGATATACCCAGGTGTATCAGATAACCATAAAGATTAAATCATACCCCTTTGTAAGTACTTAGATCCGGCCAACTCATTGTACCCTATATTATGCATAATACTTAATCGCGCGCAAATGCAGAATATACGACCAATAAAATGTTCCCTTTATATAAAAGGTTGTTTTTCTCAGTCTCAGAATCAAGATTTAATTTAACAACGAAATGCTATGATTTCAATTTCTATTTACTTCTCGATCTAGCCAAAATAATTGGCATCGATCTGTCAATAACAATTGAATTCTCTCCTCGAATCTATCAAGTTCTAACAAATGTTCGTCTAGCCAAAATAATTAGCTAAGACATTTCTCAACATAATCCGACCATAAACAGGAATTATCTGTACTTTCAATATTAACTTCTACGGATGTATATATCCAACACTAGTTATTCTCCAAGTATATTTCAGAATCAGCAATTCAATTTGAATTATTAAACATGCACTAACTGCGAATAATCAAAAATAAATTCTTGGACGTGGTCTAATCAACAATAATTAACCACTATAGTATTTAAACATATATAACTCAAGGTTGAGTTAGGAAACTTGCCTTCTCCGATGATTACAGCTACACAAAATACTTATCTGCGTTCGTAAGACCTATAACCAATAATATCGGTCTCACAATTAGCACAATAATTTATAACATATAACACTGTAATTCACAGTCAATATTCTCCTAGACACATTACCACATAGTCACATCAGTGTTTACAACCTATATAAACACTTATCAAGTCTAATTAGTTCGGTCTGGTTGGACTTCGATCTCATCTCGGTGTTCTGGTCACCCTATCCAATAATTAACACAGTTATTATGAAGTAAATTTGGTTTCAAAGCTTTAATATTACATTAGATAAGTCATATATCATTTATAATATTTTTCAGAAGCCTTTAATAATTTTTAAACAATTATTATAATTTATAATAATTTTTCAAACACTGGAATCATTTTTAAATAATTTAATTATCAAATAATCTTATCATCATTAATATTTAATAATATGAAAATATTAATAACATACTTGTCAAAATATTAAAGTTATTTTTAATAAATTAAAATATTTTTAAATCATCAATATTCTACTTAAATAATTTTAAAATAATTAAAATCATATTTAAATCATCACCATTGATATTTAAATATTAATAAAATTATCATCAAAATATTAAAATTCATTAATTATAACTTAAAATATTTTTAAATAATTTTTCTCATTTTTAAATGATTTTTAAATTAATAAAATCATTTTTCTATCATTTATTTAATTTAATAATTAAATAAATTTAATATCATTAATATTAATTATTAATGAAAATTCTTCAAAAATATTCAAAATATTTTCTAACACTTTATTCTCATTTAAAATGATGTTTAAATTAATAAAATAATTTTTAACTTATTTAATATAATAATTAAATAAATCTAATATCATTAATATTAATTATTAATGAAAATTCTCTAAAAATATTAAAAATTATATTTTATAACTCAAATTATTTTTAAATTCATTATTCTTATTTAAAATGATTTTTATATAATTAAAATTATTTTTCTCTAATTTATTTAATATACTAATTAAATAAATTAACTATCATTATTATTCAAATAATTATAAATATTAATGAAAAATATCCCAAATAGTCAAAAATTATTATTATTTTTTTTGTTATCCGTGGGTTTCCGACCCGCAGGCCGACTAATCCCCCGAGCCCAGTACCAGAGCAGTTTGCTACCCGACTTGCGCCAGGGGTACCGTAGCCACCATGACCATTTCTGGCTTAACAATTGTTGCTAGCGGGGATCGAACTGAAGACGTCCGGGTTTACGGCTCGCCCCCAATCAATCCTTAACCGTTGCGCCAAATGCTGGTGGTTAGTCAAAAATTATTTTTCATAATTTAAAATAATTTTTAAAATCATTTTTGGTAATTTTTAAAATTTATTTTCTATTTTTATTCAATTTCTGGAAAATCAGAAATTAAAATTAATAAAACCGTCGCTATAGGCTATAGCAACACAAAGCATCGCTGTTGGTGTTCTTGAGCTCAAGAACACTGACAGCTCAATGTTCAAGAGGTCTTGTTTGACCGCTTCTAATTCTCTATTTAATTCGTTTTGGGCAAACTTAAGCATCAATATTGTAGTCATTATACAACATTACAACTAGCAACCAATAGCTAGGTCATACAACAAACGCAAAAGGAGATTTGGGCTTGCAAATATGTTGTCAGAGCATTCCTTGGTTTTTCCAGAAACCCAGGTAGTCGACCAGTCACTTTCATGCTCCATTTAATCTAGGTTTCAGTAATGCTCTATGTGTTATTTTATTCAAATCTATAGTTCGTGTGTCAAGGAACAACACTACAACAACAGATCAAATAAACAACAACAAAATCACAAGTTACAGCTTGGTCAAAGGCTGTCAGAAACTTAGTTCATAGATTTTCTGGAAATTCCCAGAAAGTGCTTCCGTGATCAAATGGTCTAGTTTGACCATTCATTACAACCATCTTATGTGTTGTTTAAGAGATCTACTAGCATGAATCTAGAGTCCACATAACCAGCTACAAATATGTTACAAAAACAACATCATAACACTAAAAATCGGACAGATCTGGATGTTACAAAACATTGTCAAACTCGATTTTTAAATTTCTGGGTTGCCCAGATTTGGCCCGGTCATGCCCGGTCAACGGGTTTTGACCGTTAATAACAACAAATCTAGACATTTAATGGCTGTAAATCCACTTCCAGATCAAAGACAACATGACAAGCTACATATCCAAAACTTAAAACAACACAAAACATTAACAGACAAGGATTTACAGCCCCTGACATTTCGTTGTCAAGGCTACCTTTAGAGCTCAAGAACAGTTTTGAAAAATCATAATTTTAAAGCATTTTGATGCTATGGATCCATGATGGATCAACATAGATCAACTAAAAACATCATATAACACCTGATTAAACACTTAAACACAAAATATTTCTTAACATGTAAGATCAAAATATGTTTTAGGATTTATACCTTCTCGTTCAATCTTTGGTTCTTGCTCTCCAAATCTGATATAAGTGTTTAAGAGAGGTATTTTGTAACTGATCTACTAAAGAATTTCGAAGGTCTTGCTGAGAGAGAGAGTAGGTGAGAGCTTGTATCAAAATAAGCAAAATATGAGAACTTTCTCTCTCTAATTCTATATATATTGCTTAGATGCATGAATGATCTGATGTTGCTGTCAAAGGGAGGTTAATTTGCTGATATTTTAATGTCACAAAGTTAAGCAATTAGGTCACCAACTAAAGGTCTTGCCAATTTTACAAGTTAACTCATTAAAAATGTAAAAAGGGTATTTTGGTCATTGCCCTTGTAATTTTAATGGCTTGATTGTCAATTGCCCAAACTCTTAGGGTTTAACCCAAAGGATCTAATCCTTAGGTTTTAAAACTTTAGTTTCTAGGATTGTTTTCTAATTAGGGTTTTAATTAGAAAATTTAAAATTTTAAAAATATAATTAGGGTTTCCTAATTAAATTAGGTTTTTCCAATCATATTAACGTTTAATAAATACATTAGGCTTGCCAATTAGGATTAGGGTTGCCTAATTAGGGTTTAGGAATCTCAAATTTAGAATTAAAGTTTCCCCGGCATACGATTAGGGTTCCAACTGCGCGTTAGGATTTCTAATCCTGAGATTAGGGTTTCTAATCTCTTATTTAGGTTTATAAATTTTAAACCTTATCCAATCAATCATTTGATCAAAATCTCTATACGGTACAAACACGTACTTATCAATATAATTATTTTGATTATATTTTCTATCAAATCCCTATCCAGAAATTAGGGTTAGGGTTTCTAAAGCTGTTAAGCAAAACTCTACTCTAATTTCTCAGTCAATACATAAATTGACTAATTCCCGAGACTCGTATAACAGATACACAGTACAATATTAACAGTCAATATTAAATAAAAAAAATTTATTCATAAAAATTTGGATTATTCAAAATCCTAGGTTATCACATTCACCCCTCCTTAAAAGGATTCCGTCCTCAGAATCACCGCTTTCTTATTCTCTACAATCTTTTAAAGTTGTATCATCAATTCATTTTTTATCAACATAATATTAATTTTTGTTTCAAATTCTATCTTGTGACTTGAATCTGTAAAAGAAAATAGGTTACAGTAATATCTGACTCATATTGCTCGCGTAATTTAAGTATTAAGCGAAATCGTTACCTGTTTCCACCTCCTGAGTAGCCACTGCCTCATGCGCCATCATGTTGAATGTATGAGCAATTGATCTTCCTGGCTGTGTAGGTCCTCGAATTGCCAAGGTTCCACCACCGAGTCCCTTGTTGACACTTTCCTTCTCCGCATTCCTCTTTGGATAGTTTCGAACCATATGATAAGTCGATCCGCAGGCAAAGCAATCTTGTATCTTCTTCGGATTGGGACAATTGAGTGACATGTGCCCTTCTTGGCCGCAGTTAGAGCAAACTCCTTTCTTCTTCAAACAAACTCCCGAATAGTTCTTCCCACAAGTTGTACATGGTTCCCTCCATTTCCTATTCTCTTCGGTCTTGCTACCCGATTGGGTATTCTCACTCCACTTTCTCTTATTCGGGTTACTACCACCATTGCTTCCACCATCATTTGTCTTCTTCTTCTCTTGATGAAATTGAGATGCAGCTTCGCTCCATCCTTCAGCAATTAACGCTTTCTCCAATAAAGCCGTAAATGTATTGATCTGCAACACTGCTACCTTGTTAAATATCCCTGGCTTCAATCCATTCTCAAATCTTCTCGCTTTTCTTGCTTCTGTGTCCACCCGATGAGGTGAAAATCTTGTTAATTCGTTGAATTTAGCCGCATACTCAGAAACCGACATGTTCTCCTTCTTTAGTTCTAAGAACTTAACTTCCATCCGAGCTTGCATACTCGGTGAGAAGTATTTCTCAAAGAAAAATTCCTTGAATCTTGTCCAAGTTACTATAGTTGTTCCAGTCCTCGCCTGATTAGTCTCCCACAAATAATTGGCTTCTCCCTTCATCAAGTATGTTGCAAAAGCTGTCTTTTGCTATTCTTCCACCCTCACAATAATGAATGCTTTCTCCATCTCGTTTACCCAAGTTTGGGCTTCAATTGGATCCGTGGTTCCTTTGAATCCAGGCGGTCCTACCGCTTTAAAGTCTTTGAAGTTTGCCAATCTGTCGACTGGCTGATTCCTCGCTCTTCCTCTTGCAGCCAGAGCTCTATTTCCCATAGCTTTGGGCTAACATATCTACGAAATTCCGCATTGGGTCCTCTTGACCTCCTTCATTATTCACTGACTGCTCTTCTCTTTGATTTAGATTCTGTCGTCTAGGCGGCATGATCTGATTTAAATAAAAATCTTACATTAATTCTCTTTCTTTAAACATATTCTTAACACAATAAGAATTCAACACATAGTTCTCATATAATGGCATATTTATTCAAATAGCACATAGTACATTTAGTACTTAACACATATTACTATCCCTTTTTTAAAAATAATTTTAGGATTAACATACTCAACTTTACAAAAAGTTGTAATTCTCCAACTTTACACAAAAAGTTGCCATTTACCATATTCACATAACTATTTCTAGTTCATCAAACTTACCACACTTATGAGTTCAGTAACTTGCCACAATTATATGAGTGTATAAACTTATCCTAGTCAGACCTTTGGCGTCCATTTGCTGAGGTGTTCAGAAACATTTTATATAATTATGAGTCATGAACTTATCATAAGTATGAGTTTTAAGAACTGACAAATTTATCTTAATCATATAGAAAATAAAGATTTTATTCATACAAACATATATAATTACATATGTTTACACAACATTCTCGATATTACAACACTTAATATCTTTCTTTTTTTTTTGCTAAGTTTGTTTGTATATAGGAAAGGAAAAGAGATAATACAATTGCTAAGGGCATACCCCAGAAGCTTTGGTAGAACCACACAGGACAACCCCCAAAGTGGACAACAAAGGCAAACAGCCAAGCACAAGGAGCAGTACTAAGCAGGACAATAGAAAAAACAAGCATGGGAACTTAAACAACTTTAACAACTAGCCGAAGACCGAGCTGAACTGAAGCAGGAGCAGAAGAGGATGCTGAGGCATAGGAAGAAATACGAGTGCCAATAGGAGACCCAAGCCCGAAGCCGAAAACAGCATCCCCAGCATCCCGAAGACAAGAGGCCGAACCCCGAAGGGCCGAACCATAAGAACCGTACCCCGAAGCCGAAACCAGCATCCTCAGCGTCCCGAAGAAACAGAAGCAGTAACTGAACCAAACCGCTGAGGAAGCCGAACTGCCACGGAAGCCGAACTGCCGAACTGCCATGGAAGCTAAATTTCCAACCCAACCCCGAAGCCGAAACCATCGACCCCCAACATCCCGAAGACAAGAGGCTGAACCCCGAAGGACCGAACCATATAAACCGAACCCCGAAGCCGAAACCAACATTCCCAGCGTCCCGAGGACAAGATGCCGAGCCCCGAACCGAACCAGGATGCTAAGCCCAGGTGTCTTCCCAGACCTTTATTGGCAAAAACCCGAACCCAGTAACGGACTGAAAAACAAGGCAGCAACACAGCAACAGCCAACACAGCAGACCCAAGTCCGTTAAGCCAAACCAGTCATAACACCTGACACGCATTAGATCGTTGTCCTAAGCCAATTACAGTAGTATTGGCAATAGTTGGTAGCTTTGAGAAAGGATGAATTAGTAGATAATCTAGATTTAATGATACTAATCACATCAGTAGCAAGACATCTTGGAGGAATGAGTGTCCCATTGTGAAGCTTTTTGTTTCTTGCTTCCCATATCTTATAGAAAGAAACAGCCAGAGAGAGGCTGAGGATATGTTTTGATAATTTCCTCCCTTGGAAAGATGAGATAAAGTCAGTGAGTCCAGTCCAGTCCAGGGGTAATTAGAGCCATCCACCCAGTTGGAATGTCGCCTTTATAATGACAGTGGAGTATTCACAGATGAAGAAAAGATGTGAAAAAGTTTCAGGGTGCTTGTTGCAAAGCTGACAGTTGAAGGTCCTTCCTGTATAGGCTCGAGTGATGTCATTAGTTTGGAGCTTTCCATGAAATCCAAGCCAGAGCATGAAAGAGTATCTCGGCACATGCAGTTTATGCCATAGAATTGTGTGCCACTGAACAGCCTGTTTCCTGTTCCTGATGCTTCCCCAAATATGTCTTGCTTTAATGCAGCTGATATCCATTGAGTCCCAAAGGATACAGTCCATGGATGCAGAGGGGAAGGGAACATATTGTACTAGTTGCCGGAGGAGAATTACCTCATGATGGTTGGATAGGGGAAGGTGCCAGGAGGAGGTATTCATAATGTCCCTGACTGTGGCTGAGACGGTTAGGCCTGAATTTGAGAGCAAGGCACTGCTGGGGTTGATGGCAGAACCATTGAGCCATGGATCGTACCAAAGATTGAAGGTTTCTCCAGAGCCAACAACGTATTCAAGATGCTGAAGAGCAATGGGCCTGAGCTTGAGTAGTTGTCTCCAAATCCATGAACAATCAGTGGGGATTTCTATCTGCCAAACAGATTTCCCAAGAAGAACAGTGGTCTGCACCCACTTAGCCCATAGTGATTTAGTGTTAATCTGCAATACATGGGTGAGATGTAGTAGAAGAAGGGCTTTATTCCAATCCAGGAGACTTTTAATGCCCAGACCCCCTTCCTCAGTAGGGAGTGAGATGTTATGCCATGCAACCTTAGCACCATAGGGAGTAAGGGAGGTTCCCTTCCAGAGGAATCGACAAAGAATAGACTGAATGGCTCTAATGACTGCTTTAGGCAGTAGGAAATGAGTACTCCAATACGATTATATTGCGAAGAGCACAGATTTTATGAGTTGGACCCTACCAGAATAAGCAAGGGCAGTAGCAGTCCATGAAGAGACTCTTTGTGTGATTGTATGGATAAGAGTAATACAATCCTGGTATGAAGATGACGAGGGGAAAAATGTGACTTCTCTCTCTAGAAACCGTTCTCTGCCTTCTTTCTTCCTTCTGTATCTTGGCTTTCTTCTCTTCTTCGTTCCTGTGTCCGATTACTGGTATGGTGGATTTCTCCCACCTCTCGGGGGGAAACTCCTTGAGTAGCTCGTCTTGGGTGAGCTCATCTGATGTGGGGGGCTCTTTGCCCTGCGTGGACTCCTCGGCTGAGTCTGCTTCTTTGGCTGGGTCGGCTTTTAGGCCTATTCCCGAAGCTGCTGTTAGCCCTAATTCTTTAGTGGTTGAGCCGGTCATGGCTGAATCTGAAGCTAACCCCTGCTATGTTCCAGTTGAATCCGATGATTCAGATGCCAATAGTGACGTTGAAGCAAGACTAGGGCTTAAGCACGGGTCTGCTTTAAAGGAGATCTTTAGTGCGGCTCAGCATTTTTCGAGCAGTGGTCATGTAGAAGCTGCTGATGAGCGTAAGAAGAACAATACTTTGCTGGAGTTTATTCTCTCTAAGGGGTTCAATATCCAGGAGGTTTCCCAGTTTGCTAATAGAGGTCGGCATTCATGTCAGATGAACGAGCATGATATGTTTGTTTTAAATCCTATGAGAGAGGGCTGCTCTGGTTTGAAGCCAATGGGTTCTGGTATGGAAACTGGTCCTGATGTAGCCGGGTTAGAAGAAGGGGAGCTGCCTTGTTCGTCTAAGTCTGATGGTGCTGCAGTTGGGGTTAGGATTGGTTCGCCAGTGGGTTCGCCAGTGTCTTCTAAGTTGGTGGAGAACAATGAGGCAGTGGCTTTTGGGGCTGGCTTAGCTGGTCTTTCGGGTTCTCCTTGTGTCCTGAAGAAATCTTGGTGTTCCGTCGTGGCTCAGGACTCTCCTAAACCAGGTCTGGCTCTAGACTTTTTTCCTCCTTCTCCTCCTGCTAATGGTAATGGTGCTATTATCATTAAGCCTCCTCCTGAGGTACTTCTGCTAGGAAATAAGATGTGGAGCTCTTGCCTTGTTGGTAGTTTTATCCACTCGAGGCTTCCCTTCAAGCTTGTGGAAGAAATGGTTCATAAATTGTGGGATAAATTTGGTTTGCTTAAGGTGTTTCTCCAGGATAAGGGGCTGTTTATTTTCAAGTTCCCTTCTCATGTAGAACGGGACAATGTTCTTGCTTTGGGACCGTGGTATATATCTAACAAGCTTCTTTGTCTTAAACGTTGGAAGGAGGGAATGGATTTCCAGTCGGAAGCTTGTACTCAAGTCCCGGTTTGGGTCAAGTTTCATAATGTCCCTATGTCATACCTCTCGGCTCCTGGATTGAGCTATCTTGCTAGCGGTATTGGCAGGCCTCTGGCTGTGGATAAGTTAACTGAAAAACTTGAACCTATGAACTTTGCTAGGATGTGTGTTGATATCTCCTCATCTTCTAATTTTCCCCCGAGCCTGGATGTTGTTGTCCTAGACGAGGAATCCAGAGAGGAGAAAGTTGTGGTGGTTAAAGTTGAATATCAAAATAGGCCTCAATTATGCTCGCATTGTAAGTCTTTCGGGCATTCTTTAGTTCGATGTCCTAATGCAAACTATAAGTGGGTTCCCAAAGTCCCTTCCCTGCCTCCTGAGTTTGAAGCTTCTGGTTCTGTAGGTGTGCCCGTGGCTACCAATATTCCTCCTGTGGGAAATTCTGATTGCTGGACTATAGTTACTAAAGGTCCCAAGCCGCTGGTTGGCCCATCTGTTCTTAAGGGTTCTCTGTTATCCTCATCTGGACCTTGTCCTAACCAATATAATCCTTTCTCTCAATTGGATGGAGGCTCCTGTGAGAGCTTTTCCGACACTGATAATACCCCTCTCCCCAACCCGCTTGTGGATAAGTTGAAACAAATTGATGAGAAGGAGGTCAAGGATCTTAAGCACAAAGCCAGATTATCTAA
The DNA here is from genome assembly GCA_020205505.1 of Panax japonicus. NCBI lineage: Eukaryota > Viridiplantae > Streptophyta > Magnoliopsida > Apiales > Araliaceae > Panax > Panax japonicus. The sequence continues at coordinate 19,774,472 of CM035108.1, read as the reverse complement.
GGATGTTAGTCAAGCTTCAAAGAAGAAGATCAAGGGAGGGGGGAGCAGGACTCCCTCAGCTTAATATTTATTTAGTTTTATGTTAAATTTTTGCTCTATGAATATTAGAGGTGTAAATATGTCTCCTAAGCAGGATAGTGTCCGGGCTATTATTAAGTCTCATAGTCTTTCTTTTGTTGGCCTGGTTGAAACCAGGGTCAAGTGTCATAAAGCCAATTCCATATCTAAAGCTATTTGTAGGAATTGGAAGTGGCATTTTAACTATGAGCACCATGTTAATGGTCGTATTTGGGTTGGTTGGGACCCTAGCCTTTGGAATGTAAATATTATTTCTAAGTCTTCTCAATTTATTCATTGTTATATTTCTTCTGTGAGTCTTCATTTCCATTCCTTTGTTACCATCATATATGGGCTCAATACCCCAGCTGAGCGTAAAGATTTGTGGAAAGATATAAAGGTGTTTGCTGCTTCTATTGATAAACCCTGGACTCTTTTGGGGGACTTCAATGTTGTTCAATCTCTTTCTGAAATTGAGGGAGGGGCTGGTTTGTGGGATTATGGGATGCAAGATTTCAAAGATTGGCTTACTGATCTGCATTTGGTTGATCTGAGGGCTGTGGGTCCTTCTCTCACATGGTGGGATTCTCATGTTCCGAATCCTACTTTCAAGAAACTTGATAGAGCTTTGGTCAATCATCTCTGGTTGGACTCTTATCCTAATGCTCTTGCCATATTTACCCCCCGGGAGCTATCTGACCATTGTCCTGTTGTTATTAATTCTGGTTTGGTTATGCCTTACAGCCCTAAGCCTTTTCAATTCTTTAATTTTATGACTGGGCTGGATAACTTTCATGAAGTTGTGCAGTCAGCTTGGAGCACTCCGTGTTTTGGGGACCCCTTGCAGATTCTTGCGGGAAAGCTTAAAGTGGTTAAAAGGGCTTTGATTGATCTGAACAAGCTTAATGGGAACCTTGCTTCGAATGCTGAGCTTTTAAGGGCGAGTCTTCATGCTACTCAGATGGCCCTTGTTTCTAATCCTACTGACTCAACTCTCCTTGATCTTCAGACATCCCAAACTTCCTGCTTGTGGGCTGCTCTCATTTGTGAAGAGAAGCTGATAAAACAAAAATCTAGAATCCAATGGCTTAAGGAAGGGGATAAGAATACTGGTTACTTCCATAACCAAGTTAAGAATCGATGGAATCAGAATAAGATCTTGGCTATTGAGAACTCTGAAGGTGAATTGTGTTCTAGTCAGAAGGAAGTCCAAAGTATTGCTGTTGACTATTTCAAATCTCTTTTAGGAACTCAATCTCGGGTTGAGGGCCAATTTCTTGATTGGGAGGTTGATGAGCATAACTGTGTCTCCCCTACTCAAGCTCTGTTACTTGAAAGGGCTGTTTCTGATGCCGAAATTTTGAGCACTTTAAAGCACATGAAGCAGAATAAAAGCCCTGGTCCGGATGGGTTTAATGTGAATTTCTTCATCCACACCTGGGACATTGTTGGAAAGGTTTTTACCAATGCTGTTCAATCCTTCTTTCGGCAAGGCTGTTTGCTCCGTGGTACTAATTCTACTGCGATCGTTCTGGTGCCAAAAATCTCTAACCCCACTTCTATGAATGATTATAGGCCCATTTCCTGTTGCAATACTACCTATAAATGCATCTCCAAGATTATTGCTGTTCGTCTTAAATGTATCCTCCCGACTCTTATTTCTCCTAACCAATCGGCCTTTATTCCAGGAAGGAGAATTGGGGACAACATTCTTTTGGCCCAAGAGTTATTCAGGAACTACCACCGCCCTTCGGGTCCGGCCAGATGTGCGTTGAAAATTGACTTGAGGAAAGCTTTTGATTCTATTTCTTGGGACTTCTTATTAGCTGCCCTTAAGTACTTTAAGTTCCCTCCTAAATTTTTGTATTGGATTAAGGCTTGTATTACTACGACAAGTTTTTCTGTGAAGGTTAATGGAGCTCTGTGTGGCTATTTCAAAGGGGCGAAAGGTCTAAGGCAAGGTGACCCGTTGTCTCCCTATCTTTTCGTTATTGTTATGGAGGTCCTTTCTACTATGCTCGCGAAGGATTCTAAGCTTCCTGCTTTTAAGCATCATTGGAAAACGAGTCAACTTTCTCTTACTCACCTTTGTTTTGCGGATGACCTTATCATTTTCTGCCATGGAGACCTTAATTCGGTTATGATTGTTAAGCAGTGTCTTGAGAAATTTGCCTCTTGTTCGGGTTTACACACTAATGCTTCGAAAAGTATGTGTTTCTTATCTCATGTTCCTCCTGAAACGGCTGATTCTATTATCCTTACTTTGGGTTTCCAGTTAGGGATCTTCCCTGCTAAGTTTCTGGGAGTTCCCTTGTTAACCTCCAAGTTAAGTCTCGCGGATTGTCAACCTCTACTTGATAAGGTTAAAGCCCGAATAAGCTCGTGGACTAACAGATTTCTGTCATATGCTGGTAGACTTCAACTGATTAAATCTGTTATTTATGGCATCCAAGCTTATTGGTCTTCTCATTTCATTCTCCCGGCTGCAGCCTTAAAAGATCTCCAATCTTCTATGTCCAGATTTTTATGGAAAGGTCCCTCTATGCAGAAGTTTGGGTCCAAGGTTGCCTGGAACAAGATTTCTCTGCCTGCTTCGGAAGGGGGCCTCGCTATTAGGAATCTTGAAGAGTGGAACAAAGCGTTGATCATGTTGCATCTCTGGAACGTCATTAATCCTTCTTCTATTTCTATTTGGGCCTCTTGGGTTCGTGTTGTTCATCTTAAGAACAACTTTTTCTGGACTTCTCCTATTCCTAATGATTGCTCCTGGATTTGGAGAAAAGTGCTTCAACTTAGGGGCCTAGCTCGCAGATTCATTTCCTTTAGCATTGGTAATGGGGCTAACACTAGTCTCTGGTTTGATCCGTGGCTGGGGGATCCTTTGGCCTCTTATGTGCACTCCCCCTTAATTGTAAATTCGGGTCTTGGTCCTACTGCTTCTGTTAGTAGTATCATTGTTGATTCTGTTTGGGTTCTCCCTAATTCCAATTATTGCGAGGTTATGGAGTTCAGGTCCTCATTTGATTGTTCTAGGAGTTGTAATTCGGCACGTCATGATGAGCTTATCTGGGATGGTATTGGTGCTAAGGACGTGAAAGCCTCTACTTTTTGGCGTTCCATTCGGCGAGTTGGGGCTACTGTTAGGTGGCAAAGTTTAGTATGGCATAAGCTTGTGCCTCCTCGTCATTCTTTCCTTCTTTGGCTTGCATTCCATAATGGGCTTCGAACTCGGGATAGGCTTCTCCTATTTGGGCTTACTGCTGATCCCTTTTGTGTTCTTTGTTCCAAAGATAGGGAAACATTTCAGCACTTATTTTTCCACTGTAGTTACTCCTTTCAGATTCTGGTAGCGGTCCTTAGGAGATGTGGTTGGAGAGGCTTGAGTCGTAGTTGGGCTTCTATAACCGATTTTATTTCTGACTGCTCTTGCCCCAAATTTCTTAATAGCCTTCTGCATTTTGGTTTTGCTGTTGTGGTCTATAGAATTTGGCAAGAACGGAATGCTAGAATATTTTCTCAAGTAGCAACCCCTGCTCGGATCATTATCCGAGATATTATTCACATTCTTAAGTGTGGTCTCCACACTAATACTCGGTTTCAAAAAATTAAAGCAAAGGTTTTATATCAACATCTGGCTCTGTAATTTTCTGAGCTGGATTCTCGATGTTTCTGGTGTGGTTCTGTTGTTTGGGCCTCGGGAGGCTGTGCATAGATTCTGGTCGCGGCTGTGTGGTGGGATGTGCTGCTGGCTTTGTTTTGGCTATGCTGGATTTCCCGGTTCCTGCTGGGTGGGTGCATTGGGGGATTTTGGGTTGGTGCTGTCTTCAGCTGCTTAGGGAAGATATGTTTGTTGTGCTTCAGCTGCTGGGTCTGCCTGCTTCAGCTGAGTCCATTTTGTGTAGGCATGGTTTGTTTGGTTCTGCTGGTTTTATCTGTTTTATCTGATTTGCAGCTTTAGGCGGGTGCTAGTTGGTTGTTGTGTTGTGCCTGGTCTGCTTTCATTGTGCTGGGGCTGTTTTGGATTTTGGTATGCTGTTCTCTTTGGTTTGCTGGGTTATGCCTACTGATGCTGGCTCATCCTCGTCTGGAGCAGTGGCAGTCATAGTTGTGCCTCTGCCATCAGTAGTGAGGCAGCTGCTACTGTGCGTCCCTTCTGCTGTTATGGATTTTGGTTCTGCTGTTGCAAGATGTCTGGAATTGTTGATGTTGCTGTCTGCTTGGTCTAGTGCTGCAGTTGGTCTGGCTTTTGCTGTGGTGGCTTTGTGCAGCTGTTCTGCTGTGGGGGTCTGCTGGTGCTTCTCTTGTCTGTTGTGGGGGGCAAATGCTCTGTTGTAGGCATGGGGTCTACAGGTGGTATGCATGAAGGGGTCTGCTGGTGCATCTCTAGTCTGTTGCTTCTGGGATCTAGACTGCCAAGTGTGGCTGCTGCACAGTATAATTTGGCCAGCTGCTGCTGTTTTGCTTAATATTCTGTGTTGTCTGATCTGGGATGGTTGGCATGGGGTTCTGTAGTATGGCTTCTGCTGCTGCTAGGTTTTTGTCCATGTTATGAAGCTGTATTATTGTGGTTGGTCATTTCTGCCCAAGTGGGGCTTCTTTGATGATTCCGGATGACTGATTAGATTTTTTCTCTGGGTCTGTTATGGTCATCTTGTTAAGCAAATGTAGTTTGGTTGGTTTGTACTAACATTAATTGTTAGTGTTGTTAGGCTTCGGGCCTGCAGTCGTCTATAGTCAAGACATCATATGGCCTGTCGTATGATGTCTATGCTATACTCTGATTGGGGTTACCCATGTTTTTTTGTAATTTCTTTTCTTTCAATACAGTTTAAATTTAGCAAAAAAAAAAAAAAAAATCCTGGTATGAAAGCTTAGAAGAGATTAGGGGGACACCCAAAAATCTGGTGGGGAAAGTACCATGAGTGAAGCCCAGGAAAGATAGGATGGAAGCTTTTGTTTCAGGGTCTTCGCAGGCTAGAAAACATTGGCTCTTATGAATATTAGGAATGAGACCGGAGAATAGGGAGAAGGAATGGATACATGAATGTATTATGGAAATGGTTTGAAGGTTGGCATGACAGAAGATTAAGATGTCATCAGCGAAAAGGAGATGAGATATGTCGCTGGTTTTAGTGCGCCAGTGGTCCGAGCAAAGGACCGGATTCGAGTACTTTACGGGCATTTGTTAGAGCAGCGGAAGTCCCTATAGTGGAAAGGTTATGAACATCGTCTAGGGGGAGACCCAAGGCAGATATATATTCCATTAACTTTGCATTCTTCCTCCTTTCTGCTAGGGCCTCCTCGCGGCCATTTCTAGAGAAGAAATGAGCTGCTTTAAAGATATCTTGAGCTTCCGAACTAGTGGCTGGGCCAAAGTTCTCTCCAAGCTGAGCTTCAAATGCATTTGATTCATCCGAGCTTATAGAAATATTCGAGGGGTTAGGCTCAGACTCCACCATTTCCACAGAATCAGTGGGGGAACTCGGCTTAGAAACGCCATATTCTGTAAAAAGCTCGCGAGACGGGCTACTCACGGAGTTTCCGGCTGAGAGATGGGGGTGGTCAACCATGGCTCTGGTTAACAGAGGCACCGCAGAAGTCTAGAAGGAAGGGCGGGGGAGGGCAGGGGAAAGGAGGATGACGGTGGAGGACGGGAGGGAGAAAGGAGGATGGAGGAGGAGGAAGGACCAAACGGGTAAACAGAATGGTTGGTGAAGATGGAAAAGGTAGGTGAGGGTGGGCGGGAGGCTGAATAAGGAAAGAAGGAGCTATCGGTAAAGGGAAGAAGCAAAAAGGTGGGGGGAATAGAAGCCTAGGATCCTAGTGAGAAGGGAGAGCACATTTCTAGAGAGAGAAACTAGCCCATCTTGACTTTTGGTGATGGACCCGCCTTGGGGAACTTTTGCTATAGACGGTTGTCATTCGGCCTCATTAATGCCGGAGCAACTTATCAGAAAGCTTTTCAATAGGTTGCTTAAGTACAACTTGAAGTTGAATCCAGCCAAGTGCGCCTTTGGTGTTAAATCAGGCAAGTTGCTAGGTTTCCTAGTCAGCCACAAAGGGATTGAGCAGGATCCCAACAAAATCTAGGCCATCAAGGAAATGCCCATTCCTCAGACAAAGAAGGAAATACGGGGATTTTTGGGAAGAATTAACTTCATTAGCAGGTTCATTTCTCAACTCACAGCAACCTATGAGCCTATCTTCAAATTGTTAAGGAAGAACTCCTCCATGAAATGGAATGATGAGTGTCAAAAAGCCTTCCTTAAAATCAAAGAGCGACTGGTTAACGCTCGTATCTTGGTACCACCCAGGGATGATGTTCTCCTGTTTATGTACATGTCCATTAATGACAATGCCATGGGCTGCATGCTTGGACAAAAAGATGATAGAGGCCAAAAGCGCTATCTACTACCTCAATAAAAGATTCAGCAGCAGTGAACACAAGTACACTCTGATTGAGAAGACTTATTGTGCTTTAGCATGGACTTCCATGAGGTTACAACATTACCTCCATGGTCATACAACCCATCTCATATCCCGCATGGATCCTCTCAAGTACGTGTTCAGTAAACCCATATTGAATTGTCGGCTGTCCAGTTGGCAGTTGATCCTACAACAATTTGACATCGTCTATGTGACGCAAAAGTCCATTAAAGGATAATGAATTGCGGATCAACTGGCCACCGCACCTGCAGGGGATTTTAAACCCTTTGAAACATACTTCCCCGATGAAGGGGTAATGACATTCCAGCAACCCCATCAGTACAATGCATGTCGTACGTGGAAAATGTATTTTGATGGAGGTTAACACATGGAAGGTTCTGGAGCTGGAGCAGTTCTAGTATCCAGTACGTGGGAGCAGTATCCTGTCGCCGTCAAATTGCAGTTTGTCAGCACCAACAACACAGCTGAGTATGAAGGCTGTATCATGGGACTCAAATTTGATCAATCAATGGGTATCATGCGGTTAACTGTCTTTGGGGATTCAGAATTGGTAATCAAACAGACCACATGAAGATCACACTAAATAGCTACATTTGATGCCTTACCATCGGCAAGTTTTACAGATGGCTTCGAAGTTTGAAGAAATAAACTTTCTACATATTCCTCGGAATAGGAATGATTTTTCGGATGCACTAGCAACTTTGGCCTCCTTGATCAACATACATGACAAGGAAAACATGTCAAGCATCCCATTTGCCCTACAAAAGGCTCCAGCCTATGAGAATTATATTGGAGAAGTATCGGATGAGCTACCTCCCGTCCAACACCCTTGGTATCAGCGCATCAAGGAGTACTTACGAGATGGATCTACACCCGCTGAGGCGAGCCCGACTGAAAGAAGGTGGATCCATTGACTGGCTATGAAGTTCTACCTGAGCGGAGATGCACTCTACAAAAGAGATGCAGGAATAGGTCTCCTCAGATGTCTGGACAAGGACCAAGCTCAGAGGCTCATGGATGAAATCCATGGTGGAGTATGTCGCCCACACATGAGCGGCCCCTTACTTGTTAAAAAGATCCTCATAACAGGGCACTATTGGCTCTCGCTTAAAGCTGACTGTGATGATCACGTCAAGAGGTGCTATCAATGTCAAATTCATGGGAATGTTATACACACCCCTCCGAGGGAGCTCCACAACATGAGTTCACCTAGACCCTTCTCAATGTGGGGAATGGATGTGATCGAGCTCATCGAGCCCAAAGCCAGTAATGAGCATCGGTTTATCTTCACCATGATCGACTACTTCACCAAATGGGTAGAAGCAGCCTCCTTCACCGGGGTTACCAAAGAAGTCATCATTGCTTTCATCAGAAACAATGTCATTTGTCGATATGAACAACCAGAGGTAATTGTGTCAGACAATGCTAAGAACCTCAATAACAAAATGATGGAGGAGTTATGCAGTAAATTCCACATCAAACACCTTAACTCCGTCATCTACCGTCCAAAGATGAATGGTGCTATTGAAGCGGCTAATAAGAACATCAAGAAGATCATGCAGGAGATGTCCGTCAATTATAAAGGATGGCCTGACCTCTTGCCTCTGACTCTGTTAGCCTACAGAACTTTAATGCATACTTCCACTGGGGCAACCCCTTACTCATTGGCCTATGGGATGGAAGCAGTGTTCCCCATAAAAGTGGAAATGGAATCCCTTAGAGTGTTGATTGACGCTCAGCTGAATGAAAACCAATGGTTACAAGACAGATATCACCAATTGTCTCTAATAGACGAAAGGCGAAGTGATGTTATCTTCCATGGTCAGTTAAAGGATGTCCAGATCCTACAACAAAAAACTCTGGCTATGGCAGTTTAAACAATATAACTTGGTTTTGAAGAAGATCATTGACAACCAAGATCAGTCAAAGGGAAAATTCGCTCTAAACTGGGAAGGCCCGTTTATTGTCAAGGAGGTATTGACAGGAGGTGCTCTCAGATTATAGGAAATGGATGGCGACGAATTTCCACAGCTCATCAACTCAGATACCATGAAATGGTACTATGTCTAAAGTTACCATCAAGCAAACATCCTGGTTTTGGATCACCAGATCACCTGTCATTTTAGGTTTTCTAACCCTTATTACATAACAACCCTTTCTTCATACCCATTTGCCCCATCAGGGAAACACACTCTTCAAGCTAGCAGCCTGGTTTTCAAATCATCAGATCTTTCATTTCACACTCCATACAATTTTGGTTATCCCATCAGGGATTGAACCCTTCCGCTGCAGTTTGTCATGAACATGGGATCAAACTTTTTCACACTCGCAGTTTGTCCTGAACATGGGATCAAACTTTTCCCCACAGTTTATCATGAACATGGGATCAAACTTTTTGACAGCAAATCGTCCTAAACATGGGGCGAACAACATCGACCTGATCTCCCCGATATCTGGGAGTACGTAGGCAACCATTTTATATGGCCCGATCGTAATAAAAAACAAAAATAACAAAAACATTTCTACCCTTTCTCTACATAAACAAAAATAACAGAAACACTCCTACACATTTCTACCCTTACACCATTCAGCGTTGAACCTCTTACATCAGGTTAGAACTACGCAAACCAGATCTCCTCTTCAATAGAAGTATGTAGGCTGCCATTTATGGTTCAGTCTAACCCCCTACCAAAATACAAATACTTGTCACACGGTACTGGGATCAAACTGCAATCCACCACCTTTCATCGGCTTCAGACCAAAGGGATGAAACTACCTGGCCTCCCCATAAATGGGAGAGTTGGCGACTATCTAAGCTGCGGTTAATTCCTTGAAGAGCAACACCAATCCATAAGAGATGGAACTAACTGGGCTCCTCTCAAATAGGAGTACTGGTGACCATCTGTGGTGCGATGAATCTCAGAGAGGAAAAGTCACACTCCTCTACACATTTCCATACAGAAACCAGTCCCAAGACACCAAAGAGGGTAGGGATACACATAGATCAATGATCCATTCCAAAAGATCCTACGACATCTCAATGTCCACACATCAAGGATGAGTTCAGAATACATCAAGATCACAAGCCCTGAAGAAGCAGGCAAATATCAAGCAAGTATCAAGGCACAACTAAAAGGGAAGTGAATCAAACTATATTTCCCTGCTATATATAATGTTGTTTTATATATACAATATGTGTTGTACATGACAAAATGGCTAAGCTAGTCTGTGCAGGAAAATACAAGTCTATCTACGGATCTGTATGTATGCGGATTATCAGATCTAACATAGCATCTCCCTCCGAAGAAGGAGGTAACGCTGCAAGCTCCTGCCCAATGGTATCTACACGAGCTAGCAGATCCGAGGTGAACTGCATGGTGGCATGATGCACATCAATATATGCACTCATATTTGCAAGGATGCCAGTCGTAAGGGATCTCACTGAAGTACTATCTGTAATGGTCACATCCCGGGCAGATAGGACAGCATTCCGCTCTACAATCAATGCATCTCTGGCTGATCTAACCTCATCTCTCTCCAATAGAGCAGTGTCTCTCCATCAAGAGCTGTCAACATCAAGGCCCTAGCCTGATCTCTCTCAAAAGTCATCAGATGAAGACTCTGCTCCAGATACTGTGCTGAATGCTGAATCACAGTGGCGCTCATACTAGGAGAATCTGCAAGAGCTGCTGGCAACCCAGTAAATGGCTCATCCTCCGTGGGAATATCAATGTCTTCTATGGGCTCCCCATCATCAGAATCAATCCCCGATAATGTGGATACTACCGCATCCGATGTAGTCTCTGTCTCCATCTATGCGGAATACTCTGCAGAACTGTAACGACCCCAAAATAGGTCCATTCCATCCAACCAATTCTGAGTCGCCAAATACATGGTATAGAAAACAACTACAACTTTATTTCAACAATTGTCGTGCAAAATACATCAACACATATGATGTGAGTTTGGATACAAATATATATCAACAGTGACTCATGTCCCAACCGTGGACAGCATCTCATAATGACACCTTACATAAAGGTATAGTCGAAAACTGTTTTAGAAATTAGAATCTTTGGGAAGTGCTCAAGGAAACCTTCGTACATGGGAGGCCATGCGTCTAGGTTATTATAGATATCATATGGCCACAGATTATCCTTGGTTGACCCAATAGACCCCAAAGAAAAACAAGAAGATTACTATCATATTCTTCCCAATGGCGAGTCTTCTCTTGACATATCATTATCTCCACTGTCTCTAATTGAGAGTTATATTTCAATAGACAACAAGATCATATAGATAGTGCTGGTAGATATACTCAGCAAGTGGATGAGCACATCCATGTCTTATGATGACACGAGGTGGTATGTCATTAGACATCATGTATGACAGTGGCAAAACACCCTTCAAACGTTGGGTTCGCCTCACCCTAGTTGATTCACCAAATATAACTTCGGCTGGGGTTCTTTGGACAAGATCAGAGTTGGCAGTGACTCTCCAGCACTCGCCCATGTTACCCAGCTTGGTCATTATAGGGTTGGCCTACGCGCCTCTGGCCACTGGTTCAATCTCAGTTTCGGGGTCTGCCTAAGCTTCGGGGTCTGCCTAAGGGTTGGGCAGGTCAGGTGTTAGGGAGTTCGGCCTCAGGGGTTAGTTTCGAGGTTGTGGGTTTCAGTTCTTCTGCTGGGTTCGGTTTGCTGGCTCTAGCAGCATCTTCAGCTCGTTGCTGTTTGCGATGGTAGTTCGGCTTCTCTGGCAGTTCGGTCTCTTCAGTAGTAGGGTTCGGCTCTAGGGTCAATGACGGGCTGGCTCGTTCTCTTGGCACGGTCATGTGGCCTGGCTGGGGGGGTTCGCTGGTTTCGGTTTTGGGGTTCGGTGCTCCCTCTTCGGTATGGCAGTCCAGTCTTGAGAGGTTCAGGCTTCGGGGCTCACGGATTTGGAGCTGGGGGGTGAGTGTTCATTGGTTTCGGCTTCATGGCGCTCGCGGTTCATTCAAGGGTTCAGTATTCTCATATTCGGCTGCTTCAGGTGTCGGCTGGCGCTCAGTTCGGATTGGTTCGTTGTTGTTTTCAGTCCGGACTGGTTCGGATGCTGCCTCCTTCCGGAATGGTTAATGTTTCGACTTATGGGGTCAGTGAAGGGCTAGTTTTGTAGCTTGGTTTCGGCTCCTTGGTTTAGCCTTGGGAAGCTGGGGGATCTGGGCTGGTAGGTTAGGCTTATATGGTTCGGCCTCTCTGCCCCGCAGCTCCTTCTAGGCTTCGGGATCTTCAGTTCAGCCTCTTAGGTGCTGACAGCTTTAGTCTATTCGGCAGCTGCTTCAGTTCGGTTGATTCTGTTGTCTTCTGTAGTTCTGTCTGCAAATGGCAGTTTTGCAGTTTCATTTTGTCACCAGATTGTTTCAATTGGATGCTTAGTTTCAGCTGATTGGTTGTTTAGACTTCGGCTTGCTTCTTTTGAATGCAGCTCTGTTATGTAATGTTCCTTGTTGCTTTGGCATGGTTGTTAGTCTTTAGTTGTCCATTTTGGGGGTTGTCCCATGTGGTTCACCTAAAACTTCTGGGGTATGCCCTTTGTGATTGTTTTATCTGTTTTTCTTCTCAATATACAAACAAATTAGCGAAAAAAAATGATGACCACCGTTCTATTCCCCTGTTATCCCTCGCTCGACCCAGCTACACTCGTATTACCTGAAAGGAATTGTGAACCAAAAGGGTGAGCACAACTAGCTCAGTAAAGAATATGATGACTAAAGATAAATAAATTATCAATAGCCTTCAACAGTAATAAATCAGAGATTTAGAACATATGGTATATGATAAAAAAATTCAACCATAGTTGCAGCGGAACGAGCAATCCATTAGAAGAGTCAAATAGACTATAAAGTCTATTACCTTCTCCATGTTAAAAGTCCACCAACAATGTTTTATCCCTGTAACATCAATCAACAATTCCTGTCCACAATCACATGTATAACTCATAATCGTAATTGTTGTTCTAAATTCCTTTTCTCATCCAGGACAAATATAATTTTTATCACCTGAAACATCAAAGATCATGGTTATACCAATTCACAGTTCATGTTCATAATCATACTAATAAATTCATCTTTGCACTACGGCCAAAGATATACATCAACAAATCATCTTTGCACTACAGGTCAAAGATATTTATCAACAAGTCATCTTTGCACTACAGGCCAAAGATATTCATCAGTTGGTCATGTTCATCTAAACACTTGTTCATCTTTGCACTACGGGCCAAAGATATTCATCAGAAATCATTCATCTTTGCACTACAGGCCAAAGATATTCAGTTATATCATCATTTAGGATTGAGAATGATGAAAAATATTTTAAAGAAAACGAATCCAGTGAAGCAAAAGAACAAATATTAAGTATTCGTACTTTAAACAATTCCCATTAAAAAATACTTCATAAATAACCAGAGTGGGGTAAAATTCAAGAATGATCAAAACATGGATACAATTAAAGCTAGTATCCAAAATAGATATTTTGGACAAAAAACAAAAATTTCATTTTTCGGTGAATAGTGCCGTATTCGTGAATAGTGCCGTATACGTGAATAGTAACTCCGACACCAAAAGATAGAAATTTCACAAAAAACATCATCATGCTTCGTGAATAGTACTCGTGAATAGTAACTCATGAATAGTAACTCGTGAATAGTAACTCGTGAATAGTAACTCATGAATAGTAACCCCGACATGAAAAAGTTCCAAATTTGATAAAAAAATTCCAACCAATATTTCGGCATAATGATATTGAAGAAATAATATCATTTGAGAAGAAAATAACATCCCTTACAATCCCTTAAAATCACTTACTATCCCTTACCTCAAAAGAGCAGTACTTCTGACTGGAATAACGTTGAACAAACTTGCACCGTATAGCAACACTCAAGATATCAAAATACTCACAAGAATACACTCGATAATATAGAGAGACAAATACAGAGAAAACTTCAGTTTCTGGTGTGATTTTCAATTCTAACCTAAGCACCTATTTATAGGAAATTGCTTAGAACACCAAAGCAAAAAATTTAATATAATATTAATATTTCCAAAACATATTCTTACGCACACCTAACCAGCTGGTTTCAGCCATTTAACACATGCCCATAATTGAAAAAAAACGTTTTTCATAATTAAAATATTTTAAACTTCCAAAAATCAATTATTTCAGAAATTCAGAACTTCAATAATTCACAATAAATAGCCCTTTTGTCAGAAAATTCGAATATCGCGGGTTTTTATAGGAAATTCAATTCTCTACAACTTTGCAGAAGAAAGTTTTTCCAAATTTCAAACAGAAATTAACCGAAATTCACAAACGGGCGATTTTACAAGCTATAATCAAATTTCAGTCAAGAAATGGGGTCCACCGACACATAAAACATGCTTTAAATATTTTTGGTAACAAAAATACTCCTCCTCCATATATACTCATATATCCCACATTCATCGTAAAAATATCATCATTATTATATTATCAAAATCTAATAATATATTTAAATGAATTATTTTATCAGAAAAAGATAAAATTTTAATTTTCAACAATTGTCACATTAAAAATTTTCTCCATCTATATCCACATAAAATCAATAATTTCCTTATCATATAAATCAATAATTAATTATTCACAAATAATATTACAGAATCACAATACTGACAACCAGACAGTTCTCAGGAAAGAGGGGGTTTTCCAATAAGGATTTCTCCTTACTGACGCGCAATTAGGTGACCAAACCTCTCCTTAGACAGAACTTTCTAGACATTGCCAATAATGTTATCTAATAATATTATTCAGATAATATGAATTATTGCTTCGATAATGGAAAATACTGTGTAGTGACAATTATTAAAACAACAATAATATAAAATATCAACGCAACAATTATTGAATCAATAAAATATAATACTGAACAGTAATTACTGTAACAATTATTGAGTAGTGCCTTCTTACGTAAGAATCAATAATTCAAAAATATTGTGCAATACCGTGTGCTACTGTGCAACAACGTGTATTACTTTACTTTACCCACCGGGTATTCCAACAGTGTTAACAGTAACGATTACGCCGTTATTTATAAAAACTTTAATTTGTTGTTTTCTTCATCCGACAGTTATTCTGTTACGGGGCCCACAAAAGGCTGCGCCGTCATACGAATATTCCCCGACAGAAAGAATATTCCGCGACCAAACGAATATTCCTCGACAATAATGAACATTTTATAACCACTTGCTTATTTTGAAAAAAATTCATATATCACCCTTAACTTTAACCTTTTATCAAATTAACCATTTACTGAATTGTAATTATAAGAAAAATTGAATACTTTTATTTCATAAAATTCGGGGTCTTACAAGAACAGTTTGGATGGCTAACAGAAAATGCAGCTACCTCACGCTGATCCCAACAGGCATACACCCTGGATTTGTCCTCTACTGACAAATAGCGGGAAGCCAAACGCTGACTCAATGACCCCTTAAAAGGATGGAAATCCTGGAACTGGTCAAACTGACACATCACGGCCAGCGGGTGGTAAGTAGTTATACCCCTCAAACTAGCTAGAGAGAGATAATACATGCTCGGTGCATGAGTGATGAAGTTGTAGGGTGAACAAAGCCCTGTACACGGCAATACATCAAATGGATCTCCAATCCCTGTCAGGAAATTGGACTAAGATGCAGGATCTGTACACTCCACAGGCTAAAAGTAGTACGACATGGCTATCTCATGGGTAAAACAATACCCGTGCCTTCGAAATGTACCAATCAGTCTCAAGTGTGAGATGAACCACACGTACAACATGACCGAACTGCCTGTGAATACCCCTGCAGGGTAGGTGCTGCAATATATAGCCAACCTCAGCGTCTCTGCTACAATCATCGGTACAATGGTGTGACCCTCCCTGAGAGCTCTCACTGCCATAATGACGCCAATGTCTAGCTCATCCATGTACCGTGGCATGTGTACATATGATAATACACAGTAGCAGTACATCTACTCTGACCAAATGCCAATGATCATCCAGCATGGTAAAATCCCCAGAATGCCGTGTATAGCTATCCTCTGAGCTAAATCTATCCATCAGAAAACGCTGGGATACTACATGACCGGATGTGATCTCATCCTGCACAACTCTACATCTCAGCCTGGTTAGGGTCGTGAACTGTCGGCTCATGTCGCCAATAGCCATTCACGCGCAAGGTCTGTCCAGTGGCAGTGCCGTCAACCGTGCGTACTCCTCCAAAGTAGGAGTCAACTCATGGATACCAAATAGGAAAACCTGCTTTTCTGGTATCCAATGCTCTAGCATACCCTCTATGAAGCATGCGAGTACTTGAAACATCAAGAGAGTCATAGTATGCTGCAATTAATGATCTACAGTCACCCTATCTGAAGGTGACATACTATCATACCACAATCTCAGACGGGATGCCACCAATACTGGTGGGGTATGATCAATACGGCTAACTGTCGAAGAAGACATCTGTACGGGCCGTGTCATAAGACCATCCAGGGGTCAATGCTGAATATCTCTGGACATACATATATATGCATAACATAATACATGCATGATCAATAATAGATGGTAATATGATGTAAGGAATAACAGTATATACATTCTTAAGTACATCATCATCTAATACATCTCTGTACAGCTAAGAATACAGGGAAATGGGGCACAAACGCCCAGCTACTAACAGAGGCCTATTAAAAGATATAGCAAGAATGGGGCACAGCCACCCAGTGTTTAACAGAGGCCTATCAAAAGATATAACGATAATATACATTAGAAGAAGACAATGGTGTCAATGTCTAAATCATCAATCCTGTCCACCTGATGTAACTCCTTCTGAGTCACTAGAACTCCATCCACGGGGATATCAGGCCTATACAATGGAGGATTTGCACCGACAAAGCCATTTGGGTCATCTGAGGAGCCAGCTCCTGAGATGGAAGGATCAAAAGTATCTGCCTCTGCCGGATCTCTGCCCAAGTGCCGGATAAAGAAATGTGTGCAGTCCAACTACCGGGTCAAACTGTCAATCTATGTCAAGTGAGTAGGATCTCTGACACAGGCCATCCAATTCGTCATCATCACGGATCTAGGAACCATATCCCCCACAAACTGCGTGGAGTGGGTCTGGGCTCCGATGGTACAAGGGGACCACTAATGCTGGAACGTAGCCTGGGTATATGGACCCTCTGACTGTGAACAGGCCAATAACGCCTGGCAGGAGGCAAGATCGGTATACGAATCTCTTTTGTGGTGCTCCTAATAGCACGCTCTCCTAAATAGAGCTCCCATCCTCCATCTGTAAAGATAGAAATCCTATGGGTGGAAATCACATACTCGACACCAGTCGAGTATCCATCATCAAAACCGATAGCCAAGTGCTCCCCATAATAAGGAATCCACGTAATTGCATCAGCTGTCAATAACTCCAGCTATAGGCGACAATGAGTGAAACACTCAGCTACAAGGACCTCCGCCGGTATGGAATGCTGTCATCGTCGTCCTCGTGGATAGGTCTTCAAGCCTAACACACTCACAGAACGTAAATATGGGAAATTACAAGAGAAATACTCACCAGCAAAAATGGGTAAAATCCTAGCCAAGCCTCCTCAAGCCCTGCGAATGCATGCGCATTCCCCTGAAGAAATAGGCGAAGGTGTAGGAACCCCAGTCATACTCTTCGATACGGTCCACATATCGTGCGGCGCTCACCAAAGTGAATGACACAGTAGAAGAGTTATCAGCTATGAAGTTGCCCCTAATGATCATCAGGAATAATCGTCGAAGAATGCGATCTCTGACTCTCACATCATCGGGTATGGGCTCACTCAACAGCCTGCTTATAGCATCTACGCTCAATGGACCTGTACGAACGGTCCTGCCCTTAAGCGCCTCAACCAGAACTCCTAGCAAGGATCGAACGGCAGTCGGGGTAATATATGTCATACATGGTAGGGGATCCCCTCCAAACTCCATACCGGTGATAAATTGCCAATCCATCAGCGTCGTCATCACCTCACAGTCCAACAAATGGAGAGACTGAGTTTGGTGAACCCAGCGCTCAGACAATGCCTTGAGGTAACCCCAGGGACAACGACGGGGAAGGATGGAAAAGAAAGCTCCAAAGCCCCAGCCATGCACAATCGCTCTATAATCAGGATGCAGAGCCTGGTATGTGGAGTGAATGCTGAACCAGTACCCTCTAGGATGTGTAAAGCCGGGAACCTACATCACAAAGCAGATCAACATCAGAATCCTTTACTCCTCATCAATAGGAAAAAGGGGAGGATCAAAATCTAGCTTTTACCTCATTTGCGTGCAAGTAAATCGAGGGATGTTTACTCAGATCACCCAGTAACTCTGGGATCATCACCTGGATACCTGGGAAATCCCTACGAGGAACATGTGCAGCAGGAGTAGGGTCAGCAACTGGAACATCCTCCTCCTCGTCCTGAACGTCTAGCATATGAACCTGGACATGACGTATCACCGCCTCCGCCAAACGACGAGGTTGTCTAACAGAACGGGGTCGAGGCACTTCAGAAGCCCTCCTCCATACACTTGAAGTGGTCCTACGGGAACTACTCGGCTGATCCAGATCCATATATATGGACAACAAGTCTCCAAATCACCTCAGAAAGGGTGTGATAAATTCTAACCTGGAGCTTTTCAAAATGCA
Source organism: Panax japonicus (assembly GCA_020205505.1). Taxonomy (NCBI): domain Eukaryota; kingdom Viridiplantae; phylum Streptophyta; class Magnoliopsida; order Apiales; family Araliaceae; genus Panax; species Panax japonicus. The sequence continues at coordinate 19,756,246 of CM035108.1, read as the reverse complement.
GTTTTATAACTACATGCATGCATGCATTATTTTAACATACGTCTATAGTAGAGTTAAAAATGCATGACTACCCAATGCCTACGTTTTGAAAATTTTTTGACATAGTCCCCTTTGTAAATAGGACTATCCACATGCACATAGGCATGACTAGGTGGCCATTCAGTAGCACACCTACCCACAGTCATAAACATCATACATGCATTAATACATCACAGTAAAAAATCTGTAAGGGTAGCCTAATTACCAGGATTATTTTGCTTTTTCACCTTCGCTCATTTGTCCTCAAATAGGATAAGAAATAGCAAAAAAAAGTGTCAATTTGACTGTGTCAAAAGTCGAATTTTTTTCACATCATTATGTTCAGCATGGTTTAATACTAACATTTACTATGATGAATATTTTTTATCACATCATATGAGCATGCATATTGACTACTATGTGTTTAGATGCATTTCATATCATAAGTCATTTTCCAACAGATAAAAACTGGAAAAGAAGACATGCATACGTTACCAGGACAGTGTAGAACACTTGTACGATGACAGAAATTGTAAAAAAATGCCTGAATCAGTAAATCTAAAGAAGAGCTCTTGGATTTCCTTTGTGGCACAATATGAAAATGACTTATGAAAGCAACGGACAGCTTAAATCTACCCACGGCTGGCCACAGGTGTACTTGTGGCTCCCTTGGGTGGGGACCACCCCTCCGGCTTAGTCCAGTTCGAGTTGTAAAGGAGTTCTCATAAGCTAAAAAGGCCAAATCAGGAATAAAATGCTAAGCGATTAAGCAAAATAGCCTGAAATCCTGGTTTTCACGGGTCAAGTTGTGGCTTTACATATCATTCATTGGTATTCGCCTAAACACAGGGTAAACTATACCAATGATCTCAGCTATTGCAAACTACATTCGGCAATACCTCACGAAGGTTCGATGCCATTAATGTAGGGTCGTAACCCTAAAATATTTTTCCCAACGGGTTTTCATACAATCCATCCATTGATGCACATGTCAACGAAGGTCAAGCAGCCTTGACATTATCCTCAGCGGGGATCCATCCATTGATGCACATGTCAATGAAGGTCAGGCAAACCCGACAACACCGACTATTGGCAGTAACTCCAATAGAGCAGCGAAAAGACCTGGCGGTACAAACCAGGGAAGAAAATCCTCAACGATGAGGGTAATTGCTGCTCTTCGGCACTAGGTGGTTGGTTGGCAAGGATACGCTGAGTTTTGATCGAAGTGAGGTGCTGGTATGATTGGGAACAAGGGGCGCACATGTGTCTTCGGGCATCATGAGGTGAGCGAGTGTGGGCGAGCCCATGATATGGCCTTCGGGCAAGGTATTGGCTCCGAGCGTATATGGCTTCGAGCTGATATGGACATCGGGCGAGAGGATTGGCTAGCCCAGGTCATGACCTCGGGCGAGCATGGCTTCGAGCGAAAATGGCTTTCGAGCGAGCATGGCCTTCGGGCGAGTACTGCATGGCTTCAGGCGAGCATGGCTTCGCCCGTTGGATAGCTGCTGAAGGGCGAGATGGGTCGGATGGGTCTGCTGCTCTCTACTTGAAGTTTATTAATTTTATCATTACTGTAATTGGTTGTTACTTTAACTTGATATGTTGGGTTCTCTTCCATGCATCGTACCCTCATCTATCAACTTAGATGATGTTACTATATTCTGGGGTATGCCCCTTAGCCATTGTATTTGGTCCTTTTTATATACAAACAAGCTTAGCAAAAAAAGGATTAAGGACTTTGGTGATAATCCCAACGTCAACATCCTAGAAGATCCTGAGAGCATTGGTTTGTAAGTCCAAGACAGTTCATTAGGGTTGTCAGTAATAACTGTCAACATCGGTAGAAGTTAAGGGGAGCCGACAATCATCCCACCATGTTGGAAAACAATCCAACAAAACCACATACATTTGAATCATGTTGTTGTACATGGCATCATGATCATCTTGTTGCATTTTGATGAGTGGGATTTATACCCGTGAACCGGATACTTTATGACTTAAATAATTGCCTGAATTTGTTGATTTTATATAGTTTTATATGATTATAGTGTTATTGCGCTTAACTGATGCAATGAAGGGCTTAATATGTCTTTTCCAAGCTTTCGGGGATGCAGCGCCAATGCCCAGTGTTATTTTCGTGCCGCGGCGCCATCCCCCTGTCCAGTTGACGTCATCATGGCACTGCAGAGCCACTAATACCTCTTTGGCTCACGCTACAGCGCGAGCTCCGTGTCTTTCATACTAATGTGGCGCTGCAGCGCCAACCACATGTTATTTGTCCACGCTGTGGCGCCACCTCCGGTGCCCAGGCAGAGAAGGCCTTGGTTTGACCTAGCAAAGGACAAAGACGGATACATATCTGATATCTGAGATCTCATCTCAGAAAACAATATAGCTTTTCTTCTGTATTTTCTTTTTCTAGCTCTTATATAAATGTCTATAAATATAGATGAGGTAGATTAGGGAGAAGTTTGGTAACCGAAGATTATTATGCGAGTGCATTTTATGCTCCATCTCAATATCGATCCTGCGTTTATGGGCGAGTGCGTTTTACGCTCCATCTCGACCCACCGCAAGACTTTCGATATTCAATCTTCTTATCTTTTTTTATATATATCAACATGCACGAATCCAAGATCCAAAACTGTATAAACGTCTAAGTCTTTTATTACATTGTAAAAATGAAAGTTTATAAGAGTGAACAACTCTCAAAGCACGCAAACTAAATTCGAAAAATAACTAGTTGACACAGTTAGTCGGTGCTTGCTAGAAGGATAGATCAATAACAGTCTCAACTTATCAACTAACAAACTCCTAGTTCATACATGCTTGACACGACTCTAAGAGAGACATACTCAATGCGCTTGTCATAGCTATAATAAAAAATTAATAATGTATAACACCCTTGCTTAATAAAAGCTCAAAATAGGGTAAAAAGGCCATTAACATGGCACAAGAATATCAATCTGTATAAGCCCCAAAAAGATGGCTATAAACCACAAACATGCTAATTATAATCAAGCATTAATAAATAATAACCCAATACAGTTTATGGCATCCATAATAATAAGAATTCAAAACATAATCCCGCAGTTCAAAATGACTGCACCACAATACTGCAAATAAACAAAAAAACAAAGTACTAAATATTCAACCTAACATGGCATTTGACAGAAATAAACAGATAATAACCCTAACACCCCCAAACTTAAGGTTTGTAATGCACTCATTGCTAAACATATAACAATCGATACAAGAAGGGTTCCCTGAAGATCGCTCACTCAGCAGCAGCATCGTCCTCATCAGCTTTGGTGGGCGGTGGTGGTGGAGGGTATGGTGGGAAGACAGGAGGCTCCGGGAACTAGTATGGCGTGAACTCAGCGTTCTCGCCACAATAGTTTGTGTAAATGCTCTGCATGGTGTTCACCAACTCAGCCTAGTACTGCATAGCAATGTCTTGCCTCTACGCCACTGCTGTAATGTGCCTCTGCTGCCTCTGAGCCTCGGCATCGTGATTTTGATGCAGCAGGGTGAGGGATGCCATGATGTCGGACAGTAGTCCCTGTGTAGCTGGCCGACTTCTGGATCGACGTCTAGAGGGTGCGAGGGCTCGGCCTCTGCTGTGGGAGGTGGCACAGTAGGTGGTCCATATCCTTTGCCTCTGACATGTGATTTAGCCCCGTCCCACACAATGTTGCGGGCGATGGTCGGATGGTCAACGACTACCATGGGTGGCAAGGCTATCTCCTCTGGCCCCCACTGAATACCTGTTTGCTTGAACAAGCGAGTGATCAGTGATGTAGAAGTCTTGCAGTGATGTTGCTCTTGATTGCCTTCAGAATGGAGTCGTGAATAAGCACTCCAATATCCACATGCAGAACCGTGATAATGGTGAATAGCAGAATTGCCCTATCTTTCATCACATCGCTCAGATGACGGGTCGGGATCATGTTGGCATAAATGAAGCTGAACCACGCCTTCCCGTAGCGACTGAGTGCTGAAGACAGGAATCTGGTCTTTTCTCTCGTGTAGTCATTTTTCTTCCACGTAGTCTCGGGCTTGTAGAGTCTCTAATGATATCCTCGAGGTCGTAGCTGCGGAGTCTCAGCTCCAGATAGTCCCTACCCTGATAATTGGGTACCGCAGATAGTTCATTTATGGCTTGGCTTCCAAAAGCCACTAACTTTCCCTGAACATGGACAACAGTAAGGATTTCAGGATTGGCATTGGCGTAAAACTCCTGAACCATTGATACGATAGCTGACCTAGGTGGTTTGGTAAAGTGGATCCAGTTGTGCTCAAGTATCATGGTGGTCAGCTCACCATCCTTCTTGTCCGGCCTGAACCCCTGCTCAGGAATCAAATTTCGTTCGCCAAATAAACTTTTGTACCTTTTCCATGCTTCCTCATTGATGAACTTGGTATTGTCCTAAGTCGTTGGTGGTGCCGCGGACGACGATCCTCCCATACTAAGGTGTTGCTTCTTTTGTGCCATGTCAAAAATCGTAGTTGGTTTGATGCAAAAGCAGACCATAAGCAGTATCAAAATTATGTATAAACTACCCTTTAAGCACAGACAGCAAATCCCCAATGCAAACAAAGTGAATTTAAGCCAAAACATTCCAACTTTTCTCTCAGGTAAACTATCGAACACCTTGTGTGCGCTCGGAAAACTAAACTTGGACAGCCTTTGTTTGAAAATGCTTAAATCAGATTTCCGTCAGTGGAAATCAAACAAATACACAACAAGAATTTCCTTAATCCACACAATTATGTCAAAATAAGTAAGGGCAGACCCAATTACCTAAATCCAATTACCTAAATGGAGAAGAGTAGCAATCCTTGGGATCCTTAGATGTGCGATGTATTAGAGACTAAATTCGTGTGTTGGTGAACTTGGAGCAGCAATCGCCTAATGAGTGATCTTGCTGGTAGGGAAAAGGTAGTATCGTGTTGTTATTTAATGAGAAGATGGAGAGGTTCAGTCAGAGGTGTGGTTACATAGGGCAACAAGTAACTGCTGATAGAATATTTAAGCAACTAGGACGCGCTACCGGCGCTGCGGGGCAGCCTGGCCTTCGTTACTTGGCGTCGCGCGCGATTTAACAGTAAGCTCAGAAGCATGGTGGCGCTACGGCGCGAGATGCCCAGTCTAGTTTGGCGCTGCAGCGCGAATTAGCAATATGCTGGACTCGGCAGTGGCACCGCGGCGTGGCTTTGCCTTTATTTCTTGGCACTGCGGCGCAAACCATGAAAATTGGATTTTAAGCATGGCACTGCGGCGCGAGTTATGGTGCATATGATGGCGCCGCGGCGCGATCCTTGTATTTTATTTTCTCCCTACAAAAAAACTGACCCATGTTTTAGCCAGCATAAAAAATACATAAATTTATATATCTCTATTAACCCACATACTAACTAGCTTAACTATACTACTATATATAACATAGCAACACGTCTATCCCTGCAATGGTTGCAGACAATACCTCTGAGGAAGAGATTGCTACTTTTAGAAAGTGGTAAGATGATGCACAGTTGGCTCAATGCATCAAGCTTGCATCCATAAGTAACGAGCTTCTGCGTCAGCATGAAACTATGGATGCTCCTACTATACTCCTGCACGTCAAATAGTTGATGGTGAGGAAAATAGGACTAATAGATATTAGACATCTAAGGAGCTCTTCCGATCTAGAATGACCAACGACACTACAGTACAGACACATGTCCTAAACATGATCAATTTGATTGAACAATTAGGACAATAAGTTTTGTCATGGATGAGAGTTGAGCCAAGATTTGATCTTGCACTCACTCCCAGACTCCTTTCACAATTGTTGTGAATTTTTCATATAAACAAGCTAGATATCAGCCTCGCTGATTTGCTTAATATGTTGAAAAATGTTGAGAGTCACTTTCCAACTAAGAAAGACCAAGTTTTACTGGTAGGGGGCAAAGGATCTTCTGAAAAGAAGAATGATTCTAAGAAGGTAAATAGAAAAAGGCAAAAATAATGGATATAAGAACAAAACTGATACGGATAGCAAAGGAGTTTGCTTCCACTGTAATAAGCCTGAACACTAGAAAGAAACTGCAAGAAGCATTTTGCAGAGGCTAACCAAAAGAAGCTTAGTGAAGTTTCGATTACAAATATAGTTTTGTTCATGATTGAAATATTTTTTCTTTAAGTCAAGGATCTACTTGGGTATTGGATACCGACTTTGGTTATTATAAATATAGATTTATGAAGGGGCCAAGCAGAAGTAGAAAGCTAAACAAAGGATAACTATTCCTATGTCTGGTAAATGAAGCAAAGGTTGTTGCATTAGCCATAGAAAGTTATAGTTTAGCATTGCCTACAGGCAAATCTATTAAGTCAATAAGTTGTTATTGTATTCCAGTTCTCGCTAGAAACATTATTTCCATTTTGTTGTTGGACAATGAAATCTTTGGTATTATATTTAAGAACAATTGTTGTTCTATTTATAATAATAATATTTTGTATAGAACTGGAATATCACTTAATGGATTTTGTATACTTGACTTACATGAAAATAATTTTGTATATTGAACAAATTAGTATAAGAAAATGAAATGATCATTCAAAGAGTTGAATGTGTGTATTTACAGAAATACAATTGTGAATTATTTGAAAGGATCAAAGAATTCATAAATGAAATAAATTGGCAAAGTATTAAGATTCTTTGATTAGATCAAGGAATAAATACTTATGCAATAATTTCTAGATCATCTCAAATGGTTTTCTCATAATGGACGCCTCCTGATACGCAATAATTGATTGGTGTATCTGAAAGGAAAAATCGTACCTTGTTGGACATGGTGTGGTCCATAATGATTTTACCGACATTCTAGTATCTTTCTGGGATAATGTCCTAGAAATAGATGCATATGTACGAAAAGGTAACCTCAAAATTCGGCCACAAGACTCCATAAAAGTTATGGAGAGGAAGGACTCCTAATCTTAAGTATGTTAAAATAAAGGGTTGTCCAACTTATGTGAAAAGGTTTCAAAGGATAAGTTTCGGACAAGATTTGAGAAGTAAAGTTTTGTGGGACATCCTAAAGTAAGTTTAGGATATATGTTCTATAATCATACTTAGCAAAAGGTATTTGTTGTGAAACACGCTACCTTCAAAGATAAAGGTGTTTATCATTGAAGGGGCTAGTGGGAGGATAATAGATTTTGAAGAGTTTAAGAACCACAAAACACTGTAAGTCAAATAAGAGGAACTTGTAGATAAACCTATTGTACCACAAATGAATCGTAAATCTGGAATAGTACCGAAGATACCTAGGAGGTATGGATTCATCATAGATGATGATGATGAGGTACACATCATAGAAGATGATGAACCAGTTACATACGCTACGAGTTGTAGACACTTAGAGAAATGAATTGAAGCAAGTTTCTCAAATATGGAACATTCGTTTTGATGAGACTGTGACAACCCGAATTTTTATAAGTTATTAAAATATGAATTTAATAATTAAAATTCTTATTATGAGATGTTTTGAATTTGAGTATGTATATATACGTGCTATATATTTTGAAATATGTGATCTGATGTGAATATATATATATATATATATATACAGACAGGATCAAGAGTAGACCTCTTAAGTAGTAGAACTCTCTTAAATAATAGAACTTTATCAAAACGACGTAGTTTTGATAAGACGCGGTGGCATTTTTGTAAATACCATGCCACCGCGTATTTACAAAAATACCACCGCGTCTTATCAAAACTACGTCGTTTTGATAAAATTCTATTATTTAAGGCATTCTGCTATTTAAGAATTCTACTCTTGATCCTTTATATATATATATATATATATATATATATATATATATATATATATATATATATATATATATATATATATATATATATATATATATATATATTGGGAAAGTGAGGTTTAATAGTTAAGTTAACTATTGAAGAAATTAAATGAATTTGGTAATTATTTTAAATATTTATTGAATTAAATAAATATTTTTAATAATTTATTTATTGAGAAAAATAAATAATTTATGAAATTGTGGTATAATAATTTAGTTACGTGTGTATGATAATTAAATTAAAGCAAAGGTAAATTTTATTCTTTGAAGATTTAATTTAATGAATTAATTAAATTAAATGAGTTGTTTAATATGAAAGAAAATAAGTATATTAAATAAAGTAATGTTTAAATCTAATTTATTAATTAAATTAGATATATATAATTATTTATTAATTATAAGTATAATTATAATAAGATTATAATTATTATTATTATAAGTTATTTAAATTAACTAAAGGTGTGACACATGAAACTATATAATATAATATTATTAAAATAATCCAGTTTGGGAGAATTGGTGTGTGGCCTTTGGTTTATGTAACTGACGTCTTTTTATTATTTTTAACTGATAGAGTAAGTGGGAATTAAGCCATATCAGGTTATTTTTTTTCTTTTGCATCTTATTTCTCTCATAAGGCCTAAGAGCAGAGAGTTGGGAGAGAAGAAGAAACACAGAGGGTTCAGAAAGAGGGAGATCTTGGTGAGAAGAGAGAATTGCAGAGATTGCTAAGAGAACAAAAAGGGTTTCTAACACTTTGCTAAATCAAGGTAAATTGCTTCTAAGTTGTATATTTTGATTGCTTAGTGATTATCCATTGTAAATTGATAGTTGTGTTGGATTGATATATATACTTGCAAGTAGGGTTTATACTCTGTTAATCATCACATGTGAGTGTTGTTTGATGATAAAAATCCATGTAAATTGATTTGTAGGAAGAAAAGTATATAATAGTGTTTATACATGAAAATTGGATTTAGAAAGTACAAAATTTTATGCCCTATATATGTTATAATCTGTAAATTGAGGTTGGATTATGTTAATATGCGAAGAAACGAAAGCGGCGTAGTTTAAATCATGTTAAACCAATAACGAAGTCGTGGCGATCAAATTCGCTAAATGTGTTTAAAACATGAAAATAGAGTATGAACATGTGTTTTGGGTCAAATTTTAGGTTGGTATTAGTTTTTATAAATTGTTAGAATTCTAGTATGTTGTACTTCTATGAATTACGAATCCATAGAATCGAAAACGCACTAATTTGAATGTGTAAAACTCAAGTTATGAAGATTAGTAGGAGAAAAGGGTCAAAAATCTCAAAACATTGTAATTTGGGTGAAGCCTAGCGAAGGCACGCTGCCGAGAAGCGCGGGTATGCTACCCAAGATCATGAACGCGCTTCCCAGTGCTGTTAGATGGCGCGGGCACGCGGAAAAGGGATCTTCAGTTCAGCTCTTAGGTGCTGACAGCTTCAGTCTGTTCGGCAGCTGCTTCAGTTCGGTTGATTCTGTTGTCTTCTGCAGTTCTTCTGCAGTTCTGTCTGCAACTGGCAGTTTTACAGCTTCATTTCGTCACCAGATTATTTCATTTGGATGCTTAGTTTCAGCTGTTTGGTTGTTTAGGCTTCGGCTTGCTTCTTTTGCATGCAGCTCTGTTTTGTAATGTTCCTTGTTGCTTTGGCTTGGTGTTAGTCTTTAGTTGTCCATTTTGGGGGTTGTCCCGTGTGGTTCACCTAAAACATCTGGGGTATGCCCTTTGTGATTGTTTTATCTCTTTTTCTTCTCAATATACAAACAAATTAGCGGAAAAAAAGGGGGAGCGGCTGCGCCCCATGTGTGCTAACTGTGACTACCTTGACCTATTTTAGTAAAATAGTCATAACGTTTTCATACAAACTTCAATTAAGGTGATTCAAGACGATCCGGAACGAGGACGAATAGACCTACAACTTTTATTCTTTAAGTTTTTCAATTTGAGGTCGGTAACAGGGGTCAAAATGGTCATTTGTAGGACTATTGTGTTTTCGGGGACAATCAGAGGGCGTCAGGTACACGTATGCAAGTTTAGTATTCTTGACGATAAAAGATGTTGTTCTAAGTTAGAACATGAATATTATGAAGTATAATTATGCTTAACATTAATAAATGATGTATTAGATAAGTTGTATACACATACTAAGCACACACAAGAGAGACAAATTGGGCATGTGACGAATAAATGTCGAAACGCCGTGATAAGTGATAATAAACGTAAAAATTATTTTAAATCAAATGAAATGAATATTATAAGATATTGAATAGTGTTAATATAAAACCAATAAGTGGTCCTAGCAAGACTTAAACATTTGAATGAACTTCAAATATGAAATACAGTGAGATCTAAGTTGAAAGTTAACACAATCAAATTGAACATTGTGTATTTATGAAGTAAAGATTGAAGTTGATGGATACCTGGAAATTCTAAATCTACTAGCTATGCTAGACTTTTGAAATTTATTGACTTCGTGCTGATGTTTGTACTTATATTTTCTTGAAAAACATTGGATCAAATGATGAATCCAATGAGTTTTAAAAATAATACAGTTATTTGTATGTTTATGCTAATTGCTTCGGCTAGACAAAAATAATTTGAAATATATCAAAATATATTTTTATATCATCAATGTGTCAGAACCTGATGCAGAGATGAAAAACAAACCGATGGAGTCATCAATGCAGTATTATTTAGTGTTGGATGTGATCAAAGGATCGTCAGCCCACTATGGTATGACGTAGTATGATAAAATCACCAGATGACGGAATCCTCAAACGGACTGTAAATACAGTGCGGTATCATAACGTCATAAAAAGGATTTTTGAGATTTCTTTAAGATATGAGAATATATATATATATATATATATATGTATGTATATTTCGATTGATGTCCGAATTGTTGTAGAAGTCTATGTTATTTGATTCAACTAGACGATTATTGAAAGATTTTCATGAAATTCAAGCGTTTCTTTAAAAGTTATGCCAAACCAAATTGTTTTTGTGCTGATTCAGATGTTGAAAAGCTGAGATGAACAACCCTTTTATAGGGGATTACGCGGAGGCGTTTAGATGTTTGTGCACAATACATTGTATGAAAGGCTGATCCCCCTAAGTACGAGGAGTCCCTATAGTCTTATGACTGTTAAAGTTTAAGTTGGAAGATTACTTATAACTATGGACATACGCATAGCGTTTAAATGTTTGTGCACAAAACATCGTACGAAAGGGCTTAACACCCTAAGTATGGGAGTCCATATAGTCTATTGACTGTTAAGGTTTAAGTTAAAAGAGTACTTATAACCATGGACGTAGTTCAAGGTCTTATGACCCTCAGCATGATTTGGAATCTTTTAAATTTCTGTTATTCATATCGCTTCCCAATTATTGAGCAATTGTGGAAGATTCTTATTATTCTGAAAGGTTATAGTGGAAAGGATGAGGAAATTAAGCAAAACATAATAATTTTAAGAAAGAATTGAAACTCCAGAAAGAGGAGAAATGTGAAACTCTTAGAAGAGGAAGAGGTGAGGAATATGATGATCTTAGAAAGATCCTTAGATAAAGAATTTAGTTGCAGAACCTAATGAATAAATAGATATCAACATTAAATCTATTTTGATAAATGGAATGAATGAATAAAGTATTAACGCAAAAATCTATTTTGATAAATTGAATGAATAAAGATTAATAAATAAAATTTCGAGGACGAAATTCTTAGAAGAATGGGTGAATGTAATATCCCGAGTGTTTATGATAACGATCCTTAGAAAAGGAAATGAATGGGTTAAAGAATATATAATATTTGATATATGACTGTGTTTAATTGAAGGTTAAGTAATAAAACCTAAAAGTTGTTGAAGAAATGAATGAAGTATATATATATATATATATATATATATATATATATATATAACTTTTTGCTAAGTTAACGTGTTGAAGTTATTAAACGATAATTGTGAAAGAGATTTTGTGAATATCTTAGTAAGGTAGAGTTTCGGTGATTCCGAGGACGGAATCCTTATAAGGAGGGAAGGATGTGACAACCCAAATTTTTATAAGTTATTAAAATAGGAATTTAATAATTAAAATTTTTATTATGAGATGTTTTGAGTTTGAGTATGTATATATACGTGCTATATATTTTGAAATATGTGAAATATATATTTTGAAATATATATAGGGACCGGATCAGGTCCGGGAGTCCGGATTTTAACAAAATCCGGACCTTTTTTTTTTTTGCTTTTTTTTTTTTGAAACAACTAAAAAAAAAAATTATGGAACTGAAATTTTTCCATAATACAGTGTTTTGGGCGTGATTTGGATGCCTATACCAAAACATTTCTGTACAGTCTGAGCAGACTGTACATACATTGGTTGGTGTGGGTGTTAAAAACACACCCAAAACAGTGTATTATGGAAAAATTTCAGTTCCATAAATTTTTTTTTTTTTAGTTGTTTCAAAAAAAAAAGCAAAAAAAAAAAATGGTCCGGATTTTGGGTCCTGTTTGGACTCCCGGACAGGATCCATTCTGTATATATATATATATATATTGGGAAAATAAGGTTTAATAGTTAAGTTAACTATTGAAGAAATTAAATAAATTTGGTAATTATTTTAAATATTTATTGAATTAAATAAATATTTTAAATAATTTATTTATTGAGAAAAATAAATAATTTATAAAATTATGGTATAATAATTTAGTTACGTGTGTATAATAATTAAATTAAAACAAAGGTAAATTTTATTCTTTGAAGATTTAATTTAATGAATTAATTAAATTAAATGAGTTGTTTAATATGAAAGAAAATAAGTATATTAAATAAAGTAATGTTTAAATCTAATTTATTAATTAAATTAGATATATGTAATTATTTATTAATTATAATAAGATTATAATTATTATTATTATAAGTTATTTAAATTAACTAAAGTTGTGACACATGAAACTATATAATATAATATTATTAAAATAATCCAGTTTGGGGGAATTGGTGTGTGGCCAAACAAGGCCTTGTGTGGCCTTTGGTTTATGTAACTGACGTCTTTTTATTTTTTTTTAACTGATAGAGTAAGTGGGAATTAAGCCATATCAGGTTATTTTTTTCTTCCGCGTCTTATTTCTCTCCTAAGGCCTAAGAGCAGAGAGAGTTGGGAGAGAATAAGAAACACAGAGGGTTTAGAAAGAGGGAGAGCGTGGTGAGAAGAGAGAATTGCAGAGATTGCTAAAATAACAAGAAGGGTTTCTAACACTTTGCTAAATCAAGGTAAATTGCTTCTAAGTTGTATATTTTTGATTTCTTAGTGATTATCCATTGTAAATTGATAGTTGTGTTGGATTGATATATATATATATACCTGCAAGTAGGGTTTATACTCTGTTAATCATCACATTTGAGTGTTGTTTGATGATAAAAATCCATGTAAATTGGTTTGTAGGAAGAAACATATATAACAGTGTTTATACATGAAAATTGGCTTTAGAAAGTACAAAATTTTATGCCCTATATGTGTTATAATCTATAAATTGAGGTTGGATTATGTTAATATGAGAAGAAACGAAAGCGGCGTAGTTTAAATCATGTTAATCGGTTAAGTAACGAAGTCGTGTGGCGATTAAATTCGCTAAATGTGTTTAAAACATAAAAATAGAGTATGAACATCTGTTTTGGGTTAAATTTTAGGTTTATTAATGTTTTTATAAATTGTTAGAATTCTAGTATGTTGTACTTCTATGAATTAGGAATCCATAGAATCGAAAATGGACTAATTTGGATGTGTATAACTCAAGTTATAAATATTAGTAGGAGAAAAGGGTCAAAAATTGCAAAACACTGTAATCGTGGCAAAGCCCTGCTAGATGGTGCAGGTGCGCGGAAAAGGGGCGTGGTTGTGCCCCATGTGTGCTAACTGTGACTGCTTTAACCTGTTTTGGTAAAACAGACACAACTGTTTCATACGAACTTCGATTGAGGTGATTCAAGATGATCCGGAACGAGGACGAATAGACCTACAACTTTTATTCTTTAAGTTTTTCAATTTGAGGTCGGTAACAGGGGTCAAAATGGTGATTTGTAGGACTGTTGTGTTTTCGGGGACAATCGGAGGGCGTCGGGCATGCACGTATGCAAGTGTAGTGCTCTTGACGATAAAAGATGTTCTAAGTTATCGAACATGAATATTATAAAGTATAATGATGCTTAACATTAATAAATGATGTATTAGATAAGTTGTATACGCATACTAAGCACACACAAGAGAGACAAATTGGGCGTGTGACGAATAAACGTCGAAACACCGTGATAAGTGATAATGAACGTAAAAAGTATTTTAAATCAAATGAAATGGATATTATAAGATATTGAATAGTGTTAACATAAAACCAATAAGTGGTCCTAGCAAGACTTAAACATTTGAATGAACTTCAAATATGAAATACAGTGAGATCTAAGTTGAAAGTTAACACAATCAAATTGAACATTGTGTATTTATGATAAGAAGGGTTATGAGACGTAGAGTAAAATTTAAATTACAACTACTATGTGTTGCTATGTGACTAATAGTTAATGTGAATGATTATATAATTTTGTAGGGCACGTGAAGTGCAGAGATATCTGTAAGCTGTTAAACTGTTATTAGTAAACAACGATCAAGGCAAGTCTTTCAGTTCCTATTTACTATGTGAACTTGATGATTAACTGTTTTAAATCTTTATTACAAAGAGCATGATGTGTTATATATATGTTGAAAGTATGAAATGTTAAAGTCAATTTATAACTATGTTGATTGATTAAAGCATGTTGGTTGAGTAAGGACTCAATCTTTATACTTGTTATATGAACTGTAGCATGTATGTTATATGTTGAGTTTGTTATTATGTGTTATGTGATGCATGAAAACTGTTAGATTTTGCTGGGATGTCGAGCTCAACCTTGCAAATAACTAATTTTGCAGGTTCAAGATTCAAGGTAAAGTTATGTGTTACTTGAAAGATATGAATCAGATATGATACTTGAAGATTTATACACTTTGGTTGTGTTATTATTATTTGAACCATGTTTAAGGTTCCGAATAATGTATTAATGTTGAATTGTAATATTGTTTTGCAATGTAAACTATTGTAGTATTAAAATGATTCTGAGATATTTAGATGTAAAGGTTGAAAGTTCTGGGAACGTGAATAGTTTGTAATAGAAAATTTTAATTATTCCGCAAATTTCAATGGTTATATTATCGTTTAATGATGAAAAATTAGAGGTTGAATGTGTTATTAACGACCGAGGTCGATAATTAAATTGTATGAATTTTGGGGTTGTTACAGTTGATATCAAAGATGTAGGTTATAAACCTTAGGTAGGAGTACCGTAGGCTATAACCTTAGAAAAGGAAGGTGAAGATAATGAAAGAATAAGCTCAAGTAGAGTTTGAATAATAAGAAGTAATTTAAGAAATTTTTAAAGACGAGATTAAAACATGCGTGAGAGGATTCAAAGAAGAATCTCGCAGAGTTATAATGAATATGAATGTGGGGTTACCCAACTCCAATAATAAAGATGTAAGGTGATAATAAATAGACAATGTCTATAAGAAGAGAATGATAAAGAAGTTAGGAATGAAAAGTTATATTTAAGTATGGTACAATTGTACTCTTTAATAGTTGATATATGGTATCTGGGCTAAACGATTTCTTCATAGAGCGGAGGTATATACAAACTAGCAACTCAGAACCTAGTTTTTTGGTTGTTTGTGGGAAACCACTCAGCGTACCATATTGAAACAGTTAGAGACTCGATGTGTACCAAGTATAGAAAGTGGATACGAATGATGAAAATCCAACTTGAATGAAATGATGAGCAATATAAATGAAGTTAGAAATTTTAAAAGGAATAAATGTTATATAAACAAGAAAATTCAAAGAAGAATCTTGAAGAGATATAAAGATAAGAAATGGGAGTTGCCTAACTCCAATAGCCAAGATAACAAATAATTTCGTAAATGATCAAAAAAAAAGAAACGGGATAGTAAAACAAAACGATCACGAGTTAAGAAAAGAATTTTAAGGGAAATGATTATAGAATAAGATCACGACGTGATCTATTTAAGTTATAAAAGAAAGATGGTCTGTAATGTTTGAATAATTATAGCTTGATGCTATGAAATATTATGACAATGAAGATAATGAAGAATATTATGACTAAAATAATGAAGAATAAATTATCTTTAGCCTTCAACAGTATAACAACTGATAGAATACAATAGACAATAAGTTTTAGATCAACAACTGCAGCAGAATAAGCAATCCATTAGAAGAGTCAAGTAGAGCATGATATCTACTATCTTCTTTGCTTTAAAAGTTTATCATCAATTATATCCCTGTAATACTCATCAATATTTCTTTATTATACCAAGACAAATAGAACTTTCATCACCTGTTTTCACCTGAACCACCAAAGATGTTAGTTAAATTCACAATTCATGTTTATAATAATGTGAATCAACAATTTCTCCTTGCCACAAAGGCTTAATAGAACATTTACTCAATATCCTTACCCCAAAGGCTAAAGATATTCAAATGTAATAACAATGATCATACCAATCAGTTGTCTATCTTTGAACTACTGACCAAAGATATTCAACTATAAAATCAATGGTCATGATCATACCAATCAATTGCCTGTCAGTGCACTACGGCCAAAGAGATTCAACTGTTAATTAATGGTCATGATCCTGCCAATCACATCATCGAATTATCTCTGCACTACGACCAAGGATATTCATTAGTATCATAAATGGTCATGATCATGTCATACACCTGTCCATCTTTGTACTACGGGTCAAAGCTATCAATTAACAGTTCATCTTTGCACTACGACCAAAGATATCAATAAACAGTTCATCTTAGCACGTAAGCCAAAGATATACTACTGTAAAACAAATAATCAACAGTCCATCTTTGCACGTAAGCCAAAGATATACAACTCTAAAAACCAATAATCAATGGTCCATCTATGCATGTAAGCCAAAGGTGACTTTCATCACAATATAAGCATGAGGATGATGACAATGATATAAGCATTAATCAAACGAAAACAAGGATAAATATTAAAGACTTTAAATTTATCCAGAGTTTAAAAATATCCAAATTGTCAACATGATACTGCTTTGTGGAGTAAAATTCAATAATAATATTCATGTACAAAAAATAATTTGGACAGAAAATAAATATATTTATCGGGTAAATAGTACCCCAAGAATAGTAACTCATTAATAGTAACTCGTGAATAGTAACTCATGAATAGTAACTCATAAATAGTACTCTGTATTCGTGCATAGTACCGTATACATAAATAATGTCATATACGCAAATAGTGTCATATACATGAATAGTGTCGTATACGTGAATAGTAATTCCGGCACAAAAAGATAATGTTTCACAATAAAATCGATATCAATATTTATAACACCTTAATCCAAATGTTATAAATCACTTTATAATCTCATAATCTAGTATTATTAATATTACCACAATATTTTAATCATTTCTTAAACTTATAAACAATTTATTTTAATTATTTATACTTTACTAATTAATGCATTTAATCATCCTAAAATGCCAAACTCATAAGATTTTATCACCAATAACCAAAACTCTCATAAAAAATCTACATATACCTTATATAGGATTCTCAAGCCATAAAATCATATTTTCTAATTTTCTTGATTCACATAACATATTTAATTCATTTACTCATAACTAGTCCATTTTTATTAAAAATATCAAATCAGTATAAACAAATTTTCTTTTCTGAGATTTAGCAGAATATATTCCCATATTAAATACATATTTTTCTCAGAATTTTTAAAATTCATTTACTATTTTTCATATGACTAAAACTATCGAATATTTAGACATTTATCAAAAATTGTACTTTTGTCCAAAAATTCCAAAATGTATAGGATATACTGCTGTTATATAGATATACTCCCAATAAAATTTTCATCAATTTTGGAGTTAACCACAAAGAGTTATAAGGGTTTACTTTTAAAATAGTCTTTTCCCATAAAATTCATAACTCCTAATTTATACATCCAAAAATTGCCATTTTTGGACACAATCTAGAAAACTCATCAAATTATCATTTTAAATTATTCCAAAATTTTTTAGGGTAGAAAAAATTACGAAACTGCCCCTGACAGAAAACCTTTACTTACAACGGTTGAACAAAAATAATATTCCTTAAGAATATTGAACGAAAATAATATTCCTTATGAATATTAAATGAATATAATGAATATTGAACGATAATAAAATTCATACGAATACGAAAAATAATATCTCTTCAGAATATAAAAATAATAACCCTTATCTCAGAAGAAGACTAAATACTGGAGTAGTGAAGTAGCAGACTACTCTTGTGAGACTTAGTGAATTGGTGAGAAGTGAAGGAAGAATGAGCTTCTATTTATAGGAAAATATAGTTTCAATAATTGCATATTTTGGGGCTCGAAATATTACAGTATAATACATTACTCTTTTTCTTCATTTTTAATTTAGTTTTGCAAGTATTATCAAACTTGCACCAACTCCCCTAATAGTAAATCATGTGAATCAATAGTACACACATATGACTCAATAGTTCTAAATATGATAAAAAAATTAATTACAGTATGGTACCTTCAATTATACCTCTATTTTTAATTTAGCCATGCAAGTATTATCAATCTTGGACCAACTCCCCTAATAGTAAATCATGTGAATCAATAATACACACATGTAAACACATAGTTATAAGCATGTGAATTAATAGCAATTAATTCCTCATTTATCCGATTAATTACTCATTTGGTCAATAAATGTCGGTTTTCACTAACATTAATAATTCTCACACAATGGAATTATCAATTTCATCTTTAATCAACACGAACTTATTCATCATTAATATTATAACTCACAATATTTAACAACCAGGTCATTCCCAGGAAAGATGGGGCTTTCCAATAAGGATTTCTCCATATTGGCGCGCAATTAAATTATCTAACATCTCCTTGACAAAACTTCTAGACATTGTCAATATTGCAAATAATAATATGAATAACTTTGTCATCTCAATTATTGATTTAATAATATAACATATTATGCAGATGATATTGTGACAATAATTGAATCAATAATATGAGAGATATGATGCAGAAATTACTGTAGTAATAATTGAGTATAACTGAGTGACTTCTCACATAAGCATCAATAATCAATACCGTGTGCAACTATGCAACCACGCTTATTACTATACTTTTTTCATCGATTATTTTATGACAACTTGTTTACTTTGAAAAATTTGCACATATCACCCTTAACTTTAACCTTTTATCAATTTAACCATTTACTAAATAGAATAATTATAAGAAAATTGAATATTTTCATTTCATAAAATTCGGGGTCTCACAATCTCCCCTCCTTATGAAATTTCGCCCTATAAATTTACATACCTGGTAGTTCGAAGAGATGAGAATACCTTGCTTTCTTTTCAGATTGTACCTTCCCGGTTATTTCCTCGCTATCATGATTTTCGCATTTCTCATCTCCTGTATTTCAGATATCATTCTAGAATATAGTTTCAAAATAAGGGTTAATTGACATGCCACATATTATTCTTATATTCTGACCGACTAATTAAATACCAAATAAACTTAGGTAGGTCATACTAGCGAAGGAATTCCCCGTCTCTCCCCTCCTAGTTCTTGTCTCACATCTCAGCCAGGGATCATATCCCTAAGCTTTGATACCAACTGTGACGCCCCCAAAATAGGTATATTTCACTAATCTTGAGTCGCCAGATACATGGTACAAAACTCAACTACAAACTTAATTATACAACAGTCGTGTAAAATACAACAAAACATAGCTAAGAGGTTAAACATGAATATTGCCTTCTAGATAATATTCACACTCAACGGAGTCCTCATTACAATTATTGTCACACTATTTTATAAAAATAGTGAGGACTACTAAAACAACCATCAGGACCGTCACTCCATTTCCCGACTCGTCCCAGCTATATTATCATTTCCTGAAGAGAACAGTGAAAGAAAGGGTGAACTCAATTAGCCCAGTAAGAAATATTATGACTAATATAATGAAGTATAAATTATCTTTAGCCTTGAACAGTATAACAACTGATAGAATACAATAGACAATAAGTTTTAGATCAACAACTGCAGCGAAATAAGCAATCCATTAGAAGAGTCAAGTAGAGCATGATATCTACTATCTTCTATGATTTAAAAGTTTATCATCAATTTTATCCCTGTAATACTCATCAACCGTTCTTTATTATACCCAAGACAAATAGAACTTTCATCACATGTCTTCACCTGAACCACCAAAGATGTTAGTTAAATTCACAATTCATATTTATAATAATGTGAATCAACAATTTCTCCTTGCCACAAAGGCTTAATAGAACATTTACTCAATATCCTTACCCCAAAGGCTAAAGATATTCAAATGTATTTACTCAATATCCTTACCCCAAAGGCTAAAGATATTCAAATGTAATAACAATGATCATACCAATCAGTTGTCTATCTTTGAACTACTGACCAAAGATATTCAACTATAAAATCAATGGTCATGATCATACTAATTGCATGTCAGTGCACTACGACCAAAGACATTCAACTGTTAACTAATGGTCATGATCCTGCCAATCACATCATCGAATTATCCCTGCACTACGACCAAGGATATTCATTAGTATCATAAGTGGTCATGATCATGTCATACACCTGTCCATCTTTGTACTATGGTTCAAAGCTATCAATTAACAGTTCATCTTTGCACTACGACCAAAGATATCAATCAATAGTTCATCTTAGCACGTAAGCCAAAGATATACTACTGTAAAACAAATAATCAATAGTCCATCTTTGCACGTAAGCCAAAGATATACAACTATAAAAACCAATAATCAACGGTCCATCTATGCACGTAAGCCAAAGATGACTTTCATCACAATATAAGCATGAAGATAATGACAATGATATAAGCATTAATCAAACGAAATCAAGGATAAATATTAAAGACTTTAAATTTATCCAGAGTTTAAAAATATCCAAATTGTCAACATGATACTGCTTTGTGGAGTAAAATTCAAGAATAATATTCATGTACCAAAAATAATTTTGACAGAAAAGAAATATATTTTTCGGGTAAATAGTACCCCGTGAATAGTAACTCGTGAATAGTAACTCGTAAATAGTACTCCGTATTCGTATATAGTACCGTATACATTAATAATTTCATATACGCAAAGGGTGCCATATACATGAATAGTGTCGTATACATGAATAGTAATTCAGGCACAAAAAGATAAAGTTTCACAATAAAATCCATATCAATATTTATAACACCTTAATCCAAATGTTATAAATCACTTAATAATCTCATAATCTAATATTATTAATATTACCATAATATTTTAATTATTTTTTAAATTTATAAACAATTTATTTTAATTGTTTACACTTTACTAATCAATGCATTTAATCATTCTAAAATGTCAAACTCATAAGATTTCATCACCAATAACCAAAACTCTCATAAAAAATATGCATATACCTTATATAGGATTCTCAAGTCATAAAATCTTATTTTCTAATTTTCTTACTTCACATAACATATTTAATTCATTTACATTACTAGTCCATTTTCATGAAAAATACCAAATCAGTACAAACAAATTTTTATTTCTGGGATTTAGCAGAATATAGTCCCATATTGAACATATATTTTTCTCAGAATTTTTAAAATTCATTTACTATTTTTCATATGACTAAAACTGCTGAATATTTAGATATTTATCAAAAATTGTATTTTTGTCCAAAAATTCCAAAATTTACAGGATATACTGTTGTTATATAGATGTACTCCCAATAAAATTTTTACCAATTTTGGAGTTAACCACGAGGAGTTTTAAGGGTTTACTTTTATAATAGTCTTTTCTCATAAAATTCATAACTCCTAATTTATACATCCAAAAATCGTCATTTTTGGAAACAATCTAGAAAACTCATCAAATTATCATTTTAAATTTTTTCAGAATTTTTTAGGATCAGAAAAATTATGAAACTGCCACTGGCAGAAACCCCTTACTTACAACGGTTTAACGAAAATAATATTCCTTAAGTATATTGAAGGAAAATCATATTCCTTACGAATATTAAACGAATATAATGAATATTGAACGATAATAATATTCATACGAATACGAAAAATAATATCTTTTCAGAATATAAAAATAATAACCCTAACCTCAGAAGAAGACTAAATACTGGAGTAGTGA
The DNA here is from genome assembly GCA_020205505.1 of Panax japonicus. Lineage (NCBI taxonomy): Eukaryota > Viridiplantae > Streptophyta > Magnoliopsida > Apiales > Araliaceae > Panax > Panax japonicus. Next base: position 19,733,988 of record CM035108.1, on the reverse strand, counting down.
AGTAGCAGACTACTCTTTTTCTTTATCTCTATAGCTTCTCTCTATAGCTTTTATCTCTATAATTGCTCTTGTGAGACTTAGTGAATTAGTGAGAAATGAAGGAAGAATGAGCTTCTATTTATAGAAAAATATAGTTTCAATAATTGTACAGTTTGGGACTCAAAATATTACAGTATAATACCTTCCTCTTTTTCTTCATTTTTAATTTAGTCCTGCAAGTATTATCAAACTTGCACCAACTCCGTTAATAGTAAATCATGTGAATCAATAGTACACACATGTGACTCAATAGTTCTAAAACATGTGAAAAAATTAATTACAATATAGTACCTTCAACTATATCTTCATTTTTAATTTAGTCATGCAAGTATTATCAATCTTGCACCAACTCCCCTAATAGTAAATCATGTGAATCAATAGTACACACATTTTTTTTTTTTTTTTTTTTGCTAAATTTAGACTGAATTTAATAAAAAATAAAAGAGATTACAATCCTCATGGGAAACCCCAATCAGAATATAGCACAGACATCATAGGACATGCCCTATGATGTCATAACTATAAAAGATTACAAGGCCAAATGCCCAACGAAGATGTGACAAGAATCGCTAACCATCAGATACAGAACAAAGCCCAACAAACTATCTTTTAAGAGATATAATATTTTAGACCATTAGCAAGGAGACAGATCATAAGCACTAGCAGCAGCAATAGGAGCACAAGGAGATGGTGTATCTCGCCCAAGCAGCAGTAGCACCGAGGCCCAAGCCAAGCAGCTGCCTCCCCAAGCATCAAGACCATAGCAGCTGCCTCGCCCACTAAGCAGCTCATCCACCAAGCAGCTGCCCCGCCCACCAAGCAGCTGCCTCGCCCAAATCAAAGCAGCTAGCCCATCAAGACCATATAGTAGCTCACCCAGCTCTACCAGTAGCACCATTTTCGGAAGGCACCAAACAGCTCGCCCTCCATGGCAGCCCACCAGCTGCCTCGCCCACCATGGCAGTTGACTCGCCCATCAAGCAGCTCGCCCATCAAGACCATATCAAGACATTTTGCACCAAGCAGCTCGCCCACCAAGCACCTCAATAGAGCAGCTCGCCCACCCAGCACCTCAATAGAGCAGCTCGCCCACCAAGCAACTGCTTCCTCCAGCAGCTCACCAAACTGCTAGAGCAGCAGATGATGGAAGCAAGCCTTAGATGAAGCTTTTGAAATCTAGCATAAGTGTGGAGGCGACACTTGATGAAATGGACAAGATCACGAATAATGACCCGAACTGGAGTAGGATTGTTGGAGAAAATCCTAGAATGGACCAACTTTGATTCATCCCACGCCAGCCACAACGTCTAAGGATAGCGATAAAGAGCTGGACGGAAAATCAGATTTTTGTGCAAGCATCCAAGATGAGGGAGGACAGTCAAGGAGAAAACACAACAGCCCCCTGACCACACCATCCGGCTGCAGACCACAATCCAAATCATATCAGCAACCGTGACAAACCAGCAATCAGAGCCGTGACAAACCTACAGCAGAGACCATGAAGCCAGCAGTCAACTTCAGTAGACCCAGCCCCAACAGACAGCTATAGAAGACCCACTATAGCAGAGGAACCCAAAAAACCAAAAAACCAAAAACCCGGTGCAGCAGTAGCAACAACAGCAGAGCTTCAGCCAGTATGAGCCAGCAGAACATAAAACTGACCAACAACAATTCACATGGCACACGGCCTAGCTCAGCTAGCAGTCAGCTGAGATAACCAATCCAAGCAGCACCAACCCAGCATAGCAGCCCAGCTACCCATCTGCCACAAGCGGCTAAACCAGCCCAGCAGCAGCTAACCCAGCACATCACATGGACCAGTAAAAACCCATAAGATAGAAACCCCAGCCTTTGTAGCATCCTAGCACGAAATTTGACCCAACAGACAACTGTAGCAGTGCCCATGAAACTTCAGCTGATTGCAGACCAGGGTAGATTGCAGACCCAACCCCATCTCCGGGAGCAACCACCCGAGAAGAAGACAGATTGCAGACCAGGGACCCCAAAGGCCAAAATCAGCTGACCAAAACAGACCCGAGAGCAAATTTGAAGATGATATCCACCAACTCAACCGAACCAAAGAGTAGCCCAGCAACAGATCCCAAGATAAAAGCCTAAGGACCACTGAGAACATCAGCAAACCACTGACTGCAGCAGAACATACCAGAAGATAAACACCTAACAGCAATAAACCAAACCAGCAAACAGCTGCAGCTGTAACACTACTGCTAAACCAAGGCCAAGCCACAACTCAAGCAGCCCTCCCACACAGCACAGCGATAGCAGCTAGAACACAACAGTAGGCAAGCAGCAGCAGACAACCAGCAGCAGCATAAAGAACTGCAAGGTCCAACTGAATAGATGGGAAGAACCTAGCGGCAATCACAGCATCAGGAGACCAAGCAGTGGACTTCAAACAGAACTGAAGACAACATGCCAACAAAGGGCCTGGACTGAAACTGATTATAGAACCAGTGATCATACTCAGCAGCATAGATAGCAAAGAAAACTATAACAGAAGCCCCCACCACTTCTGCAACAGCATTAACCATAGCAAGAGAAAACTATAACAGAACATTGTTTAAATAAAGATGACCCAAACCATATCTTGATTTTAGTTTTTGGAATTTTGCATTTGAATGAAGTTGGCATTTTAGCAAATGAAGTATGTCAGTGACCAGGTTATGAGCAGAACAGGACTTTAGACTGAAAATCCTAGCGTTACGTTCATTCCAAATTCGGTATACCACAGCTGCAAACCCAAGATGAAGAAGACTATGATGAAAAGTTGAATTTGAGTAATGGATAAGGAACCTCGTAATAGAAGTCCAAGACCGACTAAAACCCCTCCACCCACAATGTCTAAGGACAGAAAGCAGAACCCTAAAAGAATAGTCACACTGAAAGAATAAGTGATCAAAGGATTCCGAATGGGATGAACAAAGGATACATGAGGGATTGACAAGCATCCCATAACTGATCAATCTATCCTTTGTACGCAATCCATGGTGGAAAGCCAACCAAAGGGTGAAAGAGTACCGAGGGATCAGAACCTTATGCCACACTAATTTAGCCCAAAGGACAGCAACTCCAGCCTGTCTAATAGAACTCCAAAGAGTAGAGGCTTTAACCTCAGAGGCCTTTACAGAATCCCAGAGAATCTCATCAGGTCTAGAGGAGTCACATAACCTATTTAGATCAAAAGAGTCTCGAAAGACGATAAAATCATTATGATTAGAAGAAGGGAGGTTCCAAGAGGAATCTCGGATAATATCACTCACTGTGGCATTATGGCCCAAGTCAGAATTGAAGATCAGAGAGGAACGAGAATTTATAGCCAGGGGTTTAGCATTCATCCAAGGATCAAACCACAAACTAGTACTTTCACCATTACCAATACGGAACCGAATATATTTCATAGCAAGAGGTCTCAACTGCAGAACCTTTCTCCATATCCATGAACAATCATTTGGAATCTTCAGAACCCAGAAATATTTAGAGTGTAAATGATACACTCTAACCCAAGAAGCCCAAAGGGACTGGGATTTAGGATTAACAACTCTCCAAAGTTGCAGCAAGATCAGAGCCTTATTCCAGTCCTCCAATTTCTTAATAGCTAAGCCTCCTTCAGACAGAGGGAGAGTAATTTTGTTCCAAGCAACTTTGGCCCCAAACTTCAACAAAGAAGGACCTTTCCAAAGGAATCTGCTCAAAGTGGACTGAAGCTCTTTAAACACAGACGCTGGGAGAATGAAGTGGGCAGACCAATACGATTGCATAGCAAAGACAACCGATTTAATAAGCTGCAGACGACCAGCATAAGATAGGAATCTATTCGTCCAAGAGGAGATTTTTGATTTCACTTTTTCTAAAAGAGAATGGCAATCAGCAAGGCTAAGTTTCGAAGTGATCAAAGGGACCCCAAGGAATTTTGCAGGGAAACGTCCCTCTTGAAACCCAATAGAATTGAGAATTTCTTCAGCAACACTAGGAGAAGTGTTGGAGAGAAAACACATACTCTTCGAATCATTAACATGTAAACCAGAGAGAGCCGAGAAATGATCTAGACAGGATTTGATCAGCTTTACCGAATTCACATCACCATGACAAAAAATGAGCAGATCATCAGCAAAGCATAGGTGGGATAAGGATACAAACTCTGTTTTCCAATGATGCTTGAAAGAAGGGACCCTGGTTTCCTTTGAGAGAATAAGGGAGAGAACTTCCATAGCAATGACAAAAAGGTATGGAGAGAGAGGATCACCTTGGCGTAACCCCTTGGTCCCTTTAAAATACCCACATAGGGCACCATTCACTCTTACAGAGTAAAAAGTAGAACAAACACAGACCTTAATCCAATAAATGAACTTGGGCGGAAATTTTAACAGCCGCAAAGCGGCTAAAATGAAATTCCAAGAAACCGAATCAAAAGCCTTACGCAGATCAATTTTCATAGCACACCTAGGCTGGCCTGATGGCCTATGGTAATTTCTGAATAACTCTTGAGCCAAAAGAATATTATCCCCTATCCTCCTTCCCGGAACAAAAGCAGACTGGGAGGGGGAAATAAGGGAAGGAAGGATACCCTTGAGCCTGACAGCAATGATCTTTGAAATACACTTGTAGGTTGTGTTACAACAAGAGATCGGTCTAAAATCAGCCATGGAAGAAGGATTAGGCACCTTAGGGACAAGTACAATGGCCGTAGAGTTAGAACCCCGGAGAAGACAGCCCTGTTTGAAGAAGGATTGAATGGCCAAAGTAAAGTCTTTACCGACGATATCCCAAACAAGGAGGAAAAAGTTCACATTAAACCCATCAGGACCAGGGCTCTTGTTTTTCTTCATAGATTTCAAGGTAATCAGAATTTCGGAATCAGAAATGTCTCTTTCAATCCAAGAGGCTTGAGTATCGGTAACAATATTAGACACAAAAGGGGCAAGATCCATTAAAGAAGGTTCCCCCCCTATAAGAGGAGAGCCCAACAGAGATCTAAAGTGGTCCACCGCAATTTGTTGAATATCCTTTTGGCCGGTACACAAGACACCTGCCTCGTTTTCAATAGCAAGAATTTTATTTTGATTCCATCTATTCTTAATCTGATTGTAGAAGTAGCCTGAGTTTTTATCCCCATCTTTAAGCCATTGGATTCTGGATTTTTGCTTAAGAAACTTCTCTTCACATCTGATGGCAAACCACAAATTTCCAGAATGAATCCTTTGAGCCTTTAGGAGGGAGGGATCATTCATATTAGAGGCAATAGCACTCTGCGTTTCATGAAGAATAGCTCTAGCCTTTTCCACGTTAGAAGAAAGGTTACCATTTTCTTTATTCAGAGTGATAAGAGCCTGTTTAACAGATCTAAGCTTTCCAGCTAAAGCCTGAAGAGGATCACCAGGGGAATAGATATTCCAAGCAGATTGAACCACGTCATGAAATTTTTCAAGCTCACCAAGGAAGTTGTGAAATTGGAAAGGCTTGTGAACTCTAGGCAAGAGCAAACCCGTTTGAACCACCGCAGGACAATGATCCGAGAGATCCCGAGGGGAGAATAAAGCCTGAGACTCAGGGAAGAGTTGCAGCCAATCACAGTTGACCATAACCCTATCAAGCTTTTTGAACTGGGGCTTTGTGTCACTAGAATTCCACCAAGTGAGCAAAGGTCCGACCGCACGAAGGTCCGACAGGAGCAAATCAGTAGAGCAGTCCAGGAAGTCCTGCATACCCCCATTCCAAGATTCAACACCACCCCTAATTTCAGTAACAGACATAACCTCGTTAAAATCCCCGAGCAGGCACCAAGGCAAATTAATCGAGGAATATAAAGAGCGCAGGTCAGCCCAAAGAGCTTTCCTCTCAGAGGGGGTATTAAACCCATACACAAAAGTGACATAGAATTGCACAGACGAAGCAACAGATAAAACTAAGCAGTGAATAAATTGAGCAGATTTAGATATAATATTTACAGTCCAAAGCGAAGGGTCCCATCCAACCCAAATTCTCCCATTCACATGATGCTCATAGTTAAAGTGCCAATTCCATTTGCTACAAATAGCCTTAGAGACTGAATCGGCTTTTGGACTTTTGACTCTAGTTTCAACTAGGCCAACAAAAGAAATATTAAGCTTACAGAAAAGAGCAAGGACACTATCCTGCTTGGACTTCATATTTACACCTCTAATATTCATAGAGCAAAAATTAACCATAAAAAATAGGTTAAACTAGTTAGGGACAGGACGCCCCCCTCCTTTAATTTTCTTCTTTGAGGACTGGCCGAGATCCAGACCCGCTCGAGCTTTTGCCTTAAGGTCTCGACCGGCCTTTTCGTCAATCATTTTGAGCTTACCCACAAGGGGATTAGGAGAAGGGGAAGTATCCGTGTCCGAGAAAACCTCCAATTCTACCCCAGCAGCAGCAATAGGCAAAAAGGAATTGCAGGTGTTAGCCAAGGGAGAAACACAGGATGGAATCTGAATCTTAGGTCCTTTTGCCACCAAAGTCCAGATGGCAGGAGAAGGACCCGAATCTGATTGGTGGATAACAGGGGGAGGGGCACCAGGAACAGCAAGATCAGAACTGGACTGAGCAGAGACTGTGGAGGAGATGGGGGCTTTAGGCATCCACTTGTAGTTCGCTTTTGGACAGCGGAGGAGGGAGTGCCCGAACGTTTTACAGTGAGAACAAGTTTGGGGTTTATTTTGGTACTCCACTCTGACTTTTACAAACTTTTCAGAATTAGTATCCTCATCAAGGACAGCCACCTCTAGGAATCCAGGGAGAGCCGACGAAGGTGTTATTTCAATACAGATCCTAGCAAAATTCATAGGTTCTAATTTTTCTGTAATTTTATCCACAAATAATGGAACACCCACCCCGCTTGCAAGGTAACTGAGTCCAGCAGAGGACCAATAAGACATGGGGATGTTGTGGAATTTAACCCAAACCGGGGCTTTTGTACAAGAATCAAAATGGAAGTCCATGCCTTCCTTCCATTGTTTAAGACAAAGTAATTTATTGGAGACATACCAGGGTCCCAGAGCAAGCACATTCTCACGGTCTTCAGGCTTTGCAAACTTAAAAACAAAAAAACCCCCCTCTTGCAGGAACACACTTTGAAGGCCATATTTATCCCATAATCTGTGAACATTTTCTTCCACTAACTTAAATGGCATTTTAGAATGAAGGAAACCCCCCACCAGACATGAAGACCAAAGCTTATTACCTTGAAGCAGAATCTCCGAGGGGGGACGAATCAAGGTTGCCCCATTTTCCGAGCTAGGAGGAGAAGGAGGGAAGAAGTCTAGCTTCAGCACTGGAGCAGCCGGAGCTACCTGAGCCACTACAGAACTCCAAGATTTCACTACAGGTGTGCAGTCAGAGGAGGGAATAGCAGGAGGGGGTTCCCCAGCCACCAAAGGAGATCCTACATTTGGCGGCCCTGAGCATTCACCAGCTACAAACTCGGACCCAACACCTGCCAGAGCCTGCTTAAGGACAGAACCACATTGCTCCAAAACAGGAACTTTCGACAATACCATGGCAGGTTTCAGAGAACTTTTCACAAGCATATCGTGATCATTTACTGAGCGAACAGTTTTACCTTTGGAAGAGAAGTCATTTACATTGTGCATAGAGAACCCATGAGCTTTGATAAAGTCCAAAAGAACAGAGCACTTCCTACGTTCCTCAGCCGCATCGAGATGACCCTGCTGCGAAAGAGCTTGAGCAGCTCTGAAAATTTCCTTCATTGGGGAACCATCATGGAGACCCAGGCTGGCTTCGGCATTGCTATTAGTGTCAGAAGTTTCAGAACTAGAGGAAAAGTCAGCATTTACATAAGGAATGGCAGAGGACTCAGCCATTGCATTGTCATCAATAATCGGGGAGTTAGGAATCGATACCCCAAAATCGGCGAAAAGATCCCTCGAGGGGCTGCTGATTGAGTTTCCGGCGGAAAGGTGAGAATGGTCCACCATACCGAAACCCTAACACACCGGAAAGAAGAGAAGAGACAGGAGGGAGGACTACGAGCAAGAGAAAGAGGAGAGAAAGACTCGGAAGTAACGGCCGGAAAAGCTAGAAAGAGGACAGGGAGCCCTAGAGAGAAGGGAGAGAAAAAGTTACATCTTACCCCTCTATTTCTGTTTTTTTTGCAATAGTACACACATGTAAACACATAGTTATAAGCATGTGAATTAATAGCAATTAATTGCTCATTTATCTGATTAATTACCCGATTGGTCAATATAACTTCCAGACATTAATTATTATCGAAATAAATGTCAATTTCCACTAACACTAATAATTCTCACACGATGGAATTATCAATTTCATCTTTAATCAACACGAACTTATTCATCATTAATATTATAACTCGCAATATTTAACAACCAGGTCGTTCCTAGGAAAGATGGGGCTTTCCAATAAGGATTTCTCTATATTGACGCGCAATTAGATTATCTAACCTCTCCTTGACAGAACTTCTAGACATTGTCAATATTACAAATAATAATATGAATAACTTTGTCATCTCAATAATTAATTTAATAATATAACATATTATATAGATGATATTGTGACAATAATTGAATCAATAATATGAGAGATATGATGCAGCAATTACTATAGTAATAATTGAGTATAACTGAGTGACTTCTCACATAAGCATCAATAATCAATACTGTGTGCTACTATGCAACCACACATATTACTATACTTTTATCACCGATTATTTTATGACAACTTGTTTAATTTAAAAAAATTTCACATATCACCCTTAACTTTAACCTTTTTTCAATTTAACCATTTACTAAATAGAATAATTATAAGAAAATTGAATATTTTCATTTCATAAAATTAGGGGTCTCACAATCTCCCCTCCTTATGAAATTTCGCCCTTGAAATTTACATACCTGGTAGTTCGAAGAGATGAGAATACCTTGCTTTCTTTTCAGATTGTACCTTCCCGGTTATTTCCTCGCTATCATGATTTTCGCATTTCTCATCTCCTGTATTTCAGATATCATTCTAGAATATAGTTTCAAAATAAGGGTTAATTGACATGCCACATATTATTCTTATATTCTGACCGACTAATTAAATACCAAATAAACTTAGGTAGGTCATACTAGCGAAGGAATTCCCCGTCTCTCCCCTCCTAGTTCTTGTCTCACATCTCAGCCAGGGATCATATCCCTAAGCTTTGATACCAACTGTGACGCCCCCAAAATAGGTATATTTCACTAATCTTGAGTCGCCAGATACATGGTACAAAACTCAACTACAAACTTAATTATACAACAGTCGTGCAAAATACGACAAAACATAGCTTAGAGTTTAAACACGAATATTGCCTTCTAGATAATATACACACTCAATGGAGTCCTCATTACTATTATTGTCACACTATTTTATAAAAATAGCGAGGACAACTAAAACAACCATCTGGACCGTCACTCCGTTCCCCGACTCGTCCCAACTATATTCTCATTTCTTAAACAGAACAGTGAAAGATAGGGTGAGCTCAAATAGCCCAGTAAGAAATATTATGACTAAGATAATGAAGAATAAATTATCTTTAGCCTTCAATAGTATAACAACTGATAGAATACAATAGACAATAAGTTTTAGATCAACAACTGCAGTGGAATAAGCAATCCATTAAAAGAGTCAAGTAGAGCATGATATCTACTATCTTCTATGATTTAAAATTTTATCATCAATTTTATCCCTGTAATACTCATCAATGGTTCTTTATTATACCCAAGATAAATAGAACTTTCATCACATGTCTTCACCTGAACCACCAAAGATGTTAGTTAAATTCACAATTCATATTTATAATAATGTGAATCAACAATTTCTCCTTGCCACAAAGGCTTAATAGAACATTTACTCAATATCCTTACCCCAAAGGCTAAAGATATTCAAATGTAATAACAATGATCATACCAATCAGTTGTCTATCTTTGCACTACTGACCAAAGATATTCAACTATAAAATCAATGGTCATGATCATACCAATCAATTGTCTGTCAGTGCACTACGGCCAAAGACATTTAACTGTTAACTAATGTTCATGATCCTGCCAATCACATCATCGAATTATCCCAGCTCTACGACCAAGGATATTAATTAGTATCACAAGTGGTCATGATCATGTCATACATCTGTCCATCTTTGAACTACGGGCCAAAGCTATCAATTAACAGTTCATCTTTGCACTACGACCAAAGATATCAATCAACAGTTTATCTTAGCACGTAAGCCAAATATATACTACTGTAAAATAAATAATCAATAGTACACACATGTGAACAATGATATAAGCATTAATCAAACGAAATCAATGATAAATATTAAAGACTTTAAATTTATCCATAGTTTAAAAATATCTAAATTGTCAACATGGTACTGCTTTGTGGAGTAAAATTCAAGAATAATATTCATGTCCCAAAAATAATTTGGACAGAAAAAAAATATATTTTTTGGGTAAATTGTACCCTGTGAATAGTAAATCGTGAATAGTAACTTATGAATAGTAACTCATGAATATTAACTCGTAAATAGTACTCCATATTCGTATATAGTACCGTATACAAAAATAATATCATATACGTAAATAGTGTCATATACATGAATAGTGTCGCATACGTAAATAGTAACCCCGGAACAAAAAGATAAAGTTTCACAATAAAATTCATATCAATATTTATAACACCAAATGTTATAAATCACTTAATAATCTCATAATATAATATTATTAATATTACCACAATATTTTAATCATTTTTTAAACTTATAAATAATTTATTTTAATTGTTTACACTTAACTAATTAATGCATTTAATCATCCTAAAATGCCAAACTCATAAGATTTTATCACTAATAACCAAAACTCTCATCAAAAATCTACATATACCTTATATAGGATTTTCAAGCCATAAAATCTTATTTTCCAATTTTTTTACTTCACATAACATATTTAATTCATTTACTCATAACTAGTCTATTTTCATGAAAAATACCAAATCAGTACAAACAAAATTTTTTTTCTAGGATTTAGCAGAATATAGTCCCATATTGAACATATATTTTTCTCAGAATTTTTAAAATTCATTTACTATTTTTCATATGACTAAAACTGCTGAATATTTAGACATTTATCAAAAATTGTACTTTTGTCCAAAAATTCAAAAATTTACAGGCTATACTGTTGTCATATAGATGTACTCCAAATAACAATTTCACCAATTTTGGAGTTAACCATAAGGAGTTATAAGGGTTTACTTTTAAAATAGTCGTTTCTCATAAAATTCATAACTCCTAATCTATACATCAAAAAATCGTTATTTTTGGACACAATCTAGAAAACTCATCAAATTATCATTTCAAATTTTTCCAGAATTTTTGAGGGTCCGAAAAATTATGAAACTGTCCCTGGCAAAAACCCCTTACTTACAACGGTTTAACGAAAGTAATATTCCTTAAGAATATTGAATGAAAATAATACTCCTTACGAATATTAAATGAATATAATGAATATTGAACGATAATAATATTCATACAAATACGAAAAATAATATCTCTTCAGAATATAAAAATAATAACCCTTACCTCAAAAGAAGACTGAATACTGGAGTAGTGAAGTAGCAGACTACTCTTCTTCTTTCTCTCTATAGCTTCTCTCTCTATAGCTTCTATCTCTATAATTACTCTTGTGAGATTTAGTGAATTGATGAGAAATAAAGGAAAAATGAACTTCTATTTATAGAAAAATATAGTTTCAATAATTACACATTTTGGGGCTCAAAATATTATAGTATAATACCTTCCTCTTTTTCTTCATTTTTATTTTAGTCCTGCAAGTATTATCAAACTTACACCAACTCCCCTAATAGTAAATCATGTGAATCAATAGTACACACATGTGACTCAATAGTTCTAAACATGTGAAAAAATTAATTACACTATAGTACCTTCAACTATACATCCATTTTTAATTTAGTCATCCAAGTATTATCAATCTTGCGCAAACTCCCCTAATAGTAAATCATGTGAATCAATAGTACACACATGTGAACACATAGTTATAAGCATATGAATTAATAGCAATTAATTGCTCATTTATCCGATTAATTACCCGATTTGTCAATATAACTTCCAGACATTAATTATCATCGAAATAAATGTCAATTTGCACTAACACTAATAATTCTCACACAATGGAATTATCAATTTCATCTTTAATCAACACGAACTTATTCATCATTAATATTATAACTCACAATATTTAACAACTAGGTCGTTCCCAGGAAAGAGGGGGCTTTTCAATAAGGAGAAACTCCATATTGGCGCGCAATTAGATTATCTAACCTCTCCTTGACAGAACTTCTAGACATTGTCAATATTGTAAATAATAATATGAATAACTTTGTCATCTCAATTATTGATTTAATAATATAACATATTATACAGATGATATTGTGACAATAATTGAATCAATAATATGAGAGATATGATGCAGCAATTACTGTAGTAATAATTGAGTATAACTGAGTGACTTCTCACATAAGAATCAATAATCAATACCATGTGCTACTATGCAACCACACGTATTACTATACTTTTATCACCGATTATTTTATGACAACTTGTTTACTTTGAAATTTTTTCACATATCACCCTTAACTTTAACCTTTTAACAACTTAACCATTTACTAAATAGAATAATTATAAGAAAATTGAATATTTTTATTTCAAAAAATTCGGGGTCTCACAAATACCTAATGGAGTTTTACTTGCCTGTTAATAGGAATTCCTATAGTGATAGTAGTACAAGTGATCCTTGGACTTGAGATCATCATAGTATCTTGTACATGACAAGTTATACTTTGACTTATTCCTTAAGGCCCTTAGGGTATATTAAAGGGTATGCTTGGGTATAATAAGTTGTACATGGAGATAATGTATGATCAATAAAGAATCTACCACTTCTAGTAAAAGAAGAAAAATGTCCTATGTGATTCGATAAATGATAACCCTATAGTCATTGGCCAAGGCAGAATGAAATTAGAAAGGAGTTTCTAATTTGCATTATTTAGAGTTGTGCATTTAAGAGTCGAAATACATATAATTAAATAAAATAAGACTTGACAGTAATTCTATGTCTTATATTTAACTGGGACATTGTATGGTGGAAGGATTGAATTGTACGGTAACTATTTACTCAAAGGTTCTTTTATGATTAATGTTGAAATCTATATTATCTGGAAAGTCGTTGATTGTTAGGGAGGCTTATCCCTATTGTAGAATAAATATTATTTATTTAATTAAATTAATAGTTTAATTTATTTATTTAAATAAGATTAGAATTGTTCTAATTGATTTATTCACAACTAGTTTAATATGGAGAACCTAAAGGGTCACACCATAAAAGGAAGAATAATTATTTAAAAAATTAATGGCATAATCGTAATAATAAGTTGAGTATATTTAATTTAATATATGGTGATAGAATAATTAAATAGCTTAATATTTATTATTTAATATTTTGGGAATATTAAATATAAATTAATAAGAGGAGACTTATTATTATTATTACTATTATTATTATTTAATTTCTAAAGGAGTTTGTGAATTAATTAATAAAAGTACTCTCATACTCCTAATATGATTAGGAGGTTAAATTAATTAAAAGAGTTTAATTAATTATCTTTAATAAGATTAGGGAGCTTAATTAATTAAAAGAATTTAATTAATTAAATAATACCCTATTTTCTAATTAAATTAGAAGGGTTAACTGATATCTTTATAAGAGGAGTCTTATATCAGATATCAATATGCGTGATTCCAATTGTTGGAGAGTACACACTTTTTCTATGAGAGATAGAAAAACTAGGATTTTGCCAAGCACCCATCTTCTTGAATCTTTCTTCTTCCATGGTGGATCACCTCTAGAGGCCAAACACTTGGGGGTGACTAACGTTGATCAAAGGAAGGAACCAAACCTGGCGGATTCAAGTTGAACGCGAAAGGATTTGGAGGTGAACTTGTACCTGAAGAAGCTCGAATCTTCAAGGGTATGATTCTTGTTCTTTATCTTTTCATTTAATTAATAATTGTGCATAAAGGATGATCCGGGTATATGGTTTGTAAAATTTTAAAACTCTAATTTTCCATGCTTCCGCTTATTTTGTGCAATTTGATTGCGTTCATGAATATTACAAACCTAGCATGATTGGCCATTCTTCATTCCTTCATCCATCTAATCATTCATCGGCACAAAGAATCTTTCGCCACTGGAATTATCCACTAATTTGCCTATTTCATTAAATTGAAAGCGTTCTTCATGCTCTAGTGGGCCCTCCAGGATTTCCACAGTCGTGAGCGTGGTTTTTGGTTATTGATTAGTCTTGAATATACAACCATTGTTTATCCTTTTGTCTCCAACTTCATACTCCACCGGGTTGATGGCATTGACGAGTTGCCCCAATTGATTCTCAAGGCTTTGCAATGCGGCTTCTTGGCTTGCCATCCGAACCTCATTTCTCTCAATAAAGTTGGTGAGAAGCTCTCCAAGCCAGTTCTCTTATTCTCGTGTTGAGGACTCAGGCAAGTCTCATTGGGTCGAGACGTTACCTCATATTACGGCAGAGATTGATAGTCACACTGATTTGGATAAAAGAAATTCGGATCATGATATTGCTCTTGACTGTAGTCCCAAGAGTTTCGATAACCCTGACAGTTTGGATGATAGGAGATCGGTTCAATGTCAGCTCGTTCCTGACAGTAGGCATTCTGAGCGGACTGACACTCAAGATTGTCAGAAAACCTCAAGACATTTGCAATTTGAAATTGCAATTGCTCGAGTCCTTCTTCCGAGCTTGGTTGTGTCGTCCTCTCATAAGGCCATTGATAACAATGATAGTCCATAACCTATAAACTTAAAAACAAAAAGGAAGATCAAACAAATAAAAGAAATATGTATATATATACGTTCAAATTAAGACTAAATTGATTTAACTCAATATTGGATAATATTAGAATAATAGTTCCCTAACAACGGTGCCAAAAACTTGTTGGTCAGAAAACCGATCACTAAACACGCGCAAGTATACGCGGTCTAACAAGTAATACAGTGATAAGGAAAGTGTCGAACCCACAAGGAACCATCACTAATATTTACCAATTAACGACTTTGTATCGCTAAAGTCTTATTCGAATAGCAATAAATGGAAGTGTGATTAATCTAAGCATAACTAATTATCAAAGAAAATAAATGGATAACGAATGGTAATCGAAGGTAATTCATTAATGTTGTCTTTATTGCTACTTATATTTTGTTCAATAGCTATGAACTGAGTATTTGCTCTAAGGTTATAATTGAACCCTTTGTTATTTAAATCGACTGTCTTATCTCTTTGGTTGGTACCATATGATTTGTTTTAAATGTATTTATGCTTAATGATTCTCGCTATGATATTAGTGATGATTTTGGTAATTTACATGATATCGACAGAAGGATTGTAGATTTACACCTAAATATATTGGCATGTGATTGTGAGTTTTGACTACATAAGTTGTGCGTAGAATAAACATATATTTGTACGTCGCGTGCGACCTATTTGAGAACTTATGCTTAAATCCTTTTTATGATCAATTCGCATAGACATATGTAGGATTGTATTTAGCTTGGACGTTCTTTTCTGTTCTATTCCCTATCGGGTGGATCTAGAAAGGATATGTTTATGCATACCTCGACAGAGGTGTATGAGCACATTGTGTTCTCGGTCGACAAATTGTCGTGACCGTTAAGACCAAAGAGAGAAGGGTAGGAAGTTTGATGAAGTATGCACGCCAGGTGTTCGACAGAATGCCTGTGTGGGGTGAAGTTATAGCCTTAGCTTGTAATTCCTTCGATTACCATTCGTTATCCATTTATTTGATTTGATAATTAGTTATGCTTAGATTAATCACACTTCCTTCCATTTATCTGCTGTTTGAATAAGACTTTAGTGATACAAAGTTGGTAATTGGTAAATATTAGTGATGGTTCCTCGTGGGTTCGACACTTTCCTTATCACTGTATTACTTGTTTGACCGCGTATACTAACGCGTGTTTAGTGATCGGTTTTCTGACCAATACATTTCAAGTGTCTAGTATTCTTTATCATATCCATGCCATTGCATTGCATGAATATGATAAAGAGGGGCATCTGTGGACACTCGAAATTTTCTACATACCTGTTACTAACATTGAAGGAGGGCAAGATCGTCTTTCAGAGATAACCCTGGAGGAAAGTTCGACTCAATCCAGGAAATACCACTGGAAGTTTCAGTTCCAACCTCGGATATAACCCCGAGGCATGCAGTTCTAATATCGGAAATCACACCGGAGAAGGCCGTTTCATCTCGGAGATAACCCTGCGATACTCAGTCTTAGTCCCGAAAATAACACCAAAAAAGACAATGTCAACCTTGGAGATAAACCCAAGGAGTGCGATTGATGTTCCGGAGATAACCCCGAAAATGCTCGTTTCAACCTATGCAGTCAGCTTCAACCTAAGGACTCACACCGAGGCACTCAGCTCCAAACTCAGAGATAACCCCGGGAGGTCAGGCACACCTCAGAGACAACCCTAAGAACTTCTAGTACTTGCAGCAGCCAAATCTCTGAGATAACCCTGAGTAACGACTGCTTTATCAGCCCAAACCGGAGATAACCCCGGTGAGGGGCAAAATCGTCATTTTTCCTCCTCGATTCCATATTTCGCCATCTCAAACACAACAATTAAACATACATTCTACACAGCAATGTCCCATAAGAGCCAAGGAGTTCCAATCCCGAGTGACTACTACGCAAGGTAGCACACCGGATAGAATTTGAAGCTTGAAGACCAAGGGCATGGACCCATCTTCCTAACTTCTGACAACTTCTAATCCCATGTCATAGCATAGCTCTCGACAACATCACTCCGTAAAAGGTCTTATACACCTCAATCGAAGGCTCAAATTGAAGTTCTGCAAGTTCGAGCGAACATCACGTTGCACGCGTGCACGTACTTCGAGACGGTGGGACCTGCGGAGCTCGGGGCACCTCGTTTAGCCGTATGTACATCTGTGGCTGCCACAGGTGTACCTGCGGCTCCCCCCTCTATAATAATGGGCTTGGGGTGGCCATATTTCAAGAGAAAAATGAGAGGAAGCCCTCTCCAATTTGCTCTGTACACACCCTAAATTTTTTTCGCTAAATTTGTTTGTATATTGAGAAGAAAAAGAGATAAAATAATCGCAAAGGGCATACCCCAAAATTTTTGGGATTGAACCACATGGGACAACCCCCAAAATGGACAACTAAAGACTATCAACCAAGCCAAAGCAACAAGGAACATTACAAAACAGAGCTGCAAGCATAAAGAAGCAAGTCGAAGCCTAAACAACCAATCAGCTGAAACTGAGCATCCAAATGAAACAATCTGGTGACGAAATGAAGCTGCAGATCCGCCATTTGCAAGACAGAACTGCAGAAGACAACAGAATCAACCGAGCTGAAGCAGCAGCCTAACAGACTGAAGTTGTCAGTACATAAGAGGCTGTCAACACTTGTGAGCTTATATTCAGTAATTTTTACTGGCGGGAGCCGAGTGTTCATCCATTTAAATCTATAGAAGTCTTCTTTGGAAATCCACTATAAGCCTTCTTACACACTTTAAAGCCTTTCTCTTCATCTTTTTTTTTGCTAAGTTTGTTTGTATATAAAAGAGGACCAAAAATAATGGCTAAGGGGCATACCCCAGAATATAGTAACATCATCTAAGTTGATAGATGATGATACGATATAAGGAAGAGAATCCAACATAACAAGTTAAACTAACAACCAATAACAGTACTGAATACAGTTTGTGGCCTAGATGAAATTTACTAGATGAGAGCAGCCGACTCAGCTCGCCCACACACACACACACACACACTCTCGAAGAGCAGCAGCTGCCCGACCACCACACCCAAAGGCTAAAACATGGGCACAATCACCACCTCCTCCTGCGACCACCTCATTCGACCTCGCCCAAAGACCTCGCCTTCTCTCCCGAAGAACACCTCGCCTCCTCGCCCGAAGGCCTCCTCGCCAGAAGACTACCTCGCCTCCTTGCCCGAAGACCTAACAAGTTAAACTAACAACCAATAACAGTACTGAATACAGTTTGTGGCCTAGATGAAATTTACTAGATGAGAGCAGCCGACTCAGCTCGCCCACACACACACACTCTCTCGAAGAGCAGCAGCTGCCCGACCACCACACCCGAAGGCCAAAACATGGGCACAATCACCACCTCCTCCTGCGACCACCTCATTCGACCTCGCCCAAAGACCTCGCCTTCTCTCCCGAAGAACACCTCGCCTCCTCGCCCGAAGACTACCTCGCCTCCTTGCCCGAAGACCTCCTCGCCTTCTCGCCCAAAGACCACCTCGCTCGAAGATCACCTCACACGAACCCGAAGCTACCTCGCCCGAAGCCACCTCAAGCACGCCAGAAGATGAAATGTACAATGGCTAAGGGCATACCCCAAACTATAGCAAATCATCTATTGACAGGCCAATAGATGAAAGGACTATAAGAGAGAATGAACAATTACATAAAGAAGCCAAGCCAAGCTGCTGCAATTACATAAGCCAGTTACAGTAGAATGAACAAAAAGAAGTGGCTTTAATAAAGGATTTACATGTAGAGAGTCTAGATTTAATAATATGAATGGCATCTTTTGCAAGACTAAGTGGAGGGATGAAGGTGTTTTTGTGGAACTTTGAGTTCCTAGCTTCCCAAATTTTGTAGAGAGAGACAGCAACCGTGAGGCAAATAATGTTCTTTGTAAGCTTTGTGCCTTGGAATGAGGTGATGTAGTCCATAAGGCCTTCCCAGTCCAGTGGTATGTCAGTCCATTGTCCCAGACTTAGAGCAAATTTGATGATGACAGTGGAGTACTCACAACTGAAAAACATATGGCCGAAAGTTTCAGGATGGTGTTGGCATAGGTGGTAATTCCAGGTTCTGCCAGTATAAAATCTGGTCCTGTCATTTGTGGGAAGCCTTTTGAGAATGCCCATCCAAAGGAAAAAAGAATACCGAGGAACATGCAGTTTGTTCCAAAGGATGGTGTGCCATGTGACAGGTTGTTTCCGAGTTCGGATGTTCTCCCATATATGTTTGGCTTTGACTGCAGTTATAGCCATAAATTCCCATAAAACAGAGTCACAAGAAGAAGAAGGAGGGGGGAGTTATTCAAGTTGCCTGCGGAGCATGATTACATCCTGGTGGTTGCTACGAGGAGCATGATTACATCTCTTCATCTTTGCACACACCGTTCTTCACATTGAGAGTCGTGTTGCGTGTGTATATGCCCGGACTTCTGTCCGTGGCTTTCATTTTTATCTTTATATATATATATATATATATATATATATATATATATATATATATATATATATATATATATATATATATATATATATATGAACTGTTGTCGAACTCTGTTCGATGAGCTTGAATTTTATATCCGGAGCATTTATTACTTATATATATATATATGAACTGTTGTCGAACTCTGTTCAATGAGCCTAGATTTTACATCCGGAGCGTTTATTGCTTATATATATATATAGAAAGAGAGAGAGAGAGAGAGAGAGAGAGAGAGAGAAAGAGAGAGAGAGTCCGGTTCCTATCCGGATTCCCGGACTTTCTTAAAATACGGACTTTTTTTTGTTTTTTTGTTTAAAACAATTAAACAAAATTTAATATTTTATGGAACTGAAATTTTTATATAATATAGTGTTTTGGATGTGATTTGGATACGTATAACAAAATAGGTCTGTACAGTCTGTGCAGACTGTACATACATTTTTTGGTATAGGTATCCAAATCACGTCCAAAATATTGTATTATGGAAAAATTTCAGTTTCATAAAATATTAAAAAAAAATTAGTTGCTTTAAAAAAAATAGGGTCCGGATTTGATCAGGTCCGGGAGTCCGGACCTGATCCGTGGTGTGTGTGTGTGTATATATATATATATAGCGACAAATCACTGAAATGATAAACCGAGTCGGGATCGATATATATCTTGTGCGTTTATCACTTTTATATATATATATATATATATATATATATATATATATATATATATATATAGCGACAAATCGCTGAAATGATATACATTCTTGTCAGGCCTGGAGTTTACTTCGTTGTCTTTTACTACTTTATTTATATTTAGTCCCGCCTAGAGTTTACTTCGTGGCGGTTAATCGTTTTTTACTGCTTTATTTACATTCCATCCCGTCTGGAGTTTACTTCGTGGTGGTTGATCATCTTTATTGCTTTATTTACATTTATGATCCCCTATGGAGGTTCTTTGTGGTGGTTAATCATGTCTCTATATATATATTTACATTTTTATATATATTTACATTTTCGATCCCCCATGGAGGTGTTTTATTGATCATGTCTCTCTATATATATATTTACAGCTTTTATATATATAACTGTTTACTGCTTTCATATAAATTGTGGCATCATGTGAGCCTAAGAATCATATGATCACAGATTCAGTTTACTGAATCTAGATTCGATTTCCGTGATGGACATTTTCAGCTGTAAGCATCTTGTAAATTATTCACAGTGTTTGAATTTCCTTAGATGACTTTCATGCCCATGAGGAGTTCGGCACTGCTATATATTATTTTCGCGAAGATGCTTCGCATCTCAAAAATAAAAGCAATCAAGTCGAACATTTAATAAAATGGAAGTATCAAAGGCCTCAATTACTATTGAGCACAGGGTTTGAAAAACCTCTTTTATAAAACGTCATTGCTATATCTTGTTCAAAACTGAATTTTTACATAAATTTAAAACCTATGTATATAGGTGCGAACGAGGCTTAGCACTACTTTCAAATAATCGCACATTGACCCACACACACACACACATTCATATAACAGTTTAATTGAGAAGTGGTGGTCACCGTGGTAACCCGGATGTCAGGGGGTGCCTAACACCTTTCCTCCACATAAGCAAGTCCTCAGACCCTAATGAATCTCGGTTTCACAGACCCGTTTAGCAGTGTCACATCACTGGGTCAATGTGCAAACCTTTTCTCAGTTGTGTTGGTACAACAATTTAAAAAATCAACTGGCGACTCTTACACTCAAATTGTCGATATATAAATGTCGGACCTTTTCACAACTTATTTTTTCAAACAAATCTCACCTAACATGAGAACACCAAAAGACAAGAACAGAAAAGGGAACAATAAAAATTCTGACGTCGATAGGTACTATTCACAAAATACTATTCATGGATACAATTCACGGGGTACTATTCACTCGAGTACTATTCACCCAGGGTATTATTCATGACAAAAATTAATTTCTTTTCTGTCCAAATTATTTTTGATACATGAATATTATTCTTGAATTTTATTTTATTTTTTTTGCTAAATTTAGACTGAATTAAAATAAAAAATAGGAACAAAGTACACGGGTCAAACCCCAAGAAATATACCCCAGCCATCATAGGACATGCCCTACGATGGCTGTAGTAAACCAAAACTAGGCCCTAGCAAACAAGGATTCAACAAGAAATAAGGCAACAACCGAACACAACCAACAATTGGAAAGGAATCAACTAAAGCAATTGTAACAACCAAAATTGTAAAAACCACATGACTGAACAGAACCAAATCAGCTCAGCAACACAGCAGCAGCAGTCCTTTGCACATAGCAGAACTACTCATAACAGTCCATAGCACATAGCAGCAGCAGCCAACACACATGCCATAACACATAGCAGCAGCAATAGCCCAGCAGAACACAGAGTAGCAGCAGACAGCAAAAGGCAAAAGGCAAAGGGCTAGCCCAGCTGCTGCCGAGAAGACTATCAGCCAGGACTATTAAGCAGTGCCCAGGCCAACAAATGCCCATAAGCCACAAACAGCTTGGGTAAGTTTCAACTAGTGCAGCTGCCGAGAGAACCCAGGGCAGCTGCCGAGAGAAACAACAGAATCTGCCGAGAAAACCAGTAACCCAGAGAGCTGCCAAGAAATATAGCAGATAATGCCCAACAATGAGATGACCAGACGACCAGCGGTTTGAAACCCAGCCAAAGCAGAAATTACAGACCCATCAGCAGAAAGCATAGCAACTCATCTGCAGCATCACATGCAGCCAGGAGCTACGCAGTCCACACCAGATAGAAATTAGCCAGCAGCACTGAATCAGCGTAATGCTGCAGCTAGCCAGACACCAAAACAGGACATGTGTGGCAGCTAGCAGAGTTGCATAGCAAACAGGACACCAGCAACAAGGAGCACAGCAGAAACCAAGCACCACACGGATCAAGGAACTCAGCAGCTGCGCAAGACCACAGCAGAAGGCCAGCAGAATCCAAAAGACTACAGCAATCATAAAAGGCATCAAACCAATAACTCCAACCATAACCCAGCACGGCCAACATGAAAATGAGAACCATGTGAAGCACAGACCCATGATCAGAAGGGCATCTACAACAAAGCAAAGGCCTCACAAAATATAACCAAAGGAAAACCAGCAGGCCCAACAACAGAACCAAAGGCAACACAACAACAGAACAATGAACACAGCTAAACCAGCTAAAACAGGCTGCGAATAACAGCAGAGCCTATTAAGTATTGTTTAAAACAAGTTGCCTAAGACCATATCTTGTCTTAATTTTTTGGAATCTAGCATTTGTATGAAGTTTACACTTGAGCACATGAAGTATGTCGGTAACAAGGTTACGAACTGTGCAGGATTTATGATTGAAAATTCGCGCATTCCGCTCATTCCAAATACGGTATACCACAGCTGCGAAACCAAGATGAAGTAAACTGTGGTGGAAAGAAGGATTTGAATAATGAATGAGGTAGCCCGTAATGGAGCTCCAAGCCCGACTAGAACCCCTCCACCCACAGTTACGAAGAACAGAAAGCAGGACCCTAAAAGAGTAGTCACATTGGAAGAATAAGTGGTCAAAGGTTTCCAGTTTGGAAGAGCAAAGAACACACGAGGGGTTTACAGACATTCCAAAACTGATCAATTTGTCCAAAGTACGAAGCCCTTGATGGAAAGCCAACCAGAGGGTAAAAGAGTACCGAGGGATTAGGATCTTAGGCCACACTAATTTGTCCCAAAGAACAACAACTCCCACCTGTCTAATAGTACGCCATAGAGTAGAAGCTTTTACCTCATTAGAATTCAAAGAACCCCATAGTATCTCATCCGGTTTAGTAGAGTCACAAACCCTATTGAGGTCAAAGGAATCCCGAAAGACAATAAAATCATTATGATTAGAAGAGGGTAGGTGCCAGGCAGAATCGCGAATAATATCACTAACAGTAGCATTTGGACTCAAACCAGAATTCATGATCAAAGGGGAATGAGAGCTTGTAGCTAGAGGGTTCGCATTAAGCCAAGGATCGAACCACAGACTAGTACTTTCCCCATTACCAATCCGGAACCGAATATGGGTCAAAGCAAGAGGTCTCAACTGCAGAATCTTTCTCCATATCCATGAGCAGTCATTTGGGGTCTTCAGAACCCAAAAGTGTTTAGAGCTTAGATGATACATTCTAACCCAGGAAGCCCAAAGAGACGGAGAATTAGGATTAACTACTCTCCAAAGCTGAAGCAAGATTAGAGCTTTATTCCAGTCCTCCAGATGCTTTATAGCTAGACCTCCTTCAGAATAGGGAAGCGAAATTTTACTCCAGGCAACTTTGGCTCCAAACTTCAACAAAGAGGGGCCTTTCCATAAGAATCTGCTCATAGTGGACTTAAGATCTTTAAGAACAGACGCAGGGAGAATGAAGTGGGCAGACCAATAAGATTGGATGGCAAAGATAACCGATTTAATAAGCTGAAGGCGACCAGCATAGGAAAGGAATCTATTAGTCCATGAAGAAATTTTGGATTTAACCTTTTCTAACAGAGGATGACAATCAGCAAGGCTGAGCTTCGAGGTGATCAGAGGGACTCCAAGGAATTTAGCAGGGAACCGACCCACTTGAAACCCAAGAGAATTGTAAATAATCTCAGCATGACCAGGAGAAACATTGGAAAGAAAACACATACTCTTCGAATCATTTACATGTAAACCCGAGAGAGACGAGAAGTGGTCTAAACAGATTTTGATGACTCTGACCGAGTTCACATCACCATGGCAAAATATAAGCAGATCATCAGCAAAGCACAAATGGGATAAGGAGATAGATTTTGTTTTCCAATGATGCTTGAAGGAGAGGGACCTGGTTTCCTTTAAGAGAATAAGCGAAAGGACTTCCATAGCAATAACAAATAGATAAGGAGAAAGAGGATCTCCTTGGCGCAAGCCCTTTGATCCTTTGAAATACCCACAAAGGGCACCATTCACTCTGACAGAGTAGAAGGTAGAACAAATACAAGCCTTTATCCAGTAGATGAACTTGGGAGGGAATTTGAAAAGGCGCAGAGCGGCAAGCATGAAATTCCAAGACACCGAATCAAAGGCCTTACGGAGGTCAATTTTCATAGCACAACGAGGCTGGCCGGAGGGCCTATGATAGTTTCTGAATAACTCTTGAGCCAGTAAAATATTATCACCAATCCTCCTACCCGGAATAAAAGCAGATTGAGAGGGAGATATTAGGGAAGGAAGAATACCCTTGAGCCTAACTGCAATAATTTTAGCAATGCACTTATAAGTTGTGTTACAGCAGGAAATAGGCCTATAGTCAGTCATGGAGGATGGATTAGGAACTTTAGGAACCAAAGCGATAGCTGTAGAATTTGTACCCCTGAGTAGACAGCCCTTTTTGAAAAAGGATTGAACAGCCAAGGTAAAATCACGCCCCACAATGTCCCAAACTAGAAGGAAAAAGTTCACATTGAAGCCATCAGGACCAGGGCTCTTATTTTTCTTCATCGATTTCAGAGTTGTCAAGATTTCGCTATCAGAAACGTCTCTCTCCATCCACGAGGCTTGGGTGTCAGTAACAATATTGGAAACAAAGGGGGCAAAATCCATTAGATCGGGGTCCTCCCCTATAGGAAGAGAGCCTAGCAAGGAGGAGAAGTGGTCCACTGCAATATGTTGAATATCCTTTTGACCAGTAAAGAGGACACCCGCCTCATTTTCAATAGCCAGGATTTTATTTTGATTCCATCTATTCTTGATTTGATTGAAGAAGTAGCCCGAGTTTTTGTCCCCATCCTTAAGCCATTGGATTCTAGATTTTTGCTTAAGAAATTTCTCTTCACATCTAAGGGCAGACCACAAATTTCCAGAGTGAAGCCTTTGAGCCTTAAGGAGAGATGGATCATTCGGATTGGAAGCAATAGCATTCTGCGTAACATGGAGGAGAGCTCTGGCCTTATCCACATTAGAGGTAATATTACCATTATCTTTGTTCAAAGTGGAGAGAGCCCATTTGACCGATCTAAGCTTCCCAGCTAGAATTTGAAGAGGATCCCCAGAGGCATAGATATTCCAAGCAGATTGGACAACCTCATGGAAATTTTCAAGCTCACCAAGGAAATTAAAAAACTGGAAAGGCTTGGGAACTCTAGGCAAGGTCAAACCAGTTTGAACCACCGCAGGGCAGTGATCCGAGAGGTCCCGAGGAGAGAAGATTACCTGAGAAGCATGGAAGTGATGCAACCAGTCACAGTTGACCATAACTCTATCAAGCTTTTTGTACTGGGGTTTAGAATCACTAGAATTCCACCAAGTGTGAGTAGGACCAACATCACGAAGATCAGACAAGAGGATATCAGTAGTGCAGTCCAGGAAGTCCTGCATACCCCCATTCCAAGAATCATTTCCACCCTTTATTTCAGTAACAGATAGAACCTCGTTAAAATCCCCAAGCATACACCAAGGCAAGTTGATCGAGTTACAGAGGGAGCGAAGGTCACCCCAAAGGGATTTTCTCTCAGAGGGGGTATTAAAACCATAAACAAAGGTGACAAAAAACTGCATAGAAGAGGCAGTAGATAGAACTAAACAATGCATAAATTGAGAAGATTTAGATAGAATATTTACAGTCCAAAGCGAGGGGTCCCAACCTACCCAGATTCTTCCATTAACATGATGCTCATAATTAAAATGCCAACACCAATTTTTACATATAGCTTTGGAAATAACATTGGCTTTTGGGCTTTTGACTCTAGTCTCAACTAGGCCAACAAAAGAAATATTATGCTTACGCAAAAGAGCAAGGACACTATCCTGCTTGGACTTCATATTTACACCTCTAATGTTCATAGAGCAAAAATTAACCATAAAACGGTTAAGGTTAAAGTGGAGCAGGACGCCCCCCTCCTTTGATTTTTTTTCTTTAGAGACTGGCCCGGAATCAAACCAACTCGAGCTTTCGCCTTTAGGTCACGACCAGCCTTTTCATCGACCATCTTTAACTTTCCCACAAGGGGATTAGGGGTAGGAGAGAGGTCAGTGTCCGAGAAAATCTCCATAGCTTCCCCAGCCCCAGCAATAGGCTTAAAAAAATTGGAGCTACTGACCAAGGGGGAACAACTATTGGGAGCTTGCTGTTTAGGTCCTTTAGCCACCAAGGTCCAGTCCGAATGAGAAGATACAGACTGAGGGATAGCAAGAGAGGGTTTAAGGCCATCCAGAGCAGCAGGGGGATGAGGAGTAGCAGAAGCAACCGGAGGAGGATCTGTAGCAGTGTTTAAAGTTTTTGGCAGCCACCGATAGTTCGCTTTAGGACAACGAAGGAGAGAATGCCCAAATGATTTACAGTGGGAACATATTTGCGGTTTGTTCTGGTATTCCACTCTGACAGTCACAAACTTTTCAGAATTAGTAACTTCATCCAGTACAGCCACTTCTAGCGATCCAGGAAGAGCCGACGAGGGTGTTATTTCAATACATATCCGAGCAAAATGCATAGGTTCTAATTTTTCTGTGATTTTATCTACAAACAGCGGAATGCCTACCCCACTCGCAAGGTAACTGAGCCCAGCAGATGACCAATAAGACATGGGAATGTTATGGAATTTAACCCAGACCGGAGCTTTTGTACATGAGTCAAAATGGAAGTCCATGCCTTCCTTCCATAGTTTAAGACATAACAATTTATTTGAGATATACCAAGGACCAAGAGCAAGCACATTCTCACGGTCCTCCGGCTTTGCAAATTTGAAGACAAAGAAACCCCCTTCTTGTAGAAAAACACTTTTCAGGCCGTATTTATCCCATAGATTGTGGACATTGGCTTCCACAAGCTTAAACGGCATTTTGGAGTGAAGAAAACCACCCACCAGACAGGAGGACCAGAGAGAGTTACCTTGGAGCAGGATCTCAGGAGGTGGCCTAATAACGGTAGAGCCATTATCCGAGCTGGGAGAAGAGGGAGGGAAGAAATCAAGCTTCAAAGAAGGAACTGCCGGAGAGGCCTGGGCCACTATATTACTCCAAGATTTCGGGGGACAGTCCGTGGCTGCAACAGGAATTCCCCTTGCTCCCGAGAAGTTCCCAGCAACCGGCCTAGAGCACTCACCTTCTTCAAGAAGAGACCCATCACTGGCTGGTTTAGAGTGAACACCACATTGACCCAAGGAGGGAGTCGTCGGTTTTGACAAGAATGGCTTCAGAGGACTTTTCACAAACAAGTCATGGTCATTGACAGAACGAACAGATTTTCCAGAGGAAGCGAAAATATTTACGTCATTCATAGTGAACCCCTGAGCTTTGATAAAATCAAGCAGCATAGAAGACTTCTTTCGTTCGTCAGCCGCATCAAGGTGGCCCTGTTGCGAAAGAGCTTGAGCAGCTTTGAAGATTTCCTTCATGGGAGAACCCTCTTGAAGCCCAAGGCTGACTTCTGCAAGGCTATTAGTTTCAGAGGTAGATTCAGTGCTACCGGATAGTAAATCGGCAGCGACAAATGGTATGGCAGAGGATTCAGCCATAGCATTTTCATCAATCACTGGAGAGCTAGGGCGAGAGACTCCAAACTCGTCGAACAGGTCCCTAGAAGGGCTGCTAGTGGAGTTTCCGGCAGACAGGTGAGAGAAGTCCACCATAACACAGACCTTACACAGAGAACCGAAGGGGGAAACAGACCTTGACAATTTGGACATTCTTATACTCTGAATAAATTGATTTATAAATCTTTAAAATTTATCCTTAATCTCATTTAATTGATTTATTATATCATTGTCATCATCCCCACACTTATATTGTGATGAAAGTCATCTTTGGCCCATATTGCATTGATAGACAGTTGTTGATATGATCATGATCATGTGTTCTTGTAATATCCCGAAAAAAAAAATTAATAATATTAAATTTATATTCTTAAAACATATTGTTTGGACTTTATCTTTATTTGGGTCAAACTAGTTATTTAATTTGTGTGGGCTAATAAATATTAATAAGTGATGGGTAAATTAATTTAGTACAATTTGGGCTTTTAAAATTTATTGGATTTAAATTATATTTGTGGGTAATAATAAATCCTATTTAAATTAGGAGAGTTAATATTTAATAAATTAATAACTAAACCTAATCTTCCTCATATATATTTTGTTACGAATTGGTGGAGAGAAAAGAGAAAGAAAGAAGGGAGCCGCCATTCAAGAACTTCTTGGTCCATTCATGGGAGAATAGGAAGTGATAGAAAATTCAAGATAACATTAATTAGGTGTGTACCATTTATTTGTTATTTGTTTTTTTTATATATATAATGATGTTAAGATATCATGTGTTCATTCTTTCTGAAGAGCATTGATAAGTTGTATGGAAAGGGATTGGCATAACAATTAATATATATACATATTAGTGCAATCATAAATAATATAAAATTTATTTATTAAAAATGATTCATTCTCCTGTTGGAATTTTTTTCATGAAGTACTAATTTGAATAAGCTATATTGTATATATGCATGCAGATTTTTAAAGTGGTATTACAGTAATACTTCTAGGATGTCACCTCTAATCCTATACCAAATTACAAGACTCACTTATAGCTAAATAGTATTTAATTAGAGTTTGAATGTGATGATACTTTAGGTAATTTGAAAATGGATTATACATTATATTTGAAACGGAGAGAAGTGGGTGAATCTGTTGCATAATTAGTCTCATGAAAGAAATATGTGTACTTTTTAATAACAACAGTAATTATAATTCGGTAATTATACTTTTATTCATTTTTTTATTAGTTCGGACGGAGGGAATTTAAAGAGTTACATTTGGAATATAAATTTTGGAGTATTAATAATTGATAAAAGGCGATGATTAAAGGTATATTAAAAAGATTATGAACTATTTTGGGGATTATTAGTTTGGATTGTTTTTAATTTGAGGTGAATATGTTTAGGTTGCGAATAATGCTTCGTATTTGATACGTTGGCAATTGAGGGTAAAATTTTGTGGAGTGTGCCATAAATGGTTTGGAAGTATCAGGTACGGATTCCGTACTATTTCTGCGATACTCTTGTTAAATTTGATTTGTTCGTTTTGTCGCTTGTTCGAATTTCGTTATTATTTCACATAATTGTTTCCTGTGAAATAAATATATTAGTTTCATTTTGGAGTTGATACATTGGACTCGTACTTGTACTCTTTGAATCAGGTTATCATGTATAGTATTTATTTTGATAATTGTATAACGGTACATGTTGCTACCTTCTTTTTGAGACCTCGTGACTATAATTTAATTTGGTTCAACATGTACATATAGAACCCTTTTGTTGGTATTATGTCGCATTTGTTGTGACATAGTTTTTTTGTTAGAATATACCGTAGGGTATACCTGAGCTATAACCACCTGTGGGGGTACCACAGGCATGTCGTCTTGGCACGAGAGACATGACACTTTCCGTGGCGGTGTGATTAGTCCACGGCGTCTCCATTTTGGGCTCCGGAGGAAGTGGGT
Organism: Panax japonicus; assembly: GCA_020205505.1. Lineage (NCBI taxonomy): Eukaryota > Viridiplantae > Streptophyta > Magnoliopsida > Apiales > Araliaceae > Panax > Panax japonicus. Next base: position 19,703,999 of record CM035108.1, on the reverse strand, counting down.
CATTTGGTGTTTTGTTGTGGGAGGCGTATGGGTTAACCCTAGTTTTCTGTTCTGCGGATTGGTGATGTTGTGCCAAACACACCTATCCGATTTGCATACATTTGGATTCGCGGTCCAATGTGTGATTTGCCTGTGTGGCATTATTTTGACTTGCCTGTGTGGCATTGTTTTGATGTGCCTGTGTGGCATTATTTTGGCTGCCTATGTGGCAACATTTGATTTGCCTGTGTGGCATTAGTTTGACTTGTCTATATGGCAAGATATATTTCTGAGCTCACTCGGTATGAAATAACCCCAGCCATTTGTTTCAGCCTATTATTTTATTGTATTAGTTTTGTTTGTTTCTGTTCAGTTCAATTCATTGAGTTAGTTAATCCAGTTCGTTATTTCTTTATTTGTCTATTGGTTTCGTCAATTTTGTTGATTCAGATATATTTCATTCAGATCTTTGGAGATTATATTTTTGTCCGTATTTACACTTGAGGCTTTGTTCAGTATTTTGTCTCAGTTATTTTCGTATATCAGTTGTTTATCTTTCGTATATCTGTATCCGTACTGGGCAATTGGCTCATGCTGTGTTTTTCTTCCGGCAGGTTTGCAGGGGTGATTCAGGGCTAACTAGTGTGATGAGAGAGTTGTCTTTGACCATCTTGGTTGTTTCGAATTTTAAGTTTTGATTATTTTGACTTTATTTGGAGAATTGTATTTAGTGCGCTATTAATGGATCACCACTATTAATATTTTGATGTTATTAGTGCTCTATTTTTTTATTTTGAGGTTTGTTGTGCTTTGCACGTGACCTCCCTTTCCTTTTCGGGAAGGGGGTGTTACAGTTCTCTTCGACCAAGGGTGCAAAGATGAATTGTTGTTTGGCCTGATCATGTCCACGGGTGATAATAACGAATATCCTTGGCCCGTAGTTCATGGATAATTCATGAATGTGGTAATAACGAATGTCCTCATTGGCCCGTAGTGCATTGATGGACAGTTGTTGGTATGATCATGACCATGGGTTCTCTTCGGCCAAGGGTGCAAAGATGAATTATTGTTTGGCATGATCATGACCACTGGTGATAATAAAGAATATCCTTGGCCCGTAGTGCATGGATAATTCGTGGATATGATAATAACGAATATCCTTGGCCCGTGGTGCGTGGATAATTCGTGGATGTGATAATAACAAATGTCATCATTGGCCCGTAGTGCATTTATGGACCGTTGTTGGTATGATCATGACCATGGGTTCTCTTCGGCCAAGGGTGCAAAGATGAATTGTTGTTTCGCATGATCATGACCATTGGTGATAATAACAAATATCATTGGCTCGTAGTGCATGGATAATTTGTGGATGCGATACTAACGAATATCCTTGGCCCGTAGTGCAAGAATAATTTGGTGATGTGAATTATTTATTTTACTGACAAATGATGTGATAAAAATCCTCTTTGTCTTACGTGCAAAGATGAATTATTAATTATTGGTTTTACAATTGTATATCTTTGGCTTACGTGAAAAGATGGATTGTTGATTATTGGTCTTACAGTTGTATGTCTTTGGCTCGTAGTGCAAAGATGGACTGTTGATTTACCTGATTATAAATATGAATTGTGAATTTAACTATAATCTTTGGTGGTTCTGGTGAAGACAGGTGATGAAAGGTATCTTTCTCTTGGGGTACAAAAAGAACTGTTGATGGATATCACGGGGATAAAATATTAATGATAGACTTTTAATTTGGAGGAGCTAGTAGACATTATGTTTTACTTGACTCTTCTAATGGATTGTTGTTTCCGCTGCAGTTGTTGATCTAAAACTTGTTGTCTATTGTATTCTATCAGAGTTTTCCCTATTGAGAACTAAGGATAAATTGTTCTATATTATCTTAGTTATAATATTCTTTACTAGGCTAGTTGAGCTCACCCTTTTGCTTCACGTTCCTTTCAGGTAGTAAGAGTGTAGCTGGGTCGAGCGGGGATAACAGAGAAATAGTGTGATGGTTCGAGACTGTGAAAGTTTTTCAATACATTATAAAACAGCATGACATGCAATATATAATTGTATTGAAGACCTAAGATGGGTGTGTCGTATTTTATGTCTCTTAATAATTGATTTTGGTGAACAACAATAGGGTGATGAGAACCCGACTTTGAAAGCGTCAAAAGTGCACCTCATTAGAATGAACAGAATAGTAATTTTCTCGTTCTTCTTTGGGCTCTTGAAATATTTGTAGATGTATTTTATATGGCATTATAATAATTTGAGTTTGGATAGAGTCTACGAGATAATATTGTATTAAAACTCACAGCTTATGTGTTGTTGTATTTTGTACGACAGTTCAACAGCTGTATAAATGAAGTTGTCAGTAGTGTTATTTCTGACGACTCAGAATGGGTTGTGTGGACCTATTTTAGGGGCGTCACATACGTCGTTTTTATTTCTACTGCTGATGCATTGTTTTTCATTCGCGAGTAAATTTTTTCTATCGATAAACATCTGAGATTAGAGTACCCAAAATATTTTGTTTTTTTTTCTCACTTTCAAGTTTTTAATTAATTTTTGCCACATAAGAAATATTTTTTTTGAATTTCTTTTCCAGAACCACATAGATAAAAAATTAATGTTTACTTAATTTTTTAAACAGAATGACCCAATTTCAAAATATTAATTAGTTTAATGGGATAATTTAAAAAATAAAAAGTTCAATGGTGTAATTAGTAAAACGTGCCAACTATAGTGGATAATTCATTAATTTTGTCGATAAAAAATTATTGTCCGTTTATTTTTTTAACGGAATGACACAATTTCAAAATAATATTTAGTTTAGTAGGGTAATTGGAAAAATTAAAAGTTCAATGGTATAATAAGTAAAACCTGTCAATTATAATGGGTATTTCATTAGTTTTGACATTATAAATATTATAAATTAGCAAAACATATTTTAAATTAATTTTTAAAAAATTAATATTAATCTTATAATTTAAAACAGAGGAAGTATACTTATAATGTAGAAATTATATGCACATTTTAAACATTACTCGTGTAATTAACTGAACTTTACTGGATTGATATACTCCATCTATCTCAAGTTAAATGTTCTGTTTCGACCTTTTCTAGAAATTAATTATTTTTAGAATTAATAATTAAATATATTTATATTAAAAATTATAAAATTTAAATTGTATGTATTTTATTTTGGTTATAATTTGTTTAACAATATTTTAATAAAAATTGTACAAAAATTAGTTAATAAGCAAGTTGTCCAAGTTGAACAATAAAAGATTATTCTTTTCAATACTTGGCAAAAATACAAATCATCTACAAAGGATGATCTCAATTTCAGCATAAGAACATATCCAAATAAATTGTAAAGAAGACTTTGAGGGGGCCATTTTTGTCAAAATCATATACTCCTAAAACCCAAAATTCATCCACTGTGGGACCTATAAAGACCGCCATCTACGAACACATTTGGGCCCAGTGAGTAATCCATCAATAGCCATCAGACACGTGGCACTCACATAATCCCCATCCCTATTATTGCCGTTCCACGACTCTGACCGCCCACCAGACTCAGTTACTCAACCCGGCCGGTCCGATCCACTCTCCGGCTCAACAAAGCAGCCTTTAAAACCCTCCAAAACCGGAATCTCTTACTCTTTTGACCTTTCCTCGTCCCCACCTTCCCCGTACAGGAAACCGTTGGGGAACCCGGTTCAGACCCAACTTTATTAGCACCCGGAACAGAGCGGCTCTGGAACATCAATTTAGCGCCATTTCCGGCCTGGTGGTTCCTCCGGCCGCCGTCGGCCGTGGCGTAAGCTTTCTGACTTTTCGGGAATCCGATGATCGACGTTTTAGGTTTATGGTTTAGAGGGAAGGATCTTTGTGAAGAGGGTTTGGAATGGGGATCGAAGTTTCCAGAGAGAATTACCTTCAATGATCCCTTGCGTTGCATAAAAGAATTGTGATTAAACCAATCGAGTTCTTCATCTTCCGCTACCCAGAACGAGTCCGGCGGATTGCAGGAATCTGGCTTGATTTGTGGGACAAATTGGTGGTTATTGTCATCGTAGTTCGTGCTGCCTGGGTTCGGGAGATCGGAATTTTGTGTCATGAGAGAGACGGAGGGAGGAAGATAGAGAACAAATGAGACAGAAAAGAGATGAAAAAAGAGGGGGGCGGAAGAGAAGTTTAAGCTGTGGAAAAGAAAAGTGAAGATATAGGGTGAGACAGAAAAGGAAGAAATAAAATTGAATTCTTCTCGGGCGACATTGCTGGCGACCGGGTTTTTTTTTTCTTTTAAATATTTTCTAAATACTCCCCCGTCTCAAATTAATTGTTCAGTTTTGACTTTTTAAAATTAAATTGACTATTTTTAAAACTAATCTTTTTACTATTTTTGCTAAAATATAGGTGAAGAGATTATAACCAAAAGAAAATATATAAAATTTATTATTAATCCTAATTTTTATAATTTTAGAAATATATTTATATATGCTTAATTATTAATTCTAAAAATAGTCAATTTGACTTAAAAAAGTCAAAACTGAGCAGTTAATTTGGGACGGAGGGAGTACTTTATAAGATTTATTAGAAATAAAATTTTTACAGAATAAAATGATTTGGATGTCATTTGGATACATGTAAAAAATATGTCTGTACAGTCTGTACAGACATATTTTTTACATGTATCCAAATGACATCCAAATCATTTTATTCTGGAATTAGTTTCAATTTTTACAGAATAAAGTAGTTTTGGATGTCATTTGGATACATGTAAAAAATATGTCTGTACAGTCTGTACATGCATATTTTTTACATGTATCCAATGACTGTACAAACATATTTTTTTACATGTATCCAAATGACATCCAAATTACTTTATTCTGTAAAAATTTCAGTTCCAATAAATCTTATAAATTATTTGGGAGACATTAAAAAAAAAGACCCGGTTGCTAGACAATGTCGCCAGATCCGGTCGCCCTAGACTTTCTCAACAAAATTTAATGGAAATTAAAATTTGAGCAAAATGATACTACATTTATATATATGTTCATAAATTTTATTATCAAACTGGATTGCGAATAATGTAAAATTTTAAGTATTTAAACATTAATTAATAAAAAAAATATACGTTTCTGTTGGGCCATGATATTTCATGTACTGGGTCGAATGGATTGGGCCGAGTTATTTGGTTAATCCCTTGGGTCATCTCTATTGGGCTTGGCCAGTTGGGTCGAGTCAGTGGGTCATCTTGGATGGATCTTGAAAGTCTTGGGTCGGATTGTTGGGCCAACCCATCAAATGACTAAATATCTACATTTTTTTGCTAAGTTTGTTTGTATATAAAAGAGGACCAAAAACAATGGCTAAGGGGCGTACCCCAGAATATAGTAACATCATCTAAGTTGATAGATGATGATACGATATAAGGAAGAGAATCCAACATAACAAGTTAAACTAATAACCAATAACAGTACTGAATACAGTTTGTGGCCTAGATGAAATTTACTAGATGAGAGCAGCCGACTCAGCTCGCCCACACACACACACACACACACACACACACACTCTCGAAGAGCAGCAGCTGCCCGACCACTACACCCGAAGGCCAAAACATGGGCACAATCACCACCTCCTCCTACGACCACCTCATTCGACCTCGCCCAAAGACCTCGCTTGCTCTCCCGAAAAACACCTCGCCTCCTCGCCCGAAGGTCTCCTCGCCCGAAGACTACCTCGCCTCCTTGCCCGAAGACCTAACAAGTTAAACTAACAACCAATAACAGTACTGAATACAGTTTGTGGCCTAGATGAAATTTACTAGATGAGAGCAGCCGACTCAGCTTGCCCACACACACACACACACACAGACACACTCTCGAAGAGCAGCAGCTGCCCGACCACCACACCCGAAGGCCAAAACATGGGCACAATCACCACCTCCTCCTGCGACCACCTCATTCGACCTCGCCCAAAGACCTCGCCTTCTCACCCGAAGAACACCTCGCCTCCTCGCCCGAAGACTACCTCGCCTCCTTGCCCGAAGAACTCCTCGCCTTCTCGCCCAAAGACCACCTCGCTCGAAGATCACCTCGTACGAACCCGAAGCTACCTCGCCTAGAAGCCACCTCAAGCACGCCCGAAGATGAAATGTACAATGGCTAAGGGCATACCCCAAACTATAGCAAATCATCTATTGATAGGCCAATAGATGAAAGGACTATAAGAGAGAATGAACAATTACATAAAGAAGCCAAGCCAAGCTGCTGCAATTACATAAGCCATTTACAGTAGAATGAACAAAAAGAAGTGGCTTTAATAAAGGATTTACATGTAGAGAGTCTAGATTTAATAATATGAATGGCATCTTTTGCAAGACTAAGTGGAGGGATGAAGGTGTTTTTGTGGAACTTTGAGTTCCTAGCTTCCCAAATTTTGTAGAGAGATGTTGGGCTTCGGCACAGAAACGCACAGCGGAAATTAAAATTTTAAAACAATTTCCGAAACCCTAAAACAGGATCCATGCGAAAATCAATTAATTCAGAGGTTTAGAGATTATACCAGATATAAACAAAAACGAGAATCTGAAACCGACTGCGCCTCGAATCTCCAACGCAATACAAACCGATTGCGCCTCTACGGTATCCACACGAACGCCGCACGAACCGTCGAACGATTCTGCAAATAGGAAGGACTTGCGGTACTAGCCACCAAAAGGAATGGATTTTGAAACTGTTTTCTCTCTAGTCTCTCTCTAAGAGCGGCTAGGGTTTTTCAATTCTGATATCTTACCCTAAGTAGCTGCTATATATCATATATATAGTAGTTAAAAGGAATTAATCAAAATCAAAACCTAATTTTATAAAATCCGAATATATATATATATATATATATATATATATATATATATATATATATATATATATATATATCTCTTAATTAAGTCTTACTTAATTAATATAAATATATACAAATTCTCCTTTTAATTTAAATTCGTGATTTAAATACTATTAATCATATTAATATATTTAAATCCTTAAAATTTAAATTAATTCCCTTTTAAATAACGTTCTATGTGTGTGACCCTATAGGTTATTATTACGTTGGCAATAATTTTAAAATCATATTATAAAATTATAAACAGTGAGCGGCATCTAGTAATGCATCACTGCTACCCAAGTAATAATAAGATCGATGATTCGATGCAACCTTTTGTGACCAATGTTTTAATGCAATTTAATCCTTTTAACCTTAATATCCTAGATTAAACTCGAGTCATGGAATGTGTCATACTCTTCATAATTTAATCTGAGTTTTCTTGATCAATGAGTAGACTATATGAATCAAATCACTATTTGAGCATGGCCATGCATTTCATAGTCCTACTCAATCAAGAGGCCTATGGATATCACCCATAATATATAGGATGGTTAAATTTCATCTAGATCACTCATATTTCTCACATGATTAATGATGAACCCAATAATCACCTTTATAGTCCACCCTATTAAAGGTGACATTTGATGATATCAAAGTACATAAATTCTCGTGTAGTAATATAGCGATTTCAGGTCGGAGGACCATTACATCATTTTCACTATGAGAATTGCTAATGACACTTCGCATAATGCTCCATATAGAATTCTCATGGTGGGTCTATCCAGTACATCGTTCTCTAACATGTACCTATGCATTGACTTAATATCTCATATATTTATGACCAATGAGATTTGGTCATCAGTCAATCCACATACTAGTCTCAATGCATCATTGTTGTCCCATCAACAATGATACTCGACTAGGGACATTTAAGAACACTGATACTAATGGTAATATATAATCTCATGTTCAAGTCACATACTTGAAACTATATAATTTGTATCACTATTCTAAGGAATTTTATTATGTTAACAATTATATTACGCAGTAAATAAAATCATAATAAAATCATATATTTATTCAATCAAATATAATATCAAAACGTTAAACAATTATATCAAATAATTGGCCTCTAGGGCATAAACTCTAACAGTCTCCCACTTGCACTAGAGCCAATCACTCATGTATCTAATACCCATAGAACTAGTGTGACCGTCGTAGCTTCTGCTGCGACAAAGCCTTGGTTAGTGGATCTGCAACATTATCATCTGTTGGCACTCTTCCTATATGTACATCTTCTCTATCAATGATTTCACGGATGAGATGGTACCGCCTAAGTATATGCTTGGATTGTTGGTGAGATCTGGGTTCCTTAGCCTGTGCAATGGCTCCATTATTATCACAGTATAGAGCAACCGGATCAACAATGGTTGGAACAACACCAAGTTCAGTGATGAACTTTTTAATCCATACAACCTCTTTGGCTGCACTAGAAGCAGCAATATACTCAGCCTCTGTTGTAGAATCAGCTACTGTCTCTTGCTTCGAACTTTTCTAGCTAACAGCACCACCATTAAGGCAAAACACAAAACCTGACTGAGACTTATAGTCATCATTGTCAGTCTGGAAACTAGCATCTGTGTAACCCTTTACTGCTAGTTCGTCTTCACCTCCATATACCAAGAATGAATCCTTAGTCCTTTTCAGGTACTTGAGGATATTCTTGACTGCTGTCCAGTGACCTTCACCTAGATTCGACTGGTATTTGCTCGTCATGCTCAAAGCATACGAGACATCCGGACGAGTACATATCATTGCATAAATGATAGATCCAATTGCCGAAGCATAAGGGATCTTTCTTATACGCTCCTCATCATCTTGTGATTTAGGACATTGGGCCTTAGAGATCTTTACACCATGAGTCACGGGTAAGTTTCCTCTTTTCACCTCTTGCATGCTGAACTGTTTCAACACTTTATCAATATACGTACTTTGACTTAGGCCGAGCATTTTTCTTGATCTATCTCTATAGATTTTGATACCTAAAATGTAGGCAGCATCGCCCAAATCTTTCATGGAGAAACATTTTCCTAACCATGTTTTTACAGCCTGTAAGGAAGGAATGTCATTCCCAATAATTAATATATCATCAACATATAATACTAGGAATACAATGTGACTCCCACTAACCTTCTTATATACACAAGGTTCATCTTCATTTTTAATAAAGCCAAATTCTTTGACTGCTTCATCAAATCGAAGATTCCAACTCCGAGAGGCTTGCTTCAATCCATAAATGGATCGATGCAGCTTACATACCTTTCCAGTATCCTTTGGAGTGACAAAACCCTCAGGTTGTGTCATATACACATCCTCAAGGAGATTTCCGTTAAGGAAAGCAGTTTTGACATCCATCTGCCAGATTTCGTAATCATAAAAAGCTGCAATAGCAAGTAAGATCCTGATGGATTTAATCATTGCCACTGGAGAGAAGGTTTCATCATAGTCAACACCTTGAATTTGTTTGAAACCTTTTGCTACCAGTCGGCCTTTATAGGTTTGTACATTACCATCCATGTCGGTTTTCTTCTTGAAAACCCACTTGCACCCGATTGGTTTTACCCCTTCGGGTGGATCAACCAGAGTCCATACTTGGTTAGTATACATGGAGTCCATCTCAGATTTCATAGCTTCAAGCCATTTCTCAGAATCTGGTCCATTCATAGCTTCTTGGTAGGAAGCAGGCTCATCTTGATCTATGAGCATCACATCGCCGTTTTCAGTCACAAGATATCCATAATATCTCTCAGGCTCTTGGCGTGTCCTACCAGATCTACGAATGACTTGTGTAATTTGAGCAGGTTCACTTTCCACAATTTCTTGTGGTTCCTGCTCATGTTCCAACTCAGGTTCAATGATATTTTGTGGTTCTCGAATTTCTTCGAGTTCTACTTTCCTCCCACTGTTTCCTTTAGAGACAAATTCTCTTTCTAGAAAAATACCAGTTCGAGCAACAACCACTTTGTTCTCAGAGGGTTTGTAGAAATAATACCCTTTTGTTTCCTTTGGGTATCCCACAAAATTACATTTGTCAGATTTGGGTCCGAGCTTGTCAGAATTCAGACGTTTTACGAACGCCTCACAACCCCAAATCTTCATGAACGACATACTAGGACGTTTCCCAGTCCACATTTCATATGGTGTCTTCTGAACCGTCTTTGTAGGAACACGGTTAAGTGTGAATGCAGCTGTCTCTAGGGCATGACCCCAGAAGCTTATTGGAAGATCTGCATGACTCATCATTGATCGTACCATGTCCAACAAGGTTCGATTTCTCCTCTCAGATACACCATTCCATTGCGGTGTTCCAGGTGGAGTGAGCTGTGATATAATACCACACTCCTTTAGAAGGTCATCAAAGTCTTGGCTTAAGTATTCACCTCCTCGATCGGATCGAAGGACTTTTATGCTTTTGCCAAATTGGTTTTGAACTTCATTCTTGAATTCCTTGAACTTTTCAAAGGATTCGGATTTGTGTCTCATAAGATACACATATCCATATCTACTAAAGTCATCAGTAAATGTAATGAAGTAATAAAACCTACCTCTTGCTAACGAACTCATGGGTCCACATACATCACTATGTATAAGTCCCAATACATCGCTAGCCCGTTCACTGTGTCCAGTGAAAGGGGCTTTAGTCATCTTGCCTAATAAACAAGACTCGCATTTCTCATATGATTCAAAATCAAATGAATCCAAGAACCCATCTTTATGGAGTTTGGATATGCGTTTCTCATTTATATGGCCTAAACGACAGTGCCAGAGATATGTCGGATTTGAATCATTTGATTTAAATCGTTTTGTATTTATGTTATAGATAGGCATTTCTAAATCAAGAATATAGAGACCGTTAAACAATTGTGCAACACCATAACAAATATCATTTAAGTAAAACAAACAACGATTGTTCTTTATTATAAATGAAAAACCTTTCTTGTCCAAACAAGAAACAGAAATAATGTTTTTGCTTATAGCAGGCACAAAATAACAATCTTCTAATTCTAAAACTAGCCCAGTGGGCAAAGATAAATGATAAGTTCCTACGGCCAGTGCAGCAACTTTTTCTCCATTTCCAACTCGTAGGTCAACCTCTCCTTTCGCCAAAGTTCTACTCCTTCGGAGTCCCTGCACATTAACACAAATGTGAGAACCACATCCAGTATCCAATACCCATGATGTAGAAGATGATAAGTTGACTTCTATAACATATATACCTGAATCAGAAGTCGTACTTCCTTTTCTTTTCTTCACTTCTTCCAGATAAGCATGCCAATTCCTTTTCCAGTGTCCAGGTTTTCCACAGAAGTGACATTCACCTTCTTTAGCCACCCCACCTTTAGGTTTTAAAGCCTGTTTGGTTTTAGAATTGGGTTTGGCAAAAGATTTAGATCCTATCTTCTTCTTGCCTTTCCAATTTCCCTTAGCATTCCCCTTTTGCACCATCATTATGGGAGCGGGTCCTGCCTTTTTCATGTTGTTCTCGGCAGTTCTTAACATGCTCAACAACTCAGTAAGGGGTTTCTCAATTTCATTCATAAGATAGTTCATAACAAATTGAGAGTAGCTGCTGTTCAATGATTGCAAAACAAGGTCAGTTTGGGCTTCCGGATTGATTGGAAAACCCAACCTATCAAGGTACTCAATATACCCAATCATTTTCAGCACATGTGGACCAACTGGATCACGTTCACCCATTTTGCAGTGATACAACGCCTTGCTTGTATCATACCTCTCCTGTCGAGCATGCCCTTCGAACAATTTCTTGAGATGCTCGATCATCTCATAAGCATCCATCAACTCATGTTGCTTCTGAAGTTCAGCGTTCATGGTTGCTAGCATGACACAACTCACATCCAGAGCATCATCTTGATGCTTCTTGTAAGCATTATGCTCCGCACGTGGTGCAGTGACAGCTGGTGCTGCAGGAATGGGCCCATCAAGGACATATAGCTTACGCTCTTGTTTGAGGACAATCCTCAAGTTCCTATGCCAGTCAAGGAAATTAATTCCACTTAGCTTGTCCTTTTCAAGGACTGATCGTAATGAAAGACTATTTGTGTTGTTGTTGTTTGCCATTTGATATCTACAATTTATAAGTGAAACAATAATAAGTCAAATTACAGAGTTGATATTATATAATTGATAATAATAGTACATTCAAAATATACCTCCCACTATTTTATTCAAATTAATAGCCCTCACCATTAATTCGGAAAGCATTTTCTATTAAATCTTTCTAGTGAGCCAAGATCCATATTTCATTATGCCTTAAGTTAGCTTTGGCTATTCTCTCAAAACATAATTATTTAGGTAGACAACCCTTTGTCAATTATATCATATATAACTCCTGGATAGTTTGGTAAACAACATTTGTTTCTAGTCCATCTAATGGTACCAACCAAACTCTATGCCTCTAAGTCCACAATCCTATTGAGATAACTTAGTTAAGTCGGGCCCAATGATTTTAATAGTTTGGATATCACAATTATCCTATCGCATCTTACCTAGATAAATAGGGTACTTTACTTTGGCAAACCTACATCTATTGATCATGGTCTAGATGAGTGTTATTCATTGGAAGGCATCTGATTTAGACTTAATAATTTAATGAGGGATTTTATTAATTTAGATCTCACCAATTTTAATCTTGTTAAGCATGCACATTATTAATCATATCATATCATATACAAGCATAAATAAAGTGCAAAATTAAATGTGTCACAGTTATGGCCCAATCCACTGTCAATCTTTTCAAGCTAATGAATCGAAGGTCAATCTAAGGTGGTAAAAGATCTTAAAATAAATAACTTCCTTGGATCTTCCTCTAGCATGCGCCTCCTCTCCATCATCATCTTTCCATTGTGTTCTCCATCTTGACATCTTCATCAATTATAGATTATTACATGACATAAAGAAACCTCGAGTTACATTCGAGGGGATTTAGATGAGAAGAGAATATTACATTAGAATTTATAGAAAGGCACGACATGCAAGTCGTATTTCAAAACCAAAAACCACTAACCTATGGGTCAAAAGGCCATAACTGTGCACCATGCATATCACAATAAGCACATAACAATTTATATATAATTAAAGAAAACTATATATAAAATATAGGGGACACGACCATCGTGCGCTACGACGGGGGGGTCCAAGGGGGGGTCTCCCCCCTGGCGGTGGTTTTCCATACGAATCTCTGAAACAGTTTCAGAATCATACATTTTAATCCACCAAAACACCCATAATAACAAATCATATATGTCTAGTTTCGATTTAATCATATTAAAACGAATAACAGTACACCCAGAATTTATCATATATTTCCAGTTTCGATTAATCATATTAAAACGATTCTTCATGCTTCTAATCCGATTAGAATAGTTATATTGTTATTCCACCGATTAAAGATACGATTAACAGTATCATTATATATATTACCAGAATACACATACAACGGAATATCATATATTCAATTTTATATCGGTAAACATGCATCATCATATATCATATATTTCGAATACAATTAAAACACGTAATCTGAATTAATCTTTTCGCAAGTAGCTTTGATACCACTGTTGGGCTTCGGCACAGAAACGCACAGCGGAAATTAAAATTTTAAAACAATTTCCGAAACCCTAAAACAGGATCCATGCGAAAATCAATTAATTCAGAGGTTTAGAGATTATACCAGATATAAACAAAAATGAGAATCTGAAACCGACTGCGCCTCGAATCTCCAACGCAATACAAACCGATTGCGCCTCTACGGTATCCACACGAACGCCGCACGAACCGTCGAACGATTCTGCAAATAGGAAGGACTTGCAGTACTAGCCACCAAAAGGAATGGATTTTGAAACTGTTTTCTCTCTAGTCTCTCTCTAAGAGCGGCTAGGGTTTTTCAATTATGATATCTTACCCTAAGTAGCTGCTATATATCATATATATAGTAGTTAAAAGGAATTAATCAAAATCAAAACCTAATTTTATAAAATCCGAATATATATATATATATATATATATATATATATATATATATATATATATATATATATATCTTAATTAAGTCTTACTTAATTAATATAAATATATACAAATTCTCCTTTTAATTTAAATTCGTGATTTAAATACTATTAATCATATTAATATATTTAAATCCTTAAAATTTAAATTAATTCCCTTTTAAATAACGTTCTATGTGTGTGACCCTATAGGTTATTATTACGTTGACAATAATTTTAAAATCATATTATAAAATTATAAACAGTGAGCGGCATCTAGTAATGCATCACTGCTACCCAAGTAATAATAAGATCGATGATTCGATGCAACCTTTTGTGACCAATGTTTTAATGCAATTTAATCCTTTTAACCTTAATATCCTAGATTAAACTCGAGTCATGGAATGTGTCATACTCTTCATAATTTAATCTGAGTTTTCTTGATCAATGAGTAGACTATATGAATCAAATCACTATTTGAGCATGGCCATGCATTTCATAGTCCTACTCAATCAAGAGGCCTATGGATATCACCCATAATATATAGGATGGTTAAATTTCATCTAGATCACTCATATTTCTCACATGATTAATGATGAACCCAATAATCACCTTTATAGTCCACCCTATTAAAGGTGACATTTGATGATATCAAAGTACATAAATTCTCGTGTAGTAATATAGCGATTTCAGGTCGGAGGACCATTACATCATTTTCACTATGAGAATTGCTAATGACACTTCGCATAATGCTCCATATAGAATTCTCATGGTGGGTCTGTCCAGTACATCGTTCACTAACATGTACCTATGCATTGACTTAATATCTCATATATTTATGACCAATGAGATTTGATCATCAGTCAATCCACATACTAGTCTCAATGCATCATTGTTGTCCCATCAACAATGATACTCGACTAGGGACATTTAAGAACACTGATACTAATGGTAATATATAATCTCATGTTCAAGTCACATACTTGAAACTATATAATTTGTATCACTATTCTAAGGAATTTTATTATGTTAACAATTATATTACGCAGTAAATAAAATCATAATAAAATCATATATTTATTCAATCAAATATAATATCAAAACGTTAAACAATTATATCAAATAATTGGCCTCTAGGGCATAAACTCAACAAGAGAGACAGCAACCGTGAGGCAAATAATGTTCTTTGTAAGCTTTGTGCCTTGGAATGAGGTGATGTAGTCCATAAGGTCTTCCCAGTCCAGTGGTATGTCAGTCCATTGTCCCAGACTTAGAGCAGATTTGATGATGACAGTGGAGTACTCACAACTGAAAAACATATGGCCGAAAGTTTCAGGATGGTGTTGGCATAGGTGGTAATTCCAGGTTCTGCCAGTATAAAATCTGATCCTGTCATTTGTGGGAAGCCTTTTGAGAATGCCCATCCAAAGGAAAAAAGAATACCGAGGAACATGCAGTTTGTTCCAAAGGATGGTGTGCCATGTGACAGGTTGTTTCCGAGTTCGGATGTTCTCCCATATATGTTTGGCTTTGACTGCAGTTATAGCCATAGATTCCCATAAAACAGAGTCACAAGAAGAAGAAGGAGGGGGGAGTTGTTCAAGTTGCCTGCGGAGCATGATTACATCCTGGTCGTTGCTACGCGGCAGGTTCCATGAGGAGTTCAAAAGAATAGAACTGACCTTTGCAGAGGTAGGAAGGCCAGAATTAGAAATTAAGTTGGGGCTGGGGTTAATAGCCGAGCCATCAATTCAAGGATCATACCATAAACTAATATTTTGTCCATTGCCAATCATGTATTTGAGATGTTGGATAGCAAGCGGTCTCAGCTTTAGAACTTGTTTCCAGATCCAAGAGCAGTCAGAAGGGATAGGGATCTGCCAGATGGATTTGTCTTTAAGGATGGTAGACTTTACCCAAGAAGCCCAAAGAGAATGAGGCTGAAATTGGACAATATGCAGAAGGTGCAACATGATTTGGGCTCTGTTCCAATCAAGTAGGCTTTTAATGCCCAAACCTCCCTCAGATTTAGGTAGAGAGATAGAAGACCAAGCAACTTTAGCTCCATGCATAGATAGAGATAACCCCTTCCATAGGAATCTGCAAAGGATAGATTGGATAGATCTGAGAACAACTTTGTGAAGCATGAAGTGGCTGCTCCAATAAGATTGGATGGAAAAGAGAATGGATTGAATCAACTGAAGTCTGCCCGAATAAGATAAGACTTTGGTAGCCCAGGAAGAGGCTTGAAGAGTAATCTTGTGAATAATGGGGATGCAATCATGGTAGGATAGCTTTGTTGAAATGAGGGGTACTCCCAGAAATTTAGTGGGCAAGGAACCAGATTGGAAGTTAAGAAGAGATAGGATGCTCTGTGAGGTATGAGGGTCTGAATTTGCAAGGAAACAATGGCTTTTCTGAACATTAGGGATCAGACCAGAGAAGAGGGAGAATGAAAGGATGCAAGAGTTGATGATGGAGATAGAAAGAATGCTAGCATGACAAAAGATGAGAATATCATCTGCAAATAAAAGATGAGTCAGCTTGCATTCCTTAGTCTTCCAGTGGTGTTTGAATTCCGGATTCAGTGCACCCATATTCAGTTTTAAGGATAACATTTCCATGACAAGAACAAAAAGGAAGGGTGACAATGGATCACCTTGTCTGAGACCACGAGAGCTAGCAAAATACCAAGCAAGAGTACCATTTACCTTTATAGAGAACATAGCTGTGGAGACGCATGCTCTGACCCATCTAATGAAGGTAGTGGGAAACTAAAAAGAAGATAGGGTGTCAAAGAGGAAATCCCATTTGACAGTGTCAAAGGCTTTCCGGAGATCAATTTTTAAGGCACATCTGGGTGGGCCAGTGGCTCTGTGGTAACCTCTGAGAAGTTCTTGAGCAAGAAGGATGTTGTCACTGATGTTCCTGCCTTTGACAAAGGCTGACTGGGATTTATCAATGATAGATGGCAGTACCTCTTTGAGTCTGTTAGAAAGAAGCTTTGCAATGCATTTATAAAGGGTGTTGCAACAGGCAATAGGTCTGAAATCTGCCATTGCTGAAGGATTGGAACATTTAGTAACTAATGTAATAGCAGTAGCATTTATCCCTTTTGGCATCTTTGAAGAAGAAAAGAAGTACCGCACAACCCGAGTGAAATCCTCCCCAACAATATGCCAACAATTGATGAAGAAATTGACATTAAACCCGTCAGGCCCCAGGCTTTTGTTCCTTTTCATAGAGTTTAGAACTTTGAAAATTTCCAAGTCAGAGACAGGTGCCGATAGCATGATAGATTGTGCAGGGCTAATCAGATTATGAGGATGGGAGCCAAAATCATCCAATCCGGAATAGGGAGGATCGAGAGAAGAACAGAATATGTGTTTAAAATAATCTACAGCCACCATTTCAACAGCCTCTTGACCATGAACCATTATCCCTTCGGCATTTTGGATTGATAGAATCTTGTTGGTGTTCCATCTGCTTTTCATCATGTTTGAGAAGAAGGTGGAATTCGTGTCACCTAGGGAGAGCCAAGTAGCTCTTGATTTCTGTTGCAAAAGGGTTTCCTCCCTATCCAAAGCAGCCCAAAGTGTCTGGATGTTACTTTTTTCCCGTTCAAGGAGTAAAGGGTCCTGGGGACTGGATTGGAGCATGATCTGAACATGATGGAGGTCATCTTTTGCAAGTTTGACAGTGGTGAGGTTCCTAGCAGAGAGATTAAGAGAAATAAGAGCTTTCTTAGAGTTCTTTTTAATTTCTCAGAGAACACGAAGAAAGGGTTACCAGAAGAAGGTTGTCCCCAGGCAGAGCGCACACAGTCGTTGAATCCATCAAGAAGTAACATATGGTTGAAGAATTGAAAGAGTTTTCTAGGCCGAGAGGCCCATGAGTACCAATGTTGAGCAGGACCAAAGCATGGTCTGACAATCCTCTAGGAGCATAGGAAATTTGGGCTTGAGGGAAGGAGGTAAACCAGGCAGCATTTCCTAAGCCTATGTCCAGTTTCTTGTGAACAGGCCTGGACGTTTGGTAGTTCCACCAAGTAAATAAAGGCCCAACACCTCGGATGTCATCAACTCCAATAGATTGGATGCACTCCTTGAAATCCTCCATGCCAGTGTCCCAGTTCCCATCCTCTTGGTTAGTTTCTGTGAGATCTTTGATGACATTGAAATCCCCCAGTAAGCACCAGTTGTCAGAGGGAGTGAGAGTTGAGAGGTCTCTCCACAGGTCTCTCCTTTCCATATAAGTGTTCAGCCCATAAACAAAAGAAACATAAAAATAAGTACTATTACTAGTAATATGCTGAGCTTTACAGTGAATCAGTTGGGAGGAGACAAAAAGGGTATCCACATGCCAAAGGGTGGGATTCCATCCAACCCAAATTCTACCATTACTGTGGGAGTCATAATTGTAAACCCAGGTCCAGTTCCTGCAAATGTTCCTGGAGATTCTGGTTGCATTATGCGATTTAACTCTAGTTTCCAGCAAACCAACAATAGAGATATTGTTATCTACAATAAGTTGTTTAACATAAGCCTGCTTAGGCTTTTTATTTAGACCTCTAACATTATATGAAGCTAACATAAAAAATTTAGGAGGGGGGGGGGTTCCAACTTTCCTTTTGTCTTTCCTCTTCTTGGCAGCTTGTGGATTGTCTTTCGCAGAAATTTGTTTGTGTTTTAGTTCCTTCTCTTCCTTTTCATCTATTACTTTGAGTTTAGCAATAAGGGGATTGTTTGAAGCAGGAGATTCTGAATCTGACAAAGTCTGGATCAGAGAGCCAGCTGGAGTAGCAATAGGAGAGAAGGGATTGGTGGTGACCATGGGTGAACTGGAGGGGAGAGGATCCATACCCAATCTGGCTCCTCTGGAGATAGTTATCCAGGCATTTTACTTGTCAAGGCAGGTTGTCTTTGAAGGACCAGAGTCAGCCGATGGAGGTGCTGCAAAAGGTGCTGCAAGAGGTGCTGCAAGAGGTGCTGCAAGAGGCTTTGGAGAGGCAACTAGAATAGGAACTTTAGGCACCCACTGGAAATTTGATTTTGGGCACTTTAGGAGAGAGTGACCAAACACTTTACAAGTAGGGCATAGGGGGGGCCTGTTTTGGTATTCCACCTCTACTGGAATGGATATTTTCTTCGATTTCTCTTCATTTAGAACAACCACATTGACAGTGGAAGGGAATGAGGAGGAGGCATTAACTTCAATGCAAACACGAGCAAAGTTCAAGAGATCATTTTTTGCGGTCATTTCATCGGAGAACAAAGGCTTTCCAATAGCACTAGGAATGTAACTTATGCCCTCATCCGACAAGTAAGACAGTGGGATGTGGCTTAGCTTGACCCATATGGGGAACGTTTCACAATCAGACTTAGAGAATTCAACTCCTTCTTGCCATTTTTGAAGAACAATGGTTTTAGAAACAAAATGCCATGGGCCCGAGGCAAGCACATTTTCACAATCAGATTTGGAGTGGAACTTAAAAATGTAATAGCCTTTGTTATGCAGAAAAACTTTTGAGAGGCCCAGATTTCCCCATAGCCTCCTAGCAATAGGCTCAACTACCTTGAAGGGAAGTGAAGAGTGAAGAAAATAGCCAACTAAACTAGAAGACCAAATTTGGTTACCGCGTTTGAGCATGTCATCAGGAGGTTGGACGAGGATATTTCCATTTTCCATAGAAGGAGGGTGGAAGGAGAGAGAACGTGAGGATTTCCCAGAATTTGTGGCAACCACAGCACTCCAAGTCTTGGGGGGGGGGTATTTAACTGATGGCCGTTTGAGTCTCCGAGCGGTACAGGGGGAATAGTAGAGCTGCTAGCATTAGAGTTAGAGTTTGAATTTGAAATGTTTTTATCCAGAGCCGTACCTACAACAGAGGTAGCGGGGAGAGTAGGAACCTGCAATGTAGCCTCATGCACCAATGGAGAGGGTTCTCCAACACAAGTGACCGGAACCAAAATGCCCTTAGAATGGAATGGAGCCAAGGTATCCACCCTTTTGGGACTAGCCTCAAGCATCTTACGCGCAGATCCAATCTCTGAGAGTTTCCCGGAAGAAACAAAGTTGTGGACGTCCGAAGTAGAAACACCATGAGCAGCAAGAAAATTCATGAGTTGGAGGTTTTTCCTCCTTTCAAACAGAGCTTCATCTCTGTCCTTTTGAGAAAAGTGCTGAGCAGCAAGAAAAATTTCTTTTGCATTTGCTCCTAAAGCAGGGCCAATGTTGATGTCTAGAGTATGTTCCAAAGCAAAGGAATCCTCAGAACTCGTACTAACTGCCAAAGGGGCAGGGTTAAAGTCGGATTCACACATGACAACATTACTAGGAGCTAGTGGAGTAGAAGGAGATGGAGAGTTTGGGTTAGAGATCCCAAACTCCTCGAACAAATCCCTAGATTGACTGCTGAAGGAGTTCCCAGCTGAGAGGTGAGAGTGGTCGACCATGATTGAAGAGAGAAGAGTAAAGGATCAGAAATTTTTGAAACAAAGAGAGAGAAGTAAGAGAGAGAACAATGACGAAGATGAGATGAAAGGCACAAGGAAGCTGAGACAGGGGATTGGAATAGCCGGAAAAGTTAGGTAAGGCCGGAATAGTTAGGTGAGGCCTAGGGGCGGGTGAAATTTTGAAAAGGTTCTAGAGAGAAGGCAGAGAAACCAGCCACGGACATCCTGGGATCGAGTCCCGCCTGCCTCAAGTGTGAATTTATATTCGCGTGGCCACGGACTGCCAGTGCAAGCTGGTGCGCAAGCCCAAAGGGTGGTGTCCGGCCCGGGTGATTAGTCTGACCTGCGGGTTGGGAAACACCTCGTTAGCAAAAAAAAAAAAAAAAAAAAAAAAAAAAAAAAAAAAAAAAACAGCCAAGAGAGAGAGCCATCCCCACCCAAATATCTACATTTTTGACCGGTAATGATGAAAGAAGATAACAGTTGACTGTTATCTCTGTCATGCATTAATGTGGATGGGATCAAGTCTGTCGGCGGTGGAGAACAGTGATGGGATGGAGCAGGTGAGCTGCTGATAGTCAGCTGAGATCATCAGGATTAGGGGTTGGTGTTAGACTGTAGTGGGTGGCACGGTAAACCAGGAATGAGAGTATATGTTAGCAAGAGGATCACACAAGAACAAGTAACTGATATTTTTATCTCTCTCAATACACTAGATATTTTATCCTCCATTGTTAACCTTGTGATCGCTTGTACTGACTCTCATGCCGGAGCCATCCCTCGCGGTCGAAGCCGTCAAGCTTTTGGTGTTGTCGTGTTTATTGTGCAGTATTCAGACGAGCTTTACGTGATTGGGATTCGTGAAAAGATCTTGGCATTAACATTGGCGCTAGAAGGAGGGCTGTGTTCTAGTGCTTTTGGTTTTCCAATCACAAACTTTTAGTTGTTCTGCGTCCGAAGATGGTGAGGAGTAGAACTGTTACACCGGAGGGACAGCCGATGGCTTTGAGTTCATCTTTGCAACGTGTTTTTGTTAAGGATCATTTGGGTCCTTCAAAGAGTGCTCTTGAGAGCACGACTTCCTAACATAATTCAAAGGGTTTTCGTTCGAGAGCCTACGGTGAAGCCCGAAGAAGATTGGTCTTTGCTGCAGACAAAGGAAGTGACCATGATCGGAAACGGGTAGAAGGCACACAGCCTAGAACTCGGCACAGAAGTGGTCAGGATGATAAGACTGCCAGGCTGGCGAAAATGGCAGACGAAGAGGATAAAGCTTTGGAGGTTCTTCTGAAGCAGAGGGATATAGCTGAGCAGATGCTCCGTATGGCTAAGCTAAAGGATGAGGCATCCAGTCATGTTCAATCCGAGAGGCGTAGCAAGCCCAAAGATGGACAACCACGAGAAGGAAAGGCGCCTGAACATTATGGTCATGTGTCTCGAGGCCGACCTCAAGATCAAAGGAGGTCAAGGAGTCGAACTCCTGAGGTGTCGAGAAGGGCACCTCACCCTATCAGTTCTCGAGGTCATGGGGGAAGCAGACAAAGAAGTAGGTCCAGGGAATACACACCGGAAACTACGAAGAAGGCACTACGTCTTGGGTATGTTCAGCATGATGAAAGGGCTCCACGTTGAAATAGATCTAGAAGTCATACTCCCAAGAAACCACTTCAGACACATCGTTTTGTGGATACTCGTCTTCAGAGAAGTCCGTCGAGGGTAGTGGGTTTTGATGGAAAAGGCCGGTCCACTCAGAAGAAGAGGATATCCCCGGAGAAAGAAGCCTCCTCAAAACCAGAAGGAGTAGATTTCCTGGTTAAAGAGTTGAAAGAGCTTCGAAAGCAGCTGGCCGAGGTTCAGCAGGTGAAGGATACTCCGGGAAAGAAGGCGTCTCCTTTTTCTTCGGATATTCTTAAGGAGAAGGCAGATCCCACCAAAAAGTTGCCCCACATGGAGAGTTACGATGGATCAGGGGATCTTTATGACCATAGCTAGGCATTCGACAGGCTGATGGATTACTATGATTTCACTGACGCTGCTAAGTGTCAAACGTTTGTGACAACGTTGAGGAAGGATGCAAGACAGTGGATGGGGACTTTTCCTGCAGATTCAGTCTCGTCGTGGTCTGAGATGTGCAACAAATTTCATGCTTATTTTGGGAGCAATCGAAGGAGGGGGAACCCTATGGGTTCTTTAGCTCAAGTTCAACAGTTTTCGAACGAGTCCCTGGGTTAGTATGTGAAGCGCTTCAGGGAAGAAGTTGGCCAGGTGATCGATCTTAACGATCTTCTGGCTGTCGGTTTATTTCAGAATGGATTGGATTTAGTGAAGTCTGAGAAGTTGGTGAAGAAGCTGATGTTTCACCATCCGAAGAGTTTGGCCGAAGCTTTTGATAAAGCTGAGGGCTATATTGCGGTGGAGGAAGCTATGAATAGCTTGAAGCGTCCTTCTTCGGACAGAATGAAGGAGGTAGATACCAAGGCAGAAGGCGATCAGAGGAAGAGTGGAGGGAATAATAATCGGCCAGAGGGTAGTTCGAAAAAGTATAATAATAACTGGCGTTAAGGAGGAAATCGTCCACCTGCTCCCACCCAGAAGGTGAATAAGGTATACACCAAACTGAATACGAATAGGGCTATAATTTTGGATCAGATCAGGAATCAACCATACTTGAACCACCTCGTGATAACATTAAGCCTGGACAGGGCAATACTCGGAAATTTTGTGGCTATCATCAAGCCGCAGGTCACGACACGAATGAATGTTGTAGTCTGAAGGAATTTGTGGAAAGGAAGGTTCAGAGTGGTGTGTTGGTTCAGTATTTGGCCGGAAGGGATCATCAGCAGGAACAACAGAATGATGATTGGACTATTCAAGTGATTCAACCGGTTCAACCTGCTTCAAATCAGCCACCAAGGCACGTCGTTGATGTAATTACCGGTGGGACAGCATGAAAGTTGGTAGGGAAGAAGAGGCGGGGTTATCTGGACTCAGTTATATCTGTGGCGGGTGTTCCCCCGAAGACCGACAGATCGTATCCAGGAACGGTCATATCCTTTACTGATGAAGATTATCCTTCAGAGCCTATCGAACCCCATGCAAGAGCACTAGTGATAACTTCACAAGTGGGTTCGGTGGACATAAAGCAGATGATGATTGATAATGGGTCTTCTGTAGATATTCTGTATGCCCATGTTTATCAGAGGATGCATCTCGATGGGAAAAAGATAGATGTTGGGCAGGAGGCCCCCTTATACGGATTTAGCAATGATCCAGTCAAAGTTGTAGGCACTATTGAGCTACCAGTTATCTTCGGCACAGCTCCTCAGCAGGTAGAAATAACGTGTAAATTTTATGTTGTGCATGTAGATTCGGCTTACAACGCCATACTGGGTAGACCTACTTTGATAGCTCTGCAAGCTGTGACATCCATTCCTCACTTTAAGATCAAATTCCCAACGGCACATGGAGTTGGCGAGATAGCAGGGGATTTGGATCTGGCTATGCGCTGCTATCAGAATGCTGTAATTGCTTCGGGAGTAGGGGTTAGTAACTAGAAATAGACTATAGCGATAAAGATTTAACCCTTTACCGAGAGCAGTTCAGAGCCATTGGTCATGCTAGCAGGAGATACGGAGGAGTTCAAGCTGATTCCTGACAAGAAGGATAAAACAGTGAAGATAGGTTCGGGTCTGCCGGAACCTCTTCAGACAAACCTTATAGAACTTCTTCGCTGTTATGCAGACATTTTTACATGGGAGCCTAAGGACACAGGCTTGATGTGGACCCTTTAAAGAAACCAGTTCGGCAGAAGAGGTGGATTTTTGCACCTGAGCGTCAGAGGATCATTGATGAAGAAATTGCAAAGTTGCTGGCTGCAGATTTCATCTTTGAAATAGATTACCCGGAGTGGATGGCTAATGTGGTGCTGGTGCAGAAGCAAACATGAAATGACGAGTTTGCATTGATTACAATGACTTGAATGCTTTATGGATGCTTTTTCAGGTTATCACCAGATCTCTATGTGCAAGGAGGACATACCGAAGACAACATTCATTACACACAGTTCGGTGTATGCCTATAAGAAAATGACATTCAGCTTGATAAATGCTGGAGCCACCTATCATAGAATGATGAACTTCGTCTTCCAGAAGCAGTTGGGGAGGAACATGGAAGTGTATGTTGATGACATGATAATGAAGAGCATGATCGTTCAGAAGCACTTGGACGATTTAGAGGAATGCTTTCAGATGGTCCGTCATCACAACTTGAGACTAAATCCCACCAAGTGCACCTTTGGGCTCGGTGCAGGGAAGTTCCTGGGCTATCTGGTCAGTCAGAGGGGCATTGAAGCCAATCCAAAGAAGATCCAGGCTATTCTGAACATGAAGACTCCTCAATCATTCAAAGATGTTCAACGTCTAACTAGGAGGATTGCCGCTTTGAGGAGGTTTATGTCCAAATCGATAGAAAGATGTTTGCCGTTCTTCGACACGTTGAAAGGACCGAAGAATGCAAAGACGTTTCAGTGTACTTCGGAGTGTGAAGACGCCTTTCAGGGAATAAAGATGTATTTGTCTTCGACACCTTTGTTGGTGAAGTCAGTTCCTGCTGAGCCATTATACTTGTATCCGGCAGCTAGTTCATTGGCAGTGGGAGCGGTTTTAGTTCGAGAGGTGGGGGGAAAGCAGCATCCAGTTTATTATGTCAGTCATGTCCTTAGGGATGCTGAAACCAGGTATCCGAATATTGAGAAGTTTGCCTTCGCTTTGATGATAGCTAGTCGAAAGCTTAGGCAATATTTTCAAGGTCGGCTCTTGGTGGTTTATACGGATCAGCCTTTGAAGAAGGTAATGAGAAAATCTGAAGTCTCAGGGAGATTGGCTACTTGGACAATGGAATTATCTCAATTTTTTATTGAGTATCATCCCCGACCAGCTATAAAGGGTCAAGCTTTGGCTGATTTTATGGTGGAATGCTCGTTTTCCGAAGCTGATGAAGATTTGGCAGAAGCTGAAGTGTCCGATCAAGCAGTTGCAGTACTTTAGCACAATCAGAGTTCGTGGATGCTGTATGCAGATGAGTCTTCTACCTCAGACGTCAGTGGAGCAGGGATCATCTTGACAAGTCCGAAGGGATTCAAGGTACAGCAGGCCATCAAATTTGGGTTCAGAACGACAAACAACGAGGCAGAATACGAAGCGGTGCTGGCAGGAGTCCGATTGGCGAAGAGTCTAAAAGTTCAGAAGTTGATCATTTATAGTGACTCTCAGCTGGTCGTCAAGGAAGTCTCGGGGGAGTATGAAGCTCGAGGTTTGAGAATGATCAAGTACTTGGCAGAGTTGAATGATCAGCTTCAGTATTTCATCTCCTATGAGTTTCAGGGCGTAGAACGAAATGATAATTCTATTACCGATGCATTGTCAAAACATGCTACTACGGATGCTAACAACTTTGATGGTTCAGTTTACTTGGAGATTCTGCAGCAGCCTAGTATCCAACATGAAGCGGTGATGTGCATTGAGCATTCTAACCGTTGGCTGACTCCTTATCTAGAATATCTGGCAGATGGCGTCCTTCCTTTGGATCAGATGTTGGCCAAGAAGATTAAGTATAAGGGGTCTAATTTTATTCTTATTGATGGGGATCTTTATCAAAGGGCTTTTCGTCTCCATTGTTGAAGTGTCTGGTTCAGTGCGAAGCTGAATATACTTTTGGAGAGATTTACGAAGGTCTTTGTGGTGACCATATGGCAGCTAAGTCATTAGCCTACAAAGTACTTCGGCTGGGATTATATTGTCCTACCATCTTTAAGGAAGCTACCGAGTAAGTGAAGAAGTGTCCAAAGTGCCAGTTGAATAGTCCTATCCCACATTAGCCACCAGAAGAGCTATATTCGATTCTATCTCCTATACCCTTTGCTGTCTGGGGGGTAGATATACTGGGTCCATTGCCGAAAGCTAAAGGCCAAATCAGTTTTGTTATAGTTGCCATTGATTATATGACCAAATGGGTAGAAGCGAAGCCTCTTAGACTGATAACGGAACAAGAATGTCTGAAGTTTCTGAAGGAATCTGTAGTGTTTCGTTTTGGCATTTCGAAGGTGGTAATATCGGACAACGGGATCAAAGTTCGAGACATTTTTAAAGGGCTGGGGGTTCAGCATAGAAAAACTTCAGTAGCTCATCCACAGTCTAACGGACAAGTCGAAGTAACCAACAGGACGCTTTTGAATGGGATTAAGTGTAGATTGGATAAGGCTAAAGGGAGATGGCCTGAAGAGCTTCTCATCATGTTATGGGCTTATCGGACTACAACGAGGACTACTACGGGAGATTCACCTTTCAGATTGGCTTATGGCACTGATGCCTTAGTCCCTGTTGAGATCGGATCTACCAGTCTTCGGGTTAATCAGTTTCAAGAGATTTACAATGATGAAGGGCTGAAGATTAACATGGGTTTGCTGGAAGAAGTCAAGGAAGTAGCTTTGATAAAGTTAGCAGCCTATCAACGAAGAGTAGCAAAGCACTATAATAAAGGGGTAAAACTTTGAAGATTTGAAGTAGGAGATTTTCTCCTTAGGGAAGTTGAAGCATCTATGCCTCAGAATTTGGGAAAGCTAATGCCGAACTGGGAAGGTCCTTATGAAGTCATTGAAGTACCGAAGTCAGGGACCTATCGGTTAAGGGCATTGGACGAGTCTGAAATCAAGAATACTTGGCATGCTGGTAGGCTTCGGAAATATTTTCAGTAAAGATCGAGTTAGTCTCCCGGAAGTTTGTAAATATTTTTATCATCATCAATAAAAGATTCATTTTTTCTCAATTGATCTTCTCTTTATCGGTCCAAATTTCATGGTTGTAAGGAGGTTCGGGTGGACTCGCTGACCATTCGATGGTAGCCTTATCTGTAGGTGTGTCCTTATGAATTTGTTAGAACCCCGAGTGGTA
Organism: Panax japonicus; assembly: GCA_020205505.1. Taxonomy (NCBI): domain Eukaryota; kingdom Viridiplantae; phylum Streptophyta; class Magnoliopsida; order Apiales; family Araliaceae; genus Panax; species Panax japonicus. Next base: position 19,676,651 of record CM035108.1, on the reverse strand, counting down.
AACAAATTTCATGGTTATAAGGAGGTTCGGGTGGACTCGATGACCATTCGATGGTAGCCTTATCGGCAGGTGTGTCCTTATGAATTTGTTAGAACCCCGAGTGGTAAACAAATTTTATGGTTGTAAGGAGGTTCGGGTGGACTCGCTGACCATTCGATGGTAGCCTTATTGTGACGCCCCCAAAATAGGTCCAATCCATTCAACCCATTCTGAGTCACCAAATACATGGTACAAAAAACAACTACAACTTTATTAATACAATTGTCGTGCAAAATACAACAACACATATACTGTGAGTTTTAAAACCAAATGTGACACATGTCCCAACCATGGACATCACCTCACATTACATAAAGGTACAGTCAATAACTGTTTTAGAAATTAAAATCTTTGGAAAATGCTTAAGAAAACTTTCGTATATGGGAGGCCATGCATCTAAGTTATAATAGATATCATATGACTGGAGAATTATCCTTGGTTGACCCAATAGACCCCAATGAAAAATGAGAAGATTGCTATCATGTTCTTTCCAATGGTTAGTCTTCTCTTAACATATAATTATCTCCATTGTCTCCAGTTGAGAATTATATCTCAACCAAACTCCAAGATTATATAGGTAGTGCTCGTAGAGATACTCAGCAAGTGGATGTGCACAACCCTGTCTTATGATAAATCGTAGGTCGTATGTCATTAGACATCTTGTATGATAGTGACAAAACACCCTTCCAAAGTTGGGTTTACCTAACCCTATTCGGTTCACCAAAATTAAATATCAAATGACGTATACAATACGACACACTTATCTAAAGTTCTTAATAAAATTATTTTCATACTGTTTAGGGAGAACCTCAACAACTATAGACCACCGTTCTATTCCCTTGTTATCCCCCGCTCGGCTCAGCTACACTCTTGTTACCTGAAAGGAATTGTGAAGCAAAAGGGTGAGCACGACTAGCTCAGTAAAGAATATCATGACTAAAGATAATTAAATTATCAATAACCTTCTTCGGCAGAGAAGGCGAGGTCTTTGGGCGAGGTCGAATGAGGTGGTGGTCGCAGGAGGAGGTGGTGATTGTGCCCATGTTTTGGTCTTCGAGTGTGGTGGTCAGGCAGCTGCCGCTCTTCGAGAGTGTGTGTGTGTGTGTGGGCGAGTTGAGTCGGCTGCTCCCATCTAGTAAATTTCATCTAGGCCACAAACTGTATTCAGTACGGTTATTGGTTGTTAGTTTAACTGGTTAGGTCTTCGGGCAAGGAAGCAAGGTAGTCTTCGGGCGAGGAGGCGAGGTGTTCTTCGGGAGAGCAGGCGAGGTCTTTGGGCGAGGTCGAATGAGGTGGTCGCAGGAGGAGGTGGTGATTGTGCCCATGTTTTGGCCTTCGGGTGTGGTGGTCGGGCAGCTGCTGCTCTTCGAGAGTGTGTGTGTGTGTGTGGGCGAGCTGAGTCGGCTGCTCTCATCTAGTAAATTTCATCTAGGCCACAAATTGTATTCAGTACTGTTATTGGTTGTTAGTTTAACTTGTTATGTTGGATTCTCTTCCTTATATCGTCTCATCATCTATCAACTTAGATGATGTTACTATATTCTGGGGTATGCCCCTTAGCCATTGTTTTTGGTCCTCTTTTATATACAAACAAACTTAGGAAAAAAAAATTATCAATAGCCTTTATTAGTAATAAATTAGAGATTTAGAACATATAGTAGATGATAAAACTTTTCAACCATAGTTGCAGCGGAACGAGCAATCCATTAGAAGAGTCAAATATACCATAAAGTCTATTATCTTCTCCATGTGAAAAGTCCACCAACAATGTTTTAACCCTGTAACCTCAATCAACAGATCCTATTCACAGTCATGTGAATAACTCATAATCATAATTGTAGTTTTAATTTTCTCTTCTCATCCAAGACGAAGATAATTTTCATCACCGGTCTTTAACTGAAACATCAAAGATCATGGTTATACCAAATCACAGTTCCTATTCATAATCATACTAATAAATTCATCTTTTCACTACGGGCCAAAGATATTCATCAACAGTTCATCTTTGCACTAGAAGCCAAAGATATTCAACCATAGGACATCTTTGAACTACGGGCCAAAGATATTCATCAACAATTTATCTTTGCACTAGAGGCCAAAGATATTTAACAACATGTCATCTTTGCACTACTGGCCAAAGATATTTAACAATAGGTCATCTTTGCACTACGGGCTAAAGATGTTAATATCTCAAAGAAATATATAATCATTTCAGAATTTATATATACCATAATTATAACCATGTTGATCAATTCACCTTTGCATTTAAGCTAAAGATATTCAATTGTAAATTCAATGGTCGTGATCATACCAGTCAACAATTCAACTTTGCACTACTGGCCAAAGAGAACCTATAGTCACGATCATACCAATAATCTACCCACCTTTACACTTAAATGAAAGAGAAATTTTCTTTGGTGGATTGTAAAAATGTTATATATGATAATAAAAATAACATGATCAACAACTGCATTTAATTTCAAGAGTAAGATTCATAAATCAACGATAATTTGGTCAGAAAAAGAAACCAATTTTGTTGTGAATAGGACCCCCTGAATAGTAACTCGTGAATAGTAACTCATAATAGTAACTCGTGACTAATAACTCATAAATAGTAACTCATGAATAGTAACCCGTATTCATACATAGTACCATATACGTAAATAATATCATCTACGTAAATAGTGCCATATACATGAATAGTGTCGTATACGTGAATAATGCCGTATATGTGAATAGTAACCCCGACATGAAAAAGGTAGAAATTCCACAATAAAACTCATATCAATAATTCGGCATAATGATATCGAAAAAATAATATCATTTAAGAAGAAAATAACATCCCTTACAATCCCTTAAAATCCCCTACCTCAAAAGAGCAGTATTTCTGACTGGAATATCGGATGTGATGCTGAAGGAAACTTTCACTGATTAGCAACTCTCAAAGTATCAAAATACTCACAAAATACACTCGATAATATAGGGAGAGAAAACTTATGTTTCTGGTGTGATTTTCAATTCTAACTCAGCACTCTCTATTTATAGGAAAATACTAGCACGCCAAAGCAGACTTGACCTGCTACTTGATGGCTTTACCTGCTACTATTGCCACCCAGCACAATTGAAATAAAATTTGAGCACATTTCTCATCAACCAAAAGTGGGGCCCACCAATTCTAGAATTTTCTAAAATGTTTTATCATTTAAACAATAATCAGAAACTTTAATAATTCATAATAAATAGCCCTTTTATCAGAAAAATATGAATTATATGTCCATTCCATAGGAAATCAAATTCTCAAAAACTTTGTAGAAGAAAGTTTTTCCAAATTCAAAACAAAAAATGTCCGAAATCCACATACGGATGATTTTTAATACCTCCATTCCGACAAAATACTAATAAAACACCTCAGCTTTAATTCCTTCATTTACAACCACATAAAATATATAAAACCATCATTTATATCCACATTAAATAAATATTTCTTTATCATATAAATCAATAAATAATTATTCACAAATAATATTACAGAATCACAATAATAACAACCAGGCCGTTCCCAAGAAAGAGGGGGCTTTCCGATAAGGATTTCTCCTTACTGGCCCGCAATTAGGTGACCAAACCTCTCCTTGACAGAATTTTCTAGACATTGTCAATAATGCTATGGGTGCAGGCTTGCATCACAACTGCCATGTTCTCCATCAAAGTAAATGGAGCCTTGGCTGGTTACTTCAGCAGCTCCAGGGGACTTCGGCAAGGTGACCCCCTCTCTCCTTACCTCTTTATCCTAGTCATGGAATTGTTATCCATGAAACTTCATTGGGGTGCCAGTAAACCTGATTTCAGTTTCCATTGGAGAACTAGAAACCTGGACCTTACCCACCTTCTCTTTGCCGACGACATCCTTGTTTTCTGCTATGCAAATATCAAATCTATCAACATCATTCACTCGTGCATTAGCTCCTTCTCCTTATTCTCTGGCCTTATCCCAAACATCCACAAAAGTCAGTGCTTTCTATCTTGTGCCGATGCCGAAACCACATCATTTGTTGTCTCGACCCTTGGCTTTACCCTCGGCTCCCTCCCCACTAAGTTTTTAGGTGTGCCTCTCATCTCCTCAAAACTCTCCTTCCATGATTGCATGCCTCTGATGCACAGAATCACTCATCGAGTCACTTCTTGGACCACTAAAGTTTTAGCATACTCGGGCCGGCTTCAACTCATTAAATCGGTCCTTTTTGCTATCCAACACTACTGGAGTGCTCACTTTATCCTTCCTAAGGCTGTCATCCGATCCATTCAATCAATTTTGTGTCGGTTCCTGTGGAAGGGAGCTTCACTCTCCCATTATGGAGCAAAGGTTTCATGGAACAAGATCACTCTCCCCATTGAAGAGGGAGGGTTAGGCTTAAAATGCCTCCTGGATTGGAACAAGTCTCTCACCCTTCTGCACCTTACCCGCCTCTTGCATGCTCACCCTAGCTCTCTGTGGGCTAAATGGGTTCAGTCCACGGTCCTTAAAGGTAAGTCTGTTTGGCAGATTGACATACCCTCAGATTGTTCATGGACTTAGAGACAAATCCTCAAACTTCGTCTCCTCGCTCTCATGCACCTGCATTATAAAGTTGGATCTGATAGCAACTTTAGCCTATGGTTCGACCCTTGGCTCAATGGCCATTCCATCAACCCTTCTATTTCCTTGCTAGCCAATTCTCGTCTCCCTGTTAGTGCTCGAGTTTCAGACATTTTGAGCACATCACACTGGAACCTTCCTAGCTCCAATCACCACGACGTTATCACCTTTCGCAACTCTATATTATCTGCAGCTGTTCCATCTGGCAACCGTGACCTTATCCTTTGGTCATCTACTGATATTCTCCGCATCAGGGCTCGTCACATATGGGACAGCATCCGAAAGAGGAACGCTACTGTGAATTGGCACAAAATTGTTTGGAACAAATTTCATGTTCCACGGTTTTCTTTTATCCTTTGGCTGGGATTTTTGGGCAGAACTCAAACAAATGATATTACTAAATCCTATACTGGCCGAGTTTTCAACTGTCCTCTGTGCAACACTTGCCCCGAAACCTTTGACCATCTTTTTTTCATATGCAGGTACTCTAGCACAATCTTACAAGCAGCTTTATCGTTGGGACTTTGGAACTCCTTTCCTTCGGACTGGATCAGCCTAGCCACCAGGATTATTTCTTACCAAGGCCCGGAACTGTCAAAAAATATCATGAGGATCTCACTTGCAGTTGTTTTCTACAAAGTCTGGGAAGCTAGGAACAAGAAACTCCACTATGGCACCCTCATTCCTCCACATTGTCTTGCAGCAGATGTTGTCAATATCATTAAGTCTAGATTATCTACATGCACCTCCTTCAACAAAGCCACAGTTTTTTGTCATTATTATTGTAACTGGCTTGTTTAACCTTACTGTCCTTGGTTGATGTCCCTCTCATGAGACGATCGTGTTGAGTGTTTTCTTTTTTCTCACTATAGTAAGGTCCTCTGTGGATACCTTTAGATGCTCTTGCTTTTGCCTGGGGTATGCCCCTTAGATGTTGTACCCTTTGAGTTCTTTTTAATACACTTACCAAATTAGCAAAAAAGAAAAGAAAAGAAAATACTGTGCAATAGCAATTATTGAAAGAACAATAATATAAAATATCAACACATTAATTATTGAATTAATAAAATAAAATATTGAACAGTAATTACTGTAACAGTTATTGAGTAGTGCCTTCTTACGTAAGAATCAATAATTTAAAAATACTATGCAATACCGTGTGCTACTGTGCAATAACGCGTATTACTGTATTTTAACCACTAGGTATTCCAACAGTGTTAACGGTAATAACTACGTCGTTATTTATAAAAACTCAAACTTGTCGTTTTCTTCATCCGATAGTTATTCTGTTATGGGGCCCACAAATGGCTATGCCGTCGTATGAATATTCCTCGACAACAAGAATATTTCACGACCAAACGAATATTCCCCAACAGAAATGAGTATTTTATAACCACTTGCGTATTTTGAAAATTTTATATATATCACCCTTAACTTTAAACTTTTATCAATTTAACTATTTACTAAATAGAAAAATTGAATACTTTTATTTCATAAAATTCAGGGTCTTACACTTATCGGCAGGTGTGTCCTTATGAATTTTTTTTTTTGCTAAATTTGTTTGTGTATAAAATGCAAAAATGTAGATATTACAATGAAGATCAGATCATAGTCCTCTTCTCCCGAGAGGACTAAAACACCTAGAAAAAGCTAGGAAACCAAAGACCTAACCTAATCACAATTTCCTCATAGCCCGAGGTTAGGTCAATAGTCATCAAAACCAGAAAACACATGGGTAATTTGCCTATATGAATTTAAATTTACCAGGACTACAAATATAAATTTGAAATCAGTCAAGGATTATCGTGGGACCTAGATACTAATCCATCACCACCCTTCATCACACTGCCCAAAAACAGAACCCACGTGACAACGGCTGAAACACATCTCATCTTCGGCACATACCGGCTTCAAGGAAGGATTACAACCAACCCACTATGGTTCAAACAGACAGAACAGAGCAGGCCCAATCAGACCACCGAAGAATTCCAGCAAGGAACCACCGGGAAGAAAATAGCACGGGGGTCACTGTCATGCCAATTCTGGCCATACCCAAACACAATCAAACCCAACCAAGAACAGACCTACTTAGAATTTAGATCTTAACATTAAAAGATATGAGTGGAAAACAAACATTCAAATCAGAAAACTAACTGGGTAACCCAAAACCCAACATCAAAACATCCAATCTGAAAACAGTCCTGAATAGCAACTCCCAAAACTAGCCAAATAACCAGTCAAAAATATCAGCACCTTCCATTTGGCCAAGCACAATCAGACCAAAACCAACTGAGCAAAACAAGCAAGGAAACAGAAGCCACAACTGAACCAAATAGTAGTTGGAACCAAAATTGAATCATGATATGACACATAGACATAGGCCAAAACAAAACCAGACAAACAACTCGGAAAAAAATAGCAGAAAACCACATGGGGAGCAACTAACCAGCCCATGACAGCATAAGAAGTCAAGGTGGTTTATTTTCGATTAGGCACATTGCAGTTCTCCCGGTGGAGATTTTTAAGCATGATTTGAGGGATGAAAAGGAGATAGTAGCGAGGGCATCTTTTTTAGCAATATTAGCTATATCCATTAAAACTGCAATTTTGTCAAAGTGAACTCTTTTTTTCGAACATGATCCTGGGGATATATCTTTTCGCTTAGAGGATGTAACTTCCGGTGAGTTTATGGTCAAAACCTTCCCATTGCAATCAACATTTCTTGGGCTAGCGGCCTGAAATCCAATATTAAGGTCCAAGGGCAAATCTATACTAGTGGAAGCCAGTGAATCCCCAAGAGGGTGTTCATTTTTCTTAACCTTACTAGATTGAACTTCATTACAGTGAAAGGGGGCAGAGTAGGAGAAGAGGGTTTCTCCACCTCTTTCCAAAAAGACTTGCGTTTCCCATAATTCTGTGCCATAGCTCGAGGCTTAAGTGTGCAGGAAGCATCAGAATGACCATACGCTTTACAATGCAAGCATTTCCAAGGCTGCCAAGGGATTTCCACCTTGATTTCATGAGGAGCACAATTTTCAATTTGAATTCTAAAGGAACTTGGAACAGTAGTGACGGCCTCAATTTCCACACATACTCTAGCATATGCAAGTTTGTTACCCTTCTTAGTATGCTCATCAAGGAACAAAGGTTTACCAAAATGACTAGCAAGATAAGAAAAACCATCATCATGCCAAAGGGCTAGAGGGACATTATGGAAGTTGATCCAAATAGGAATAGTAGTAGGATCAGATTTAATCAATTCCAAACTAGGCTGCCAACGATGAAGGATCAAGAGGGATTTTCCAAAGAATACATGACCATAGTTGAGAATACCTAGCAAATCATCCTCTAGCTTAAAATTGAAAATGAAAAGACCATTTCCTTTAACATACACTTTATCAATTCGGTCCCCCCAAATGTTTTTTGCGCAGAAGGTAGCATAGTGAATAGATTTCATACAACCAACAAACGAACCCACAAGGGAGAGGGACCAAACATCAACTCCATGTTGTGAGATTTTCGAAGGAATGGAGAGAATCTCATGATCCTTAAGCGGACATACCTTATGATGGAGCAAAGAACCTGAGGAAGCGGGAGCAGTCCTACCGTGAGTCGAAGAGTCACTGGCAATGGGAGAAGAGTTCTCGCCCTCCTTAGACAGAGAGGAGTAACCAATTTGATGGGTGAGTTGAGGTGTAAGTGCAGGTCCCAGACAATTTAAATGGGCAGTAGAAGGTGAGTTTCCATTCAGACAATTTGAAGGCAGGTTATCATCACACGCATGTGGCCTACTATCCAAAGGTTCCTTGAGACAAGCAGCTAAGTGGGTCCCATGGAAACCATCAGGTAACACACACGCAGCTCCAGGAGAGTGAGATTCACTCACCTTCAATGGTGAATCAGAAGGAACAATAGACAAACCATCCTCATCTGAGGAGTAGAAATTATCTGACAAAGCAAAATTAGCATCCTTTAGACTAGACACGGCAGATTTGAAACCAGATCTAGAAGAATCAAAGCAATCCTCAACACAAGCATTTTTGAAAGAACCGAGCACCAGCTTTGACCGAGGCCGCTTCGTTGCAGATTTGGATTTTGAGCGTTTTAGTTGTTTACCCATGGAGGATAAGCACGAAAATACTAAACCCCAAATAGGGAAGAACAAAGAAAACCTCAGACTCTCAGTACATAAGGAACACAAACTGAAAATTTGGCAAAGGGCAGACAATAAATCCAACGAGATTTAATCTCGGAATAGGAACAGGATTCATATTTAATTCAAAGAGAATGAAAGCTAGAGAGAAGGGAGAGCTTCTCTCTAATCGCATCTCTGCCCTTTTTCTCCAAGTCCTTGTGTCCTTATGAATTTGTTAGAACCCCGAGTGGGAAACAAATTTCATGGTTGAAAGGAGGTTCGGGTGGACTCGCTGACCATTCGATGGTAGCTTATTCGGCAGGTGGTCCTTATAAATTTGTTATACCCTGTGTGGTAAAAAAATTCCCAATGGTGCAAGGAGGTTCAGCTGGATTAATCTTTTACATGATCTATCTCACGCTTCGGTAACGATAAGTATGCATTACTTTATTTTGTTCAAGTGTTGAGTTCGGTTTATGTTATTCTTTACCTTAACTTTTTTATGATTTGCTTATTTAATAGTATAAGTTCAGTTTAAAAGAAACTTGTACAGTTTTCAAGTTGATTGATGCTAATTTATTGATGAGAAATAAATTGAACAAAAGTTATAAGGAATAAAAGTTAACTTTTCATTAATATTAAACTGTTTACAAAAAAGATAGAAATTCTTTACAAAAATCCTAGACTAGGAAGAAGAGATATCATTTTTTAGGCGCCGCCTTCGCCTTCTGAAGAGTCTAGCAGACCCGGATCTACCTTGGCCGCAGCTAGTTTGGCTTTGCCTCGATTCGGTAGATCTCATAACCCTCAAAGTACATCTTCATAATTTCTCCATTCAGTTCATCAGATTTTCGGTACTCTTCTTGGATTTGCTTGCGAAGCTCTCCAGTCAGAGGTGGACCAAGATCCCGCAAAGCTCGAAGTTCCCAAAGCTCTTCTTCATACTTTTGTCATCTCTTCAGATGACGGGCCTCTTTGACCTCAAGCTTCTCGACTAGTCTAGTCAGGCTCTTATTGGTTGCAGTGAGCTCTTCATTCTTCTTCATCCTTATTTCATTCATTTGTACCAGATCGACGTTCATGTTGACTATTTATTGATGATTGGCCTTGATCATTTTTAGCTCATCCTTGGAGGTCTTCAGCTCCTCCTTGGTTTGAGCTAAATCATTCCAAAGGCATTCATTATTGTACATGGCGATGTCATAGTCACTTCTCGCCTTAGCCAAAGTCGATTACAATATGGCGTTCTCTCTCTTTGCAGCTTCTTCTTCGGCTTCAACTTCAATATACTTTGGACGTAAACGCCCAAAGACAGTATTTGTCTGCACATGTTCAGCATTATTCAATCAATTTCAAATATCTAAGCATGAGGAAAAGTATAGAAATTGGTAAAGTTATTTACCTTTGCCTGGTAGCTCATGCCTTCGTCGATCAGATCCTTAAGTGAGCTGTTGCCAAATCGGTGATTGTCAGTTTCGCGGACGAAAGCATCATATTGGTGGAAGGGGAAGTTTGCATTGAACTGAGGCCATAAGGTTTGCGATGCCATAGCCTCATTCTGGAACTCATAGGAAGAAGGCTTTGAAGGAGAGGGCATGGGTCGTTCAGGGGTTGGTAATGGATTGGTATATATGTTTTCGGGAGATAAGGATCGGGCATGAATGGGTTTACGTGGTGGCGATGGGGCAGAGGTTGAGCTTGGTTGTGCATCAGATGGTTGTTTTCTTTTTCGGGAAAGTGCTGGAACGGGCTCAACTTGTTCCTCATCATCAGAAGCTTGGATCACAACAGGGATCGTTGGAGGAAGATTGGTTGAAGAGGAAGGTACCCGAAGGGCATCGACAGATAAAGGGGTAATCTTCATCCTTAGCTTTTTAACACGAAGGACCCGAGTCCATTCGTCGAGAGGCATATCGAGTAAACTTCCTAGGGCAGGTGCTGGGTTGGTGGTTGGTGCAGTATCTAGGGTAGGTTCAGGGTCTGTTTCTGTGAGAATGGCTCTCTTCTTTCGGCGGGGTTGATTAGACTCTTCGGGTGGATCAACTTGTGGATCTTTGGCTTGGGGTTCGATGGTAGGTATCTCAGCGATTGAATTATCTTAAGGAAGGGCTTCCAATAGTGGAGGTTCGACAGTTGCTTCTGTAGATTTTCCAGATAAAAAGTCTTCAAAATCTCTTACGTCTGAAGAGGTCGGTTTAATCAAAGATATTACAAAAGGCAGAGAATCACATATCAGAATATATATCATTAAAAATTTCAAATAATTGTGCAGCAAAATGGTTCAGAACTTACATTTGTGGTCGTATAACCATGCTTGCTTAGTGAGGAGTCCATAATCCCACTCCTTCGATGGGAAGTTCTCGAAAAGCTCTATCATCTTGTTTACTTGCTACTCGGGAATATCACCAAAATTAGCAAAGACCTTATCCTGAGTGGTCCAGTCCGGCAGAGAAGCAATTTCTAGTCCTTTGATGAAGAACCACCCCTTATGCCATCCTTTGTTACTGGAGGGGGTAGAGACCAGAGAGCGTCTTTCAAACTTCTCGTCTGCCTTTGGCGATTGTTTATCCAAAACTTTAAAACCCTTTTCACGGGTTTGGCCGACCTTGTAGACAGTGAAGAAGAAGTCCAGGGTGGGTTCAACTCCTACTTCATGGCAGAAAGCGATGAAATCCAAGATTTGGATATATGAATTTGGCACCAATTGGGCGAACCCAACACTGATGAACCCTAAAAGGTTAACCAGGAATATATGAAGAGGGAATCTGACCCCTTTTTCGAGAAGAGTCACTGGAACAACTGTCCATCAATCTGGACGATGATACATTCATTCATTAGAAGTGGGCGATCTCACCAAATGAGTAGCTGGAATCTGGTATCGGGTATGAATGTTTCGCAGCTCAGCCTCAGTGACAGTAGATGGTGTGTTGGCATGTGGGAATTGCTTCTTATTCTTAAAAAAATCAAAAGGTTTTGGCGAGGGTTTCGGGGGTGGATTCTTTCTTGGAGTAGCAGCCTTGGGATTAGAGCTTAAAGCCTCTTTAATAGGGCTTGGATTAGGAGGAACGGATGAAATGGGAGTCACCTTGAGTGGAGTATCTTGATCGGATTCTTGAGAAGCCATTGATGGAAAGTTACAGAGTACAAAAGGATTCAAGGGAGAAGGAAAGAGCAAAGGTCGTCTGAATTTTGAATTGGCAGGTAAAACTGTCAATTTGGAGGAAAATTATCTTTTATACTGGCGGTTTCATAGAGCTCAAGGGTGGCTAATTAAATGCTGGTAATGATAAAGAATTTAAATGGGTAGCATCCGATTCAATCCTCAGTTCTTAACCAGGTTGGTTGGGTCTCTCAATTGGGCTTTCGGTTTTGAATTATTTAACTTAATGATATTTATCGAATGGGTTTCAGTTGGATTCATTATGGGCCTTTAATAATCTTATCATATTTCCTTATGTCATGGACCGTTTACAGTGTTCTATTAAACAGTCTATTTAATAAAAAACTGGGGGGGGGCAATGTTGGGTATTGGGCTTGGCCAGTTGGGCCGAGTCAGTGGGCCATCTTGGGTGGATCTTGAAAGTTTTGGGTCAGATTGTTGGGCCAACTTGACTAAATATCTACATCTTTGACCGATAATGATGAAAGAAGATAACAGTTGACTATTTTCTCTGTCATGCATTAATGTGGATGGGATCAAGTCAACCGACGGTGGAGAACAGTGATGGGATGGAGCAGGTGAGCTGCTGATAGTCGGCTGAGATCATCAGGATTAGGGGTTGGTGTCAGACTATAGTGGGTGGCACGGTAAACCGGGAATGAGAGTATATGTTAGCAAAAGGATCACACAAGAACAGGTAACTGATATTTTTATCTCTCTCAATACACTAGATATTTTATCCTCCATTGTTAACCTTGTGATCGCATGTACTTACTCTCACGCCGGAGCTATCCCCCGACGGTCAAAGCCGTCAATCTTTTGGTGTTGTCGTGTTTATTGTGCAGGATTCAGATGAGCTTTACGTGATTGGGGTTCGTGGAAAGATCTTGGCGTTAACAGTTCTTAATGTTTGTGTCTAATTTTTTTGGTTGACAGTTGTGGTATAAATGTGAAGAGATATATAATAGGTTAACCTCTCTTATAACTCATTTCAATCTTATGTATTATTTTTGTTCTATATATATATATTGATTTATTAAAATTTAAAATTGATATGAAGTTATTTAGTTTTAATACAATCAATTGTAAACTAATTATAAAACAGTATTAATTGTCATATTTGTTTATTTTCAAAACTTGAACGAAATTATATCAATTTTTAGTTTTAAGATTTTACAATTTGATTTTAAAAAATCAAAATGTTCTAATTTTGGAATAGAAAGTAATATTTTTGGCAAGTGGTAATCTTTATGAAAAAATATATAATATGTGGGTCCCCTCCCCTCCCCTCCCGAGCTCAAAAAGATGAATAAAATATATTTTTTACACATATTAAGAAAAATAAAAAGAAAGGAGTAAAAAAAATTTCAAATTTATCCTTTATGACCCTACAAAATTATATAAAACGGTGAATACTTTTTTATATACACTAATAGACTCCACTAAATGACATATCTACTTTTCACTTCACTTATTTTATCTCATCTTTTTGAATAATTTTTTTTGTATCTTTAGTCTTCTTTTGAGGACAGATGAACTATGTTTTTTCTTTAAAAAGATTAATGATTGGTCAAATATGACCTATGCATTTTTTTTCATTTACATTGTGCTGACTACGTAATATCCTAGTCATATTTATTAAGAGAAGCTTATAAACATGTGAGATGAGTGTGACAATTCAGAAAATCGGATTGTCTAAAATTTAAGATTTAAAGAATTAGTTATTAATAAAAGGAATTTTTATTAATAATTTTCTATGCTATGCGTTTATTAATCAGTTCTAGAACCTAGGATGATTATAATACGGGAGGATTCTGGCTACGAGCTAGACTGAACGAGTAAGAATTTTTAAGATGAAAATAATTTTTTTTTGGGAACAAAAATATTTTCGGGGAAAAGACGAAATAGACATTATTCACTCGACGAAACCCTAAGAGTTAGGGTTTGAGTAACCTAAGCCTTTCTGAGAGTTCGGTATGTCGAAATGGTATTCAGTCGAAAGATTTAACGATAATATATCATGAAAAGTTAAGTAAGCCGATAAAAGTTTTTCTCAAAAAACGTGTAGAAATCAGACAATAAAAATGACGAAAAGTACTCTTATGTACTTTTCATTCATTTAACTACGTTAGTGGAAAACGTGAAGGAAAACGCTGAATGTTGAAAAATATTTTTCAGTTCTTCAGAGATCCGAAGAATACGTAAAAGTTAATCGGTAAAGGAAAGATGAAATATCCAAAAATATTTGAATTCCGAGAATCGCAGTTTTTAAAATCGTCTGACGAATCCCGAAAGACGGAACCACAAAACTTCCAAGGGAAGTTTCGTGAATAGTAAAGAGGTGGAATAGTAAGGAGGTGTGAATAGTAATTTAGGGGCAAAATGGCTATTTTGCCCCTAGCTTTGAAAATCTATAAAAGGAAGCTTAATTTCTATAAAAGGAATCACCAACATTTGAGAGAGAGAGAGAGAGAGAGTTTGGATGAGGAAGAAGAGGAAAAGCTTGCTCGTGTGCAAACTTTGTCCGACGGAAGAAGATTAAAAGAAAAGGGTAATCCGAAACCTTGTGTCATATAATTTTTTCTTTAAGTTTTCTATGCTTAAAACATAACTTAATGAGAATAAGAAGTAAAGTATGTTAGGGATGATTTCATATGGTTGAAATCATGAGAAAATGAAGAAATAAGAATTAGAAGTTTAGTTTATAAATTTCTTAAGGAAGTATAAGGTTCGTAATGAATTTGAGCGATCCGAATGAATCATATGAACGATTCGGTGAAATAAGTAAGGAATGGTGTTTTATAACATTGGATTCCAAGAAAAAGTGAAATCGTAATCAAAATATCGATTAAAAATTAAGAACAAACGAAGAACGCGAAGAACATGCGAAGAACACGAAGAACGTTGTTGATGGACAAATTTAAAACCATCTTAGTATAATTGTTGTTGATGGAAAAGTTTAAAACCATCAAATATAAGTTATTTGCTTATTTCTTGGTTAGGAATGGTAGAAACGTTCATGAAGAATGGATTAAACTTAGCTATAACGAAGTTATGCCAAAAATTTCGTAAAAGACGAACGAGAATTAGAAAGTTAGTAAATGGACCCAAACATGTGGGGTTTCATAAGAATGTAAGAGAACGTAGAAAACGTGAGTCGTGGACTCAAGAACAAACGAGTTCCGAGTTCGGATGACCGAATTACAGACGAACGAAGAACGTTAAAAAACAACAACCAAGGCAAAACAAGATGGGCTAGTTTATCTCTCTAGAAATGTGCTCTCCATTCTCACTAGGATCCTAGCCTTCTTTTCCCCCCACCTTTTTGCTTCTTCCCCTTACCGTTAACTCCTTCTTTCCTTATTCAGCCTCCCGCCCTCCCTCACCTACCTTTTCCATCCTCACCAACCATTCTGTTTACCCGTTTGGTCCTTCCTCCTCCTCCATCCTCCCTTCTCCCTCCCGTCCTCCACCGTCATCCTCCTCTCTCCCCCTTCCCCGTCCTTCTTTCTAGACTTCTGCGGTGCCTCTGCTATCAAGAGCCATGGTTGACCACCCCCATCTCTTAGACCGAAACTCCGTAAGTAGCCCGTCCCGCGAACTTTTTGCAGAATATGGCGTTTCAAAGCCGAGTTCCCCCACTGAATCTGTGGAAATGGTGGAGTCTGAGCCTAACCCCTCGAATATTTCTATAAGCTCGGATGAATCAAATGCTTTTGAAGCTCAGCTTGGAGAGAACTTTGGCCCAGCCACTAGTTCGGAAGCTCAAGATATCTTTAAAGAAGCTCATTTCTTCTCTAGAAATGGCCGAGAGGAGGCCCTAGCAGAAAGGAGGAAGAATGCAAAGTTAATGGAATATATTTTTGCCTTGGGTCTCCCTCTAGATGATGTTAATAACCTTTCCACTATAGGGACCTCCACAGCTCTAACAAATGCCCGTAAGGTACTTGAATCCGGTCCTTTGTTTGGACGGAGTTCACCAAAGGAAGCATCGTCTCCTCCCCTTACCTCCCTGGCCACTACTTCGGGTAGTCTTCCGAAGTCTGTGGCTCCTCCCCTTCCGATCCCGGAGAAAGCCGACAACCAGCCCATTCTTCCTAAATCTTGGAGCTCGATTGTTTCCAACTCTGTCTCGGATAAGAACTTGGGTCTGAGTTTCTTCCCCCTGCCTTGGCTGAAGGGAGTGTTAAGGTTACTCCACCAGTTGAAGTCCTAAAGATTGGCCCGCAAAAGTGGTCCACCAGTCTAGTTGGTCATTTCATTCAGTCGAAACTGCCTTTCAAGCTTGTCGTGACCTCGGCAAAGAAGCTTTGGGGACACTTGGGTTTGGCTAAAGTTTATCTCCATGACAAGGGGTATTTCATATTCAAGTTCGACTCAGAAGCTGACAGGGACAATGTTCTAGCAACAGGCCCATGGTATATAGCATCAAAGCTTCTTCTTCTGCAGCATTGGCATGAAGGGGTTAAACTTGCAACTGTCGACTGTAGCAAAGTCCCAATCTGGGTTAAATTTAGCAACATTCCCCTCTCTTACTGGACAAAAGAGGGCTTGAGCTACTTGGCGAGTGCTGTTGGTCGTCCATTATTCGCAGATGATATGACATCTAAGCTTGAGCCAATGAGCTATGCCAGGATTTGCATTGAGATGAATGCCTCGTCTAAGTTCCCGGCCTTAATTAATGCAGTTGTTTTCAATGGAGCGGACTTGGCTGAAGATACCGTTGAGGTGAAAGTGGAGTATTGGAGCAAACCTCCTTCTTGCTCAAATTGTAACTGTTTCGGTCATTCCTTGCTCCGATGTCCTAAATCAAACTTTCAGTGGGTACCCAAGGCTCCGCCTTGTCCTCCTGAGGCCACTTGTCCCCCCATCTCAATTGCTACCGAAGCCTCTCCTCCCCTTGATCCGGAAGGTACTTGGACAGCTGTCTCTAAAGGATCAAAAAACCATCCTCCCCTCCTGCTGTTCACCCAGTTCCTCATTCAAATACCTTTAACCCTATTGCTTCTTCCTTTCTTCCCGAGGACGACTCTGAATCTCTTGTTCCCCCTAACCCGCTGGTGGATAGGCTCAAACAGGTCGACGAAAAGGAATGTAGGGACCTGAAGCATAAATCCATGCCCGAGAAAGAGCCACTTCATAATTCTAAGAAGAGAAATAAAGGTCCAAGGGGGTCTTCCCCTTCTTGATTAAGCTTATCCCCCATTCACTATGACATATTTTTGTTCCTATAATGTCAGGGGTTTAAATAAGAAGCCAAAGCAAGCGCTCGTTCGTAACTTTTTGTTAAACAACCATATCTCTTTTGTGGGCCTTATTGAGACTAGAATCAAAGCTCCAAAGGCTTTCAGGATCTCGAGAGCCTTGTGTCGTAACTGGGTTTGGACATTTAACTATGATCACCATCCGAATGGCAGGATCTGGGTGGGGTGGGATCCTAATATCTGGAGAGTGGATAGCCTGTTTCAGTCTTCTCAACTATCCCATTTCAAACTTACCCCTATTCATGGTGATACCCCTATTTTGGTTTCGATCGTTTATGGCTTGAATTCGGTAGTGGAGCGTAGACAATTGTGGGATGACCTCAAATCTATATCCTCTTCGGACACCTGGTGCATCCTGTGAGATTTTAACACTGTCAAGCGGGTTTCTGAATCTGAAGGAGGTGATCCTTCCTGGGATGCTGGCATGACGGATTTCAATGACTGTTTAGACACTATTGGAGTAGATGACATTCGAGCTATTGGGCCTCTGCATACGTGGTGGAATTGCAAGGTAGGAAACCCAATTTTCAGGAAGCTAGACAGAGCTATGGGAAACTAATTCTTGGTTTAGCACTATGTCTGATTCCCAAACCACCTTTGGTCCCCGCGGCCTCTCCGATCACTGCCCAGTTATTCTCAACACAGGTTATCATCTGAGGCGGCCTAAAAAACCCTTTCAATTCTTTAATTTCATGCTCGAGTTAGATGGGTTCAAAGAAGCTGTTTCGAATTGTTGGGCCAGTAGTATCCATGGGAATTCTTTTTACATCCTTAATGAGAAGTTGAGGAGAACCAAGAGAGCTCTTGTTGCCTTGAATTCTTATATAGGTAATCTGTCGAGCAATGTAAGCAAGCTTCAAGGTCTTCTGGACTCCGTCCAAATGTCTATCCAGGCTAATCCCTTGAACCCTCTTTTATTAGATCAAGAATCGTCTACTATCCAATCTTTATGGAAAGCAATGGCTCTTGAAGAATCCCTTATGCTCCAGAAATCTAGAGTAATTTGGCTAGCCCAGGGAGATAAAAACACTAAGTTCTTTGCAACTGTTATTAAAAGTAATTGGAACCACAACAAAATTCTTTCTATCTTCAACCACTCGGGTGACTTGATTGAGGACCAGCAAGGTATCCAGCAAGTAGCGGTGGTCTATTACCAGGATCTTTTGGGATCATCCCCTTCATCCTATCCGGGGTGTGATGATCTTAAAAAATTTATTTCTAAGAGGATCTCTCCATCCCAGGCAGCTGCTTTAACAGCTCCAATCCTTGATTCTGAAGTTAAGGCGGTCCTTCAGTCCATGAAACAGAATAAAAGCCCGGGGCCTGATGGTTTCAATGTTAACTTCTTCCTTCACTGCTGGGATACTATCGGTCGAGACTTCACTGCTGCAGTCCACTCTTTCTTCAGAACCGGTCTCCTTCCGAGGGGAGTGAATTCTACGGTCATAGCCCTAATCTCAAAGACAGAAAACCCCTCCAATATGGCAGACTTCAGACCTATTTCTTGTTGCAACACAATATACAAATGTATAGCAAAGATTCTTGCCAATAAGCTAAAACTAGTCCTCCCATCCCATATAGACCATGCTCAGTCAGCTTTTATCTCGGGTAGAAGTATTAGCGATAATATTCTCCTTGCTCAGGAGCTGTTCAGAAACTATCATCGCCTATCTGGTCCGGCAAGGTGTGCTCTAAAAATTGATATCAGGAATGCTTTTGACACAGTTGACTGGGGTTTTCTTCTAGACCTGCTGAGTTTGCTTCAGTTTCCACCCATTTTTATAAATTGGATTAGAGAGTGCATCACAACGCCAATGTATTCTGTTAAAGTCAATGGCTCCCTTACCGGCTACTTTAAGGGAGCAAGGGGTCTTCGTCAAGGAGATCCTCTGTCCCCTTATATGTTTGTTTTAGCCATGGAAGTATTCTCAATGATTCTGAATAAGGAAACTCTCCTGCCTAACTTCAAGTTCCATTGGAAAACAGTACCATGCAACATTACTCATTTATAATTTGCGGATGATATTATAATGTTCTGCCATGGAGACCTGCCATCTGTTTCCATTATCCACTCGAGCATCCAATCATTCTCAATGTTCTCCGGATTAATCCCCAACGTTCTTAAAAGCCTATGTTTTCTAGCAAATGTCCCAAATGATGTCAAGGAAAGTATAAACCAGCTGCTGGGTATACCGCTTGGAGTTCTTCCAATTAGATTTCTTGGAGTTCCCCTCATCTCTTCTAAACTTACACACTCCGACTGCCAGCCTCTGATTCACAGAATCACCGCGAGAGTCACCTCATGGACTTCCCGCTACCTCTCTTATGCCGGCAGAGTGCAGTTGATAAAATCAGTGCTATTTGCCATTCAATCTTACTGGGCTGCCCACTTTATCTTGCCTAAATCGGTAATGCTTGCAATTCAATCTTTAATGTGCAGATTCCTTTGGAAGGGCTCCTCTCTTCTAAGGTATGGTTCTAAAGTTGCTTGGAAGGATTTGTCTACCCCCTATGCGGAGGGAGGCTTTGCTATAAAAAACCTTGCCGATTGGAACTCAGCCCTCGTTTTATCCCATTTGCTCAGAGTTATTTCCCCTTCCCCAACTTCATTATGGGCAAAGTGGGTCAAAGCCTCAGTTCTTCCAAAGATTAATTTTTGGTACTGTTCTACTCCTTCGGACTGCTCTTGGATTTGGCGTAAGATTCTTAAACTGAGACCTTTAGCTTTAACTTTTCTCATCTATAAAGTTGGGAATGGCAATTCCTTTAGATTCTGGCATGAACCATGGTTGAATGGCCAGTTATTAATCCCTTCTCCGTATTTGCTTTCCAACTCATGAATCCCAGTAAACACTCTTGTCTCTTTTGTCATATCATCGGGAGCTTGGGCATTACCGGCAAGCAATCATCATGAAGTGCAACAACTTCGAGGCCTTATCACTTCTCTTCCTGCTCCGACTGCTGCCGATGACAAGATCTTATGGGAATCCTGTGAGCTGAAATATGTCAAGGCCTCTCTCATTTGGGAATCTATTCGGCCACGTGCCCCGTTAGTTCCATGGGCTGCTCTGCTATGGTATTCTCTTCACATTCCAAGATTTTCCTTTACTCTCTGGCTTGCCCTTCGGCATAGATTACCCACGAATGACAGATTTTCTAGCTATTCTAGCTTCCGCCAACTGACTTTCCCCCTCTGTGATTCCCATGTGGAAACATTCCCTCACTTGTTCTTCGAATGCCCCTATTCTTCCTATGTTCTCTCCACTACCTTAGCAGTGGGTGCCTGGACTAATGCTCCTATGAATTGGGACAACCTTGTGGACTACATTATCCAATATCGAGGGAGCTAACTCAGGTCGGATATTCTAAAGCTGGTTCTCTTTACCACAATATACAAAATCTGGTCAGTCAGGAACTCCATTGTCCATAACAAAACCAAGATGCCTATGGGGGTTCTCTCTAGGGAGATAACCAATGTCATAAAGGCTAGGTTATCCTCCTCCTTTGTTCTTTCTAAAAAAAGTCCAAAATAGGCCCAACCTCTGGGGGTGGTTGTAGGGTTGGGTTCAGTTCATGGGGTGTCGGCTGTTCAGCCGCTTCGGCGCTGCCGGGAGAGCAGGTGGCTGGGCTCGTCTCAGTAGCGCATGTTAGCTATTGCTTCGGCTGGGGTTTTTGGGCAAGTTCAGAGTTCGCAGTGTCTCTCCGGTACTCGCTCATATTTATTCAGCTTGGTCATTATAGGGGTTGGCCTACGCGCCTTCTGGCCACTGGTTCAATCTTAGATTCGGGGTCTGCCTAATCTTCGGGGTCTGCCTAGGGGTTGGGCAGGACATGCATTAGGGAGTTCGTCCTCCGGGGTTGTTTGGAGGTAGAGAGGTTTCAGTTCTTCTGCTGGGTTCGGCTTGCTTGCTCTAGCAGCATCTTCAGCTCGTTGATGTCTGCGATGGCAGTTCGGCTTCTCTGGCAGTTCGGTCTCTTCAGCAGCAGGGTTCAGCTCTAGGGACAATGAAGGGCTGGTTCGGTCTCTTGGCACGTTCTCATTGCCTGGCTAGGGGTGTTCGCTGGTTTTTTTGGGGCTTGGGGACCCCTAAATGGCTTCGGGGGGGGGGGGGGGGGGGGGGTTCGTTTGGTAGAGCGCTGGTTCGGGCCTCGGGGCTCGTCGGGCTTCGGTGCTCCCTCTTCGGTTCGGTACGGTAGTCCATTCTTGAGAGGTTCAGGCCTCGGGGCTCCCGGATTTGGAGCTGGGTGGGCAAGTGTTCATTGGTTTAGGCTTCTTGGCGCTCGCAATTCATTCAAGGGTTCAGCATTCACAACTTTGGCTGCTTCAGGTTTTCGGCTGCCGCTTCAGTTCGAATTGGTTCGTCAATTGTTTAAGTACGGATTGGTTCGGATGCTGCCACCTTCCGGACTGGCTAACGGTTCGTCTTATCCGGTCAGTGATGGGTTAGCCTTGTAGCTTGGGTTCGGCTCCTTGGTTTAGTCTTGGCAAGCTGGGGGATCTGGGCTGTAGTTCGGTTGATTCTGTTGTCTTCAATAGTTCTGCTTTGCAAATGGCAGTTCTGCAGCTTCATTTCATCACCAGATTGTTTCATTTGGATGCTTAGTTTCAGCTGATTGGTTGTTCAGGCTTCGGCTTGCTTCTTTATGCTTGCAGCTCTGTTTTGTAATGTTCATTGTTGCTTTGGCTTGGTTGTTAGTCTTTAGTTGTCCATTCTGGGGGTTGTCCCAGGTGGTTCAATCCTAAATCTTCTGGGGTATGCCCTTTGCGATTGTTTTATCTCTTTTTTTCTCAATATACAAACAAATTTAGCGGAAAAAAAAACGAAGTAAGCGTCTCAAAAACGATTAAACACTTAGAATTTTTTTTCAAGAGTTAGGGCTTGGCACCGCAGCGCCAACCATGCTTAGTAAGGTGGCGCTACAGCGCCAAACCAAAGAGTTGGACACTGCAAACTCGCGCCACAACGCAAGTAATAGTAAGGAGGGTTGTAACGCCCCGAAATCCGGTCTATTTTCACATCCAGATTCCGTACGTCAGGATCCCATCTTCTTCCAAACATACATTATTATATAGCTAAATATAACAACATACATCTTCAAATCCTCGGTTCTAAGACCTTAAAACCTCTTTCATTCCAAATAATGATAATTACATTTTTCTTTACAACTTGTGTAAGTGACTTTTATCCGCCACTAAGGATACATAATCGTTCTTTAAACTATTCTATAGTTTAATTTTATCATTTTATATTACAAGTCTTCGCTTGATCTTCACGCACATTCATATAATGAATGTCACTTTTTTCTAGATACCGATCAGCTTGATCTTTCCGGGATCCTTAAGTTCGTTCTAACATCTTTCGTTGAAAATATTTTTATTTAAAGCATGTGTGAGAATTCAATTGCCCAGCAAGTCATAATAGTTGAACAAACAACTTTAAGAATTCAAACATTCTTTTAAGACTTCAATAACCGAACAAAGGTTATGAAACAGCTTGAATAATAGGAATAATCTCGATTCCTATCATTTTAAAACATTAGGTACATTCACTTTGAAATACTTTTCATTCTCTATTCTTTTTCATACACATTCTGTCTGGCTAGAATCAATAGCACAGACTTAACAATAACGGTTTATGTATAAACAAAACATGCTCATATTGAACAGTTCAATCATAGAACAGTTCATATCATAGAAACACCGAAGTGTTCAAATTGTGGCTCAAGGCCTCATACATTCTAACACAGTGTACAAATATCACACATTCGCACATAGACAGAACTTCTCAAGTTCAACATCTGAGAAGTTTTAGAAACTAGCATTCATTTAAAATATGAATGAAGTTAGGGAACTTGCCTTACACACAGCTACAGCTTATAGTTTACGCTAAACTACTCATTCCAATTCCTATGTAGCACATAAGGAAATAACACATACACCAATTAGTCATATACTTGACTTACTCATTGGTTTACTTTACTTTACTTCTTAGGGTTCACGTTCTTACACTAAGTTTACGCGACCAACTTCCTTTACCGGTTAAAGGCTTCATGACATACGGAGATGTCTTACTTAATACGTTCATCATCTTTGATGATTTACATTCTTATCTTCTTCTTATAACTCTCCTAGGACTCAGCACACATCGTGTCTCTGCTAGTAGTCCATATGGTACTCTGAGTAGTTTCCCACAAACAATTTCTTTTTTTTTTGATAACCGGGAGTTTCCCAACCGCAGTCGGACTAAGTCTCCACGAACCCGGATCAGTCTTTTCATACGAGCTTGCGCCCGCGTCCCCGTGGCCACTGTGACCAGTTTTAATTGGCCCTCACACTTGAGGCAGGCGGGACTCGATCCCAGGATGCTCGGGTTTACGGTTCACCCCAGGTCAACAAACAATTTCTCGTCTCATCTACACTGCCCATAACAGTGAGTTAGATCGGTTGCCAGTTTTGTATATACCTTCGCTCTCTGAAGGAATTTTTTAGCTCAGCTCCCATATGTCAACCATCAAAGGTTACGATTGTACTAGAACCTAAATTCATCCTAACTTACCCGAACTATTAAACTATAATGTTCGTTAAGTCAATTTCTTATTCCTTATGGCTTTCTGACAAATAAATGTCATACCTCAAGATTTATTCTTTATCGTCCAAGTCATACAGTCTTTTGTATACTCTGGATGATAATTCAATAATCATTTTACGCATTTATAGCGTTAAGCATTTTACGTTACCTTATTCTTATCTTACAACGTCCGATTCATTCGACTCGAAATGTCATCCAAGTTATAAACATTAACTCGGCTTCTTTACGTTATACGCACTTGTCTTTAATTTAGCTTCTTCACCATTCACAAGTTTAATCATTGATCTTTATTACCTTATGGTCAAACCATACACAGGGTGTAGGTTCTACCCGTTTAGTATTCGCATACACTCAACCTTCACGTCGGTTAAAGTGTTTAATGCTTACATTCATTCTAACATTCTCCTCCGACTCACATTCGGCTTTCGTTAATCTTATTACCGTTCACTACGGCTTTCTTGATAATTCATATTTTACTTACTACTTTCGTCAACGTCTAAGTCATACAACCAATGTATACTTAGAACATTCGCCCGATGTGAATACGATTCACGAGGATCGTTTACGTATTCAATGTTTACGTTTTTCACATCTTAATTCTATTCAACCTTCATCTAAGGTTTTAATTACTTTCATTCATTACTCTTCACCTGAACCCCATGTTCATTATTCTTTCCTAATGTCAAAGCCATACGGTTTGTTGTATGCTAAGACCGATCACTCATCGCAACAACGTTGCATTCATAGCGTCTAAACGCTTTACATTCATCTCTCATTACAATGTCATAGCTCGTCAATCAACCTCTAAGGAATCACCATAAAAGCAATCCCTCACGTCCGATTATCGCGACTATGGTCCCCGAATATTTGTTCCATAACCCGCGTCTACTTTCTTTATCTTTTAATCTCGTTTAATCTTCTCGTTCAACCTTCTTAAAAGGCTTAATACACTTGATTAAGTGTTACATTAGTTGAACTATATTTTCATATTTCTTTCTTGCACATCCCTAGTAATTGAGCAGTAAAAATCTCATTTCTGGGCATGGCCCTGCACCGGCGCTGCGGCGCCACTCTCTTCACTACGACTCACGCTGCGGCGCGAGTTAACAGTGTCTGGCTCTCCGGTCTGGTGTTGCAGTGCCACCTTACAAGGCATGGCTGGCGCCGCGGTGCCAAGCCTTAATCATAGAAAATTTTCTAAGTGTTAACTTTATTTTGAGACGCTTACTTTTCGATCTCATAACTTCTTCGTTATAACTCGAAATGAGGTCATTCCAAAGCCATTTTCTTCCTTATCTTACGTACTTCAATTACCGTTGGACAGAACTTCATTATGAATCCATTAACATGCCATTTGATTGGCTTAATCTTCGCTCTTTGTTCATTTTACATTATTAACGTTCTTCGTTCTTTCGTCAGCAATTCGGTTATCCGAACTCGAAACTCATTCATTCTTGAGTCCACGACTCACATTTTATACGTTCTCTTACATTCTTATGAAACCCTATACGTTCAGGTTCAATTACTAACTTTCTAATTCTCGTTCATCTTTTACGAAAATTTCGCCATAACTTCGTTATAGCTCAATTTTAATCCGTTCTAGACGAACGTTTCTAACGTTCTTAACCAAGCAATAAGTAACTAACTTATACACGATGGTTTTAAACTTGTCCATCAGCAACAATTATCCTATGATGGTTTTAAATTTGTCCATCAACAACGTTCTTCGCGTCCTTCGCGTGTTCTTTGTTTTTAATCGATATTTTGGATTACGATTTTACTTTTTCTTGGAATTTGATGTTATAGAACATCATTCCTTACTTATTTGACCTACTCATTCATAAGATTCATTTGGATCGCTCAAAATCCTTATGAATCTTACACTTCCTTAAGAAATTTATAAACTAAATTTCTAATTCTTATTTCTTCGTTTTCTCATGATTTCAACCATATGAATTCATTCTTAACTTCATCTACTTCTTATCTTCATTAAGTTATGTTTTTGAACATATTAAAATTAAAGAAAAATGAGAAGAAACTAGGGTTCGGATTACCGTTCTTCTTTAATCTCCTTCTGTCGGACAAAGCGTGCACTCGGGCCTTCTTGCACCTGCTTTGGGTGGATCCCTTTGGGTAGATCCCAAAAACCGCCAAGTCGAGGAGTCGCCTTATCTGTAGTGTGGGCAGTTTTTTTTAATTTTATTTTAATAAAACTGAAGCAGAGGATTATAATTTTTCTGGGCGAAGAAGTATTCATTCCACGCGGTTGATTCGTCAAGCAAGGGAACATTAGAGGTACAAGGGGAGGACCTCCTAGGAGGGCCGGACCCTAGGGGCCTTGGCCTCACACTTTGTATATTTTTTTTCGTCCTTCCTTTACTCTTCTATTCGAATGGCTTCCTTTGTTTGTGCTTTTTCTTGCTACCTCTTTCAGGTAACTTTGATCATTCTTTTGTTTTTCGAGCCCCGTTACCTTAATAATATCTTGGTTTTTTCCCTCGGATCATAAAGAAAGATTGACATTTTTCGACAAACCACGAAGGAAAAAATGCTCCTTTCTTTTTGTCTTCCGAGCCCCATTACCTTAATCATATCTTGGTTTTTTCCCTCGGATAATAAAGAAAGATTTGGCATTTTTTCGACGAAAACATGAAGGAAGAAAAAAAATGCTCTGCAGCGAAACCACCCCAGGTGGCCGAACCCTAGGAGGCCGAACCTTAGGGGAAATCAACAATTAGATGGAACAAATGAACAAATGAAGTCTGCTTTGGTCTGCTGGTGGGTCGCTTTGGTCTGCAGTCTGCTGATTCAGTTGTGGGCTTGGCTTGGCTGCAATTCTGCTAATCTGCTTTGGTCTGCTGGTGGGTCGCTTTGGTCTGCAGTCTGCTGCTGCTGCTTGTTGTTGGATCTTGGTTGATATGCTACAGATTAGCTGTGCTATGGTCTGCTTCCTACCTCTGCTATACCTCTTCTGCTTGATTTTGGCTACGGGTCTGCTGCTGCTTTTCGTGATCTTGCTTGCTGAGCTGCTTCTGCTGGGGATCCTCGGCTGGCTCTGGGCTTCTTCTGCTGCAGCTCTCAGCAACTGCTGGTCTGGTTGCTGCTGTGGTTTTGTTGACTCGATTGTCAATCCTATGTGAGGGCAGCTGTGGTTTAGGGATGAGCTTTGGCTTAGGGAAGGGCTGTTGTGATTAGTCATTCTTAATTTGTTGGATTACATATGTTGTTGTGGCCTGCCGTGTGCCTGATGTTTAGTTATTGCAGTTGGTTAAACTTGTCCAAGCCAACTGTTTCCTCGGTAAAGCCGAGTTCTGCTGTTCTGCTGCTGTAGATAAGTGTTCTCTGGGCTAGGTGCTCTTGCTAGCTGTTGCTGCTACTTTTCCTGGCAGTTGCTCCTAGCTGCTTGCTAGGTTGGTTGTCAACTACTAGTGGAGCTGGGCTGTGTTTTATGCTGCTAAGTGATGGGCAGTTTTTGCTCAGCTAGCTATCTCTATTTTCTGCTGGTGTTGCTGTTGGTGTTGTTTCTGCTGCTCTGAGTTTGGTCTGCTGGGTATATAGTTATTTGCAATATCTCTGGTCTTGGCAGCTTGGCTTTTGTTGTCGTGTAGCTTAATATTGTAATTTTGATCATGTTGGTTTGTTGCAGTTTTGTCTGTTATCAAGCCATCTTTCACGGTTGGTTTTCTGATGTTTCTTTGTTCCTTAGTTGGGCCCTTGTTTGCTAGTGTATAGCTTTGGTTTACTGATGCCATCATAGGGCCTGTCCTATGATGGCTATGGTATACTGTTTGGGTTTGACCCATGTACTTATTCTTTCTTTTATTTCAGTTTAAATTTAGCAAAAAAAAATGAAGTCCGGGAGGAGTAGTTATTATTTTAATCATAACTTTCGATCCGTTTGGAATCTCAAGACCCATAATATATCAAAACGAAGCTAGCGACGAGCCCTACTAAAATCATTGCCTTCGGTCATGACAGATACAAACAAAGACTCTAAAGGATGCTTTTGGGTTGTCTGAAGTTTTTTCGAAAAATTTAGAAAAAAAAAATTGCGTTCGTAATTTGTGATTCCTAACTTTTTCTGACATTGTTTCTTCTTCTTTTCAGGTGTCCTTAAGCTTAAATCTTAGACTTGCTTCTTTGCTATGATAAGCACTCAAATTCAAATGCTTTCGTTGCCATCCTTTTCTTTCTCTTTAGAACCCTTATGTTAAATTCTTCTTGCTTGCAGGCACTCTCCATTGAACATTCTGCAGACTCGAAAATCGCCAAGGAGGCCCCGTTCCTCAATGATTGGGGAAGGGTTCCCCTCTTTTGGTCCTTTCGACGTCTTTTTGGGAGCAAGTTCAGGTTTAAGACCTAATTTTTTTCGTCAGAGAAAACCTTGTTTCTATATGCAGCGGCCTACGGAGGTTGGGATGACTTTCCCCATTCCGATCGCATTCCCCGTATATGCATAGAAAAATAAGTGTACCCTTTCAGTCCCCTTCAATTCTTGTATGATTCATCTAGCCACCTTCAGGAATGGTAGCATTGGACCGACGAGATACTTGGGAATGCTGATTATGTGGATATACTAAATTGATGGCTGACATTCTTCGTTGCATCCAGCTATGCAGGGACATTCGCGGAGCTTGATTTTTTGCAAGTCTCAAAAATGAAAGTCCTAGGAGAGAGAACCTCTAGGGGAGCAAACCCTAGGAGGGCAAGCCCTAGAGGAGCTCTCCCTAGATATCTTGAAAAATCTTTGATCTAATCCTTCTTACCCTCTCTTGAAATTTCTCTTTTCTTTAGAATGAAGAAGTAAGACCAATGCTAATGAAGAGGATGATGTTCCTATTGGGCTCTTTACGAGTACCACAAATGGGGCAACGGCGGCGCCTTCAATTACTTGTGAGATGTCCCGGCATATCACTATTTGTATAGTCGTATTCACCACATGATGATTGTGTCAGTCTTGATGCTAAGGATTCTTTGTCTGATGTAAGCTCGGATGGCTTGCTGTGGGGGGTGCATTGATGAGTGGGGTTTTTACCTACGAATCGAGTTCCTATTTAGACTTAAACGGTGTGTAATCCAGTTATTTTTGTACAGTTTTACTTATTTTTGTTTTGATTTATGCGTAGGTTGCATTGCGTGTTAGTTGTAGTACATTGGTGGCGTTGCGGTGGAAAACAACATTCAAAAGCAAAGAAAACAATTTCTGCAGTCTTGACCCCCGCCGGGGCGGGGGTGTACGTGGTAGCCAGAACCAAGACCCCACCGGGGCGGGGGTACGTGGATAGAACAAGAGGCTGGATGCAATTTGAATACTGTCATGTACATAATGAACTTTTGCTTGGATTGGGATTGTGTATGGTAGTCTTTTATCAGTTATTACATGACTTAAGCCTCACTATCATCAGACTTGAATCACACAACAATTAATCACAACTTTTAGCCCGAATTACAGTGAAGATCATTGGAGTGGAGCAGGAGATCAAGATCATGAGAATTACATATTTGAGCGAGGATAAGGGTGGTGTTTTACTAGTCTTTATCTTTCAATTCAATTTCTGTACTTGGGATGATGAATTTTTCTACTTATTCAGTTTTTAATTTATCTGCGATGAACTAAATTTCTATGGCTTGCAATGGATCTTTAGTGTGGAATGATAATTGTCATGCTTTAATTTCAGTTTAATAATACTATCTATTTTTTTTTCGCTAAGTTTGTTTGATTGAAAAGAAAAAGGGATTACACCCTAGAAGCTTTAGAGGAAACCATTAGGGACAACCCCCTAATGACCTGCTAAAGACCAACATCCAAACAACTTGGTACATACCAAAGTACAAGCAATTAATATAAGCAGGAATTAAGCCTAAACAGGCATACAGCATAGCCAAGCAAAAAATATAACAGAAACGGAAGCCAATAGCGACGTAGCCAGCATTTAGCTGGTCCAAGACCCCAAGCCGAATAGCATTATCCGGCATATGGCTAGCCCAACCGCCAAACCGAATCAGAAACGCAACTTCTCGGAAACCAACTGGCCCAGGCCGAACCCGACCAGCACCTAACCACATGAATTCATGAGCATAGGGTCGGCAGACAAACCACGAACCCACCTAATCCAACCCAACAGCCCAGCAAATAATCATCCGGATAACAAAGGCACACTTCAGACCAATCAGAAAATAAGGCGTATAGCAGAAGACAGGACAAAATCCTTTACCAAGATCAGACCCGTCCCTGCAGAAACAAAGCTGGCCTGAACTTCATAAATCTACAGAAACAGCCAGATTGGTAGCAGAACTGAAGATCCATAAGCCTAGAAGGAGCTGCGAGAGCAACGAGGTTGACTCCAACGAACCTACCAGACCAGAACCCACAAGCTACCAGACCTGCCCTTCACATACTGAAAACCGAGCCATGAACCAGACCCGGACTGAAACAAGGATACCAAAGCGCACAGAACCAGCAGACGAACACCCCAATTTATCCGAACTGAGAATGCAGAAACCTAGAGAGAACTTCGAGCTCCATTAAACTGAACCAAAAGCTGAATCAAACAGGAAGACCAGCCAAGCAACAGAGCAGCTTAGACAACTCACTGCCTGCCCACCTACCTGCCCAAGTACGAACCAGCCAAACCTCTCCACCACCTCGCCCAGCCTGCACTTCCCGGCTACTATAACCACATGCTAATACTAGGATTGCCCTGAACAGCCAAGAGAAACCTAGAAGAGGAGGACAGCCTGGATTTAATAGTACTCAGAATATCCCTGACCACTACACCCAGAGGCTTAGTAATCTGATCATGAACAAAGGAATTCCTAGCCGCCCAGAGTTTGTACACGGTTATGGCAAAAGAAAGCTTGAGGATATTGGACCTAATGTTATTCCCACAAGACTGGATAATAAAACCCACTAGATTGTCCCACCTCATAGGGACATTGGTTCAGCCCCCAAAAGATAGAACAGAGGAGAGAACTGCAGATGAAAAGTTACAGTAAAAAAAGGTGGGCAAAGGTCTCACCATGAGTTGTGCAGAAAGGACAATTTGTAGGGCAAAACCTCGAGAACGAGGAGAATCGGTCATTGGTCGGCAGTCTGCCACGAAGGGCCAGCCAGAGGGTGAAGGAATATCTGGGAATGTGGGGATAGTGTCGAATCAGGTGAGCCCATGGGACTTTCGGAGCAGAAGTTCGAATGGAGTCCCAAATAATTGAGGCTTTAACCAATTTAATATCAGTGGACCCCCATAAAATTCTATCCTCAGAGGTCGAGGGGGCAGGGAGAGAAGCAATCCTATTCCATAATTGAATAACTTCATGATGAAATCTAGGAGAGAATTCCCAAGCCCCAGGGGAAGTGATAACGGATAAATGAGCATTCAAAGGAATACGAGTGTTCGAGAGGAGCGTCTCAGTAGGGTTAATGGCCTGACCATTCAACCACGGATCATGCGAGGGACTGAAGAAACATCCATTTCCAACTCTATAATGAAGGAAGTTAAGAGCAGTGGGACGTAATTTTAGAAGCTTACGCCAGATCCAAGAACAGTCAGCGGGAATAGATAAATGCCAAAAGTTATGTCGAGTAAGCATGGTAGAATTGACCCATTTAGCCCACAAGGAAGATGGAGAAGGGGAGATAACCTTAAGAAGATGGAGAATAATGAGAGCAGAATTCCAATCAGTGAGATTTTTTATGGCAAGACCTCCTTCGTCACTAGGGAGGGCTAAATCCTTCCAGGCAACTTTAGTACCATGGCTAAGAAGAGAAGGTCCTTTCCAAAGAATTCTACAAAGAATAGATTGAATAGATCGCAAGACCGATTTTGACAGGATAAAGTGGGCTGCCCAATATGATTGAATAGCAAAGAGCACAACTCTAATCAAGATCACTCTACCAGCGTAGGAGAGGAAACGCGATGTCCACGACGAAACCCGGGCTATAATTCTATGTATCAGAGGCTGACAGTCGGAATGGGATAGGCGAGAGGAAATTAGGGGAACTCCCAGAAACCTGATTGGCAAGATGCCTATCGGAAAACCCAACATCTGGCAAATACTTCCCTTTACCTCGTCAGGAACATTAGACAGAAAACGCATACTTTTAAGAACATTAGGAATGAGCCCAGAGAACATAGAGAAGGACTGAATGCAAGAGTGAATAATAGAGACTGAGGCCAAGTCCCCGTGACAGAAAAGGAGAACATCATCAGCAAAGCAGACGTGCGAAATTTTACAAGACTCAGCTTTCCAATGAAATTTGAAATCAGGCAGCGAAGTTCCCTTAGAGATAATCATTGAAAGTGCTTCCATAGCCAGGACGAATAGGTATGGAGATAAGGGATCTCCTTGCCTAAGCCCTCTAGCACCCTTAAAATATCCAGCAAGAGCACCGTTAACTTTGACCGAGAACATAGGAGTAGTGACACATCCTTTAATCCAATGAATAAAGATAGGAGGAAATTGAAGAAGACTCAACAGATCCAAAATAAATCCCCAGTCAACAGTGTCAAAGGCTTTCCTAATATCGATTTTAAGCGCGCAACGAGCTGGCCCAGATAGCCTATGGTAGTTCCGAAGGAGTTCTTGTGCAAGGAGAATATTGTCGCTAATACTTCTTCCAGAGATGAATGCAGATTGAGCATGATCTATGATGGAAGGAAGAACACACTTGAGCCTATAGGCAAGGATTTTCGCTATACATTTGTAGGTAGTATTACAACAAGATATGGGCTTGAAATCAGACATGCAAGAGGGGTTATCGGTCTTCAGAATCAAAACAATGGTTGTAGAATTTACTCCACTAGGAAGATGTCCCGAAGAGAAAAAGGAATGGACAGCCGCTGAGAAGTCATGGCCTACAATATCCCAACAATGAATAAAGAAGTCAACGTTGAATCCATCAGGACCGGGACTCTTATTCTTCTTCATGGACTGGAGAACTTCTAGAATTTCCTCATCCAGGATGGGAGCTGACAGAGCTGAGGCCTGATCAAGAGAGATCCTCTTGGTTACAAATTTCTTGAGCTCGTCATGGCCAGGGTAGGAACAAGGAGAGGATCCCATCAGATCCTGAAAATAATCAACCGCCACCTGCTGGATACCCAGCTGATCAACGATAAGAGTACCAGAACTGTTGAGAATAGATAGAATCTTGTTATGGTTCCAGTTGTTCTTGATGACATTAGCAAAGAACTTCGAATTCTTATCACCCTGCGCCAGCCATATAGCGCGAGATTTCTGGAGAAGGAGAGATTCTTCATGAGTTAGGGCTTCCCAAAGAGACTTGGAGCATCTTGATTCATGGGAGAGCAAAGTAGAATTAAGGGGATCAGCCTGAAGAGAAGCTTGGACAGCAGCCAGTTGATCTTGTAGGCATCTAGTGAGATTACCGTTTGAAGAATTTAGTAAAATAAGGGCCCTTTGATGCGGCCATGTAATTTTCTCTCTCTAGTTTTCGTTCTCTGACTTCTCTCTTCTTCTTGTTCTTCATTTTTCTTCCCTCATATCTTTCTTTTGTGCGGTTCCTGGTTCTATGGTGGATTACTCCCACCTCTCGGGGGGAAACTCCTTGAGTAGTTCCTCTAGGGTTAGCTCTTCCGATTTGGGGGTGTCTATCCCTAGCTCAGAGACCTCGGTTGGGTATGATTTAATGGTTGATTCGGCCTTCAGGGCTGGTCTTGGGGCAGATTTTCGTCCTCTTTCTCTATTGGTTGAGCCGGTTATGGCTGAGTCTGAAGTGTTATTGCAATGTTCCAGTTGAATCTGATGATTCAGATGCTAATAGTGAGATTGAAGCAAGCTTAGGGCTTAAACACGGTTCAGCTTTGAAGGAGATTTTTAGTGCTGCTCAGCACTTTTCTAGTCGAGGTCATGTAGAAGCAGCAGATGAGCGTAAGAAGAGTAATACTCTTCTGGACTTTATACTCTCTAAGGGGTTTAATACCCAGGAGGTTGTTGAGTTCGCTAATGGGGGTCGGCATATTCGTCAGGTTAATGAGCTTAATTTGTTTGATATATGTCCTGTGAGAGAAGGCTGTTCTGGAATGTTGCCAATGGGTTCTGGTGTGGGTGCTGGCTCCCACAAGTCAGCTGAGGCCGAGTTAGAAGAAGGGGAGCTGCCCTGTTCGTCTCAGTCTGCTGGTGCTGTAGCTGCTGTTGGGACTGGTTCGCCTAAGTCTGCTAAGTTTATGGAGAACATTGCTGCAGTTGCTGTTGGGGCGGGCTTAGCAGGGCTTTCGGGCTCGCCTAGTGTAGTGAGGAAATCTTGGAGCTCAGTCGTGGCCCAGGACTTTCCTAAACCTGGTCTGGTTCTAGAATTTTTTCCCCCTCCTTCTCCTGTTATTGAAAACGGTTCTATACCTTTGTTAAATTTGATTTGTTCGTTTTGTTCCTCGTTTCGAATTCCTGTTATTATTTCACATAATTGTTTCTTGTGAAATTGATATATTTATTTCATTTTGGAGTTGACACATTGGACTCGTTCTTATACTCTTTGAATGAGGTTATCATGTCTAATATTTATTTTGATAATTGTAGAGCGGTACATGTTGCTATCTTCTTTTTGAAACCTTGTGACTATAATTTGATTTGGTTCAATATGTACATATAGAACCCTTTTGTTGGTATTATGTCGCATGTGTTTTGACATGATATTTTTGTTAGAATATATCGTAGGGTATACCTGAGCTATAACCACCTGTGGGGGTACCACAGGCATGTCGTCTTGGCACGAGAGGCATGACACTTTCCGTCGCGGTGTGATTTGTCCACGGCGTCTCCGTTTTGGGCTCCGGAGGAAGTGGACCATTTGGTGTTTTGTTGTGGGAGGCGTATGGGTTAACCCTAGCTTTCTGTTCTGCGGATTGGTGATGTTGTGCCAAACACACTTATCCGATTTGCATACATTCGGATTCGCGGTCCAATGTGTGATTTGCCTGTGTGGCATTATTTTGATTTGCCTGTGTGGCATTGTTTTGATGTGCCTGTGTGGCATTATTTTGGTTACCTATGTGACACCATTTGATTTGCCTGTGTGGCATTATTTTGACTTGCATGTGTGGCAATGTATATTTCTTAGCTCATTCGGTATGAAATAACTCCAGCCGTTTGTTTCAGCCTATTATTTTATTGGATTAGTTTTGTTGGTTTTTGTTTAGTTCAAGTCATTGAGTTAGTTACTTCAGTTCGCTATTTCTTTATTCTTTTATTGGTTTCGTCAATTATGTTGATTCATATATATTCCATTCAGATCCTTGGATATTATATTTTCGTTCGTATTTGCACTTGAGGCTTGTTCAGTAATTTGTCTCAACTGTTTTCGTATATCAATTGTATATCTTTTGTATATCTGTATCCGTACTGGGCAATTGGCTCATGCTGTGTTTTTCTTCCGGCAGGTTTGCAGGGGTGATTCAGGGCTAGTGTGATGAGAGTTTTGCCTTTGACCAGTTAGGTTGATTCAAATTTTAAGTTTTGATTATTTTGACTCAGTTTAGAGAATTGTACTTATTACTTTATTGATGGATCACCACTATTAATATTTTGAGGTTGTTAGTGCTATGTTTATTTATTTTGAAGTTGGTTGTGCTTTGCACGTGACCTCCCTTTCCTCTTCGGGAATGGGGTGTTACAGTTGCGGACTCGAAAATGGCCGAATTCTGACTTAGAACGAAGAAACGAGCATTGAACGTTCACAAACATTTATCGTTTTCGTTAAAAATGTACCAATAGGTTAATTTTGAGTAAACGAAGTCATATAGATAAAATTCTTACATGAACACAGAGTATGTAATTTGTGAACCGTAGGCTCTAAAACGAGGCAATTCAGACTTATAACAAAGAAGTTACGAGCCCGGGAATCTCACAAAGTCAAAAATCTATCAAATTTTTCTGAGGTACAGAGTCCGCGCCGCAGCGCGACTCAAGGCACAAAGGCCCGCGCCGCAGCGCGAGGCTGAGGCATGACACACTACTAATTGTTGTCGCAGTGCGGCCATAACAAAGGAGACTTGGCGCAGCGGTAAGCTTCGACCTGGGGTGAGCCGTGAACCCGGACATCCTGGGATCGATTCCCGCCTGCAACAAGTGTGAGAATTCTTTAATTCGTGTGGCCACGGACCTGGGCCGGGCTTAGACCCGGAACAACCCACGAAAGTCTTGTTCGGGGTGGGGGGATTAGTCGGACTGCGGACCGGAAACCCCACATTATCAAAAAAAAAAAAAAAAAAGGAGACTCGTGCCGCAGCGCCGAGTCCAGACCATACACACTGTTAAGTAACGCTGCGGCATGATGACACAGAGAAGAAATGTCTACGCCGCAATGCCAGCCTTAAGGATTTCGTAAAAAGGAAAAATAATAAGTAAAGAAAGAAAGAGAATTGGTTATTAAAGAAGTAAGGCTTAATTATAACATTGTTAAGACATGTTTAAACCTTAAGTATAATCACTTAGGGTTGAAGTAGCTCAATTGTATATGGATGTAAGAATGACATAACGGAAAGCCGGAACCAATAATAATAAATCTAAGTCATAATTAAATTGAGAAGAAGGGTAAGATTCTTTTGGAACTATGTATGTTATTCATGACCTAATGTGTTATACGTTGTTATCATCTAATATAGAGACTTAAGGATTTAAAGTGCAAGTGTTATAACTTTAGCAGACGCTGAAGGCAAGTATTCTAACCCTTGTTTCAGTTCAATCTGGACAAGCTTTGTGGTTTATGTATTCTTACGCATGAATTTATGTATGGTGAAGTCGAAGTCAATTCTTTCGGCTAGACTTATATTATGTTTCTATCAAAGCTTGGTCAATGTTTACCAGGTTATATTGGTGTAGTTTTCAAATGAAGACTGAGTATGCTAAAAATGTTTTTTCGTCAAACGACAGGCACAAGATGTAACGCCCCAGAAAATTTGAATTTTTGAGAATTAAATTTTTATTTTTATTATGTGGATTAAATGAATTTAATTAATTATTTATGGGAGTAAGCTAATTGAAGGTCGTTCTATGACCTAGATATAGCGGAATGTCGTAGTATTTTTTTTTTTTTTTTTTTTTTTTTGATAATGTGGGGTTTCCGGTCCGCAGTCCGACTAATCCCCCCACCCCGAACAAGGCTTTCGTGGGTTGTTCCGGGTCTAAAGCCCGGCCCAGGTCCGTGGCCACACGAATTAAAGAATTCTCACACTTGTTGCAGGCGGGAATCGATCCCAGGATGTCCGGGTTCACGGCTCACCCCAGGTCGAAGCTTACCGCTGCGCCAAGTGCTGTGGTTAATGTCGTAGTATTTTGATTACATGGTAGAATTAAAGTGTTTGAATTTCCAAGACGAAAATAAAAGCTTTCCGAAATTTTTTCCGAAAAACACTATTCACAAATTTCTACTCGGGAATTATTTTTGAATTTCCGAGAAATACGTAATGGTAGAATATCGAGGTGAGATAGAATATCCAATAATATTTCAATTATGGCAAACACAGTTTTTCGCCTGCGGACTTAAAACCTAACGATTAGGGAAAGTGAGTTCCGAGAAGAAAATGTAATACGTATAATGAATTAAAGCGTTGATCGTATAATACGTAGGTATTATACGAGGTAATGGATACGAGTATAATACGAGGTGTTATACGAGAATGAATGAATGATGGTATATCGTATGTGAATAAGTATACGAAGTTGGAATACAAGATTAATACATAAATTATACGTTATAAGGCTTTAAGTTAAATGAATTTAATTTATAAGATTGTGTAAAACATTTTTTTTTTCACTAATTTTTTTGTATATTGAGAAGAAAAAGAGATAAAACAATCACAAAGGGCATACCCCAGAAGTTTTAGGTGAACCACATGGGACAACCCCCAAAATGGACAACTAAAAACTAACAACCAAGCCAAAGCATTAAGGAACATTACACAACAGAGCTGCATGCAAAAGAAGCAAGCCGAAGTCTAATCAACCAATCAGCTGAAACTAAGCATCCAATGAAACAATCTGGTGACGAAATGAAACTGCAAAATTGCCATTTGCAGACAAAACTGCAGAAGACAACAGAATCAACTGAACTGAAGCAGCTGCCGAACAGACTGAAGCTGTAATACCCAATAAAATAATAATAAAATAATTATGTGAGCTTTAAAATATATAACTGGGCTTTTCTTATGTTTGGGTCAGATTCTATTTAATTTATTTGGGCCATTAAAATTAATTGGGTCTAAAATATATTTGTGTAATTTTAAATCCTAATCAAATTAAAAGAATTATTAAAACATATTAATTAATAACAATTAGCTAAAACCTAGTTATACCTTATTACGTACGAGGAGTTGTGAGAATAGAACGGAAGAAAAAGGAGGAGGCGCAAGAGGGAGCGAAGGAACGTGACGGGGATTGCAAAAAGGGTTTGAGAGCAAGATCTTTAAACTTTATTCACCATATTCTTCTTCTCAAAGGTAATTATTGGACTATTTTTGAATATAAAATAATTATTTTGCTATTGTAACTATGATCTATATTTAGTTGTATTTGTAATCTATTTTAAAATTTTATTATGCCATTTGATTAGTTGATTTTTTTTTTTATGAAATTTTGATTTACAATTGAGATATAATATATACATACATATATATATATATATATATATATATATATATATATATATATATATATATATATTTAGGATCCTGTAAGTTATATATATAACCTGTTATTTAGTAAGTTATATATATATATATATATGTTACCTGCTTGTTGATTCATTATATATATATATATATATATATATATATATATATATATATATATATATATATATATATATATATATATATATATAGTTACTACAGATTAGTTTTATAAATATATATATAAACCTGTGATCTATTAGTATGTATATATAAACCTGCAGCGGCTGCGGCGAATTCGTCATATATAATATATATATAAAATATGCAGAAATTTAAAAAGGGGGCAGAAATAAATAATATTATAATATTGTTATTATAATTAAAATATATCTTTTGAGCATAAAATGAATATAGTATATTAAAATTATTGAATTTGTGAAAATATAATTTGTATAAGTTCGTAATTTAATTTTATGTGTTATATTTTATTTTGATAATTAGATCGGATTGGGGGAGTTTAGCGGGTGATATTTGGAGTCGGCGAATTATTTTGGGTACTATATTAAGGTACGGATTCCGTACTTTTTCAGCGATATTCCTTTAAATTTAATTCGTTCGTTTTGTACTCGTTTAGAAATTTGGTATTGCCTCTTGGGATTATTCTTTGTTGTCAAAATTATTGAGTTAGTTCCGTTTTGGCGTTGATATTTGAATTCGTATTTGTACTCTTTAAACTAGTTAATCGTGTCAATATGTTTTGGAGACTTTATTCGTTTGTACCATTGTTCGTATATTTTCGTTCACACTTGGAGTTGTTTTGATCATTGATATCTTGTAATAATTGGGTATGTTTGTATTTGATAATTCAATTTCATTTGAATATGATCATGTAAGCCTTGTGATTTGAACCCCTTATGGCTTACATTTTGTAGTTTGATCCTTAGGGTATACTTGAGCTAACCACCTGTGGGGGTACCACATGCATGTCCTCTTGACACAAGGGCATGACACCTTCCGTGGCGGTGTGATTAGTCCACGGCGTATCCTTTTGTATGCTTTGGGTATGAGCTTTGGTCATTTGATATATTTGTTCAGGATACGTATGGGTCGACCCAGTATTTGATTTGATTCGATTTGTTTGGCGGATTAGTGACGTATGTGTCGTGCGTACTATCCGATTTAATTTTGTATACATCATGGTACCGATGTATTTTGTTAGCCTTTGGCTATTTGTATTTGAGCTCAGTATGAAATTTTTACCTTACAACCATTTTTTTTTTTTTGCTAAATTTGTTTGTATATTAAAATGCAAAAAACTTTAAATATTACAATGAAGATCATAGCATAGGCCTCTTCTTCCGAGAGAACTAAAACACCTAGAGAACCTAGGAAACATTTTACCTAACCTAATAGCATATCCTCACATCCCGAGGTTAGGTAAATTGATCACATAAAATTACTAAAAGAAACAAACACCATGCCTAACATTAAGCATGGAAACAGCTAGGGCAGGCCAGTGAAAACCAGCCCTATGCTAGTAAACCACTCTAACTGCAGCGGTTAGGTTTCAGGACTACAACATCAGTCAGCAACCAGTAGAGAAGCCAGCCCCATAACTGAAGCACAACACTGCATCTGCAACACAAATACAGCTGCCGAGGAAAACAGCTCGAGCTGCATCAAGGCGAGAAGCTCCACCCATACGATGCAGCATCCGAGAAAGAGCAGCTGCCGGGAGAGCAGCACGGAACTGAAATAGAAAAGGACTGTTCCACAAAACAAATTGAAAGCGACCTCGACAATCAGTCATGCAAGTCCATACGGACAGAAGGCAACTACAAAAGGCATGGCAACCATCTGAACAACTGCCCCCGAAAGAAGGTGACTCCAAACATGGCAACCATCAGAACAACTGCCCAAGAAACTATGAGCAGCAAACCAGCTGGCGAAAACCAAAAACCCCGCTATTGGCTTTTGGCGTACTTGAGCAGCTGTAAAAGCTGTATTACCTTACAACCATTTGATTCGGCCTTATTTGTTTGGGATTCTTTTGGCTATAATTATTCGATTGACAGTGTTAGTCATTTGTAAATGGACTCTCAAATTTTGATATATTCGTAATTCGTTTGTAAATCACATATGTTCATTCGTTCAATTCTTTTAGATTCATTACTTTTTGTGATACATTTAATCTTCATATCCGTACTGGGCAATTGGCTCACGCTGTGTTCTTTTTCCGGCAGGTAATCAGGGGTGATCAGGATATGTGGGATGAGAGCTACCTTTGATCCAAATGAGTAGATTAGTTTTGAGAATTATTATTAGACTTGGTGTTCATAATATTTTGTTAATAGATGTTTGGGCCATTTTGGCATTTATTTCTTATTAGTAGAGACTATGTAAATGTGGAGTTACTGCTATTTAAATTGGAGTATGTGACAATTAGTGTTCAATTTCATTGGAGATATTTTGAGGTTTATTAGAGGTTTGTATTCATTATGTTTGTGCGTGACATCCCTTTTCCCTTTTGGGAAAGGGGGTGTTACAGAAGCTGTCAGCACCTAAGAGGCTGAACTGAAGATCCCGAAGCCTAGAAGGAGCTGCGGGGTAGAGAGGCCGAACCATATAAGCCTAACCTACCAGCCCAGATCCCCCAGCTTCCCAAGGCTAAACCAAGGAGCCGAAACCAAGCTACAAAACTAGCCCTTCACTGACCCCATAAGTCGAAACATTAACCAATCCAGAAGGAGGCAGCATCCGAACCAGTCCGGACTGAAAACAACAACGAACCAATCCGAACTGAGCGCCAACCGATACCCGAAGTAGCCGAAGATGAGAATGCTGAACCCTTGAATGAACTGCGAGCGCCATGAAGCCGAAATCAATGAACACTCACCCCCCCCAGCTCCAAATCCGTGAACCCCGAAGCCCGAACCTCTCAAGACTGGACTGCCGTACCGAAGAGGGAGCACCGAAGCCCGAAACTGGAAGACAGCAACCAGCGCTCTATCAAACGAAGCCCCCCCCCCCCCGAAGCCATTGAGGGGTCCCCAAGCCCCAAAACCGAAACCAGCGAACCCCCCTAGCCGGGCCACGTGACCGTGCCAAGAGACCGAGCCAGCCCGTCATTGACCCTAGAGCCGAACCCTACTACTGAAGAGACCGAACTGCCAGAGAAGCCGAACTACCATCGCAAACAGCAACGAGCTGAAGATGCTGTTAGAGCCAGCAAGCCGAACCCAACAGAAGAACTGAAACCCACAACCTCGAAACTAACTCTTGAGGCCGAACTCCCTAACACCTGACCTGCCCAACCCTTAGGCAGACCCCAAAGCTTAGGCAGACCCCGAAGCTGAGATTGAACTAGTGGCCAGAGGCGCGTAGGCCAACCCTATAATGACCAAGCTGGGTAACATGGGCGAGTGCCGGAGAGTCACTGCCAACTTTGATCTTATCCAAAGAACCCCCGCCAAAGCAATAGCTAACATTCGCTACTGAGACGGGCCCAGCCACCTGCTCTCCCGGCAGCACCGAAGCGGCAGAACTGCCGACACCCCGAGAAAAAGAACCCAACCCTACAACCACCCCCAGAGGTTGGGCTTATTTTGGACTTTTTTAGAAAAAACAGAGGAAGAAGATAACCTAGCCTTAATGACATTTTTTTTTTTTTGCTAAATTTAAACTGTATTGAAAGAAAAGAAATTACAAAAAAACATGGGTAACCCCAATCAGAGTATAGCATAGACATCATACGACAGGCCATATGATGTCTTGACTATAGACGACTGCAGGCCCGAAGCCTAACAACACTAACAATTAATGTTAGAACAAACCAACCAAACTACATTTGCTTAACAAGATGACCATAACAGACCCAGAGAAAAAATCTAATCAGTCATCCGGAATCATCAAAGAAGCCCCACTTGGGCAGAAATGACCAACCACAATAAAACAGCTTCATAACATGGACAAAAACCTAGCAGCAGCAGAAGCCATACCACAGAACCCCATGCCAACCATCCCAGATCAGACAACACAGAATATTAAGCAAAACAGCAGCAGCTGGCCAAATTATACTGTGCAGCAGCCACACTTGGCAGTCTAGATCCCAGTAGCAACAGACTAGAGATGCACCAGCAGACCCCTTCATGCATACCACCTGTAGACCCCATGCCTACAACAGAGCATTTGCCCCCCACAACAGACAAGAGAAGCACCAGCAGACCCCCACAGCAGAACAGCTGCACAAAGCCACCACAGCAAAAGCCAGACCAACTGCAGCACTAGACCAAGCAGACAGCAACATCAACAATTCCAGACATCTTGCAACAGCAGAACCAAAATCCATAACAGCAGAAGGGTAATGACATTGGTTATCTCCCTAGAGAGAACCCCCATAGGCATCTTGGTTTTGTTATGGACAATGGAGTTCCTGACTGACCAGATTTTGTATACTGTAGTGGAGAGAACCAGCTTTAGAATATCCTACCTGAGTTTGCTCCCTCGATATTGGATAATGTAGTCCACAAGGTTGTCCCAATTCATAGGAGCATTAGTCCAGGCACCCACTGCTAAAGTAGAGGAGAGAACATAGGAAGAATAGGGGCATTCGAAGAACAAGTGAGGGAATGTTTCCACATGGGAATCACAGAGTGGGAAAGTCAGCTGGCAGAAGCTGGAATAGCTAGAAAATCTGTCATTCGTGGGTAATCTTTGCCGAAGAGCAAGCTAGAGAGTAAAGGAAAATCTTGGAACGTGAAGAGAATGCCATAGCAGAGCAGCCCATGGAACTAGCAGAGCACGTGGCCGAATAGATTCCAAAATGAGAGAGGCCTTGACATATTTCAGCTCACAAGATTCCCATAAGATCTTGTCATCGGCAGCAGTCGACGCAGGAAGAGAAGTAATGAGGCCTCGGAGTTGTTGCACTTCATGATGGTTGCTTGCCGGTAATGCCCAGGCTCCTGAGGAAATGACAAAAGAGACAGGAGCGTTTACTGGGATTCATGAGTTGTAAAGCAGATACAGAGAAGGGCTTAATGCCTGGCCATTCAACCATGGGTCATGCCAGAACCTAAAAGAATTGCCATTCCCAACTTTATAGATAAGAAAATTTAAAGCTAAAGGCCGCAGTTTAAGAATCTTACGCCAAATCCAAGAGCAGTCCGATGGAGTAGAACAATGCCAGAAATTAATCTTTGGAAGAACTGAGCCTTTGACCCACTTTGCCCATAAGGAAGTTGGG
Organism: Panax japonicus; assembly: GCA_020205505.1. Classification (NCBI taxonomy): domain Eukaryota; kingdom Viridiplantae; phylum Streptophyta; class Magnoliopsida; order Apiales; family Araliaceae; genus Panax; species Panax japonicus. Next base: position 19,632,958 of record CM035108.1, on the reverse strand, counting down.
GAATGGGAAATAACTCTGAGCAAATGGGATAAAATAAGGGCTGAGTTCCAATCAGCAAGATTTTTTATAGCCAGGTCTCCCTCCGCATAGGGGGTAGACAAATCCTTCCAAGCGACTTTAGAACAATACCTTAGAAGAGAGGAGCCCTTCCAAAGGAATCTGCACATTATAGATTGGATTGCACGCATTACCGATTTAGGCAAGATAAAGTGGGCTGCCCAGTAGGATTGAATGGAAAATAGCACTGATTTTATCAACTGCACTCTGCCGGCATAGGAGAGGTAGCGGGAAGTCCATGAAGTGACTCTCGCGGTGATTCTGTGAATCAGAGGCTGGCAGTCGGAGTGAGTAAGTTTAGAAGAGATGAGGGGAACTCCAAGAGATCTAATTGGAAGAACTCCAATCGGTATACCCAACAGCTGATTTATACTTTCCTTGACATCATTTGGGACATTTGCTAGAAAGCATAAGCTTTTAAGAGCGTTGGGGATTAATCCGGAGAACATTGAGAATGATTGGATGCTCGAGTGGATGATGGAAACAGATGGCAAGTCTCCATGGCAGAACATTATAATATCATCCGCGAAACATAAATGAGTAATGTTGCATGGTTCTGTTTTCCAATGGAACTTGAAATTTGGCAGGAGAGTTTCCTTATTCAGAATCATAGATAATACTTCCATGGCTAAAACAAACAGGTAAGGGGACAGAGGATCTCCTTGATGAAGACCCCTTGCTCCCTTAAAGTAGCCGGCAAGGGAGCCATTGACTTTAACAGAATACATTGGCGTTGTGATGCACTCACTAATCCAGTTTATAAAAATGGGTGGAATCTGAAGCAAACTCAGCAGGTCTAGACGAAAACCCCAGTCAACTGTGTCAAAAGTCATCCTGATATCAATTTTTAGAGCACACCTTGCCGGACCAGATAGGCGATGATAGTTTCTGAACAGCTCCTGAGCAAGGAGAATATTATCGCTAATACTTCTACCCGAGATAAAAGCTGACTGAGCATGGTCTATAATGGACGGGAGGACTAGTTTTAGCCTATTGGCAAGAATCTTTGCTATACATTTGTATATTGTGTTGCAACAAGAAATGGGTCTGAAGTCTGCCATATTGGAAGGGTTTTCTGTCTTCGGGATCAAGGCTATGACCGTAGCATTCACTCCCCTCGAAAGGAGACTGGTTCTGAAGAAAGAGTGGACAGCAGCAGTGAAGTCTAGACCGATTGTATCCCTGCAGTGAAGGAAGAAGTTAACGTTGAAACCATCAGGCCCCGGGCTATTATTCTATTTCATGGACTGAAGGACCGCCTTAATTTCAGAATCAAGGATTGGAGTGGTTAAAGCAGCTGCCTGGGATGGAGAGATCCTCTTAGAAATAAATTTTTTAAGATCATCACGCCCCGGATAGGATGAAGGGGATGATCCCAAAAGATCCTGGTAATATACCACCGCTACCTGCTGGATACCTTGCTGGTCCTCAATCAAGTCACCCGAGTTGTTGAAGATAGAAAGTATTTTGTTGTGGTTCCAGTTACTCTTAATGACAGTTGCAAAGAACTTAGTGTTTTTATCTCCTTGGGCTAGCCAAATTGCTCTAGATTTCTGGAGCATGAGGGATTCTTCAAGAGCCATTGCTTTCCATAAAGATTGGATAGCTGACGATTCTTGAGCTAATAAAAGAGGGTTCAAGGGATTAGCCTGGAGAGACATTTGGACGGAGTCCAGAAGACCTTGAAGCTTGCTTACATTGCTCGTCAGATTACCTATAGAATAATTCAAGGCAACAATTCCATGGATACTACTGGTCCAACAATCCGAAACAGCTTCTTTGAACCCATCTAACTCGAGCATGAAATTAAAGAATTGAAAGGGTTTTTTAGGCCGCCTCAGATGATAACCTGCGTTGAGAATAACTGGGCAGTGATCGGAAAGGCCACGGGGACCAAAGGTGTTTTGGGAATCAGACATGGTGCTAAACCAAGAACTGTTGCCCATAGCTCTGTCTAGCTTCCTGAAAATTGGGTTTCCTACCTGGCAATTCCACCACGTATGCAGAGGCCCAATATCTCGAATGTCATCTACTCCGATAGTGTCTAAACAGTCATTGAAATCCGTCATGCCAGCGTCCCAGGAAGGATCACCTCCTTCAGATTCAGAAACCCGTTTGACAGTGTTAAAATCTCCCAGGATACACCAAGTGTCCGAAGAGGATATAGATTTGAAGTCATCCCACAATTGCCTACGCTCCACTACCAAATTCAGGCCATAAATGATCGAAACCAGAATAGGGGTATCTCCATGAATAGGGGTAAGTTTGAAATGGGATAGTTGAGAAGACTGAAACGGGCTATCCACTCTCCAGATATTAGGATCCCACCCCACCCAGATCCTCCCGTTCGGATGGTGATCATAGTTGAATGTCTAAACCCAGTTACGGCACAAGGCTCTCGAGATCCTGAGAGCCTTTGGAGCTTTGATTCTAGTCTCAATAAGGCCCACAAAAGAGATATGGTTGTTTAACAAAAGGTTACGAACGAGCGCCTGCTTTGGCTTCTTATTTAAACCCCTGACATTATAGGAACAAAAATATGTCATAGTGAATGGGGGATAATCTTAATCAAGAAGGGGAAGACCCCCTTGGACCTTTATTTCTCTTCTTAGAATTTTGAAGTGGCTCTTTCCCAGGCCTGGATTTATGCGGGTTGGGGGGAACAGGAGATTCAGAGTCGTCGTCGGGAAGAAGGGGAGAAACAATAGGGTTGAAGGTATTTGAAAAAGGAACTGGGTGGACAGCAGGAGGGGATGATGGTTTTTTAGGTCCTTTAGAGACAGCTGTCCAGGAACCTTCCGGATCAAGGGGAGGAGAGGCATTGGTAGCAATTGAGATGGGCGGAAAAGTGGCCTCGGGAGGACAAGGCGGAGCCTTGGGTACCCACTGAAAGATTGATTTAGGACATCGGAGCAAGGAATGACCGAAACAGTTACAATTTGAGCAAGAAGGAGGTCTGCTCCAATACTCCACTTTCACCTCAACTGTATCTTCAGCCAAGTCCGCTCCATTGAAAACAACTGCTTTAATTAAGGCCGGGAACTTCGACGAAGCATTCATCTCAATGCAAATCCTAGCATAGCTCATTGGCTCAAGCTTAGATGTCATATCATCTGCGAATAAAGGACGACCGACAACACTCGCCAGGTAGCTCAAACCCTCTTTTGTCCAGTAAGAGAGGGGAATGTTGCTAATTTTAACCCAGATTGGGACTTTGCTACAGTCGACATTTACAAGTTTAACCCCTTCATGCCATGGCTGCAGAAGGAGAAGCTTTGATGCTATATACCATGGGCCTGTTGCTAAAACATTGTCACTGTCAGCTTCTGAGTCGAACTTGAATATGAAATACCCCTTGTCATGGAGATAAACTTTAGCCAAACCCAAGTGTCCCCAAAGTTCGAGGGGTTAGGCTCAGACTCCACCATTTCCACGAATTCAGTGGGGGAACTCGGCTTTAAAACTCCATATTCTGCAAAAAGATCGCGGGACGGGCTACTCACGGAGTTTCCGGCTGAGAGATGGGGGTGGTCGACCATGGCTCTGGATAGCAGAGGCACCGCAGAAGTCTAGAGGAAGGACGGGGGAAGACGGGAGAAAGGAGGGTGACGGTGGAGGACGGGAGGGAGAAAGGAGGGTGGAGGAGGAGGAAGGTCCAAACGGGTAAACAGAATGTTTGGTGAAAATGGAAAAGGTAGGTGAGGGAGTGAGGGAGGGCGGGAGGCTGAAAAAGGAAAGAAGGAGTTAACGGTAAGAGGAAGAAGCAAAAAGGTGGGGGAAAGGAGCCTAGGATCCTAGTGAGAAGGGAGAGCACATTTCTAGAGAGATGTGTAAAATATTGTAAAGTCCAATGAGAATTGGTAAGGCCCAAATGTAAGAATGGATAAGTCCAATAAGAATTAAGGCGTAAGCCCAAGTGATTGATTAATGAGAAGCCCAAAGTAACTTAATGCAAGCCCAAAATGAATAAGCTAAGTTAATTAGACTTAAGCCCAATGTAATAATCCAATGGATTAGGAGGATCCATGGGGCAACCCATGATCACATGTATAACCAAAGTAGTGGCCAAGTAAAGTACTCTGTGGCTAAGTAAAAGTAACGAGCAAATAAACTTAATGATTAAGCATTGGATCGTTTTAGCCTAATTTGGTACTGATTCTCAAATCCGACTTTACGGCTTTTACTGATTATTCATTTTACTGTTCAATTTTGGATCGTTTCCGATCTTCCTTTCCTATGTTCATCTCTGTTTGTTCATGGGTGGTTGAGCTTATGTCTTAACCCCACCTCTTATATCTCTTTCTGACCACCACCCTCTGTTGCACTCATTTCCCCCCCTTCATCATGCGGCCCACCCTTTCTCTCCCGTTTGAAGAGTTCGGATCTGATCTTGATGAAGCTTTGGGCTGGTTTGGGTTTTGTAGAGTCTTGATGGTCGACTTTGTTTATTTTTGGGTGGTGATATGCCGGTGTTTAGTTCGGAAATCATTTTCATTATTGTTGAGTTCAAGATCTGATTTCCGTTAGTTAAGGTTGATAGGCCGGATTCTGTTTGTTTGGGTCCGGGCTAGTATGTTTTTGCATGCCGGCTTTCATGTTCAAGGTGATTTGCCAGTTGATTTTGGGGCTGTACATGGTCTCCTGCTGGTCGTCCATGTGTTGTGTCATTTGAATCATCACGTGGGCTGAATTGGGACAATGACTGATTCGAATCAATTGTTGCTCTCTTGATGTTTTGGTGGGCTTTGGACCCACGATTTTGCTAGCTAAACTATCACTTTTGGCTGGTTTGAAGCTTTGTAACATCCTTAGCTGCACGTGGGTTGTACATCCCACCCATGAAACTGGTGGGCCCCACGTTATGTAGCTCACGTGGGTCCATGTTGCTGATCATTGAGGGCTGGTGCTTGGATTTTAAATGATTATGCAGCCTCAAGTGGGCTATCCATTGCATCACACAAGTCCTTATTGTTGTAGCTAAATATGTCATTATCTATTTTAGTTAGTGTCTATTTAATTGGTTCTCTTTCCTAGCTTCGGGATGTGAGGAAAAATTTAATTAAGTTAGGAAATTGGTTTCCTTAGTCTTATCTAGGTGTTTTAACCTTCTCGGGAGAAGAAGATTATGTTCTGATCTTCATTGTAATATCTTTTGTTTTTTGCATATTTATATACAAACAAAATTTAGCAAAAAAAAAAGGAATAGTAAGGAGGTGGAGTTAAGGAGGTGGAATGGCTTATTGACCATTAAGCCCTCATTTAGGATTTCCTATAAATAGCAAGCTTGGGATTTCATTTGTTGCTTGTTAAAATTTCTCCCAAATCCTCTCAAGTTAAGCAACTTATTGGTTAGAGAGAATAAGCACTTATAAGTAAAACTTCCATTAGGAGATTTTCAAGAAGCAAGAAGGAGATTAAAGCTTAGTCAAGTGATATTCAAGGGTAAGAACTTAAACCATGAATCTCTTTCTCTTCCATTGGTAGGGAGATGGGTAGTGGTAGAACATATATGCTAAAGAATGATAGGAATGAGTAATCAAAGAGCTTAGGTCTTAATAAGCCGTATAAGTCATGAATAAGTAATTCAAACTTAATTAAGTTGTGAACTCATGAGGAACTTAGATGAACTTCTCATATGTTTACTTTAATAAGATTGTGTGATAATAAGAAACAAGGATGATGGTTAAAAGATTTAAGCTATGATAAGTCATGCAATGTGAATTCATAATTAGTTCATACTTTTACAAGTTATAAACTAATGAATAACAAGTAATAACTTATCATGTCAATAAGTTAATGAAGTATGTATGTCAAGATGTTAGTATGTTGGATATGATATGAGAACGTTGAGTAAAGGACTTAAATCAATAATAAGTCATAAGTAATTGAAATCATGAAAGTTATAAGTTGATAAGCCATGAACTTATAAAGAATAAGTCAAAACCTAATTTGAAAATAAGTTAATGTAATAAGTAGTTTGAAATGTTTATATGATGGTTAGAATCCATTTAGAACAATGATCAAATCATTAGTAAAGAAGTTATGCCGGAATTCACACGATTGGACGTTAAGCGTCGAATTCGTGAAATTCTCGGAATGGATGTCGTATTTTGTTTTTGAGCGTGGAAACATTGGTTTTCACTAGAGACAAGTCATATTTGGCATTATAGAGTTGCAGACTTGAAAATGACCGGATTCCGACTTAGAACGAAGAAACAAGCGTTGAACGTTCACGAACGTTTATCATTTTCGTTAAAATGAACTAATAGGTGAAATTTTAGTAAACGGAGCCAAATAGAGAAATTCTTCCATGAACGCATAGAGTATGTAATTTGTGAACCGTAGGCTTTTGAACGAGCCAATTCTGACTTATAATGAGAAGTTATGCGTCCGGGAAGTTCACAAAATTTAAAATATGCAAAAATTATCTGAGGCACAGAGTCCGCACCGCGCCGCGGCTCACAGCCTTAAAGCCCGCGCAGCAGCGCGAGGCTGGAACCAAGCATACTGCTAACTCGCGCTGCGGCGCGAGATGCAGAGTTAAGTGTGGCGCCGCGGCGCCAGTCCTAGGGTTTCGACAGACAAGAATGTTTACAAGTATATAATGAAAGATAACGCTTTAGTAATTAACTAAAGTGTTAATATAACATTGTTAAGGCATTGTTAGACACTTAATGTATGATGATTAAAGGTTAATAATCAATTGAAGATGAACGTAATGAGAACAACGTAATGTGCTAAGCCGACTGTAGAAATTTGTTGACCAAGTTGATTATGAATCCAATGGTTTGCAATACCAGTATGGGCTATGTAATTACTTAATGAACATGATAAGACCTTTCCTAAATCACTGTTATAGTGATGAATTTAGGAATTTAATGTTTTTTAATGAGTAGTTAAATGACGAACGTAAAGTATAAGGAACGTGAACCGTATTCAATAATGATAAGGACTATAACGTTAAGAGTTACAACTAAAGGTTGTTAAGTAATACGTAAACGTAAACGGTATGCAATAAATTGTACTTAACAAATGCTGATCGAGTTTCGATTAATAACGTAAGGATGTTAATAAGCCGTGAGGAAGGATGATTAACTCGAAACTAGTTGGATTAATTAAGTAAATCTACATAAGATATAGAAGAGAAAGAAGTTGGTAAGAATAATGTAAAATATAATGGCAAGCCGGAACCTATAGTAACAAATCTAATATATGATTAGATTGAGATGAAGGGTAAGATTCATTAGGAACCATGTATGATCATTCATGACCTAATGTGGTATGTTTGTTATGTGGTTATGTGTTGTAGAGACCATAAAGACTGAAAGGAAAAGTTATTATACTGTAGCAGATGTTAAAGGCAAGTTTTTCTTAAATGCTTGTCTAACCTTCGTGTTAGCCAAGTTTTCTGTGATTCAAGTTATGAGATGCATGAATTGTTTTACGAAAATGTCAATGCTAGTTTTAACTCGGCTAGACAAATCTTGAAGATTGATTGATTTATTGATAAGTCTTTCAATATAGAATTGCTAACGCTATCCTACGCCAATTGTTTGGTACGGATTCAAGGTAAGCCAGAGTATGAATAAACAAATATATTTTTCATCGATTATTCGATGGGCACGCGAGGTTGCCAAAACTTAAACGTACATACGTTTAACAGGATGTAGTGTTGATCAACATAGAGTACTATGGGATGATCACCCAGAAGTGCTCGTAAGCTATGCCGGACTTACGGACTTAGTGCCGGGTTGTCTTTTTCAAAGAAATTATAAAATGCTCATGGTCTTGAGCCAGAATTGATGTTTTACTGAATATTGTTATTGTAAAATGTTTTGAAGGAAAAGAAATGTTATTTTGAATTATTGGTAGTACTTCATAACTATTATTCAGTTATTGAAGATATACGATTCCTATGTTTCAAGCATGTTGTTTAAAAGAAAATTGTTGTACTTGCTGAGCTTGTTATGCTCACTCTTGCTTGAACCATATGAATGCAGCTAGGATCGAACGAACCGAGGGATCTAACAAGGATAGAGGCAAGCCGAAACTGAACAATTAGTTTACCTTGTAATAATCTAGTAAGTTGTATATATTATAGAATGATGAACAAAGAATGTAATGGTTTTAGAACCTGGGAACGGGATGTAATATTATTAATGGGTTTTTCTCTCTAGAAATGTGCTCTCCCTTCTCACTAGGAGGCTTCTATTCCCCCCCACCATTTTGCTTTTCCCTTACCGTTAGCTCCTTCTTTCCTTATTCAGCCTCCCGCCCACCCTCACCTACCTTTTCCATCTTCACCAACCATTCTGTTTACCCGTCTGGTCCTTCCTCCTCCTCTATCCTCCTTTCTCCCTCCCGTCATCCTCCTTTCTCCCGCCCTCCCCCGTCCTTCCTTCTAGACTTCTACGGTGCCTCTGCTATCCAGAGCCATGGTTGACCACCCCCATCTCTCAGCCGGAAACTTCGTGAGAAGCCCGTCCCGCGAACTTTTTGCAGAATATGGCATTTCTAAGCCGAGTTCCCCCACTAAATCTGTGGAAATGGTGGAGTCTGAGCCGAACCCCTCGAATATTTCTATAAGCTCGGATGAATCAAATGCTTTTGAAGCTCAGCTTGGAGAGAACTTTGGCCCAACCACTAGTTCGGAAGCTCAAGATATCTTTAAAGCAGCTACATTTCTTCTCTAGAAATGGCCGAGAGGAGGCCCTAGCAGAAAGGAGGAAGAATGCAAAGTTAATGGAATATATATCTGCCTTGGGTCTCCCTCAAGATGATATTAATAACCTTTCCACTATAGGGACTTCCGCTGCTCTAACAAATGCCTGTAAGGTACTCGAATCTGGTCCTTTGTTTGGACGGATTTCACCAAAGGAAGCATCATCTCCTCCCCTTACCCACCTGGCCACTACTTCGGGTAGTCTTCCGGAGTCTGTGGCTCTTCCCCTTCCGGTCCGGGAGAAAGCCGATAACCAGCCCATTCTTCCTAAATCTTGGAGCTCGATTGTTTCAAACTCTGTCTCAGAGAAGAACTTGGGTCTGAGCTTCTTCCCCCCTGCCATGGCTGAAGGGAGTGTTAAGGTTAATCCGCCAGTTGAAGTCCTAAAGATTGGCCTGCATAAGTGGTCCACCAGTCTAGTTGGTCATTTCATTCAGTCGAAACTGCCTTTCAAGCTTGTCGAGACCTCGGCAAAGAAGCTTTGGGGACACTTGGGTTTGGCTAAAGTTTATCTCCATGACAAGGGGTATTTCATATTCAAGTTCGACTCAGAAGCATACAGGGACAATGTTCTAGCAACAGGCCCATGGTATATAGCATCAAAGCTTCTTCTTCTGCAGCATTGGCATGAAGGGGTTAAACTTGCAAATGTTGACTGTAGCAAAGTCCCAATCTGGGTTAAATTTAGCAACATACCCCTCTCTTACTGGACAAAAGAGGGTTTGAGCTACCTAGCGAGTGCTGTTGGTCGTCCATTATTCGCAGATGATATGACATCTAAGCTTGAGCCAATGAGCTATGCCAGGATTTGCATTGAGATGAATGCCTCGTCTATGTTCCCGGCCTTAATTAATGCAGTTGTGTTCAATGGAGCGGACTTGGCTGAAGATACCGTTGAGGTGAAAGTGGAGTATTGGAGCAGACCTCCTTCTTGCTCAAATTGTAACTGTTTCGGTCATTCCTTGCTCCGATGTCCTAAATCAAACTTTCAGTGGGTACCCAAGGCTCCGCCTTGTCCTCCTGAGGCCACTTGTCCCCCCATCTCAATTGCTACCAAAGCCTCTCCTCCCCTTGATCCGGAAGGTTCTTGGACAGCTGTCTCTAAAGGACCAAAAAAACAATCCTCCCCTCCTGCTGTTCACCCAGTTCCTTATTCAAATACCTTTAACCCTATTGCTTCTCCCCTTCTTCCCGATGAAGACTCTGAATCTCCTGTTCCCCCCAACCCGCTGGTGGATAGGCTCAAGCAGGTCGAAGAAAAGGAATGTAGGGACCTGAAGCATAAATCCAGGCCCGTGAAAGAGCCACTTCATAATTCTAAGAAGAGAAATAAAGGTCCAAGGGGGTCTTCCCCTTCTTGATTAAGCTTATCCCCCATTCACTATGACATATTTTTGTTCCTATAATGTCAGGGGTTTAAATAAGAAGCCAAAGCAGGCGCTCGTTCGTAACCTTTTGTTAAACAACCATATCTCTTTTGTGGGTCTTATTGAGACTAGAATCAAATCTCCAAAAGCACTCAGGATCTCGAGAGCCTTGTGTCGTAACTCGATTTGGACATTCAACTATGATCACCATCCGAACGGTAGGATCTGGGTGGGGTGGGATCCTAATATCTGGAGAGTGGATAGCCTGTTTCAGTCTTCTCAACTATCCCATTTCAAACTTACCCCTATTCATGGTGATACCCATATTCTGGCTTCGATCGTTTATGGCTTGAATTCGGTAGTGGAGCGCAGGCAATTGTGGGATGACCTCAAATCTATATCCTCTCCGGACACCTGGTGCATCCTGGGGGGTTTTAACACTATCAAACGGGTTTCTGAATCTGAAGGAGGTGATCCTTCCTGGGACGCTGGTATGAATGATTTCAATGATTGTTTAGACACTATTGGAGTAGATGACATTCGAGCTATTGGGCCTCTGCATACGTGGTGGAATTGCCAGGTAGGAAACCCAATTTTCAGGAAGCTAGACAGAGCTATAGGCAACAATTCTTGGTTTAGCACCATGTCTGATTCCCAAACCACCTTTGGTCCCTGTGGCCTTTCCGATAACTGCCCAGTTATTCTCAACACTTGTTATCATCTGAGGCGGCCTAAAAACCCTTTCAATTCTTTAATTTCATGCTCGAGTTAGATGGGTTCAAAGAAGCTGTTTCGGATTGTTGGACCAGTAGTATTCATGGGAATTCTTTTTACATCCTTAATGAGAAGTTGAGGAGAACCAAGAGAGCTCTTGTTTCCTTGAATTCTTCTATAGGTAATCTGTCGAGCAATGTAAGCAAGCTTCAAGGTCATCTGGACTCCGTCCAAATGTCTCTCCAGGCTAATCCCTTGAACCCTCTTTTATTAGCTCAAGAATCGTCAACTATCCAATCTTTATGGAAAGCAATGGCTCTTGAACAATCTCTCATGCTCCAAATATCTAGAGCAATTTGGCTAGCCCAGGGAGATAAAAACACTAAGTTCTTTGCAACTGTTATTAAGAGTAATTAGAACCACAACAAAATTCTTTCTATCTTCAACAACTCGGGTGACTTGATTGAGGACCAGCAAGGTATTCAGCAGGTAGTGGTGGTCTATTACCAGGATCTCTTGGGGTCATCCCCTTCATCCTATCCGGGGCGTGATGATCTTAAAAAATTTATTTCTAAGAGGATCTCTCCATCCCAGGCAGCTCCTTTAACCACTCCAATCCTTGATTCTGAAATTAAGGCGTTCCTTCAGTCCATGAAACAGAATAAAAGCCCGGGGGCCTGATGGTTTCAATGTTAACTTCTTCCTTCACTGCTGGGATACAATCGGTCGAGACTTCACTGCTGCTGTCCACTCTTTCTTCAGAACCGGTCTCCTTCCGAGGGGAGTGAATGCTACGGTCATAGCCTTGATCCCGAAGATAGAAAACCCTTCCAATATGGCAGACTTCAGACCTATTTCTTATTGCAACACAATATACAAATGTATAGCAAATATTCTTACCAATAGGCTAAAACTAGTCCTCCCGTCCCTTATAGACCATGCTCAGTCAGCTTTTATCTCGGGTAGAAGTATTAGCGATAATATTCTCCTTGCTCAGGAGCTGTTCAGAAACTATCATCGCCTATCTGGTCCGGCAAGGTGTGCTCTAAAAATTGATATCAGGAAGGCTTTTGACACAGTTGACTGGGGTTTTCTTATAGACCTGCTGAGTTTGCTTCAGTTTCCACTCATTTTTATAAACTGGATTAGAAAGTGCATCACAACGCCAATGTATTCTGTTAAAGTCAATGGCTCCCTTGCCAGCAACTTTAAGGGAGCAAGGGGTCTTCGTCAAGGAGATCCACTGTCCCCTTATCTGTTTGTTTTAGCCATGGAATCTGAATAAGGAAACTCTCCTGCCTAACTTCAAGTTCCATTGGAAAACAGAACCATGCAACATTACTCATTTATGTTTCGCGGATGATATTATAATGTTCTGCCATGGAGACCTGCCATCTGTTTCCATTATCCACTCGAGCATCCAATCATTCTCAATGTTCTCCAGATTAATCCCCAACGCTCTTAAAAGCCTATGTTTTCTAGCAAATGTCCCAAATGATGTCAAGGAAAGTATAAATCAGCTGCTGGGTATACCACTTGGAGTTCTTCCAATTAGATTTCTTGGAGTTCCCCTCATCTCTTCTAAACTTACACACTACAACTGCCAGCCTCTGATTCACATAATCACCGCGAGAGTCACCTCATGGACTTCCCGCTACCTCTCTTATGCCGGCAGAGTGCAGTTGATAAAATCAGTGCTATTTGCCATTCAATCTTACTCGGCTGCCCACTTTATCTTGCCTAAATCGGTAATGCGTGCAATCCAATCTTTAATGTGCAGATTCCTTTGGAAGGGCTCCTCTCTTCTAAGGTATGGTTCTAAAGTCGCTTGGAAGGATTTGTCTACCCCCTATGCGGAGGGAGGCCTTGCTATAAAAAAACCTTGCCGATTGGAACTCAGACCTCATTTTATCCCATTTTCTCAGAGTTATTTACCCTTCCCCAACTTCATTATGGGCAAAGTGGGTCAAAGCCTCAGTTCTTCCAAAGATTAATTTCTGGCACTGTTCTACTCCTTCGGATTGCTCTTGGATTTGGCGTAAGATTCTTAAACTGCGGCCTTTAGCTTTAAATTTTCTTATCTATAAAGTTGGGAATGAAAATTCTTTTAGGTTCTGGCATGACCCATGGTTGAATGGCCAGGCATTAATCCCTTCTTCGTATCTGCTTTCCAACTCACGAATCCCAGTAAATGCTCTTGTCTCTTTTTGTCATATCATCGGGAGCTTGGGCATTACCAGCAAGCAATCATCATTGAAGTGCAACAACTCCGAGGCCTTATTACTTCTCTTCCTGCTCCGACTGCTGCCGATGACAAGATCTTATGGGAATCCTGTGAGCTGAAATATGTCAAGGCCTCTCTCATTTGGGAATCTATTCGGCCACGTGCTCCGCTAGTTCCATGGGCTGCTCTGCTATGGCATTCTCTTCACATTCCAAGATTTTCCTTTACTCTCTGGCTTGCTCTTCGGCATAGATTACCCACGAATGACAGATTTTTTAGCTATTCTAGCTTCCGCCAGCTGACTTGCCCCCTCTGCGATTCCCATGTGGAAACATTCCCTCACTTGTTCTTCGAATGCCCCTATTCTTCCTATGTTCTCTCCACTACTTTAGCAGTGGGTGCCTGGACTAATGCTCCTATGAAATGGGACAACCTTGTGGACTACATTATCCAATATTGAGGGAGCAAACTCAGGTCGGATATTCTAAAGCTGGTTCTCTCCACCACAGTATACAAAATCTGGTCAGTCAGGAACTCCATTGTCCACAACAAAACTAAGATGCCTATGGATGGGGGTTCTCTCTAGGGAGATAACCAATGTCATTAAGGCTAGGTTATCTTCTTCCTCTATTTTTTCTAAAAAAGTCCAAAATAGGCCCAACCTCTGGGGGTGGTTGTAGGGTTGGGTTCAGTTCATGGGGTGTCGGCTGTTCCGTCGCTTCGGTGCTGCAGGGAGAGCAGGTGGCTGGGCTCGTCTCAGTAGCGAATGTTAGCTATTGCTTCGGATGGGGTTTTTTGGACAAGATCAGAGTTGGCAGTGTCTCTCCGGTACTCGCTCATGTTTATTCAGCTTGGTCATTATAGGGGTTGGCCTATGCGCCTTCTGGCCACTGGTTCAATCTCAGCTTCGGGGTCTGCCTAAGGGTTGGGCAGGACAGGTGTTAGGGAGTTCGGCCTCAGGGGTTGTTTGGAGGTAGTGGGTTTCAGTTCTTCTGCTGGGTTCGGCTTGCTGGCTCTAGCAGCATCTTCAGCTCGTTGCTGTCTGTGATGGCAGTTCGGCTTCTCTGGCAGTTCGGTCTCTTCAGCAGCAGGGTTCGGCTATAGGGACAATGAAGGGCTGGTTCGGTCTCTTGGCATGTTCTCATGGCCCGGCTAGGGGGGTTCGCTTGTTTCGGTTTTGGGGCTTGGGGACCCCTCAATGGCTTCGGGGGGGGGGGGGGGGGGATGGGGTTTCGTTTGATAGAGCGTTGGCTGCTGTCTTTCGATTTCGGGCTTTGGGGCTCCCTCTTCGGTACGGTAGTCTAGTCTTGAGAGGTTCGGGCTTCGGGGCTCCCGGCTTTGGAGCTGGGTGGGCGAGTGTTCATTGGTTTCGGCTTCATGGCGCTCGCAGTTCATTCAAGGGTTCAGCATTCACAACTTCGGCTGCTTCGGGTGTTCGGCTGTCGCTTCAGTTCGGATTGGTTCGTCAAGTTGTTTCAGTCCGGATTGGTTCGGATGCTGCCTCCTTCCGAAATGGTTAACGGTTCGACTTATCGGGTCAGTGATGGGCTAGTTTGGTAGCTTGGGTTCGATTCCTTGGTTTAGTCTTGGGAAGCTGGGGGATCTGGGCTGGTAGGTTAGGCTTATATAGTTCGGCCTCTCTGCCCCGCAGCTCCTTCTAGGCTTCGGGATCTTCATTTCAGCCTCTTATGTGCTGACAGCTTCAGTCTGTTAGGTTAGGCTGCTGCTTCAGTTCGGTTGATTCTGTTGTCTTCTGTAGTTCTGTCTTGCAAATGGCAGTTTTGCAGCTTCATTTCGTCGCCAGATTGTTTCATTTGGATGCTTAGTTTCAGCTGATTGGTTGTTTAGGCTTCGGCTTGCTTCTTTATGCTTGCAGCTCTGTTTTGTAATGTTCATAATAGTATTCAGTGGAATTTTATTTGGAAGACTCTTGTCATGAGTTACAGGTACTATCGATCTCAATATCATTTAGGTTTCCTTCTCTGGGCTCTTTTTTCCATAATTCTAGTGCACTCTAGAACTATCTTGAAGCTAAGATAATTTATCAAGGTACTGCATGATCACTTTGCAGGAAAAGAAGAATTAGATCAAAAAATTCCCAACAGTTTTGGGGTATGTTAAACTTATATTTCGAAAGTTGCACCCATCTTTATCTTGTTTTTTTGCAACTCATGTCAAATTTATGTCATTATTACAGTACTTCTCCAACATCTAGTATTCATTAAAATGGTGTGTCCCTAACATCATCTTTATATTTAAGGAAGTGAAGTTGGATATTTCCTCCTCAACGTTAAGGAGCTGCTAATCTTGAACCAACTCTAAATAAGGCAAGCTTTTCTTAAACTACATCACTTTCAGTTGCTTTATTCTCTCAATGCTATGAGACAGATTATTTCTTTCTTTTCAGTTTTTCCTAAAATTATATTTATACAACCCATACATACCATGTTGTTTCTAACACTAAAAAAAACAAACATTCATCTCAAACTCAACTTCATAGTGGCTTTGCTTCCAAAAAAGCCACAAATTATAATTAAACAGAGGACATGAAATCCACCAAAATAAGCATATATCATTCCACGTTCCACCAAATGTAAGAGGCACACACAAAGGTAAACATGGAAACCTTATTTCTCCTCATATAGAGACTGGCAATCTATATCTTGAAAGCTTCCGGGTCTAGACTATATCCAAAAACAATTTTCAAGAAACGAACTTGTGACTTAGTCACTAAAAATGGAATAGAACACTGTACAACTGAGTGCTTGATTTACCATTAGAGTGTTGATTCTCTATGACACCATAAATCACAATTCACATAATAAAGAAAAATTGTTTCCACTGATTCTACACAATATAGAGCCTCTCTTTTTTTTTATTCCAGGCAGACATTAAGCAGTTTACAACAGCTTTAAACTGCTACAAAAAGTAAGGAACTTATGTATTTAAACTTTGTAAGCCATTGCACAACTACGACTCTATAAATACCGCTTTCAATTGCTTTGATTTAGTAATCAATTGCGTTTCCTCTTCCAAAAAAGGAAGCCCTGTTCAAAGACTGGTGTACTATTTCTCCAAGGCTCTTCGACACAAGATTGAACAACAAACCGGAAGGAGGACATTAAAGGATTTGAGAAAAATGCAGTCACTTGCGTTGATGGACCCAAGCCCGAACACCCTTGCATTTTACCAACAGGTACCCTTCTCTCAAGTTAGCTTATTCAGTGCAATGCAAGCAATAATAGAAAATGTATCAGAGACAAAAAAGATCCATATAATTGACATTAAGATAAGATGTGGGTTATAATTTTCAGTTTTGATGGAAGCTTAAGCAGGTCGATCTAAATATCCCGTTGAGCATCTTAAGATTACTGCTATCGGAGATAAATCAAAGCATAAAATAAAGGAGACAGGTAAGGAGCTAATGAGTGTTGCTCACTCCCTGAACTTGTCTTTCTCTTTCAATGTTGTTATGGTACCTGACATGCTGGATCTCAATGAAGCACTCTCTGAGTTGAATAGTAATTGTTCTATTTTTCAAGATTGTGGTACAGTACATTAAATGTTCACATCTGTATTTAATCGTGATCAGACAAGCAAGTTTATCTCATTACGTAATTGAGCCTGAAATCATTTTTAATTTCAAATCATTTAGCTCATGAGTTTAGTGAGGTCAAATCAAGTTGTAAGCAAATTAAGCTAAAGTTGAGTTGCAAGCTGTACTGGTTCATTATGGACTTACTTAAATAAATTGGGATGTAGTTATAGATGCTATAATTGCTGAAAGCTTGTGTGGAGAAATTTCTAGGCATGAGAAATTCCATTCTTAGATATTTTAATTTGAAATTTGTATATGGTACTTGCAACAGCATATTTGCATGAGCTGCCTCAATATGGACTTGAAGTAGGCCTTACAAATTATTCAGCAGGTTTTTAAAACCTACCCATAATCTCTGTGTATGTGCCTCCGTTCTATTGCTTATTATCTCTTGCACACTGTTAATTGATATGTAACTTAATTATGTGTTAGCTTACTGTGTTGGACTTTTCTTGGCTCATAAGGCCTCTCAGCAGTATGTTTTTGTAGAAATATCACAGGTACGTACTAAAGCTTAATTAGAAAACTGAAAATTAATTTTAATTTCAGTTTTTTTATTGCCTTAATTTTTTTTGGTTTGCTTCTCAAAGTTCGTAGAATGACCAACTTTGAGGAACACATGACTTCTCCTGTCATCATGTGATTCACCTATTTTCTTCTATTGCTCAAGTTATCTCCATCTGCTGTTTTGTTCTTGCAGTGCCTCACGTTGGTGGATTATTATGCTCCTCTTTTCTTTTTTGAGATTTCCTCGGTACAACCTGTAGAGTTCTGTTGAAAGGTCAATCTCTGTGAACGAGTGGTTTTAATTTCTCATCATCTCAGGAAGGATAGCTGTGAGTTTTGCCAGCAAACCGTTAGAGAAGCTTTGTTGAAGTTAAAAGATGATTCTGACACACTGGTATGTTCTTGCATCATCATCTGGTCATAGGAATTCTGCTTGTCTTTGTGTATTGATTTTGGCACTAAGTGCCTCTGGTGACCTATTTGCTTCATCTTCCTGACTTTGCTATTATTTTTAAATATGTGCAGGAAGACTGCTTCTACGACCTGCCTTACAATATTGGGTATCAAATTTTCATGCTACGTTTACGGAAGACAAGGGACGAAATTATGAAGTGTACTCTCTATATATATGTAGATATATACTTTGATTGAAGAACTGTTGTAGCTTTAGATGGTTAATTGTAAAGATAATGAATGATTATGTAGTGGATGATTTTATTAAGTTAATAATATTTTAGTTTTTTGTATTTTTGCCATTATTTTCTATGGGGACATGGAGCCAGCCAGGTACACAAAAAGAATGTCAAATTTTGATTTGGCAACAATATAATTCGTTACCAAAGCATTGAACAAGTTTTAATATAGCAACAATTTTTTATACATTAACCACAGTACTTGGCACAGCGGTAAGCTTCGACCTGGGGTGAACCGTAAACCCGGGCATCCTGGGATCGAGTCCCGCCTGCCTCAAGTGTGAGGGCCAATTAAAACTGGTCACAGTGGCCACGGGGACGCGGGCGCAAGCTCGTATGAAAAGACTGATCCGGGTTCGTGGAGACTTAGTCCGACTGCGGTTGGGAAACTCCCGGTTATCAAAAAAAAACAATTTTTTATACATTTAGCAACAAATTTTCGTTGCTAATGACATTAAAAATGTAATATTTGACAACAAAAAATTAACATAATAACAACGGAGAGGATATTGTTGCTAATACTAAAATAAAAGGCAACATTTTTTATCGTTGCAAATTATATCAACTTTCGTTGCACATATAAAGAAACGACAACATATAATGTCGTTGCTAATCGACGACTTTCGTTGCTATTAAAAAATAACTAGTAAAAAATATTTTCGTTGCTGATTCAGCATAATGTCGTTGCCAAATAATATAATCAGCAACGAAAATTGTTGCTAAAAAGTTTATTCTACAACGAAAGCAAGTTTAGGTAACAATTTTCATAATTTACTGCAACGAAAAATGTCATTGCAAAATGGTGTCAATTGCAACGAAAATGCATGGTCGTTGAAAAAAAAAGAGTTCATTTCGTTGCCAATTAGTAAGCTTTTGTAACGAAATGGGGTTTTTAGCAACAATATTTTAATTATTCTGCAATAATACATTTTGTTGCTAAAGGATCGATGTCTCTGTACGAAAGCCAAATTCATTGCAAAATGTATTACTTTTGGCAACGAAAAAAATACATTCGTTGCGGAATAATTAGCAACGCTCATTGCGTAACGAAAGACGCAACGACAGTAAAGTCGTTGCCAAAACCCTTTAGCAACGAAATTTGGCACCTTTAGCAACAAAACTTGGTTGTTGCTGAAGCCCCATTTTTTTGTAGTGATTTTTCGGGGTTATATTCGGAACTGAAACTATATTCCTCGGGGTTGTCTTCGAGGTTGGAACTGAAATTCCTGAGGTTATCTCTAGGACTGGAACTGAGTATCTCGGGGTTGTCTCCGAGATGGAAAAACTGAATATCCAGGGGTTGTCTCTAGGATTAAGCTAATTTAACCTCCAAGGTTATCTTTGGAAGACGATTCTACCCTCCTGCAAGGTTAGTAACAGGAATACAGAAATTTTGAGTGTCTACAGATGCCCCTCTTTATCATATTCATGCAATGTAATGGCATGGATAGGATAAAGAATACTAGACACTTGAAATGTGACAAGATAATGATGATGCAAAATTTATGATGCATGTGCTTTGTTGGACCATTTTCCAATGGGATGTGATGACCGTTGGCTCCCATGACTTTTGATAAGGACTAGAGTTATCACTGATGACCCTGACGAACTGCTTGGATGTGTATTCCAAAGTTCTCAGGAACTTTCAGGATGTTGACGTTGGGGTTATCACCAAAGATGTTCTTCTCATGTACAAGAGATTTTGGGGGATTATGCTCTGTCTGATGAAGATTGGTATAACATATTCCATTATCGATCCTCCCTGGTTTGTATCGCCAGGTCTTTCCAATGCTCTGTCATAGTTACTGCCAAAAGTCTGGGTTGTCAGGGTTTCCTGACCTTCGCTGAAATGTTCTTCAACGGATACCATCACCGGACCATCTCTGATGTTTCATTAGGTTTAATTGCCAATGGCTGGTGATGTCAAGGCTACTTGACCTTCGTTGAAATGTGCATCAACAAATGATATCATCAGATGACTTCCGATGCTTCGCTGGATTTATGTGTCAACGGCTGAAATAATGTCAAGGTTGCTTGACCTTTGTTGAAATGTGCTTCAACGGATGATATCATTGGATGACTTCCTATGCTTCACTCGATTTACTTGCCAAAGGATGAAATAATGTCAGGGTTGCTTGACCTTTGTTAAAATGAGCTTCAACGGATGATATCATCGGATGACTTCCGATGCTTCGCTGGATTTACTTGCCAACGACTGAAATAACGTCAAGGTTGCTTGACCTTCTTTGAAATGTACTTCAATGATTGAAATGACGTCGTGGTTGCTTGACCTTCGTTGAAATGTACTTCAATGGATGAGATCATCGGATCACTTCTCAATGGATGAGATCATCGGATCACTTCCGACGCTTCACTGGATTTACTTTCCTATGGCTGAAATGATGTCAAGGTTGCTTGACCTTTGTTGAAATGTACTTCTTGTATGAAGTTTCCGCTGGGGAGAGGTTTTTTGGAGTTACAACCCAGAACTGACGGCATCGGACCTTTGTGAGGTATTACCGAGTGTAATTTGCAAAAGATGTGATCATTGGTGTTGTGAACCTTATGTCTGGGCGAATACCAATGAGTGATATGTAGACCCGCAATTTGGCCTTTGAAAACCAGGATTTCAGGCTTTCCGCTCAATCGCGTAGCGTCTTTTTCCTGATTTGACTTTTTTAGCTTGTGAGACCTCCTTTGTAACTCAAATTAGACCGAGCTAGAGGGGTGGGACTCACCTAGGACAGCCGCGAGTACACCTGCGGCCATCCATGGGTGGTACTTGTAGGCCACTTCCCTTTCATAAGTTATTTTCAAGTTGCGCCACACAGATAATCCAAGAGTTCTTTTTTAGATCTGCTGGGTTCGGGCTGCTTTCTGTAAAATTCGTCACTGTACAAGTGTTCTACACTATCTTGGTAACATATACATGTCCTCTTTTCCAGTTTTTGTTTGTTGGAAAATGAGTTATCACATAAAATGCTTCTAAACACATAGTAGTGAATATCCATGCTCATATGACTTGATAAAAAATATTCAACATAGTAAATGATAGTATTAAACCATGCTGAACATAATGATATGAAAAAATTTGACTTTTGAAATAGTCAAATTGGCACCTTTTTCTGATATTTCTTATCCTATTTGAGGACAAATGAGCAAAGGTTGTAAAGCAAAGTAATCCTGGTAATTAGGCTACCCTTAAAGATTATGACTTTGATATTTTTTATGTATATAGGATGTTTATGACCACCTAGTCATGCCTATGTGCATGTGGATAGTCCTTTTTACAAAGGTGACTCTGGCAAAAAAATTCCACGAGCCTAGGTATTGGGTAGAAATACATTTTTAACTCTATTGTAGGTGTATGTTAAAGTAATGCATGCATGCATATAGTCATAAAATGCATTTAAAAAGCTCCATGTTAGAATTTATCACACCCTTTCTGAGGTGATTTGGAGACTTGTATCCAGATATATGGATCCAGATCAGCCGAGTAGCTCCCGCAGGACCACTTCAGGTGTGCGGAGGAGGACTTCTGATGTGCCTCAACCCTGTTCAGTCAGACACCCTCGTCGTTTGGTGGATGCAGTGATTAATCCTATCCGGGTTGAGGTACCGAATGTTGAGGACGAGGAGGATGATGGTACGGTTGCGGCTCTTGCTCCTGCTGCTCATGCTCCCTGTAGGGATTTTCCAGGCATTAATGTGATGATTCCAGAGCTTCTGGATGATTTAAGTCGCCACCCCTCAGTCGACTTGCATGCAAATGAGGTAAAAACTGAGTTTGATCTTTCTTTTTCCTATTGATGAGGAGAAAAGGTTCTGATACTGATTTATATTTGTGATTTAGGTTCCCAGCTTTACATAGCCTCGAGGGAATTAGTTCAGCATACACTCTCTATATCAGGCTCTGCATCCAGATTATCTAGAGATTGTGTATGGTTGGGGATTTGAGGCGTTCTTTCCCATCCTCCCTGTCGTTGTCCCTGGGTTATCTCAGGGCGTTGTCTAAGCGCTGGTTTCACCAGACTCAGTCTCTCCATTTGTTGGACTATGAGGTGATGATGAAGCTGATTATCACTGGTATGGAGTTTGGAAGGGGCGTCAATGCCTTGTACGGTGAACATTACTCCGACTGCCGTTAGATCCTTGCTAGGAGTCCCGACTGAGGTGCTCAAGGGCAGGATAGTTCGCACTGGTCCTTTGAGTGTAGATGCTATGAGTGGGAAGTGGAATGAGCCCATACTCGCTAATGTGAGAGTTAGGGATCGCATTCTTCGGTGATTTTTCCTGGTCATTCTCAAGGGTTGCTTCATAGAGGATAACTCTTCCATAGTGTCATTCACTTTGGTCAGCGCCACACGAGAGGTGGACAGTATTGGAGAGTATGACTAGGGCTCCTATACCTTCGCCTATTTCCTCAGAGGAATGCACATGCGTTCACAGGGCTTGACGGAGGCTTGGCTAGGATTTTACCCATTTCTGCTGGTGATTATTTCTCTTTTGATTTCCCATGTATAGGACAAGAGTGTTGACTGACAACAAATGTTTGCCTTTATGTTGGCAGTTTTGGGCCTATGAGAGGCTTCCATGTCTGCGTCCCATTAGTGTGTTAGGTCCAACTACCTATCCACAGGGACGGTGATGGAATCACTTGGCAGAGGTTCCTATAGCTAAGGGTTTCACCCATTGTCGCCTACAGTTGGAGTTATTGACAGCTAATGCCATCACTTGGGTTCCCTATTCTGGGGACCATTTGACAGTTGGTTTTGAGGATGGGTTCCTGACTAGTGTCGAGTATGTGATATCCACCCATCAGATTTCTCTCTTCACAGATGGAGGATGGGAGCTCTATTTGGGAGAGCGTGCTATTCAGAGCACCACATGAGAGATTCATGCACCGATCTTGCCACCTGCCAAGAATTATTAGCCTATGTCGCAGTTTCCTGTCAGTGATATCCCGTTGATGGGTGTTGACGACTTTACTTTGTTAGAGGGTCCGTTTACTCAGGAGGTATTCTACCGCTGGTGGTCCCCTCGTACCATCAGAGCCTAGACCCGCGCCACTCAATTCATGGAGGATATGGTTCCTGGATCCGTGATGATGATGATGGATTGGATGACCTGCGTTTGAGATCCTACTCATTTAATGCAGATTAACTACTTGACCCGGCAGTTGGACAGGGCACCTTTTTTCATCTGGCATTTGGGCAGAGATCCTTCTGAGGCGGATACTTTTGATCCTTCCAGCTCAGAAGCTGGCCCTTCAGGTGACCCATATGGTTTTATCGGTGCAGATCCTCCATTGTATAGGCCTAACATCCCTCTTGGCGGAGATCCAATGACTCAGGAGGAGTTATATCAGGTGGACAGGATAGATGATGTAGACATCAACACCATTGACTTCTTCTGATGTATTTCTCACTATGTCTTTTGATAGGCCTATGTTAGATACAAAGTGGTTGTGCCCCATTCTCGTTATATCTTTTGATATGCCTCTGTTAGTTGTTGGGTGGTTGTGCCCCATTTCCCTGTATTTTCCAACTGTATACAGAGATAATGATGTACTTAGGAATGTATGTATGCTATTTTCCATTCCTTACATCATATTGTCATATATTATTTATCATGCATGTATCATGTTATGTATATGTATGTCCTGAGATGTTCAGCATTATCCTCTGGATGATCTTATGATACGGCACACACAGATGTCTTCCTTGACAGTCAGCCGCATTGATCACACCCCACCAGTATTGGTAGCCTCGTGTCTGAGATCCTGGTATGATAGTTTGTCACCTCTAGATAGGGTGACTTTAGATCAGCTGTTACAGCACTCTGTGACCCTCCTAATGTTCCAGGTTCCTGTGGGTTTTGTAGAGGGTATGCTGGAGCATTGGCTACCGGACAGGCAGGTATTCCAGTTTGAGACCTAGGAGTTGACTCCCACCTTAGAGGAGTATGAGCGGTTGATGGCTTTTCCACTAGACAGGCCTTGGGCTCAGATGGCTATGGGGGATATGAGTCGACAGTTTATGACCCTCACCGGGTTGAGGCGTAGAGTAGCACAAGATGAGATTACATCCGGCCATGTAGTGTCCCAGGGTTTTCTGATAGATAGATTTAGCTCATTGGACAGTTATGCACAGCACTCTGGGATTTCACTACGTCAGAGGATCAGTGGCATGTTACTAGAATAGATATACTCGTGATATGTTTAGTGGCTTATTTGTACATGCCACTATATATGGATCATCTGGACATCAGTGTCGTTATGGCAGTGAGAGCTCTTAGGGAGGGTCATACCATCGTACCGATGATTGTGGCAGAGACATTGAGGTCAGCTACGTATTGCCACACCTATTTTGCAGGGGTATTTACAGGCAGCTAAGTCTTGTTGTATGTGTGGTTCATGTCACAACTGAGACCGATTGGCACTTTTTGACGACATGGGTACTGCTTTTCCCATGAGATAGCCATGTCTTACTCCTTTCAGCCAGTGGAGTGTACAGACGCTGCATCTTGGTCGGTGTTCTTGGCAGGGATCAAGGATCCATTTGACATTTTGTTATGTATATGGCTTAGTTCTCCCTACAGCTTCATTACTCATGCACCCGGCATGGATTATCTCCCTCTGGCTGGTTTGAGGCGCATGACCACGTATCACCATTAGCTATGATGGCACAGTTCAACCAGTTTTAGGATGTTCATCCTTTTGAGGGGGCATTAGGTCAGTGTTTATCTTCTCGGCATTTATCAGCAGATGATAGATCTAGGGTGTATGCCTGTTGGGCTCAGCGTGAGAGGGCTGAGTTTTTCGTTAGCCATCTGGGCCATTCTACAGAGTATCAGCCGGGGTTGTATCCACTGTGTCAAGGATTGATTTTGACAGTGGGGAGCCCATGGAGGACACTGATTCTCCCACCGAGGAAGAGCTATTTGCTGGTTTGACTGCTTGTTGATTCTCCCAATATGACTGCTACTGTGACCTCGCATTGGCAGAGTATTTAGAGCAGAGTCTTCATCTGATGACATTTGAGAGAGATCAGGCTAGGGCCTTAATGTTAACAACTCTTGCTGGGAGAGATGTCGTTCTAGTAGAGAGAGATGATGTGTTAGCTCATAGAGACATTGTTGTTGTTGAGCTGGATGAGGCTAGATCATCCAGAGATACATTGATTGCTGAGCGGGATGGCGCTATATCTGCCCTAGATGTCGCTGTTACAGATAGTGCTGCAGTGAGGTCTCATATTACTGATATTATTGTAGAGATGAGTACATTCATTGATGAGCATAGCATCACAATGCAGTTGGCTGTGGATCTGTTGGCTCGTGTAGATACCCTTGGGCAGGAGCTCACAGCGTTACCCCTTTCTTCTGATAGGGGTGCGATGTTGGATTTGATAGCGCGCATATACACTAACTTGTAGATGGGATTGGATTCTCCTGCACAGACTAGCTTAGCTATTTTTGTCATGTACATTACATATTGTATATATCAAACAATATTATATATGGCAAGGAAATGTATTTTGATTCACTTTCCTTTTAGTTGTGACTTGTTACTTGCTTGATATTTGCCTATTTTTCCAGGACTTGTGATCTTGATGTAATCTGAACTCCCCCTTGATGGATGGACATTGAGATGTCTCAGGATCTTTCAGATCGGATCGTTGATCTATGTGTATTCCCTACCTTTTTGGTGTCTTGGGACTTGTATATGTATGTGGTTATGGAGGAGTGTGGCTTTCCTCTAACGTTGACCACACCACAGATGGTCGTCGGTTCTCCTTTGTATGGGGGAGCCCAGGTAATTCCATCTCTTATGGATTGGTGTTTCTCTTTGAGGATTCAACTGCAGCTTAGATGGTCGCTAATTCTCCCATTTGTATGGGAGACCAGGTAGTTCCATCACTTTGGTCTAAACCGATGAAGTGTGGTGGATTGAAGGATAATCTTAGTACCGTTTGAAAAGTTTTTTGTGTTTTGGTAGGGGGTAAGACCGAACCATGAATGGCTGCCTACGTACTCTTATTGAAGAGGAGATCAGGTCTGCGCAGTTCGAACCTGGCGTGAAAGGTTCAAAGTTGTATGTGGCAAAGAGGTGTAGAGATGTTTTTATTTTATTTTTTTGTGGTGAGATCGAACCATAAAAATGGTTGCCTACGTACTCCCGTGTATTGGGGAGATCAGGTCTGCGTAGTTCACCCCGTGTTCAGGACAGACTGCAGATGAAAAGTTTAATCTCATGTACAGGACAAACTGAAGGTGTGAAAAGTTTTTATCCCAGGTGGGATAAAACTGAAGGTGTGAAATGTTTATCCCGAGGGGGACAAACTGAAGGTGTGAAAGGTTTTGAAAAAACCTGAGCTGAGTGAAGGATCTGGTGATCTAAAACCAGGCTACTGGTTGGAAGGTATGTTTGTCCCTGATGGGGCAAATGGATGTGACGAAAGGTTGTATGTAGTGAAGGGTTTAGAAAACCTAAACTGACTGGGGATCTGGTTATCCAAAACTAGGATGTTAGCTTACTAGAAACTTCAAACATAGTACCATTTCACGGTGTTCGAGTTAATGAGTTGCAAAAATTCATCGTCATCCATCTCCTGTAATCTGAGAGCTCCTCCTGTCAATACCTCCTTGACAAAAAACGGGCCTTCCCAGTTTGGGGCGAATTTTCCTTTGGATTGATCTTGGTTGTCAAGAATTTCCTTCAAGACCGAGTCATGCTATTTGAATTGTCGTAGACGGACTTTTCTGTTGTAGGATCTGGCGATCCTCTGTTGGTATAACTGACTATGGAAGATGACACTGGTTCGCCTTTCATCTATTAGAGACAATTGGTGATACTTATCTTATAACCATTGGTCTTCATCCAGTTGAGCGTCTATCAACACTCTGAAGGATTCCATTTCCACTTTTATAGGGAGCACTGCTTCCATCCCATAGGTTAATGAGTAGGGGGTTGCCCCAGTGTAAGTGCGCATTAACGTTCTGTAGGCTAATAGAGTCTGAGGCAACAATTTAGGCCATCCTTTATGATTGACGGACATCTTTTGCATGATCTTTTTGATATTCTTATTAGCCGCTTCAACAACACCATTTATCTTTGGACGATAGATGACGGAGTTGAGATGTTTGATGTGGAATTTACTGCATAATTCCTCCACCATTTGGTTGTTGAGGTTTTTAGCATTATTTGACACAATCACCTCTGGTTGTCCATATCGACAAATGACATTGTTTCTAATGAAACCAATGATAACTTCTTTAGTAACCCTGGGGAAGGAGGCTGCTTCTACCTACTTGGTGAAGTAGTTGATCATGGTAAAAATAAATCGATGCCCATTACTGGCTTTGGGCTCGATGGGCCCGATCACATCCATTCCCTACATTGATAAGGGCCAGGGCGAACTCATATTGTGGAGTTCCCTTGGAGGGGCGCATTACCATGAATTTGTCATTGGTAACATCTCTTAACGTGATCATCACAGTCAACCTTGAGAGAGAGCCAGTAATGCCCTGTTCTTAGGATCTTCTTGACAAGTAGAGGGTCGCTCATGTGTGGGCCACATACTCCACCATGGATTTCATCCATGAGCCATTGAGCTTGGTCTTTGTCCAGCCATCTGAGGAGACCTAGTCTGCATCTCTTTTGTAGAGTGTGTCTCTGCTCGGGTAGAATTTCATAGCCATTCGATGGATCCGCTTCTTTTCAGTCTGACTCGCCTCAACGGGTGTAGATCCATCTCTCAGATACTCCTTGATATGCTGATGCCAAGGGTGTTAGACGGGAGGTAGCTCATCCGATACTTCTCCAATGTAATTTTCATAGGCTGGAGCCTTTTGCAGGGCAAATGTGATGTTTAGCATGTCTTCCTTGTCAGGTATGTTGATCAAGGAGGTCAAAGTTGCTAGTCAAATAGGAATATCAAACTTCAAATGGGTACCTAAAAGTACACCGGCACCCCCTTCTCTGCCTTCTCTCTAAAATACCCCTCTCTACTCTTCCGTTGCCTTTCAAATTAGCATCCATTTCCGTCAGTCACCGTTAACACCTTATTCCCCCTTTTAGTAACTGGCGTCTAGTTCCTAATTTCACCGTCCCCACCAACTTTGTCCGTTTTCCACATTAGTCCTTCCCAGCAGGTCCTCCTCGCCGGCTAGCCTTCTCCCTGGCCTCTCACCGTTCCGGAAGCCGGGTTCTCGCTCGCTCCTGGTCATCTTCTTCCTCGCTCTCCTCCCCCTCGGCTCCTTCCTCTTTATTAGAGCAGATCATGGTGGACCACCAGCACCTCTCCGCTGGTAATTCTGAGAGTAGTCAATCTCGCGACCTCTTCGCCGAATTTGGTGTCTCAAACCCTAGTTCTCCCTTAGCATCCATTGCTATGGTGGAATCTGAGCCCCATCCCTCTAATGTATCCTTCAGCTCCGAGGAATCCGCCGCCTTCGAGTCTCAATTAGAGGCTAATTTGGGCCTCGCCTCTCCTTCGGTTACTCAAGATATCTTCAAGGCTGCTCATCACTTTTCAGCCATTGGCAGAGACGAAGCGCTCGCAGAGAGGAAGAAGAACGCCAAGCTCATGGAATACATCACCGCTCTTGGTCTTCTGCTTGACGATGTTAATAACCTTGCCTCTATTGGAGCTCCTGCAGCTCTCGCAAATGCTCGGAAGGTGCTTGACCCCTTTCCCGTTCTAGGCAGTAGCCCGTCTCAGGTCAAAGATAGCTCTCTTCATGCCCCTGTGGACCAAAGATTAGTTCAGGTTTTCTGTGTTGGGGAGACATCTAAGCCGAGGGATGAGAGGCCCCCCCTACCTTCGTCTGATATCTTCGGTAACCATCCGCCATGCCCCCAGAAAGGCGTGAGTGTTCCTTTCCCCCCTATTTCCTGGAGTTCTGTAGTATCTAATTCTGCTAATGAGAAAAATCTTGGGTTGAACTTCTTCCCTTCTAGCCCCTCGGATGGGAGAATCACCGTGAATCCCCCTGTTGAAGTCCTCATACAAGGACTTAACAAATGGTCTACTAGCCTGGTGGGCCAATTTATCCACTCTAAATTGCCATTTAAGTTGGTTGAATCTTCTGCTCAGAAGCTTTGGGGGCATTTGGGGCTATCAAAAGTCTACTTGCACGATAAGGGATATTTTATCTTTAAGTTTGATTCTGTGAAGGACAGGGATAATGTCCTAGCGTCAGGACCTTGGTATATTGCCTCAAAGCTTTTGTGCCTTCAGCCGTGGCAAGAAGGAGTCAACTTCACAAAATCCGACTGCAGCAAAGTCCCCATCTGGGTCAAGTTTAGCAACATCCCGCTATCTTACTGGACGAAGGAAGGTCTAAGTTATTTGGCTAGTGCTATTGGAAGACCCCTATTTGCCGACGAAATGACATCTAAGTTAGAGCCTATGAGCTACGCCCGAATCTGTGTTGAGATGAGTGCCTTATCCACGTTTCCTGCCTCTATTAATGCCGTCGTTTTCGATGGTAATGCTCTGGTGGAAGATACTGTTGCAATTAAGGTGGAGTACTGGAGCAGGCCCCCTTCATGTACAGTTTGCAAATGTTTTGGGCACTCTATTGCTAAGTGTCCTAGTGCCAACATGAAGTGGGTTCCTAAGGCCCACACTTCTGACCCTGTTGCCCCTCTAGTAGCCGAGGCTCCCCCTCCCTCTTCCTTGGATCCTCCTGATCCTGAGGAAGCTTGGACTACTGTTTCTAAAGGCGTCAAAGCGCCTGCTCTTCCTCCTGGGTCCCCTTGTTTAGCTGCAAACTCGAATTCATTCGCTCTCATCTCCTCGCCTGTAGCCTTTGATGAGGATTCTGAGTCTCCTATCCCGTTCAATCCGCTAGTGGACAGACTCAAGCAAGTTGATGAGATGGAACGTAAAGAGCTTAAGCATAAGTCCAGCCTCGGTATTGAGCCTCTCCAGAAATCTAAGAAGAGAAATAAGGGGCCTAAGGGGGCTTCCCCTAAGTAATATTTCTAGTCGACCCCCTATTTTGGTCATGACATATTTTTGTTCATATAATGTCAGGGGTCTTAATAAGAAGCCTAAGCAGGCATTTATTCGCAACTTTTTATTAGACAACCATATTTCTTTTGTTGGGCTTGTTGAGACTAGAGTGAAAGCTTCGAATGCCCATAGGATATCGAGGGCAATTTGCCGCAATTGGATTTGGGTCTACAACTATGACTTCCATTCGAATGGCAGAATTTGGGTGGGCTGGGATCCTAATGTATGGAGGGTGAGCACTCTGTTCCAATCTGCTCAAATTTCGCATTTTAGGCTCTTGCCTCTTCATGACAATAACCCAATCTTGGTCTCCATAGTCTATGGCCTGAATTCTGTGGCTGACCGTAGACTTCTTTGGGCAGATCTAGAATCGTTGTCATCCTCTGCCACTTGGTGTTTGCTAGGAGACTTTAATACTTGTAAGAGTACGTCTGAAGCGGAGGGGGGAGACTTGACCTGGAATCCTGGAATGTCTGACTTCCTTGATTGCCTGAATAATATCGGGGTTGCTGACATCCGAGCTATTGGTCCGTGGCTCACGTGGTGGAACTGTCAGCTGAATAACCCTATCTTTAGGAAGCTCGATAGGGCCTTGGGCAACTCTTCCTGGTTCTCTTCAATGCCGGATTCCCAAGCTACTTTTGGTCCTAGGGGCCTCTCGGATCATAGCCCGGTTATCCTCAATACTGGCCTCAATTGTAGAAGGCTCAGGAAACCTTTCCAATTTTTTAACTTTCTGCTTGAGCTAGAAGGGTTCATCCCCACTGTTTCAGATTGTTGGAGTACCGTTGTACGAGGGAATGCCTTCTTTATCCTCAAGGAGAAATTGCGCATTACCAAAAGGGCCCTTATTCTATTGAATGCTTCGATCGGTAATCTCAATAATAACTCCAAATGTTTGCAAGACCAATTAGCAGCAGTCCAAGTCGCCCTTCAGACTGACCCCTGTAATCCGGCATTGCTTTCCCAGGAAACTATGTGCTCCAAGTCCCTCTGGGAAGCTCTAGCTCATGAAGAATCTCTTCTTCTTCAGAAGTCCCGTGTTATATGGCTGGCCCAGGGTGATAAGAATTCTAAGTTCTTTGCCAATGTTATCAAGAGCAATTGGAACCATAACAAAATTCTATCTATTCAAGACAGCTCTGGCTCTCTCGTTGTTGATCAAATGGGTATTCAGCAGGTGGCAGTCGACTACTTTCAGGATCTGTTGGGATCGGATCCTTGTCCCTACCCTGGTCATGACGAGCTCAAAAAATTTGTTAACAAGCGGATTTCTCCTATTCAGGCCACAGCTCTGTCAGCTCCCATTCTTGATGCGGAAATTCTAGAGGTCCTCCATTCCATGAAGAAGAATAAAAGTCCCGGTCCTGATGGATTTAACGTTGAATTTTTTATTCATTGCTGGGATATAGTAGGCCCTGACTTCTTAGCGGCAGTCCATTCCTTCTTCACTACAGGGCTTCTTCCCAGTGGAGTAAATTCTACAACCATTGTTTTGGTTCCGAAGAATGATAACCCCTCTTGCATGTCCGATTTCAGGCCCATATCTTGCTGCAACACTATCTACAAGTGTATAGCAAAAATCCTTGCCAATAGGCTCAAGTGTGTTCTTCCTTCCATCATAGATCATGCTCAATCTGCCTTCATCTCCGGTAGAAGTATCAGCGACAATATTCTCCTTGCTCAAGAACTCTTTCGGAACTACCATAGACTGTCTGGGCCAGCCCGTTGTGCGCTTAAGATTGACATCAGGAAAGCTTTTGACACTGTTGACTGGAAATTTATTTTGGACATGCTAAGTCTCCTTCATCTTCCTCCTATCTTTATTCAATGGATTAAAGGGTGTGTCACCACTCCTATGTTCTCGGTCAAAGTTAACGGTGCACTCGCTGGATATTTTAAGGGTGCTAGAGGGCTTAGGCAAGGTGACCCCTTATCTCCATACCTGTTCGTCCTAGCCATGGAAGCATTATCAATGATTATTTCTAAGGGAACTTCGCTACCGGATTTCAAATTTCATTGGAAAGCTGAGCCTTGTAGAATCTCGCATGTTTGCTTTGCTGATGATGTTCTCCTATTCTGTCATGGGGACCTGGCCTCAGTCGCTATTATTCACTCTTGCATACAGTCCTTCTCCATGTTTTCTGGGCTTATTCCTAATGTTCTTAAGAGCATGTGTTTTCTGTCTAATGTTCCTGAAGAAGTTAAGGAATCTATTAACCAGCTATTGGGTTTCCCGATAGGCATCTTGCCAATCAGGTTTCTTGGGGTTCCCCTAATTTCCTCTCGCTTATCCCATTCCGATTGTCAGCCTCTGATTCATCGAATTACAGCCCGGGTCTCGTCATGGACATCGCGTTTCCTTTCCTATGCTGGTAGAGTGGTCTTGATTCGAGTCGTGCTCTTTGCTATTCAATCATATTGGGCAGCCCACTTTATCTTGCCTAAGTCGGTCTTGCGTTCTATTCAATCTATTCTCTGTAGATTTCTTTGGAAAGGCTCTTCTCTTCTTAGCCATGGTGCCAAAGTAGCATGGAAGGATCTAGCCCTTCCTATTGCCGAAGGAGGTCTTGGCATAAAAAATCTCAATGATTGGAATTCAGCTCTCCTTATCCTCCATCTTCTTAAGGTCATCTCCCCTTTTCCAACCTCCTTGTGGGCTAAGTGGGTCAAATCTACCGTGCTTTCGCGATGTAACTTCTGGCGATTACCAATTCCCGCCGACTGCTCTTGGATCTGGAGAAAGATCCTGAAACTTCGTCCCGTTGCCCTTAGCTTCCTTCATTATAGAGTTGGAAATGGTGGCTCTTTCAGTCTCTGGCATGATCCGTGGTTGAATGGTCTGCCCATTAATCCCACTGAATCACTTTTATCAAATACTCGGCTTCCACTGAATGCTAAGTTATCCGCAATCATTTCTCTTGGAGAATGGACATCGTCTCCTAGCTGTCACCATGAAGTTATTCTTTTGTGGAATAGGATTGCGTCTCTCCCTGCTCCTTTGTCATCTGAGGATAGAATATTGTGGGGGTCCATTGATATTAAAATGGTAAAAGCCTCGACTATTTGGGACTCTATTCGTGTTACTGCTCCGAAAGTCCCATGGGCTCCTATGCTCCGGCACTCGCTCCACATTCCTAGATATTCCTTCACCCTCTGGCTTGCCCTACGTGGCAGACTCCCGACCAATGAGCGTTTCTCCTCCTACTCAAGGTTCCGCCTTGCGAACTGCCCTTTCTGTACCACTCATAGTGAGACCTTTGCCCACCTTTTCTTTGAATGTTCCTATTCATCTTCGGCTCTCTCCTCTATTCTAGCTTTTGGGGGATGGTATAATGTCCCTTTGAGATGGGATAGCCTAGTTGGGTTTATTATCCAGTACGGTGGAAATAGCATTAGGTCCAATATCCTCAAGCTTGCGTTCGCTTCAACCGTGTACAAGATTTGGGCGGCAAGGAATACCTTTGTCCATGATCAGGCTAGAAAGCCTTTGGGTGTAGTGGTTAGAGACATTTTGAATATCATTAAATCTAGGCTGGCTTCTTCCTCTAAGTTTATATTGGCAGCTCAGGGCGATCCTAGTATTAATATGTGGTTATAATTTTAGGTTGCACAGGTTGGGCGTGTCAGTGGCTTGGTTCGGCCGGGATGCTCTGGGGCTGATTGTTGGGCTGGTCTGGAATGCGACGGGCTGGTCTTACTATTTGTTTCAGCTACCGGAGCTAGCAGTGTTCTCTAGGCTTCGGCATTCAGTCGGGCAGAACGGAGAGTTGGCTGTTGAGGACTTCGGCAGCTTGGCTGATGGTCCCAGTAGCTAGATAAGCTGGATTGTGGAACGGCTAGGGGTTCTGGAGCAGCACGGCGCTGGAGGGTTGCTGTTGTTGCAGTCGCTATTGTGCAGTGCCATTGTGGGGGGGGGGGGGGCTGTTGAACTTCAGACCGAAGAGATCGTGTACTTCCTGTATGCCAAGGCTGGTGACGGGTGGCTAGACGGAGATGCTGCTTTGGTTGGGTGGGGTCCTGGTTTCTAGTGCTGGGCTGCTCCTCGGCACATGGGTAAGGTTTTAGCAGGTGCTGCTCTTCGGCTCTTGGGTGGGATAATAGTTCAGCCGGTCTATGGATGTTTTTTGTCTGCGGTTGGGTTCGGCTGTTGCTTCAGGCCGGGGTGTATCGGGGCTAGGTATCAGTTGCTGCTTCGGTCCGTTTATTTGGTTCCCAGTTCGGCTCTAGGGACAATGAAGGGCTGGTCTGGCTACTTTTTTCGGCTTCTTAGGCTCTGGGGGTTCGACTTCTTATTTTCAGGAAGCTGGGGAGGCTGGATCCGGCTTAGGGGTACCCTCATCGGCTTCGGGGTTTTATTCAGCTTCCTCATCGGTTCGGCAGTTCGGAAGTTCAGTCTTCGGGTTCTTGGCGAAGTGGCTCTTCTGACCTGTTTGGTCGATAGGCTCACCTTAGTCGCCATATGTTGACTTATGATATTCGTTTGTGCTTCGGCTGGGTGTCTTGGACCAGCTCAGTGTTGGCATCGTCATTTTATACTCTCGTTTTAGTTCATTTCATATGCTTTGTTTCTGCTGTATGGTTGTTTAGGCTTACTATCTGCTCATATTTTATGCTTGTATTTTGTTATGAACCTTGTACTTGATTGGCTGTTGGCCTTAGTAGGTCTTTAGGGGGTTGTCCCTAAAGGTTCTCTCTATAGCTTCCGGGGTATGCCCCTTTGCGATTGTGTAATCTCCTTTTTTTTTCTTTTTTTTTTTTTTTTTTTTTTTTTTTTTTTAATACAAACAAACAAACTTAGCAAAAAAAAAAAAGTTGCTAGTACATCCTCAAAGTCATTCCTATAATTAGCAAAAAAAAAAAAAAAAAAAAAAAGTCATTCCTATTTTGAGGAATAAGGAGGAAGGATATTTCTTCAAACTCTAAAGCCATATATATAACCTTCCAATGGTAAGAGAGCAAATGTATCTCTTTGGTGTGATAGATCCCAGTGGTTTATTTGATTACCAATTTAGAATCTCCAAAGACAGTTAATCTCTTGATGCCCATTGATTGGGCGAGTTTCAACCCCATGATACAGCCTTCATACTCAGCTGTGTTGTTGGTGATGACAAACTGCAATTTGATGGTGACGAGATACTGCTCCCCCATAATGGATACTAGAACTGATCCAGCCCCAGAACCTTCCATGTATATGGCTCCATCAAAATACATCTTCAATGATTGGTGCATATTGTTCTGATGGTGTTGCTAAATTATCATTACCCCTTCATCGGGGAAGTATGTTTCTAAGGGTTTGAAATCCCCTGAAGGTGCAGCGGCCAGTTAATCCTCAATTCATTGACCTTTGATAAACTTTTGTGTCACGTAGACAATGTCAAATTATTGTATGATTAACTGCTATTTGGACAGTAAACAATTCAACATGGGTTTGCTGAATACGTACTTGAGAGGATCCATACGGGATATGAGATGGGTTGTGTGACCATGGAGATAATGTTGTACTCTCATGGAAGCCCATGCTAAGGCACAACAAGTTTTCTCAATCAGAGTGTACTTGTGTTCACTGCTGCTGAATCTCTTATTGAGGTAATAGATGTCTCGTTCTTGGCCTCTATCATCTTTTTATCCCAGCATGCAGCCCATGGCGTTATCATTACTGAACAGGAACATGAATAGGGGAACACCATCCCTGGGAGGTACCAAAACGGGAGCGTTGACTAGCTACTCTTTGATTGTAAGGAAGGCTTTCTGACACTCATCATTCCATTTCATGGAGGAGTTCTTCCTTAACAACTTGAAGATAGGCTCATAGGTTGCTGTGAGTTGGGAGATGAATCGGCTGATGAAGTTAATTCTTCCCAAAAATTCATGTATTTCATTCTCTGTCTGAGAAGGGCATTTTCCTGATGGCCTGGATTTTTGTGGGATCCAGCTTAATCCCTTTGTGGCTGACTAGGAATCCTAGCAACTTGCCTGATTTAACACCAAACGCCCATTTGGCTGGGTTCAGCTTCAAGTTGTACTTACGCAACCTGTGGAAGACTTTTTGAGATGATCTAGGTGGTCTTCCTCCCTTCGGGACTTGACAATGATGTCATCCATATAGATTTCTATTTTTTGTGCATTAGATCATATAAAAGAGCCATCATTGCTCACTGATAGGTAGCTCCGGCATTGATGAGTCCAAATGACAACCGTCTATAGCAAAAGGTTCCCCAAAGAGTGATGAATGTCGTTTTCTTATGATCCTCTTCAGTAACCATGATTTAATGATACCCCGCAAAATAATCAGCAAAGGAGTACATGTCATATTGAGCTATATTGTCAATGAGTATATGGATGAATGACAAGGGAATGCTATCTTTGAGACAACCTTTATTCAGATCCTTGTAATCCACACAAACTCGCACCTTTCCTCCGGGTTTAGGCACGGGGACTATATTTGATAGTCACTCAGGGTATGTTGACACCATGATGACGTCGGCTTGAAATTGTTTCATAATTTCTTCTTTAACTTTTAAACTTCACTCAGGTTTTAATCACCTGAGCTTCTGCCTAGCTGGCTTTAATCCCTCTTTAATGGGAAGGTGATGAATGAAAATGTCAGAGGACAAACCGACCATGTCTTCATGAGACCATACAAACACATCCTGGAATTGGGTCAATAGAGTAACCATGTCATTCCTTTGGTTTGGAGTGAGGTCCGTACCAATCTGGATTTGTTTGGGGTTTTCTGAGGTTTCGAGGTTGAAAGAGGTGGTTTGATCAAGATTTTGCTTGGGTTTATCTTCGACCCATTCTTTGATCTCCTGAGGTATCTCATAGTCCTCTTGTATTTCCATCAAGTCTGAGTCCAACTTTACATCAAAGTTACAGTCCTTGTGGAGAATAGGCAACTCATCAGCAAGTTTAGGCGCATCTAACTTTAGAGTCCTGAAACAAAATGCATTCGCTTAATATATGAAACTGTTCAATCATACAAAGTGTTATCATGTAATGACAAAAGTAACTACTAATACTTTACAGAAAAAGTAAGCAGTTATTGCTATCTACAGGGCAGAGGGGGTTTCTACCCTTTTTACACTTGTCAGCAAATGCAAGGAGTGCTGCTCCAATTGCCAAGGGTGAAGACCTGGTGGATTACAGTGATAAAGGGGTCATTATCATCCTCCTTCTCCTGAATAATGACCATGATGTCTGGACAATCATCGTCTGGAATGTCTCTGTTCATACCCTTAATATGGACTATGACGCGCATGTTTGATAACTGCCTTGCAATGTCTTGTTTATGTCTCCGATCCTTTTCCTTCGCCTCAGGATCTGGCATCAAGACTTCCTTTCCATTGACCGGTATCAGCTTAAGAAATAACATAGCCATCACATGGGCAAGAACCTTTAATGAAGGTCGTACAGGCTCAACCTCTGTAGGTTTAGGCAATCGTCGTGTGGCTGAAGGAACGTGTTTATGTTTATGAGGGTTCCTGTGACTGGACCTAGGAGAATAGCCTAGTTCGGTTGTCCCTACTTGACTGGGAACTTGAATTGGGCGCTTGATGCCCTGATGATCCTTTCCTAACCTTTGTTCAGGTTGATAACCCAAGGATATCATCTCTTGACTTGCCAACATTATTACCTCGGCAAAAACTATGGGTATCAGAGGTGGGTCCCCAATGGGTTGATAGTGAGTGTTGCTCACCTCAAGGGTCTGGAAGCTGATAGGCTCAACTTCTGCATTGAAACTGATGAGTGGTATATCACCTTATTCAGGACATTATCGCTCAACATTAACAGTTACCAGACTACTGTAAATAATATATTTGAGCTGCTGATAAAGCGTGGAAAGGACAACTACCGCCATATGAATCCATGGTTTTCCCAAGAGTAGATTGTATCTTATAGCTATTTTGAGCACATAAAAGGATACGCAGAATGTATGTGGACCAATCTCCACAGGTAGTTTAATCTCTCTGACAGCATTTCGTCGGGATCCATCAAAAGCTTTGATAATTGTATGGCTGCTTCAGATCCTATAAAGATTGATATTCATTTTCTCCAAGGTGGCATAAGGGCAGATGTTTAAGGATGACCCTCCATCTATCAGAACTCCTCCCATCATATATCCGGAGGACATAACCGCTATATGCAACAGTTTGCATTAATCCGTCCCTTCGGGAGGTATGTCATCATCAGTGAATGATATCACATTGCTATTGAAGATGTGATCAACCAGATGATTCTTCTAAAACTCTTAGTAAGACCTTCATGTGATCTTCTGAAGAGAAAACTAAGTCTAGTATGGAAATCTGTTGTGGAGCTTCTTTCAAGCTTAAAACCACCTTGGCTTCATTGTGTCCTATAGTATAGAGGAATTCTTCAGTCTTCTCCATGAGAACTTTCCCCTTTGATCTGATGGTAGGCTTTATCATTTGTTAGGGAAGATATAGTGGATTTTCCCTCGATACTGCAGCAATTATATTAGATATGGATCCTTCAGCCTCTCTATAATTCCATGGTACTTTCTGCAGGTTGACAATAGAATACTATGGCCTGAATGGCAATATGATTGGCATTGGCGCAGCCACTTTCTAAGGAATTTCGACACCTTTGAGTTGAATTGGTTGTATTGTAATTGGTATGGCAGCCAAATCACCCTCAGAGGATATAATTGCTGCGACGTCCTTCCATCTTGTAGGAAATGTGTCCCCACTCTCGAGTAATACAGCGTCATTTTATGCCATTTGCAGGACACTGTTGTCAATCAGATTCTAAATAAGATGTCAGAGTGCTCAGCATTCTTCAGTGCTTTGACCACGAGAGTGGGAGTGGTATTGACGTACTCCATTATAATCAAACTGTCTTGAGCGTAGGCTGATTGGAGGTAGCAGAGTTATGATTCTTCCCTCATTGATCATCATATGCAATATCTCTTCCATCGATTGGCCTAAATAGGTGAATTCCCTTTTGTTAGCTAAATCCCGACGGCCTTTGGCTTTTGCTCTTTTTGCAATTTTATCCTCAAGTGTTTCACCTTCCGGAGTAAGTGGTGGAGTGCTTATAATAAGAGGAAAGAGGCTAGCATGCTCCTGGTTGAATAATTAACGTGTGACTTGGTGCTGATGAACCACCAGTTCTGCCAATTAGTTGACTTGCTCTCTAAGAGCCTTCATTTTATGTTCCATCATAAACTGGAACTGTGCATAATCCCAATTGTCAGCATTGTCCTTGTTGGTTTTGGATGATCCACCAACATAATGGGAACTCTGTCCACTACTCTAATTAATCATGTAAACCTCTTCTTTGTGTTGAGGGAGAGGGTTGTCTTTCACATAGGGGTTTAGTCACCACGATCTCACCATTGTCAATTAAATCCTGGATCTTATGCTTCAGGTCCCAACAATCCTGAGTGTCATGGCCTGGAGCTCTAGCATGAGAAGTACACTTCCTGCTAGCATTGAAACCCTTTCCACTCGCGTTGGTTGGTGGAAAAAGATGGGTAATTTTCTTCTGAGATGTCAGAGGATTGAGAATGTTCTCGAGTGAGTCCTCTAAGGGTGTGAACACTCGAGTACGTCATACTTCTCCACTTATTGGCAATGGAAGGTTTGAAGACTGTGCTTGGAAAGAGGAATAGTTTCACCTCTGAATAGGCATATTCTGATTGTCTTTTTATCCTTGTAGTATCATGGAAACATCCTCCTCTTTCTTCTTATGGACCCTCCAGGGGTTGTTTCCATAACTTCCAAGCTGGATGTGCTTAGCTACAACTTTTAGTGCGACAAGGTCTTGAATCTTCCCTGATTTCAATCTCATCTCAGCCATTTCTCCTTGTTTGATCATTTCAGAGAATGGCTTACCTATTCCAGCTAAGACCCTCTCATAGAAGGGAGCTTCTTGAATGTCTATGAAGGTTATCATCATTTCAGACTCAGACATAGAGGGAATAACTTGAGTAGCCAGAAGCCTTCATCATTGGGCATACTCTCTGAAAAACTCATTGGCTTATTTCTTGACCTTGGTAATTTGGTAC
The DNA here is from genome assembly GCA_020205505.1 of Panax japonicus. Taxonomy (NCBI): domain Eukaryota; kingdom Viridiplantae; phylum Streptophyta; class Magnoliopsida; order Apiales; family Araliaceae; genus Panax; species Panax japonicus. The sequence goes on along the minus strand of CM035108.1, from coordinate 19,593,027 downwards.
CGGTCTGGAGCCATCTGAGATTGGAATCTGTACTGACTGAGGAAAGCATGAGCTAGCTCCTCCCAGCTATGAATCTTAGAGTTGTCTAATTTGGTGTACCACGCTCTGGCTTCTCCAGTTAGACTTTTCTGAAACATTTGCATTCTGAGCTTTTCATCCTCGGCATAAGATCCGAGCTCTCCAATGAATAATTTCAAATGTATGTAAGGGTCTCCCAACCCATTATACTTTTCAAAATTAGGAGTCTTGAATTTTTTTTGGATAATGAACCCCAGGGAAGATGCAAATGTCTGAATATGAAACACTCTTGTGGGCTCCAATCCCTTTGATAGACCGAATGGTCTCTTCCATTTGTAGGACTTTCTTCCTGATATCACCGGTGTTTAGATCTTCTTTGAGATGGGTGATTTTAGGGGTGACTCGGGTACTAGAACTTCTTTGTCCGGACCCCGGGTTCCTCCATATGCAGAGGATTCTGTATGTATGGGTATTTGTGGACCCTGAGTGGACTTGTGTAGTTCTTTGAGCAGAACATCCGACTCTGTAATTTGGTTTCTCAATCCTTCAAACTCCTCGAGAGAGACAGGAGTAGGATCAGACTGGCCAGATGTAGTCATGCTTGGCTATAGGCTTATTGCCTTTTTGGACTTTGAACGGATAACAGGACCAATTGTTTCCCTACAAAAACACTTATGTAGTTTAGTCTTAGGGAATGTAGAAATGTTACATGCTATTTAATGTGTCTGTTTTTAGGAGTATTATCCTGCAAAATGGATGTCAGTTATTTATAACATGACAGGTTTTGATATAAAAGGGAATGCATGTACACATATTCTTTTATACTTTCCATTACATTGAGATTGACATGGAAATGAAATTACAAGTAATTGAAATGGGAAGGTATGAAGAGACTTCCCTCCGCATTTGGTTTTCAGAGGCTGACATATCTTAGGCTACTCTCGTGACTTTTTGAATTAAAGGTTCCCAAATCATCGCAATTTACTCGATGGGAAGTTAATTCGGTCTTTCAACTGGAGCAAATCTGGGTGGTGCCTTCCCTAAGCCTCATTGGAATTAGTCTCCCTACGAGTCCAGTAATCAAACACCAATAGGATAGCCTCCTGGTGGAGGGACCACACAACATACATTCACATAAAATAAATCTCATCGTATGGAAATGATGACATGTGTGAAGCACTAATATCACAGGCAGATATAGTGCGAAGCACTAAGTGCAGTAAGTAAATGCATTAGTACACATTCATTCAAATGTAAATGCAACATCCACATACAAACAAATAGAAGTTTTGAAAAGTTTTAAATAGCGGCTTAAGCCCTCTTACTGACAGTCCCCAGCAGAGTCGCCACCTATCGATGTCAGGATTTTTATTTGTCCCTTTCTGTTCTTGTCTTTTGGTGTTCTCATGCTAGGTGAGATTTGTTTGAAAAAACAAGTTTAAAAAGGTCCGACATGTATATGTCGATGATTGGACTGTAAGAGTCGCCAGTTGGTATTTTTAAATGGTTGCACCAACTCAACCGAGAAAAGGTTTGCACATTGACCTAGTGATGTAACACTGCTTAAATGGTCTGTGAAACCGAGAATCGTTAAGGTCTGAGGGCTTAATTAAGCGGAGGGAAGGTTTTAGGCACCCCCCCCCCCCCCGACTTTCGTGGTGACACGGTTACCGCCACTTTTTAATTTAAACTTCTATCTGAATGTGTGTGTATGGGGGGGTCAATGTGCAATTATCTAGAAGTAGTGTTATGCCTCGTTTTCACCTACATACAAAGGGTTTGAATTTTTTTATAAAAGTTCAATTTTAGCGAGATATGGCAGTGATGTTTTGTAAAACAGATTTTTCAAACCCTTGTGCTCAATAGTAATTGAGGCCTTTGATACTTCCATTTTATTATATGTCCGACTTGATTGCTTTTATTTTTGAGATGCGAAGCATCTTCGAGAAAATAAGATACATAGTAGTGCCAAACTCCTTGTGGGCATGAAAGCCATCTAAGAAAATTCAAGCACCGTGAAAAATTTACAAGCTGGTTGCACCTGAAAATGTCCATCACGGGAACCGAATTTAGATTCTGGAACTTAATTTGTGATCGCATGATTCCTAGGCTCACATAATGATGCAATATGTATGAAAGTTGTAAACAGATATATATATATAAGCTATAAATATATATACTTATATATGTATGTATATATATATATATATACATATATAGATATATGTATGTGTGTGTGTGTGTGTGATCAACTGCCACGAAGTAAACTCCAGGCAGGACGAAAATGTAAATATATATATATATATATATATATATATATATATATATATATATATATATATATATATATATATATATATATATATATATATATATATATATATATATATCCAGGCTCAATCGATAATTCGAGAATATATATATATATATATATATATATATATATATATATATATGTGTGTGTGTGTGTGTGTGTGTGTGTGTGTGTGTGTGTGTGTGTGTGTGCGTGTGTGTGTGTGTGTAATTATATATATATAAAAGCAATAAAAGCCACGGACGACTCTCAACGTGAATAACTGTGTGTGAATGAAAGTGGAGAAAGGCTTTAAGAAATGTGAGATGTTTTACAGTGGGCTGCCATGAAGACTTCAAATAGCTTTAAATGAATAAATACTCGGTGAAAATATTAAACGAAAAGGGTTCCAAGCAGGGTAGAGAGAGAAGCTCTTCCTTCTCTCTAGGAAACCCCCCCCCTCTTTCCCCACCACTCCCCCTACTACCGTCCAACCTAGCACCCAGATTACCTCTACTTCCTGCAGCCCACCCGTTCTCACGGATCTGATCTAGGTGTTTTGGGTGGTTTTGGGATCTTTGCTTGGGTTGGTTGTAGCTCCCCCGACTCCTTTTCCTTCATTTGGCCCACCTAGTTCTCCTCCCTCCCTTCTCCTCCTCTTCGGCCCACCATTTCTCCTTTGGTCCTTGGAGTTATGATCTGCAGTGGGGTTGTTTGGGGCAAAGGCTTTAGAGTCTCGGATCTAGATGTCTGACCGGGGTTGGGGATCTTTATGTGTTAGGTTGGGTTTTGGTGGTGTTTCTTCGAATTCCCTCTGATCTCCGGCTATCCTTGTTAGGGCTATCATTGGCAGTCCATCCTTTCATCTTTTGACTTCACTTCTTTTAGCCGTCCATAGTCTCTGTCCTTCTACTCCCGATCCGGCCCACCAACTCGTCATGCTCCTTTTTCACCTTTCTCCTCTGTTCTTTATGGCTTTACCGGCAGCCATTTGGAACATTATGAACAGCTTCTTTTCCAACCGATATTTTACCAAGTCCGAGGGTTTGATGGTTGTGGTCGTCTATGATCTGCCTAGTAGGGGGAGTTTTGGGTGTTTTGGCATGTCGTTTTGATCTTGTTTGGGAGTTCCTTTTGAAGGCTAGTTTCGGTTTGGTCAGTTTTGTAAAAGAGTCTGTCCCTTGATGTTGGTTTTTCTGTCTTATTTTGTCCGATTATATTTTATTGCCGGAATCTGTGGTGGTGTTCTAATCTAGGTTCATGTGTTGTTTATTGTGAGTCTTGTACATAATCAGATTTGTGCTCCTTGGCTGGTTTTCATGGCTTCTACCGACGACATCCTTGAGCTCCAACCGGTGGTTTCCTCGGGCCACGTGATTCAAATTTTGAATGCTGAATTTGCTTGTATGGATGGGACCCACAGTTAGTCACGTGGGTGCATATTCTGTCACGGATCACGTGGACTTATGTTCTACTGCTGCCAGATTTGTATTTTGAATTGTGTACTTAACATGGGTTGATGTTATTTGGAATTTGGGAGGTGAAAAAGTGGGCTTTGTTCCGCTTAGGGACCCTTTGATTATCCGGATGACTTGGCCTTATTTAGTCATTTTCTGGCTAATCTGGATGGCAGGATATTATAACTAACTATCTGTTTTGATAATTAGGATGTTTCTTTTACCTAGCCTCGGGTTGTGAGGAAATATGTAATTAGGTTAGGTAATTTGGTTCCTAAACATTTCTAGGTGTTTTAGCCCTCTCGGGAGAAAAGGACTATGATGCGATCTTCATTGTAATATCTTTTTTGCGATTTAATATACAAACAAATTTAGCAAAAAAAAAAAAAGAATAAATACTCGGTTTCCACCGGTAAAGTATAGCAAAACACAAGCTCACAGGTGTTTGGAAAAAGAAAGCACTCAATTTAAAGTGTGTACAAAGAAAAATGGACAGGGCTTCCTCGCCTTTTCTTTCTTGAAAATGGCCACCCCAAGTGCTATATTTATAGAGGGGGGAGCCGCAAGTGTACATGTGGTAGCCGCAGGTCCACCTTCGACTAACTGGACTGCCCCTGGGCTCCATGGGCCCCACCGTTTCGAAGTATATGCACGCATGCAACGCGTTGTCCACTCAAACCTTCATAACTTTCAATCTGGGCATCCGATTGAGGCGTATAATACCTTTCCAGAATGATGTTGTCGAGAGTTACAAAATGACATGGGATAAGAGGTTGTACAAAGCCGGGAATATGGGTCCATGACCAAATCTTCTAGTCTTTAAATTATATCCGGTGTGTTGTCTTGTGTAGTAGTCACTCGAGATTTGAGCTATGGTTCTTGTAGGACACTTCTGTGTAGAATATGGGTTAAAATGTTGTTGAGACAACGTGAATGTGGGATTGAGGTGGCAAAATGATGATTTTGCCCCTCGCCAGGGGTTATCTCCGGTTCTGGGCTGATTTAGCAGTCGTTGGTCAAGGTTATCTCTGAGATTGGGCTGGTATATTTACTGAATGTCCTCAGGGTTGTCTCTAAGGGGTGCCTGACCTCCCGGAGTTATCTTCGGGGTTGGTACTGAGTGCCTCGGGGTTATCTCCGAGGTTGAAGCTGACTTCTGCGGATTAAAACGATTTTTCGGGGTTATCTCCAGAACTGCAACTGCATTCCTCGGGGTTTTCTTCGAGGTTGGAACTGAAACTTTTAGGGTTGTCTTTGGGACTGGAACTGAGTATCTCGGGGTTGTCTCCGAGATGAAAAAACTGAGTATCCTAGGGTTGTCTCCAGGATTGAGCTGAGTTGACCTCCAGGGTTATCTTTAGAAGACGATTCTGCTCTCCTACAAGGTTAGTAACAGGAATGCATAAATTTTGAGTGTCTATAATTGTGACTTACCTCTTGTTTATTTGAAATTATAGTTCAATCTTTGCTTTTATTTTTGTTTTGCATGAATTGAATCCTTCCTTTGACAACACCTGGCTTGATTTTTCTTTAAATTCAATTAATGGCTTATTTGGAGAAGTTTTTCTTTAAAAAGAATTTGCAAGTTCTTGTGTTGGTAGCTTTAGGAGTATGAAAATTTAGGTAGAGAAATGAGGGATGGAACGGATGGGAATGAGAGTAGAGAATTGATTATGTTACTTAAGTTTTCTTAGCTCTCTCTCAATCATCAGATATATGACTTAGTAGGTGTTGCTAAGCTTTGCAATGGGCTTGACTCCTTTATATTACTTAGTAGCTTGAACAAGTGTTTCTATTTCATAGATATATGGCTTGACTTGGCAGAGTTTCAACTTTATTCTTGATGATTCGTTTCTGGATTTGAATCATCGTACTCCTTTTATAGACTTCTAAAAAACCTGTTGATGGAGAGATCCCATTTGTGCATTTAATTCTCTGCTCTACGATGTTCTCCGATGTTGACCTATAGGGTAGGTACTAGACTTTCTTTTGGCTCTGGTAATATCATCATATTACAGTCTCACCTACCACATGTGAGTGGTGTCATATCTTCAATCTAGCAATTTAGACATACCACTATCTGATCTTCATATTTGAATTTGAAGATGGTGGAAAATATCTTAAAATCTTCACTCTGCAATGCTACTACAATGCTCTACATTTGTCAGTCCTATGATAGTTCTGACATGCTCTACGAACTCTGTCAATCATAGAGTCTTATGAGGAACGTAGAGTCTGAGCTCTACGTTCTATTGGACGACTTGGGCTCTACGATCTGCTCTACGAATATGAGCTCTACGAAGGCTCTCTTTGATGAGCGTTCTACGATGCTTAATCAGACTCTGCAAACTTCTCTTTATATTATGAACACTTCGGCAGCTCTACGAATACGGAGACAACACTATGATCTGTCTAAAGACTTCGCCATCTCTTTGAAGCTTTTCGATCACCTAAATGATACTCTACGAACACCTAACTGATGCTCTACGAACTCCTAATTCAGCGGTTTGGTTCAGCTATTGCTTCTGTTCGTTATGGGTTCAGTAGCATCTTCAGTCCGATACTGGGTTCGGCTTCTTGGCCAGTAAAGGACTGGGCTGACATCTTGGTTTGGGTTCGGGGTTCAGCCTCTTGTCTTCGGGACACTGGGGGATGCTGGTTTCGGCTTCGGCTTCGGCTTCCTATGCTTCAGCATCCTCTTCGGCTACTGCAGTGCAATTCTGTTCAGTCTTTGGCTCCATTCATTTGGCTACTAGGTTTCAACTGATTGGTTGTTTAAGTTATTTAAGTTTTCATGCGTGTATTTACTATTGTCCTACTTAGTAACGCTCCTTGTTCTTTCATTTGGCTTGGTTGTTAGTCTTTTGCTGTCCATTTTGGGGGTTGTCCCATGTGGTTCTATCAAAAGCTTCTGGGGTATGCCCTTAGCGATTGTTATATCTCTTTCTTTTCAATATACAAACAAACTTAGCGAAAAAAAAAAAAAAAGTATAGTAATTCTACTTATGGATGTTCAGCTACCAATCTGGTTGTTTCTGTAGATTTATGAAGTTCAGGCCAGCTTTGTTTCTGCAGGGACGGGTCTGATCTTGGTAAAGGATTTTGTCCTGTCTTCTGCTATACGCCTTATTTTCTGCTTGGTCTGAAGTGTGCCTTTGCTATCCGGATGATTATTTGCGGGGCCGTTGGGTTGGATTAGGTGGGTTCGTGGTTTGTCTGCCGACCCTATGCTCATGAATTCATGTGATTAGGTGCTGGTCGGGTCCGGCCTGGGCCAGTTGGTTTCCGAGAAGTTGCATTTCTGATTCGGTTTGGCGGTTGGGCTAGCCATATGCCGGATAATGCTGTTCGGCAGGGGATCTTGGACCAGCTAAATGCTGGCTGCGTCGGTTTGGCTGCTGTTTCTGTAATATTTTTTGCTTGGCTATGCTGTATGCCTGTTTAGGCTTTATTCCTGCTTATATTAATTGCTTGTACTTTGGTATGTACCAAATTGTCTGGATGTTGGTCTTTAGAAGATCCTTAGGGGGTTGTCCCTAAAGGTTTCCTCTAAAGCTTCAAGGGTGTAATCCCTTTTTCTTTTCAATCAAACAAACTTAGCGAAAAAAAAAAGTATAGTAATTCTACGATCATTTAACAATATTATACGATCGATTTGATCCTATCACTTATACATTAAATCAACTCAAATGATCAACCTTACAAGTTTGATCGTTCTAATTCTAAGTTCTTGTACAAATATATCTCAGATAAGGAAGGACATTGCAAAACTACTGAACAATTATACATTATTAAACAAACATCATCAAATGTAAAAATATATATCTTAAAATTTTGTAACGAGTACCGCCCTTTGTAACAATCAAAACTAGTAAGTTCATCGGTCCACACAATTGTCTATGTACTAGTAGAAGATTCGACAACTACCGCATTAAGCCCCGGTAAGATTCTTCGCTTTGTATCAAATTAAATCATATGATCCACTACTTGTGTGGTCCCCCGTTAATTTCATTAAGTTTTATTCTTGTAAACGTACTCTTCTGAACATAACTTTAAAGTATAAAATTTTATCTACATCTATAATAGAGTTCGAATACCCAAAATATTCAAAATTATCTTTATTTCGTAAAAAGTTCATGTTCTGCACATGACTAATATCTAACAAATGTTGGGTTTGTAAGATTTACAAGCATATAATCAAATTGCATATAATAAGCGAAAATGTGATAAAATCGGATTTTAAAATTTTTACAAACCCAAAACCATGATCAACCTTTATACACAGTTATTAACAAAGGAGATGGAGAACTATACCTTTGTAGAATAAAGCTTCCTCAGGTACAAGTTTAACTCCAAATCCTTCGCGTCCTTTTTGAATTCCACCAATTAGATCTTTTTGATCAATGTTAGTCATCCAAGTGTTTAGCTTCACCAAGGAATAATAAGGATTCAAGAAGTGGGTAGTGAAGACCCTAGTTTTCTATCTCTAGAGAATTTATGAGCATTCTCCCAAGTCTAATGTGTGAGACCCCAAATTTTATGAATAAAGATTTAAATTTCTCAAAATATTTTTTTGAATATTATGGTGTGGATTTGATATAATATTATAGTTGTGGGTAATATTTATAAATTTTGCAAAGTAAGCAAGTTGTTATATAATATTCGATTGGTCGGGGAATATTCTTTTTATAAAAATCATTGGTGGACCCCACAACGGAAGTATTGTCATAAAACGACAGAATTATCTTTTTATAAAAATAACGGTGGAAGTGTTACTGTTAAAACTATTGAACTACTCGGTAGTAAAAGTACAGTAATACGCGTGGTTGCATAGTAGGCACACAGTATTGATTATTGATGCTTACATGAGAAGTCACTCAGTTACACTCAATTATTGCTACAGTAATTGCTGCATCATATCTACCATATTATTGATTTAATTATTGTCACAGCATCATCTGCATAAAATGATATATTATTAAATCAATAATTGAGACGACAAAGTTATTCATATTATTAAATTGCAATATTTATAATGTCTAGAAGTTCTGTCAAGGAGAGGTTTGGTCATCTAATTACGCGCCAATAAGGAGAAATCCTTATCAGAAAGCCCCCTCTTTCCTGGGAACGACCTGGTTGTTAAATATTGTGAGTTATAATATTAATGACGAATAAGTTCGTGTTGATTAAAGATGAAATTGATAGTTCCATTGTGTTGGAATTATTAGTGTTAGTGAAAATCGACATTTATTTCGATATTAATTGATGTTTGGAAGTTATACTGACCAGTCGGGTAATTAACCGGATAAATGAGCAATTAATTGCTATTAATTCACATGATTATAACTATTTGTTCACATGTGTGTACTATTGATTCACATTCTTGTACTATTAGGGGAGTTAGTGCAAGATTAATAATACGTGCATGACTAAGTTAAAAATAGAGGTATAGATGGAGGTACTATACTGTAATTCATATTTTCACATGATTATAACTATTGATTCACATGATTGAACTATTGATTCACATTATTTACTATTAGGGGAGGTGGTGCAATTTTGATAATACTTGCAGGACTAAATTAAAAATAAAGGAAAAGAGGAAGGTATTATACTGTAATATTTCGAGCCCCAAAATGTGCAATTATCGAAACTATATTTTTCTATAAATAGAAGCTCATTCTTCCTTCATTTCTCACCAATTTACTAAAGCTATAGAGCAATTATTATAGAGAGAAATTCTAGAGAGAAAGAAGAAAAAAAGTCTGCTACCTCTCTACTTCAGTATCCAGTTTTTTTCTAAGATAAGGGTATTATTTCTTTCGTATTTATGAAGAGAGCTATTGTTATTCCATTCCTTATTATTCTATTGCAATAACACGTCTATGCAAAGTACCGCATATATGCTGAAATTCTTCTGTTATTCCATTCTTTATTATTCTATTGGAATATCCTGTCGGTGCGTATTACGCCTGACTTGGTTCTATTAATTATTATTCTGTTGGAATAACCTGTCTGTGCGGTCTATCGCATGCATGATGATTTTTGTTGTTATTCCATTCTTTATTATTCTGTTGGAATGTTCTGTCAGTGTGTATTACGCCTGACCTAGTTCCATTATTTATTATTCTGTTGGAATAACCTGTCTATGCGGTCTATCGCATGCATGGTGATTTCTGTTGTTATTTCATTCTTTATTATTCTGTTGGAATATCCTGTCGGTGCGTATTACGCCTAACCTGGTTCCATTATTTATTATTCTGTTGGAATAACACGTCTATGTGGATTACCACATGCATGGGGAATGATCCTTCATATTCATTCCTTATTAAATTGTGAAAATGATCTGTTTACGTGGATTACCGCATGGCGGGTTAAAGTCCATTTGCAGTTTCGTAATTTTTCGGACATTCAAAAATTCTGGAAAAATTTGGAAGGATATTATGATAAGTTTTCTAACATCTCCAAGTGGAATCACTGAAAGAGGAGTTGTAAATTTTTGTATGGACTATTTTTAACAAAGCACGAAAAAAGTGAAAAGGGAGAAAAAGCTACTGCCCAAAATTTTGTAAGGGCTGTTTCGGCCACTTAATTTGTGAGAAAAATTCTGGCCTTTTGGCACATGAAAATATATGGTATAAAGTACCTTCTGTCCAAAAATGAGCTCATTCCGACTTAAAATGAGCAAGTTATGACTATTTTAATATTTAGGTTTTTCTGATAAAAAATGCTATAACCGGAGTTCTATAACTCCGATGACCATAAAATTTAAACTGGTAGCGTACATTATCATGTGTAAGATCCTGCCAAGATTTGGGAATTTCTGGAGTTAAACTTGAGGTAGCTAATTTCTTAATGAATTAATTAAAAATTAATTTTTTGAAAAATACTTAAGGGATTTGAAAAATTATAAAAAAAATACTTGTTGTGTATGAAATATATGTATATATGTTTGGACAAAGGATAGAAAAATAATAAGTTGATTTGATAATTTTTTATGAAAATGGTTTAGTTACAAACATATGAGTTAAATATGTTATGTGAAGTTGAAGAATTGGTAAATAGGATTTTAGGGCTTGAAAATCCTATATAAGGTATATGCAGATTTTTGATGAGTGATTTGATCATTGGTGATGAAATATTACGAGTATGACATTTTTGAATGATTAAATGCACTATTTGGTAAAGTGTAAACAATTAAATTAAATTGTTTATAAGTTTAAGAAGTGATTAAAATATTGTTATAATATTAACAATATTAGATTATGAGTTATTTAAGTGATGGATAATATTTGGATAAATTTAAAGTCTTTAATATTTATCATTGTTTTCGTTTGATTAATGCTTATATTATTGTCATCGTCCTCATGCTTATATTGTGATGAAAGTCATCTTTGGCTTACGTGCAGAGATGGACTTAGTATGATTATGACTAGGGATTATTCGGTATAATCATGACCGTAATGTAACGAATGATGTGGTAAAAGTCCTCATTGGCTTGTAGTTCATTGGTGGACAGTTGTTGGTATGATTATGACCAGGGATTATTCGGTATAATCATGACCATTGATGATTACATGAATATCCTTGGCCGTGGTGCAGGGATGATGTGGTTTATTTATAAAGCTGAGTCTCAGCGATAAAGTTGATGAAAATCTTTTTAAATCATAGAAGATAGTAGATTTTGTTAGTTCTTAGTAGGCACAAGTTATCTAGAAGGGGGGGTTGAATAGATATTTGAAGATCTTTTCGTTTTAACTTGTTCTAAGATAATTATTAAAACTTTGCGGAATTAATGTTTGTTTTAATCTCCTTTACCAAGCAATGGAGTTATGAGCAATTAAGGCAGTTATGGCAGATATAGCATTTATAGCAGTTATAGCAGTTATAGTATGAATGTAAACGACACAGTTGTTTTTAAGTGGTTCGGAGCACTCAAAGCTCCTAGTCCACTCTTCTACTCAACGAGTAGGATATCCACTAAGGATGTCTTATACAATCTTCTGAATCACACAGATTCCTTCTAGACCAGCAGTCTAGGAACTTTTCTAGTTCACTTTTGAACTCTTCAAGTCCAACAGACTTGACTTTCTTACAGTTCACTACGAACTCTTCAAGTCCAGCAGACTTGGTATACTTCTTCAGTTGATTGATGATTGTTGTTGTTGCGTTTTGAAGGTTGCTACTCAGTTTGCTGTGTAAGCTCTGGTTCGTAATAGCTGAGTAGCTGAGCAAGCTTTGTAATATCTCAGATCGTAGAGTTTAGCCTTTTGAGAGTTCTTCACGTTGAATGTTTTTTGCTTGTTTTTTTTCTTTCATCTGTCTTATCTGTATATATGTGTGATGTTGAAAAACTATCCGTTGGATCCATCCGTTGTGGCATTAAATGCATCTGAATTTTCTGTACTGTGATGGAGACATTTCTGCACATCTTCTGAATTCTGCATTCTGGACCACTGACACTGCAGGCTGCTTTTTCACCTACCACCTGAAAAGGTGTTTTGTCCCTTTCATTCATAGTACTATCCTTAGCTTCTTCAATACGCTTCTTTGTTGCATACTAAGGATATTTCATTTATTCTGGGACTGATGGGCACTACAACATCTAGGATCCATTCCTCGTATTGTTAATTAACAACTCATGAGGCTTTAACATTTTCTGACATGACAGATGTTGCTCTACGTTTTGGATTGTTGTACTCTACGATTCAGATCGTGTTGTTGACTCTACGATCCCGAGAGCATACTACGTTTGCTGACTCTGCATACTACGATCGTAGAGTTAGCTTGGTGAACGTTGAGTCCACTCTACGATCGCTGACTTGAGCTTGTTGTCTTCATCTGATCTTGTCCGACTACGATCTCTGCATTTGTTCAGTGGACTCTACGATTGCAGAGTGTGGTCTACGATCCTTGTCTTTGACTTTGCCATCGCTAGACTCTACGACTCTGAGCGTATAGTGCATTTCATACTTAGCTTTGGCAGAATGTTGTTCGGCTTATAGGCAGGCTGTCTCTACGATTCAGAACATGACTTCCTCAGTACACTACGATCCTGAGGGGGCTCTTCTCGACACACTACGATCCTTCTTCGTTTCCCCTGGTAGTCTACGAACTCTGAGATCTCACTATCTTGCATACTCCTATTCTGCCTCGATAGCTCCCGAGTTGACTCTGACTCTCCTGGCAGACTACAACTTCTGGTGCAGTGCTCGACGATCAGACAAGCCTATCTATTACATCATAAGATCAACCTAACAGTTTTGATCTTTTTATCTATTCATTCTAGAACAGAATGATACACGATGAAAGCTTAGATCAGTCTAACAATCTTGATCTTTCCATCACTAAGCCCTTTTACATAAATTCAATTAAGGACCTTACAATAATCACAAGCATATTAAAACATCAAATCATGCTATGCATTCTCCCAACAGATTTTATGCTCTACTTGACTCTTCTAATGGATTTCTTATTCCGCTGCAGTTGTTGATCTAAAACTTGTTGTCTATTATATTATGTCAGTTGTTATACTGTTGAAGCCTAAAGATAATTTATTATGCATTATCTTAGTCATAATATTTCTTACTGGGCTAGTTGAGCTCACCCTTTCTTTCAATGTTCTCTTCAGGAAATGAGAACGTAACCAGGACTAGTCAGGGAAATGAGTGATGGTCCGAGATGGTGTCATAGTAGTCCTCACTATTCTATAAAATAATGTGATAATAAATGTAATGAGGACTCCATTGAGTGTGGATATTGTCTAGATGACAATATTTGTATTAAAACTCACAGCATATGTTTTGTCGTATTTTACACGACAGTTGTATAATTAAGTTTTTATTTGTATTTTGTACCATGTATTTGGCGACTCAAGATGGGTGATGTATACTTATTTTGGGGACGTCAAAGTTGGTATCAAAGCTTAGGGAAATGATACCTGGCTGAGATGTGAGACAAGAACTAGGAGGGGAGAGACGGGAAATTCCTTCTCTAGTATGACCTACCTAAGTTTATTTGGTATTTAATTGGTCGGTCAGAGTATAGGGATAATATGTGATATGTCAATTAACCCTTGTTTTGTGACAGTGTTTGAAAATGGCATCTAAAAATGTCGAGATCAGCAATGAAGCACATGAGATCGTTGAGTCACCAACGATCAATACCCAGGATAATGTGAAACATGAAGACAATAATCCTCAGGTAAATAATAACACCGATCATATGATGAACGATGGGATGTACAGAGGCTAAATTTGCAGAGTTATCCCGGTTTGCATCCTATTTGGTCGATAATGAGGAGCGAATGACGCGAATGTTTCTAAGAGGTTTGAAACCCGATATACGTCAATACCTCATTTCTCATAAACTTTGTTTATATTCAGATGTTGTGAATAGGGCTCAGTTATTGGAGCACGATAATGAGTTAGCACAAACAAAAGGTAACAACCAACAACACAATAATAATCGTTCCGGTGGCAACGGCCATCGGAACAATGATGATCATCGTGGGGGAAATTATCATGCCAAGAATGGTAACCACTTCGGTGGTAATCATGGCCAAGATAATAGAAGTGGAAATTTCAAGAAGAGAAGGTCATTTAGCTCGATTTTATCGTATAGTGAAGTCAAGTCCAGCTGGGACGGTGGCACCAAAGGCGGATACGGACAAAAAAAAGTCGGTGGTTTCAGGAAGAGCGTTTTTCGTGACTTCTCAAAAAGTGAGTAACCCGAACGAAGTTAGCACGGGTTAGTTAATTATATGTTTTTGCGAAGCCTATACCTTATTAGATACCGGTTCTACCCATTCTTTTATCTCTCTTGCTTGCGTTGAATGTTTAAATTTGACTCCGGAGAAGTTAGACTTTGACTTATCGATTGAAACTTCGTTAGGAGAAACCTTCATTTCATGTGCTATCCAAGTCTTGGATAAAAGTCACAGTTTTGAATGATATTTCTATTGTTAATAAATGTCCTGACGTATTCTTGAAGACTTCTTAGCCTACCCCAGAATGTGAAATCGAATTTTGTATTGACCCCAGTACAAAACCCATTTCTTCAACCCTTAAATATTTCTTCACCCAAAACGATCGTATAATGCGCCAAGACGATGACTTGAGCTGTTGAAGGTTACAACCATTCAATATCATCGTGGAAGAGCGAACGTGGTAGCTGACGCATTGAGTAGAAGATCATATACATTTACGAGTGCAACGTTGTTAACACAAAAATCCATTTCATATAACTTACAAATGATGAAGATAGGGTAAAAGACTCTAGAGACCCACATGAAGATAGCGAATATACGATTAGAATCGACTTTAATCGATAAAATTAAAGCCATGCAAGCTACATACTCAGAGCTGATGAATGTGAAGAAGAAGGTTCAAGAGGGCGTTATTCTAGAAGCAAGAATCGATGAAGAGAGGAAATCTCAACCCTCAATTTTATTGGCCCATTTGAAATCCTTGATCGAGTAGGAATTGTGGCCTATAGACTCATTTTACCGCCAAGTATGTCGCGTGTTCATAACGTTTTTCACGTATCGATGTTACATAAATATGTGGATGACCTGAACCACATTATTAAATTAGAACTAGAAGAGATAGCAGAAGATTTAACATATGAGGAGATACATGTTAAAATCTTGGATAAGAAGGATCATATTCGACACTCAAAGGTTAACCTCAAGAGTTGGAATCTGAAATGAAGTCAAGGTATCCTCATCATACCAGGTACGTACGTAAATTTCGAGGGCAAAATTTCATAAGGAGGGGAGATTGCGAGACCCCAAATTTTATAAATAAAGATTTAAATTTCTCAAAATATTTTTTGAATATTATGGTGTGGATTTCATATAATGTTATAGTTGTGGGTAATATTTATAAATTTTGCAAAGTAAGCAAGTTGTTATATAATATTCAATTGGTCAGGGAATATTCTTTTTGTCGGGGAATATCCGTACGACGGCACAATCATTGGTGGACCCCACAACAGAAGTATTGTTGTAAAACGATAAAATTATATTTTTATACAAATAACGACGGAAGTGTTATCGTTAAAACTATAGAACTACTCGGTAGTAAAAGTACAGTAATACGCGTGGTTGCATAGTAGCACACAATATTGATTATTGATGCTTACGTGAGATGTCACTCAGTTATACTCAATTATTGCTATAGTAATTGCTACATCATATCTCTCATATTATTTATTCAATTATTGTCACAGCATCATCTGTATAAAATGATATATTATTAAATCAATAATTGAGACGACAAAGTTATTCATATTATTAAATTGCAATATTTACAATGTCTAGAAGTTCTGTCAAGGAGAGGTTTGGTCATCTAATTGCGCGCCAATAAGGAGAAATCCTTATCAGAAAGCCACCTCTTTCCTGGGAACTACCTGGTTGTTAAATATTGTGAGTTATAATATTAATGATGAATAAGTTCGTGTTGATTAAAGATGAAATTGATAGTTCCATTGTGTTGGAATTATTAGTGTTAGTGAAAATCGATATTTATTTCGATATTAATTGATGTCTGGAAGTTATACTGACCAATCGGGTAATTAACCAGATAAATGAGCAATTAATTGCTATTAATTCCCATGATTATAACTATTTGTTCACATGTGTGTACTATGGATTCACATTCTTGTACTATATGGGGAGTTTGTACAAGATTGATAATACTTACATGACTAAGTTAAAAATGGAGGTGTAGATGGAGGTACTATACTGTAATTCATATTTTCAGAATATTATAACTATTGATTCACATGATTGAACTATTGATTCACATTATTTACTATTAGGGGAGGTGATGCAAGTTTGATAATACTTGCAGGACTAAATTAAAAATAAAGGAAAAGAGGAAGGTATTATACTGTAATATTTTGAGCCCCAAAACGTGCAATTATCGAAACTATATTTTTCTATAAATAGAAGCTCATTCTTCCTTCATTTCTCACCAATTCACTAAAGCTATAGAGCAATTATTATAGTGAGAAATTCTAGAGAGAAAGAAGAAGAAAAGTCTGCTACCTATCTACTCCAGTATCCAGTTTCTTTCTAAGGTAAGGGGTATTATTTCTTTCGTATTCATGAAGAGAGTTATTGTTGTTCCATTCCTTATTATTTTGTTGGAATAACCTGTCTATGCGAAGTACCGCATACATGGTGAAATTCTTCTGTTATTCCATTCTTTATTATTCTGTTGGAATATCATGTCGGTGCGTATTACGCCTGACCTGGTTCCACTAATTATTATTCTGTTGGAATAACCTGTTTGTACGGTCTATCACATGCATGGAGATTTCTGTTGTTATTCCATTCTTTATTATTCTGTTGGAATATTCTGTCAGTGTGTATTACGTCTGACCTGGTTCCATTATTTATTATTCTATTGGAATAACATGTCTGTGCGATCTATCGCATGCATGGTGATTTCTGTTATTATTCCATTCTTTATTATTCTGTTGGAATATCCTGTCGGTGTGTATTACACCTAACCTGGTTCCATTATTAATTATTCTGTTGGAATAACATGTCTATGTGGATTACCACATGCATGGTGAATGATCCTTCGTATTCATTCCTTATTAAATTGTGAAAATGATCTGTTTACGTGGATTACCGCATGGCGGGTTAAAATCCATTTGCAGTTTCGTAATTTTTCAGACATTCAAAAATTCTGGAAAAATTTGGGAGGATATTATGATAAGTTTTCTAACATCTCCAAGTGGAATCACTGAAAGAGGAGTTGTAGATTTTTGTATGGACTATTTTTAACAAAGCATAAAAAAAGTAAAAAAGGAGAAAAAGCTACTGCCCAAAATTTTGTAAGGGCTGTTTCGGCCACTTAATTTGTAAGAAAAATTCTAGCCTTTTGGCACATGGAAATATATGGTATAAAGTACCTCCTGTCCAAAAATGAACTCATTCCGACTTAAAATGAGCAAATTATGAATATTTCAATATTTAAGTTTTTTCGACGAAAAACGCTATAACCGGAGTTCTATAACTCCGACGATCATGAAATTTAAACTAGAAGCTCACGTTAACATGTGTAAGATCCTGCCAAGATTTGGGAATTTCTGGAGTTAAACTTGAGGTAGCTAATTTCTTAAGGAATTAATTAGAAATTAATTTTTTGAAAAATACTTAAGTGAATTGAACAATTATAAAAAAATACTTGTTGTGTATGAAATATATGTATATATGTTACAAATGATAGAAAAATAATAAATTGATTTGGTAATTTTTCATGAAAATGGTTTAGTTACAAACATATGAGTTAAATATGTTATGTGAAGTTGAAGAATTAGTAAATAGTATTTTAGGACTTGAAAATCTAATATAAGGTATATGCAGATTTTTGATGAGTGATTTGATCATTGGTGATGAAATCTTATGAGTATGACATTTTTGAATGATTAAATACATTATTTGGTAAAATGTAAACAATTAAATTAAATTGTTTATAAGTTTAAAAAGTGATTAAAATATTGTTATAATATTAACAATATTAGATTATGAGTTATTTAAGTGATGGATAATATTTGGATAAATTTAAAGTCTTTAATATTTATCATTGTTTTCGTTTGATTAATGCTTATATTGTGATAAAAGTCATCTTTGGCTTACGTACAGAGATGGACTTGGTATGATTATGACCAGGGATTATTCGGTATAATCATGACCGTAACGTAACGAATGATGTGGTAAAAGTCCTCATTGGCCTGTAGTTTATTGGTGGACAGTTGTTAGTATGATTATGACCGGGGATTATTCGGTATAATCATGACCATTGATTATTACATGAATATCCTTGGTCGTCGTGCATGGATGATGTGATTTATTTATTAAGCTGAGTCTCAGCGATAAAGTTGATGAAAATCTTTTTAAATCATAGAAGATAGTAGATTTTATGCTCTACTTGACTCTTCTAATGGATTGCTTATTCCGTTGCAGTTGTTGATCTAAAACTTTTTGTCTATTATATTCTGTCAGTTGTTATACTGTTGAAGGCTAAGGATAATTTATTCTGCATTATCTTAGTCATAATATTTTTTACTGGGCTAGTTGAGCTCATCCTTTCTTTCACTATTCTCTTCAGGAAATGAGAACGTAGCCGGGACTAGTCGGGGAACGGAGTGATGGTCCGAGATGGTGTCATAGTAGTCCTCACTATTCTATAAAATAGTGTGATAGTAAATATAATGAAGACTCCATTGAGTGTGGATATTGTCTAAATGACAATATTTGTATTAAAACTCACAGCATATGTTTTGTCGTATTTTACACAACAGATGTATAATTAAGTTTTTATTTGTATTTTATACTATGTATTTGGCGAATCAAGATGGGTGATGTATACCTATTTTGGGAGCGTCACATAATGGAAGTGTGAGTAACCCTAATCTATAATAAGACTCCTCTTATTTATAGATGTAGACAACCCTCTTAAACTATTTAGGAATAGAATTTTTATTTTATTCCTAATCTAATTAGGAATTTTTATGATAATACTCTTATTAATTAATTCCTAAACCATTTAGGAACTAAATAATAATAATAATAATAAGACTCCTCTTATTAATTTTTAATTAGTATTTCCAAAATACTAAATAATAAATATTAAGTTATTTAATTTATTTTATCACCACAGATTAAATTAAATACACTTAACTTATTATTACGATTATGTCATTCATTTCCTAAATAAATATATTTTTTTTACGATGTGACCCTTTAGGATCTCCATATTAAACCGACTATAGAATAAATCAATTAGAACAATTTCTAATCTTATTTAAATAAATTAATTGATTAATTTAAATAAATAATATTTATTCCACAATAAGGGTAAGTCCCCGTTAGCGATGAACGACTTTTCAGATAATATAGATTTAATATTTAATCATAAAAGAACCTTTCAATGAATAGTTACCATACAATTCAATCTTTCTACCATACAATGTCTCAATCAAATATAAGACATGGAATTACTATCAAGTCTTATTTTATTTGATTTTATGCATTTCGATTCTCATATGCATAACTCCAAATAATGCAAATTTGAAAATCCTTTCTAATTTCATTCTGCCTTGGCCAAGAATTACCGAGTTTCATTTATCGAATCACATATAACATTATCTCTTTTTACTAGAAGTGGTAGATTCTTTGTTGAGCATTCACCTATCCCCATAGACAATTTATTATACCCAAGCATACCCTTTGATATACCCTAAAGGTCTTAAGGGACATGTCAAAGCTGTGACAACTTTAAAAATGCTAGAACAGAGGATAGGACAGAAGATGCACCGAGAGGGTTCCAAGTAGGGTAGAGAGAGAAGCTCCTACTTCTCTCTAGAAAACCCCCCCTCCCCCTCTCCTCTCCTTCAACTCCGTCCATTCTATTCCCGGTTCACAGATTTCCCCCTCCATTCTGCGGCCCACCCGTTCTCGGATCTGAACTGGATGGTTTTTGGGTGATTTGGGACTGGTTTCGAGATGGCAGCAGCTTTGATTGCTCCTTCACCGCTCTTCTGACCCTCTATTTTTCGTCTTTTTCGGCCCACCATCTCTTCCCTTCCTTCTCTCACCTCATCGATTCACTTGGTTCTGTTGAGCCTTATCGGCAGCTACAATATGAACCTTCGAAACTCTCTTTTCTATCTATGCTAAGCCAAGTCCGAGGGGCTTATAGATTCTGTGATTTTATTGCAAGACTAGTAGGAGTGTTGAACATGAGTGTGCTCGGCTGGGAGTCATGATCTGATTAGGACGATTTGGGGGTTGGGTTCGGCTCTGGACCTTTTCAATCTGCGTGGTTTGTGGCTGGAGTTTTGGTTTGGTGGTTTGTACACGGATGTTCCCTTTATCCTGGTGGGTTCTTCACCGAAAATCATTTTGACAATATTTATGATTTACTTTTCGTGTGATGGGATTTATCTGTAGATTTGGATCTGTCTCTCAACAGATCTTGTTTCTATTTTCCCCCGATCTGGGTCTGTCACTATTGTTCAGATTTCTTAGTTTTCAGAATTTGGGGATGTTTTTGGCTGAGCATCGTTGTTGCTCTAGTTTTTACCTTTCCATTTCAGTCTGTATTATTTTGTTTGTTTGCTCGACTGATAGTGGAAGGCTGCTCCCGGTTTTGCTACTGATGTTCTGGCCTGAATGCGCTCGCTGGTGATTTCTGGCCAGTAAATGGCAATTCGCCGGTGTTATAGGGTCCACATGTTGACGTTGGCTTGGTCAGTACCATCGTGGGCTGTGTTGCTGACTTAGGGGTCCCACATTTCGGTGGTGTTTGTTTCTTACTGTTATTAAGTGTTCAATTTACCTAACCTCGGGTTGTGAGGAATATATTTTTAGGTTAGGTAAAATGCTTCCTAGGCTCTCTAGGTGTTTTGGTTTCTCTCGGAAGAAGAGTACTATGCTATGATCTTCATTGTAATATTTAAAGTTTTTTGCAATTTTTTTTTTTTTTTTTTTTTTTTTAGCAAAAAAAAAAGCTGTGACAACTTGAAAAATCGGATAGTCATGTAAGTTAAGTTTAAAGAATTATTATTTGATAAAATAAATTTTTATTAATAATATTTAGTGTTATGTGTTTATTATTCGTTCTATAACCTAAGCTAATTATAAAACGGTAGGGTTTTGGCTATGTGCTAGAATAAATGTGTAAGAATGATGCCACCCTGAGATTTTTTTCACCCTTAAGCACATGAAGAAGAGGATGGGTGGTCCTTTTTCGCTCCTCCTTCTCTCTAGGTTCCCCAGCCAACCTCCTGCTTAACTCTCCGCCGGCCGCCTCTCCTCTCTTCTGTCTCCTCTCTGGCTCCTCCCTTTTTCTCCTTCTCCTCTTCAACCCGTTCTCATCCCCTCTCAAATCTGTCTTTCCCCCTCAGTTCTCTGTGTAAGGCTTGCGATATGGTGGACCATTCTCACCTGTCAGCCGGAAATTCCTCCAGCAGCCCCTCTAGGGACTTATTCGTCGAGTTTGGAGTCTCACGACCTAATTCTCCGGTGATTGATGAAAATGCTATGGCCGAATCCTCTGCCATACCCTCTGTTGCTACTGATATGTTATCCGCTAGCACTGAATCTACTTCTGAAACAAATAGCCTTGCAGAAATCAGCCTAGGGCTTCAAGAGGGCTCTCCCATGAAGGAAATTTTCAGAGCTGCTCAAGCTCTTTCGCAGCAAGGCCATCTTGATGCGGCTGACGAACGAAAGAAGTCTACTATGCTGCTTGAATTTATCAAAGCACATGGGTTCACTATGAATAACGTCAATGATTTCGCTTCCAATGGAAAATCTGTTCGTTCTGTTAATGACCATGACATGTTTGTGAAAAGTCCTCTGAAGCCTTTCTTGACAGAGTCGACGACTCCTCCCTTGGGTCAGTGTGGCGCTATCCTTAAACCAGTTTTGGCCGGTGTTGGGTCTTTGCTCGAAGAAGGTGAATGCTCTGGGCCGGCTTATGCTGGGACCATCTCGGGGGCAAGGGGAACCCCTATTACTGCATCCACGGACTGCCTCCCTGTAGTGAAATCTTGGAGCAATATATTGGCCCAGGCAGCTCCGGCAGCTCCTTCTCTGAAGCTTGATTTCTTCCCTCCCTGCTCTCCATGCTCGGATAATGGTTCAACCTTTATTCGGCCTCCTCCTGAGATCCTGCTTCAAGGTAACTCACTTTGGTCCTCTTGTCTGGTGGGTGGGTTCCTTCATTCCAAAATGCCGTTTAAGCTTGTGGAAGCCAATGTTCATAAATTATGGGATAAATATGGCCTGAAAAGTGTATTTCTGCAAGAAGGGGGTTTCTTTGTCTTTAAATTTGCAAAGCCGGAGGACCGTGAGAATGTGCTTGCTCTTGGTCCTTGGTATATTTCCAATAAACTGCTATGTCTTAAACAATGGAAGGAAGGCATGGACTTCCACTTTGACTCCTGTACAAAAGCTCCGGTCTGGGTTAAATTCCACAACATTCCCATGTCTTACTGGTCTTCTGCTGGGCTCAGCTACCTTGCGAGTGGGGTTGGTGTTCCGCTGTTTGTAGATAAAATCACAGAAAAATTAGAACCTATGCATTTTGCTCGAATATGTATTGAAATAACACCCTCTTCGGCTCTTCCTGGATCGTTAGAAGTGGCTGTTCTTGATGAAGTTACTAACTCTGAAAAGTTTGTAACTGTCAGAGTGGAATACCAGAACAAGCCCCAAATTTGTTCCCACTGTAAAACCTTTGGGCACTCTCTCCTTCGCTGTCCTAAAGAAAATTATCGATGGTTGCCAAAAGTTCCCAACGCTTCTATAGACTCTCCTCCGGTTGCATCTGCTATTCCTCCTTCCCCTGCTGCCCCTGCTGGCCTTAACTCTCCTCCTGCTATCCCTCAGTCTGTATCTCCATCTACGGACTGGACCTTGGTGGCTAAAGGACCTAAACAGCAAACTCGCTCCCCCTTGGTCAGTAGCTCTAACTTCTTTAAGCCTATTGCTGGGGCTGGGGAAGCTATGGAGGGTTTCTCGGACACTGACTTTTCTCCTTCTCCTAATCCCCTTGTGGGGAAGTTAAAAATGGTTGATGAAAAGGCTGGTCGTGACCTAAAGGCAAAAGCTCGAGCTGGTTTGGTTCCGGGCCAGTCTCCAAAGAAAAAAATTAAAGGAGGGGGGCGTCCTGCTCCACTTTAAACTTAACCGGTTTTATGGTTAATTTTTGCCCTATGAACATTAGAGGTGTAAATATGAAGTCCAAGCAGGATAGTGTCCTTGCTCTTTTGCGTAAGCATAATATTTCTTTTGTTGGCCTAGTTGAAACTAGAGTCAAAAGCCCAAAAGCCAATGTTATTTCGAAAGCTATATGTAGAAATTGGTGTTGGCATTTTAATTATGAGCATCATGTGAATGGGAGAATCTGGGTTGGATGGGACCCTTCGCTTTGGACTGTAAATATTATTTCTAAATCTTCTCAATTTATGCATTGCTTAGTTTTATCTGTTGCCTCATCTTTGCAGTTTTTTGTCACCTTTGTTTATGGTTTTAATACCCCCTCTGAGAGGAAATCTCTTTGGGTTGACCTTCGCTCCCTATGTAACTCGATCAATTTGCCTTGGTGTTTGCTTGGGGATTTCAACGAGGTTCTATCTGTTACTGAAATAAAGGGTGGAATTGAATCTTGGAATGGGGGTATGCAGGACTTCCTGGACTGCACTACTGATATTCTCTTGTCTGATCTTCGTGCTGTTGGGCCTATTCACACTTGGTGGAATTCTAGTGACACTAAACCCCAGTTCAAAAAGCTTGATAGAGTTATGGTCAACTGTGATTGGTTACATCACTTCCATGCCTCTCAGGTTATTTTCTCTCCTCGGGACCTCTCGGATCATTGCCCTGCGGTGGTTCAAACTGGTCTGACCTTGCCTAGAGTTCCCAAGCCTTTCCAGTTTTTTAACTTCCTTGTTGAGCTTGAAAACTTCCATGAGGTTGTCCAATCTGCTTGGAATATCCTTACCTCTGGGGATCCTCTTCAGGTTTTAGTTGGGAAGCTTAGATCGGTCAAATGGGCTCTCTCCACTCTGAACAAAGATAATGGCAATATATCTTCTAATGTTGATAGGGCCAGAGCTATCCTCCATATTACGCAGAATGCTATTGCTTCCAATCCGAATGATCCCTCTCTCCTTAAGGCTCAAAGGCTTCACTCTGGAAATTTGTGGTGTGCCCTTAGATGTGAAGAGAAATTTCTTAAGCAAAAATCAAGAATCCAATGGCTTAAAGATGGGGACAAAAACTCGGGCTACTTCTTCAATCAAATTAAGAATAGATGGAATCAAAATAAAATTCTTGCTATTGAAAATGAGGCGGGTATTCTCCTTACTGGTCAAAAGGATATCCAAAATATTGCAGTGGACCACTTTTCCTCCTTGCTGGGCTCTCTTCCTATAGAGGAGGACCCCGATCTTATGGATCTTGCCCCCTATGTTTCCAATATTGTTACTGATTCTCAAGCCTCTTGGATGGAGAGAGACATCTCTGATAGCGAAATTTTGACAACTCTGAAGTCGATGAAGAAAAATAAGAGCCCTGGTCCTGATGGCTTCAATGTGAATTTTTTCCTTCTGGTTTGGGATATTGTCGGTCGTGATTTTACTTTGGCTGTCAATCCTTTTTCAAAAAGGGCTGTCTCCTAAGGGGTACTAACTCTACAGCTATTGCTTTGGTCCCTAAGGTTCCTAATCCTACCTCCATTACTGACTATAGGCCTATTTCCTGCTGTAACACAACTTATAAGTGCATTGCCAAAATTATTGCTGTTAGGCTCAAGGGTATTCTTCCCTCCCTAATATCTCCATCTCAATCTGCTTTTATTCCGGGTAGGAGGATTGGTGATAATATTCTTCTGGCTCAAGAGTTATTCAGAAACTATCATAGGCCCTCTGGCCAGTCTCGGTGTGCCATGAAAATTGACCTTCGTAAGGCCTTTGATTCGGTGTCTTGGAATTTCATGCTTGCGGCTCTGCGCCTTTTCAAATTTCCTCCTAAGTTCATCTACTGGATAAAGGTTTGTATTTGTTCTACTTTTTACTCTGTTAGAGTGAATGGTGCCCTTTGTGGGTATTTCAAAGGGTCCAAGGGATTGCGTCAAGGAGATCCTCTCTCTCCATATCGCTTATTCTCTTAAAGGAAACCAGGGCCCATTCCTTCAAGCATCATTGGAAAACAAAGTCTATCTCCTTATCCCATTTGTGCTTTGCTGATGATCTGCTTATATTCTGTCATGGTGATGTGAACTCGGTCAGGGTCATCAAGCTCTGTTTAGATCACTTCTCGTCTCTCTCGGGATTACATGTAAATGATTCGAAGAGTATGTGCTTTCTTTCCAATGTCTCTCCTGGTCATGCTGAGGTAATTTACAATTCTCTTGGGTTTCAAGTGGGTCGGTTCCCTGCTAAATTCCTTGGAGTCCCTCTGATCACTTCGAAGCTCAGCCTTGATGATTGTCATCCTCTGTTAGAAAAGGTTAAATCCAAAATTTCTTCATGGACTAATAGATTCCTTTCCTATGCTGGACGCCTTCAGCTTATTAAATCGGTTGTCTTTGCTATCCAATCTTATTGGTCTGCCCACTTCATTCTCCCTGCGTCTGTTCTTAAAGATCTTAAGTCCACTATGAGCAGATTCTTATGGAAAGGCCCCTCTTTGTTGAAGTTTGGAGCCAAAGTTGCCTGGAGTAAAATTGCGCTTCCTTATTCTAAAGGAGGTCTAGCTATAAAGCAATTGGAGGACTGGAATAAAGCTCTTATCTTGCTTCAGCTTTGGAGAGTAGTTAATCCTAATTCTCAGTCTCTTTGGGCTACTTGGGTTAGAGTATATCATTTACGCTCTAAACACTTTTGGGTTCTGAAGACCCCAAATGACTGCTCATGGATATGGAGAAAGATTCTGCAGCTGAGACCTCTTGCTATGAACCATATTCGGTTTCGTATTGGTAATGGGGAAAGTACTAGTCTGTGGTTCGATCCTTGGCTAAATGCGAACCCTCTAGCTTCAAGCTCTCATTCCTCTTTGATCATAAATTCTGATTTGGGTCCAAATGCAACTGTAAGTGATATTATTCGAGATTCCTCCTGGCACCTCCCCTCCTCTAATCATAATGATTTTATTGTCTTTCGGGATGCTTTTGATCTCAATAGGGTTTGTGACTCTTCTAAACCGGATGAGATTCTATGGGATTCTATGAATTCCAATGAGGTAAAAGCTTCTGCTCTATGGCGTTCTATTAGACGGGTGGGAGTTGTTGTTCTTTGGGACAAATTAGTGTGGCCTAAGATCCTGATTCCTCGGTACTCCTTTACCCTCTGGTTGGCCTTCCATCAAGGGTTACGTACTATGGACAGATTGATCAGTTTTGGTATGTCTGTCAATCCCTCATGTGTTCTTTGCACTTCCCATCCGGAAACCTTTGATCACTTATTCTTCCACTGTGACTACTCTTTTAGGGTCCTTCTTTCTGTTCTTCGGCACTGTGGGTGGAGGGGTTCTAGTCGGTCTTGGAGCTCCTAAACGGGCTACCTCATTCATTATTCAAATCCATCTTTCCATCACAGTTTACTTCATCTTGGGTTCGCAACTGTGGTATACCGTATTTGGAATGAGCGGAATGCGCGAATTTTCAGTCATAAGTCTTGCACAGTTCGAAACCTAGTCACCGACATCCTTCATGTGCTCAAATGTAAACTTCATACAAATGCTAGATTCCAAAAAATTAAGACAAGATATGGTCTTAGGCATCTTTCTTTAAGCAATTCTTGACCGGTTCTGCTGTTACTATCCCCTGACTGGTTACCCTGCTCTATCTAGGCTGTGGGGTTGGTATGCTTAGTGTCATGCTTTCTTGGCTGATGTTGCTTTGGTCTACTGTGTATAATGATTTCTCTGATGTTGTTATATTAATGGCTGATGCTGCTGGGGGGTTGTTCTAGGTTCAGTTGCTGTGTTGCAATATGGTTCTGTTGCAGTCTGCTGTAGTGGCTAATGGGTTGCTGCTTTTGGTTTTGTTGGTTTTGGCTAAGGGAGTTGCTGCTTCTAGTTGTTTAGGGCAGTGATCTGATATGAATGGGTTTGAGCAGTCTTTGTTGTTGGGTGCAGCAGCAGGTTGGCTTTATCCCTGATGCTGTGTGGGAGGGCTGCTTGCGCTGTGGATTGGTCCTGGTTTAGCAGTAGTGCTACAACTGCAGTTATGCAGCTGGAGGCTCATTTCAAGTGTCTTGGCTCCTGATTTGGTGGTTGATGTCATTTGGTTTGTTGCTGCTGTCATTTGGTTTGCTGCTGTCATAGCTAGTTTGGCTTCTACTATTTGGGTTTCTGCTGCTATTTTGGTTTGATGTCATAGCGGTTTTGGTTGATGTTGTCATAGCTAGTCTGACTGCTGCTGTTATTTGGTCAGCTGTTGCTAATTTTGGTTGGCCCTTGGTTTTTGCTTCGATAAGCTGCTGTCATAGCTAGTTCATAGCTAGTTTGGCTGTTGCTCGGCTGCTGACTGTTGTTGTGGATGTGTGTGTGAAGCTATTTCAGCTTCATTTTAACATGCAGCCTCATCGCTCGACAGTATGCTGTCCCTGGTTGGCCTTTGCTGCTACAAATGGTTTTTGATATGCTTTGTGGGTTCTGCTGGGCTAGGTCTGCTGGTTGGTAGCCTATGCATGATTTGGACTAGTCCTTTGCTGTATATTCTGCTATGGATGTTTAGTTCTGCTGCAGTGACTGTTGGACTTCAGTTGGGTTGAGCTGCTAGTCTGGGCAGTTTGTGCTTGTGTGGTCTGCTATTGATTGCTCCTTCCTAGGGCCTGTGTTGCACCAGCCGCTATAGTGCTACAGTCCATTTGTGTTGCTTGCTGCTGCAGTCCGTTGTTAGTGGAGCTGCTGTCTGATCTGTTCTGGGTAGTCTGTCTGGGCAGTTTGTGCTTATGTGATCTGCTATTGATGGCTTCTTCCAAGTCCCTATGGCTTTGGGCTGCTATGTTTTGTGCTGCTATGTGCTGGGCTGCTCGGGTGAGTGCAGTCCATCTGCTTGCTTGCTACTGCAGTCCATCTGGCGTCTGCTTGGGTGATGTGGTTGAGTTGTTTGTCTTGTAGCTAAAATTTGTATTATTGCTTCAGGTTGCTTTGATGTAGTTTTATTCCTTTGTTCCTTGTTGGATCCTTGTAAGCTAGTGTCTAGCTTTGGTTTACTAATGCCATCATAGGGCCTGTCCTATGATGGCTATGGTATACTGTCTGGGTTTGACCCATGTACTTATTCTTTCTTTTATTTCAGTCTAAATTTAGCAAAAAAAAATGTGTAAGAATTTTGAAGACGAAAATAAAAAAAATTGAGGAAATATTTTTTTTTAGAAAAAGATGAAATACACACTATTCATCCGATGAAACCTAAGGTTTAGGGTTTGAATAACCTAAGTTTTTTTGAAAGATTGGTATGTCAAAATGACATTCTGTTTCAAGATTTGACGGCAATATGCCATGAAAAGTAATGTTAGTCGATAAAAGTTTTTCTTGAAAAACGTGCAGAAATCGGACGAAATACAAACAATGAAAAATATTGTAATGTATTTTTCAATCTGTTAACAATGTTTTGGGAAAACTGTGACACCCCCAAAACTCGGTACTTGAAACCCGTTCTTGGAGTTCCACGATAACATTCAATCAAACTACTTAATATATTAATTAAGTAAAAATATTATATCAAAGTTGTCTATTTCCCCAATTATGATAACCTTTAAGTACTTCATTACATGATAAATATTAAATTATCATAATACCTAGTTACAGTTATTACAAATAACACTTGATAACTATTCCTTCAGCTTTCCTTTGTCTTTGCCAGAATCTTCTGGTCGATCAAACTTAGATGAAAACATATAAAACATCTATACACACATGCATCAAGTTTCAGATCACAAGAAGATTAAGTCAGACAAGAATGTAAAAGGGTGCAGCTGTGCCCTGGTTAGGCTTAGGGACGGTGCAGCTGCATTGTCCCCTGGCCAGACCAGAGTTGAGCTTTGCTCTCCTACTTCCGTCTCATTCTTTTAGCATTCTTAGCTATTAACGCATAGCATAAAAAAATATTAAAGAGTCTTACATGCTTTTAAGGTCCATCCAAGTTCAACTTTACATGTTATAGTTTTAGATTAGTATTTTTTTTTCGCTAAGTTTGTTTGTATATAAGAAAGGAAAAGAGATAACACAATTGCTAAGGGCATACCCCAGAAGCTTTGGAATAACCACACGGGACAACCCCCATCGTGGACAACAAAGGCAAGGGCAAACAGCCAAGCCAAGGAGCAGAACTAAGCAAGACAATAGAAAAGATAATAGAAAAACAAGCATGGGAACATAAGCAACATTAGAACCAGGCAGCCAAAAGAATGTGGCCGAAGATCGAGCTGAACTGGAGCAGTAGCAGAAGAGGAAGCTGAGGCATAGGAGACCCAGCCCCGAAGCCGGAAACAGCATCCCCAGCTTCCCGAAGACAAGAGGCTGAACCCCGAGGGCCGAACCATAATAACCGTCCCCCGAAGCCGAAACCAGCATCCTCAGCGTCCCGAAGAAACAGAAGCAATAACTGAACCAAACCTCTAGGGAAGCCGAACTGCCGAACTGCCATGAAAGCCGAACTGCCGAACTGCCAACCCCGAAGCCGAAACCATCGACCCCCAGCATCCGAAGACAGGAGGCTGAGCCCCGAAAGGCCGACCCATATAAACCGAACCCCGAAGCCAAAACCAACCGAACCCCGAAGCCAAAACCAACATTCCCAGCGTCCCGAGGACAAGGTGCCGAGCCCCGAACCGAACCAGGATGCTAAGCCCAGGTGTCATCCTAGACCTTTATTTGCAAACAGCCGAACCCGATGGCGGACTGAAAAACAAGACAGCAACACAACAACAGCCAACACAGCATACCCAAGTCCGTTAAGCCAAACCAGTCATAACATCTGATGCGCATTAGAACGTTGTCCTAAGCCAATTACAGTAGTATTGGCAATAGTTGGTAGCTTTGAGGAAGGATGAATTAGTAGATAATCTAGATTTAATGATACTAATTACATCAGTAGCAAGACATCTTGGAGGAATGAGTGTCCCATTGTGAAGCTTTTTGTTTCTTGCTTCCCATATTTTATAGAAAGAAACAGCCAGAGAGAGGCTGAGGATATGTTTTGATAATTTCCTTCCTTGGAAAGATGAGATAAAGTCAGTGAGTCCAGTCCAGTCCAGGGGTAATGAGAGCCATCCACCCAGTTGGAGTGTCGCCTTTATAATGACAGTGGAGTATTCACAGATGAAGAAAAGATGTGAAAAGGTTTCAGGGTGATTGTTGCAAAGCTGACAGTTGAAGGTCCTTCCTGTATAGGCTCGAGTGATGTCATTTGTTTGGAGCTTTCCATGAAATCCAAGCCAGAGCATGAAAGAGTATCTCGGTACATGCAGTTTATGCCATAGAATTGTGTGCCACTGAACAGCCTGTTTCCTGTTCCTGATACTTCCCCAAATATGTCTTGCTTTAACGCAGTTGATATCCATTGAGTCCCAAAGGATACAGTCCATGGATGCAGAGGGGAAGGGAACAGATTGTATTAGATGCCGGAGGAGAATTACCTCATGATGGTTGGATAAGGGAAGGTGCCAGGAGGAGGTATTCATAATGTCCCTGACTGTGGCAGAGACGGTTAGGCCTGAATTTGAGAGCAAGGCACTGCTCGGGTTATACACTCTGTAATATGCATGATCGCATGTTTTCATATCATTTACACATAGTTAATATTGTTCATCCTTTGAAAACTTGTATAACATCATGCTTGAATGATCTTATGTTATATCATACTAGATGGATGCACATATAGGTCATGTTTAGGGTATTAGTATGCAATCTTATACTTTCAGAATCTGACCAAGACAACGTTTATATTACTTAGCTTGCAAAAATGTTTGAGTCCGTCTTTAGAAATCATTTTAAACCAAATTAAAGCAACTTAGTACATACGAAGCATCTTAGAATCACATTTCATGAGTAGTTAGGTCATGTGCATGCTGCTCACAAAAATCAGAACATAAAGTACATAAGTTTCGTCGAATTTGTTTTCAGAACTTTCTTATTTCCTTTTTAGAAAACTTACGTTAGGCAACTAAAATAATTCATGATGTGTAAGGTGATTCTAGACCATAAGCTAAGTTTATTTTCATGCATGTCTTAGTCATATTAACATGTGAAGATTCATCAGTTCTTTAATAGAAGTCAAAATTTCTGACTGGTACCCGGCGCAGCTGCGCCGTTCTGAACTGCAGGAAGCACACAACTGCGCCCTACCCTGGACAGTTCAGAAAAGCCTCTGCTTCGGAAAAAACCAAAACCCATATATAAAATCTCTCACTTAGCATACTCACTAACAACCACATTGCACCTTACACATGTACATTAACTTAACTAACAACATATTAGTAACTTCTAAGCCAATTCTTAATGATTTTCATGATATTCTATAAATTGACCAACTTGGAAATTAAGAATAGGAAACATGGATACTACCTCTGTTGGAGCTTGAATTATTAGACCTTTCTCTTAACTCAGATTGGTCACTCTTATAGGTAGTTCACACACCAATTGCAACTCCACAGATACTTAGCAATTCAAAATTGAGAAGATAAGAGCTTAATTTATAGAGAATTTAATAACCATGTAAAGCCTTTGTCCACTAAATTTGTCTAGCAAAGACAAGAAGAGAATGGTGGTTCATGGAGGTTTGATAGAAAGTATTATACTATTACTATTCAGCCTACTCCCTTCTTTATCATTTGATTGCTGTTGAGAATAGACATTGGAGGAGAGGGTAGGCTTAGGCTAATGGCCTCAACACGTGAACGAAGAAAAGACACTCAATTTGGGACACTCCCTCTTAATACTCAGTATTTGCAAATGTGGAAATTTAGCATACTTAGGTTTTAATTCCCTTTTAGGTGTACAAATGCAACTTTAATAATATAATATTATTACATTGTGATAGGTTGGGGATATATATATAATCCATGTACATTAGTCTAATCCACTTAATATTTATTATAGGTATGAACACAACTTAGTTGGGTACTAACAACCCAATATTTCCAATAAAACTTTATTATTTAATTACACATTATTATTGAAATAAATATTTTAATAATACATATTTATTTACCACCATATATTAAAATTCAAATTTAATTGTCCCACCATACAACATGATGTCACATAAGCTTCCTTGTATATTTTAGTATATGATTCAACTTACTTTTATTATATAGTTTTGTATAACATTTATTCATATTTAAATGTCACACCTTATGCTATGTTAATACATGAAGTAATTATATGGTACTACTACTTACAAGTTCCTATATCACACATGGTGGTACATAACAACATTTAATCAATAATAATGTTCACATTTATAATAATAGAAATAACATGGTAATTAGTCCACTATATCACTTATTCAATTCCTCTTTCATTAATGTTAATAATCCAACTTTGTAACTCATGCATACATTAGAGGTTATTTTTCTAAGTTTTGCTACCGGCGCAGCTGCGCTGGTTTACAATGCAGAAGTGGTGCAGCTGCGCCACTCTGGGAAAATCTCAGATTCAGTTACTGTAGATTTTAATTCATACCCTAAATTAGTTATTCTCTTCAATATTTTAATTAATAGCATACTTATTTTATCACCTTGCCACACTAGGCAATTCTCACAAGCATTAAGTTAAACTTTTCATTAATTCCATCATATTACTTTACTCGTCATATAGTTCTCAAATACTTAACTTAATTTAATTTGAATTACTATATCCCATGACACAAAAATATTTATTTATATAAATATTCAACTTTCATTAACATAATTATTAATATTATTCAAAAAATTCTCGATTATTACAGAGATAACCCTGGGAGATTCAGTCCAAGTCCCGGAGATAACCCCGGGAGAATCAGTTTCCAAGTCTCGAAGATAACCCCGAGAGATCCAGTTCCAACCCTGGAGATAACCTCAGGGGATCAAGTTCAAACCCGGAGTTAACCCCGGGAGGTCAAGCCAACCTCAAAGATAACCCTAAGGACAGTCAGAGTCAACAACAGGTCAATCTCGGAGATAACCCTGAGAAAAGACTATTACAACTATGCCAAATCCCGAAACAACCCTAGAAGGGGCAAAATGATCATTTTGTCACCTCAACATCACATCAACATCATCTCAACACAGTTCAACTCAAACTGCGTCCAAAGATGTCCCACAAGAACCATAGCTCAAATCCCAAGTGACAACTGCACAAGACAGCTCAACGGATAGACAGCGAAGACTTGGAGATCTGGTCATAGACCCATCTTCCTGGATTCGGATTGTAAGACCCCAAATTTTATGAATAAAGATTAATTTTTTCGAAATATTTTTTTTGAGTATTAAGGTGTGGATTTGATATAATATTAAAGTTGTGGGTAATATTTATAAATTTTGCAAAATAAGCAAGTTGTTATAAAATATTCGATTGGTCGGGGAATATTCATTTTAACATGGAATATTCGTACGATGACACAATCATTGGTGGACCCCATAATGGAATTACTATCAGAGTTAAAAAATGACAGAAATATCTTTTTATGAAAATAGCGTTGAAAGTTTTACCGTTAACTATTGAAATACTCGGTGGTAAAAGTACAGTAATACGCGTAGTTGCATTGTAGCACACGGTATTGATTATTGATGTTTACGTGAGAAGTCACTCAGTTTTATTTAATTATTGCCGAAATAATTGCTGCATAGTATCTCACATTATTTGATTAAATTATTGTTAATATTTTATATTATTAAATCAATAATTTAGATGACAAGTTATTCATATTATTATTTGCATAATTAACAATGTCTAAAAAGTTCTATCGAGAAAAGGGGTTTGGTCACCTAATTGCGCGCCAATAGGGAGAAATCCTTATCGGAAAGCCCCCCTCTTTCCTGGGAACGATCTGGTTGTTAATATTGCAGGTTATAATAATGATGAATAAATGTTGTTAAAAATATTGAGGGAATTTTTATTAAGTATTTTTTGTAAATTTTTCTTAGTATATGGACCCCCCCAATTACTCATTTTTCAAATTAATCGATAGAAAGTTATTCAATATATATATAATAAGAGGTGGGGCCCACATGTGATAATGACATTTGAGGTGGGATCACTAGTGGAATAAGTGGGATGGTTCACGGGAGTTGGAATGGCAGAGAATGGAGGGTATAAATATATATATTAATATATATTTTATAAGTTTTGTTTTTTATAAAAAAATAGAATATATTATATTTTATTATCCATAATGTCTGCATAATGTTTGCATAGTAAAATCAAAATTTTTCAGCCGACTCTTACTGTGTGTCCGTGCTTTTTTTTCATTACTGTGCACCAAATATTATCATGTCATTCTCCTATAAATAGGATGCTTAATTTAGAATTGAAAATCACACCAGAATCAGAAAATTCTTCTTCTATAATATTGAGCGTATTTCTTTCGAGTTTTAGGAAGCTTTGAGTGTAGAAAATAGTACAAGTTTTCTTCAAAAATATCCCCATTATACCAATCAGAAATATTCTTCTTTTGAGGTAAGGGGTATTATTTATTTCATATTCGCTTACGATATTATTTTTCATATTCGTAAGAAATTTTATTTCGTTCAATATTCGCAAGAAATATTATCTTCATTTAATATTCGTAAGGAATATTATCTTTGTTCAATATTCGAAAGGAATATTATTTTCATTTGATATTCGTAAGGAATATTATTTTTGTTCAGTATTCATAAGAAATAATATTTTCTTCTATACTCTTTAGTATGTAAGTAATATTATTTCATTTCAGATTCTGAATTTTACACTCATGTTGATAAGTTTTGCTTCTATACTCCTTTAAATTAGTAGAATATCTTTTAAATTTGTGTTTCATCTAGTATCGTTTTACAAGGATATTTTTCTGAACATTCTTGTTCATTTTTAAGCTTTTTGTGTCGGAGTACTATTCATGGGTACTATTCATTTATACGGCACTATTCATATGTACAACACTATTCATACATACGGTACTATTAATATGTACGGGTGCTATTCATGAAGTACTATTCACAGGGTATTATTTACTCGGGTACTATTCACCCAGGGTACTATTCATGACGAAAAATTAATTCTTTTCTGTTCAAAATTATTTTTGATACGTGAATATTATTCTTGAATTTTACTCTACAAAGCAGTATCATGTTGACCATTTGAACATTTTTAAACTTTGGATAAATTTAAAGTCTTTAATATTTATCATTGATCTCGTTTGATTGAATTTTTATATCATTGTCATCATCCTCATGCTTATATTGTGATGAAAGTCATCTTTGGCAACCACCAGCATTTGGCGCAGCGGTTAAGGATTGATTGGGGGCGAGCCGTAAACCCGGACGTCTTCAGTTCGATCCCCGCTTGCAACAAGTGTTAATCCAGAAATGGTCATGGTGGCCACGGTACCCCCGGTGCAAGTCGGGTAGCAAACCGCTCTGGTATCGGGCTCGGGGGACTTAGTCGACCTGCGGGTCGGAAACCCACGGTTAACAAAAAAAAAAAAAAAAAAAAAAAAAAAAAAAGTCATCTTTGGCCCGTAGTGCATAGATGGACTGTTGATTGGTATGATTATGACAAGGGATTATTCGGTATAATCCTGACTTGTAATGTTACAAGTGATATGGATTATTTATTGAGCTGAGTCTCAACGACACTTATTAGTGACCATGACCATGCGTTCTCTTCGACCAAGAGTGCAAAAATGAATTATTGTTTGGCATGTTCATGACCATTGCTGAAAACACGAATATCATTGGCCCGTATTGCATGGATAATTCGTGGTCGTGATACTAATGAATATCATTGGCCCGTAGTGCATAGATAATTGAGTGATGTGGATTATTTATTAAGTTGAGTCTCAGCGATAAAATTGATGATAAACTTTTAAATTATAGAAGATAGTAGATATCATGCTCTACTTGACTCTTCTAATGGATTGCTTATTCCGCTACAGTTGTTGTTCTAAAACTTGTTGTCTATTGTATTTTATCAGTTGTTATACTGTTGAAGTCTAACGATAATTTATTCTACATTATCTTAGTCATAATATTTCTTACTAGGCTAGTTGAGCTCACCCTTTTCTTTCATTGTTTTCTTCAGGAAGTGAGAATATAGCTAAGACGAGTCGGGGAATGGAGTGATGGTCCAGGATAAGTGGCTATAGTAGTCCTCACTATTCTATGAAATAGTGTGATAATAATTATAATGAGGCATCCATTTGAGTTTGGATATTGTCTAGAAGACAATATACGTGTAAAAACTCTCAACTATGTTTTGTCGTATTTTACACGACAGTTGTATAATTAAGTTATAGTTGTATTTTGTACCATGTATTTGGTGACCCAAGATGGGTGATGTATACCTATTTTGGGGGCATCACACAGATAGTGTCTAATCTCATGTCATTGTGTAGCTCTCGACAATGGCTTTCCAAAAAGGTATAACACGCCACCATCGGATGCCCGGATTGAAAGTTATGAAGGTTCGAGCGGACAACGCGTAGCCCAAGTGCACGTACTTCAAGACGATGGGACCTGCAAAGTACGGGGCATCCCGAGCTGCCGTAGGTAAACCCATGACTGCCGCGGGTTGACCCGCGACCATCTGGTCTATAAATATGAGCTTCCATCAACTCATTTGAAAAAAAAAAAGAAGAGAAAACTCTATCCATTTCAGCCCTGCATGATTCTTCTTTCTAAACACTTGTAAGCTCGTGTTCTACAACATACTAAAATTTAACCGGTGGAAACCGAGTTTTCAGGCCCTAAAAGCTATCTGAAGTCTTCTTGACAGCCCGTTGCAAGATTTTTTAGATTTTTAAGCTTTCTACTAATTTAATATATATATATATATATATATATATATATATATGCCGATATCGAGAATCTCATCGAGTAGTTACGTCCGGATCGTTGATCCATGGATTTTTCCTTATTTTATAGATAGATAGATAGATAGATAGATAGATATATAGATAGATAGATAGATATATCCTTGAACTTGATCATTCGAGCCTGGATAGAATATATGTGGCTTTTTCTGCTTTTATATATATATATATATATATATATATATATATATATATATATATATATATAGAGTCCGGATCCAGTCCGGGATCCCGGACTCTACTAAAATACGGACCTTTTTTTTTTTTTTTTTTTGCTTTTTTTTTTTGAAACAACAAAAAAAACAAAAAAAAAATTTATGGAATTGAAATTTTTCCATAATACAGTGTTTTGGGCGTGATTTGGATGCCTATAACGAAATATGTCTGTACAGTCTGGGCAGACTGTACATACATTGGTTGGGGTAGGTGTTAAAAACACACCCAAAACACTTTATTTTGGAAAAATTTCAGTTCCATAATTTTTATTTTTTTTTAGTTGTTCTACCAAAAAAAAAAAAAAAATAAAAAATTTGGGGTCCGGATTTGATCAGGTCCGGGAGTCCGGACCTGATCAATTCTGTATATATATATATATATATATATATATATATATATATATATATATATATATATATATATATATATATTTACTACTTTTATATATATCTGCTTTAATTGCTTTCGCAATGAAGATATTTATTCTTCTAGCCTGTGGACTAGATTTGTCTAAATCTAGATATCTCTAACTTTAACCGGTTCAAAAGTGACTAAACTAGAACTGTTGAAGCTAGAATAGCTTAGATTTATTTAAATCTAGTTTTCTTTCTAGCTTTTGTACATATTAAGCTAACATGTGAGCCTAGGAGCCACGAGATCGAAGATTTAGCCTGTGAATCTAGATTCGGTTCCCACGATGGACATTTTTCAACTGCAGCCAGCTTGTAAATTATCTACGGTGTCTGGATATCCTTGGATGGTTATTATGCCCATAAGGAGTTCGGCACTACTATGTATCTTATTTTCTCGAAGATGCTTTGCATCTCGAAAATAAAAGTAATCAAACCAAATACAGAATAAAATAAAAGTATCAAAGGCCTCAATTATTATTAAGCATAAGGGTTTGGAAACCTGTTTCCAAAAACTTCACTGTTATATCTTGCCTAAAATTGAACTTTTATATACAAGTCAAACCCTTTGTGTATAGGTGCAAACAAGACATAGCACTACTTCCAGATAATTGCACATAGGCCCAATAAACACACACACACATGCAGATAATTAGGGTAATTGAAAAGTTGTGGTAACCGTATTTTCACGGAAGTCGGGGGGTGCCTAACACCTTCTCCCCCCTAAATCAAGCCCCTGAACTCAATAAATCTCGGTTTCCAAGGCCAGTTAAACAGTTTCCAACCATTGGGCCTTTGTGTAAACCTTTTCAAAATTGGTTGAGTTGGTACAACCATTTCAAATTTACAAACTGGCGACTCTAAATGTCAAATCGTCGACATTCACATGTTGGACCTTTTCAAACTCTCCTTTTCAGACAAAATTCAACCAAATGAGAACACAAAAGGCAAAGCACAGAAAGGGACACAAATTTTTCCGACGTCGATAGTTGGTACAACCATTTCAAAACTACAAATTGACAACTCTAAATTTTCAAATTGTCGATATTTTGTGTCGGACACTTTTTAAACGCGCCCTTTCAAACAAAACTCAACACATAGAGAGCATAAAGGGTAAAAAGTGCCATTCCAAAGAAAGAGGAAATTTTTTCTGACATCGACATTTTCATTAATTCTTATTAAGTTTCTCGAAATGAATACTCTTTATTATATGTTTACATGAATATTCAGTTTCTCAAAAGGAATATTTTTATATTACTTATTCAGTTCTGCCGAACAAATATATCTTCTTTATTATTTGCCTATTTGGGTATTCAGTTTACTTAAATGAATACTTGTATCAATTGCATGACTGTTCAGTTCTTTGAATGAGCATATTTATAGTTTGATTGCATGAATGGAAGAAACATTTAGCTTTTAAAATGAAATATATTTTTCATATATTTGCATAATTTTGTACAAAAATCCATTACATTTTGAACTTAGATTGCAAATGAAAAATGTCTATTTTGGCAGAAGGTCGACGTCGTCAACCGAGGAGTCCAGGATGCTAGTGTTAGGGCGGCTACCAACATCTTTTCCTTTATCTTATCTTTGTGGCTTTGGTAGCCGTCGTCAAATTGGGCAATGATGTGGTTGGTCAGTTCAGATGACTCTTGAAACTCCTCGATGATTTTCTTTTTCCATCTCGGTAGCTGATATGAGCATGGTCTTCATTTTGTGTCATACTTGCTCGTACTCTCCTACCAGAGTGGTGTATGATTTTTGAAGAACATCTTTATCCTCTTTCAGCTCAGCCCGATCTAGAATGAGTTTTTCTCTCTATTCGGAAAGCTTCGAATATTTCCACTTCAACTCATTTATGTCCCATGATAGTTTTTTCAATTCTAAGGCCAATGCATCAACGTGAAGTAAAGTGGTTTGGAATCATTCTCGATCTGTTTTCCATTCGTTCGAAGCAACTTCAAGTTCTACTCAAAGTTGTTCTGTAGTATTCTCCAGCTACTTTTTACGAGCTGAGATTACTTCGGCCCGAAGAAGCAGACGGCCGAAGGCAGATAACGACTGGAAACAATATGAAAATGTTAATGTTAAGGTTAGGTGTTCAGAAGGGTTTGGTATTAAAATGTTGAAAGTTTTTTCTTACCCGACCCACGGGGACAGCTGTAACGATTACAAGGTCCTTGGGTTCGAGACCTTCGAATTTCTTGTCATCACCTGGAAGAATGAACACGTTGAAATTTTCTTATGTGAAGTCACGGGGGAGGTCTCAAGACCAGGCATTGTTCAAGAATCGCCTCAGCGAGTCTTCAGAGACTGTTGGTTTTTATAGAAGGTGTAGAAGGGGAAAGTGAACAACTTCTTCTATTTGGGCTTTCTTCAGAGGTGATTTCATTGTAGTCTCTTCAGTTCAGGGATCAGAGAAAGTTCTTTCGGGGATGGACAGATTTAAGGATTGGAGGCATCTTTCTCGTAAGAGATTTTGGCATTAGAAGTGATGGGGGAATGGTTGCTTTGGTCTATTTTCTTAATTTCTTCTTCATCAACACCAAGTTATTGGATCTAGTCAAATCTACAAATTTTTTGGTAGATAACTTGGGAGCCATCAGAATGGCAGTTATTGGTTGTACTATGAGGAGTGGTTCGGTTGTTGTAGATGTGTTTAGTTATGTTTGGAAGGGAGATTCGACTATTGGGGAGGTCTTTGGTGGGGGTATCGATCAGGATTTCTATGATAAGAAAGGTCTCGATTTCAACGCTCTCGTTGGTTATCGGATGGGGAATGAGCTCGTTGAGGCAGGATTGTTCTGAGCCAGATGCTTCGAAACCCTCAAGTTTAAAGATCGATACCATAAAAAAAAGGAAGTAAAGTCAATAAGTAATTAGCATTGCATTTAAGGAAAAGGTATGTTAACACTTACAACCATGTTTGTAGAGCTATGTTGGGTCAGATAATTCTTTGATTTGCCATTGGACTTTCTTCATCTAACTATAGAAAGATTGAAAGGCTTTGATTTGCTTTTTAGGAAATTGGGTAATTTTGAGGACACGATCGTTTGGGGAAGCCCAATTCGGCAAGAGCTTCAGATCGGATCCTTTAATGAAAATACATTATGAGTGTTAGCCTTTATTGCTAGATGGAGTTTTTATGGAGTTCACCACTTATCGATAAGTTGAACAGTGCGAAAAAGAAGTCTAATCCTTATGGGGATCTTCAATTTGTGGCAGAAAGCGAGAAATGATATTAAATAAATGTAGGAGTTCAACATTAATTGTGTGAATTCGGCATCGATTAGCCTTAGGAAAGATGAGATGAATTCGGCCAGAGAGAATCAGATGTCGTACTTGAGGGCATAAAGGTGGACAGCCATCCACTCTCCATTTGGGCGCCAATACATTCTCTCTTTGAAATCAGGGACTCAGATGGAGTACTAGGGGGTATCTATTATTGTTATCGGATGGCGTTCACTTGGATGCTTGTTATGGAGGATGGGGTGTTTACATGGGGATAGACTTTGGAGGACTCGTATTTCTTTCGAATCTGTGTCTCAATAAGTTCAGCGGAGGAAAGTGTTTCTAAAGATGGAGTTGAGGATGAGGTTATGTCTATGAAGCCTAAGGTTTTTTATGGTGATTGCATCTGGAACCTCGACTGGGATAAGGTTGTCGGTTGCTATAGATGTATTTTGTTGGGTAAAATCTAATTATGCACAATACGCAAGTATATATGTGGTCAACAAGTAATACAGTAAAAGTAGAGTATCGTTCCCACGAGGAATTAGTTAACAAGAATTACCAAGTACTAACCTATAACCAATTTAATCTTACTTAAATGAATGAATTTCAAATTATATAATTAAACTACTATTAAATTTCACTAGTTAAATTAAGATTACGGAGATTTAAGATCACAACTTCACTTATTGTTTCATTTAAGTTAACACATTTCTCATCAATTATTCTCTATTTTGAATTGTTAATTAAGAACACTAAAGCGGATAAAACCACCTCTCAATGCATAATACTCATACTCACTTAAATCCACATATGATAGAAGTAAGCAAGACACCCTAATTAACTAATCCACTATATCTCTATGTGAATTACAATTAAAAAGGATTTAAAGCACACGTTTTCTATAAGATTACATATGGCGTAAAGGATATCTCTATCCTAAACACGAATCATGAATTCCATCTATGTAGAAATCACAAACACATGCTGTCATGATCAGATATAAATCTAAACTTCATCTCTCGGGTTCATATAAATTATCACGATAATTGATGGCCAATCAATTAAATAATTAAGTCCAAATCACAATAGAACATAATAATTGATAGCGAATCATATTAAAATAAACTACACAACAAGACCCATTGTAATCTCAAACAAAAAATTAGTTTATTGAATTAAAACTAAGAATTCACACTTGAATACACATTAAAAGATAAAGATAGAAGAAGATAAGAAGATAGAATCTATTGATTGTAGATTTGACGCTCTCTCCTTGCTCCTACTTTGAATCTTCAATGGTCTCCAAGTTGCTTCAATCTCCAAATCTCATAAGAACTAGAGTTTTGGTCCTATTCTACTCTAATCTATTCTAATGCAATCCTCATTCTCTCCTCTAATCCTTATGATTCTCCTCCTTTTATATGCCTTTTTACATGTCTTTAAGTCTTCTTGAAAGTCCTTAAGTCAATCAGATCGAACAATTCCTTCTTAGACTCAAATTTAGACAAAATTCGCTTTTGCTACGCGTACCCCCGCCTCGGCGGGGGTCTAGCCTTGTAAATGGCCCGCCCCGGTGGGCTATGGTTCTGTTTTCCAGCTGGTATGCCCGCCCTGGCGGGCATTTTGTGAAGGGAAAGCCCGCCCCGGCGGGGGTCACTTTTCTGCTCTGACGTCCTTTGGTAAAACGGCCATAACGTTTGATCCGGGAGGAGTTATGGGGCCTTCCACCTATCAAATCGAACCTATCGACGAGCTCTACAACTTTCATTCTTTGATAATTGAGAA
The DNA here is from genome assembly GCA_020205505.1 of Panax japonicus. Lineage (NCBI taxonomy): Eukaryota > Viridiplantae > Streptophyta > Magnoliopsida > Apiales > Araliaceae > Panax > Panax japonicus. Next base: position 19,550,027 of record CM035108.1, on the reverse strand, counting down.
ATTCTGTCCGGAACAAGATCGATATCGAGCTTGAAGTAGATGTTGTGTAAATTGCAAGCATGAGAACTCTTAGCTTTGATCTTTGTTGATAAAAAGGTCATAACTCTCGTATCCGAACTCCGATTGTGATGATTCAAGATGTTCCGGAAAGATAAGAAGAAGATCTACAATATAATCCAATTTCCAAGCCAAGAACATGCATCTAACTTGGTGTTAAAAGCCCTGCAATCTTCCATTCTTGTATTTACCTGCATATTTTAGTCCAAAAGATGTCTGAATTGCTTTTCCTTGCTTCTTCATGTCAATTTTATGTCATAGCCTACAAAATAACATAAAATATATGAAAAGTAACTAAGAAACATAGGTTTAAGCAACTAATTTAAGTAATAGATACCGGATAAGTAGGTATAAAACCTACTTATCAAATACCCCCAAACTTAAACCGTTGCTTGTCCTCAAGCAAAAACACAAAACAACAATGCTATGCAATGCAACTAATCTACATGCCTACGAACCCAGCAGTAATGACAGAAACAAGTCTAATCAATCGTCCTTAGAGAAATCAAGTAAATATGATAATACATCATATCAAAACAAATCAATAATTTCCCAAACAATCATTAAATCTTATACTGTTATCACTAATATAGTGTGTGTGTGTGTGTGTATGCTCCACAACAATGTTAACTGATATAAAATCAAATTTAACGCATAACAAGTCTCTTCGAAGGCATCATACAGTGTAAACTTAAGAAATTCAAAAACAAGCTAGATCCAACGAAAAATCAAACAATTACCAATATCGAGGGTCAACATGAGATACTTATGCTTTATTTTTCATCTACGGGAGATTTTTGCTCTTATTTCCCATTTTATTCATTTTTTTATTTTATTTTTAGTTTATATACACATAGCTATGCAATGTCTTATTCCCTTAGGCTTTTCAATGCTACCTTAACGAGCTTTCGACAAACGACTCCCAGACCATTAAGACCTTAGGGTGCTAGGTGTAAAGACAATCCCCTTCGGGCTTACTTACTCAAGTAACAAAGGCCACAAAACTAGACAAGCACGCCACGGTATTTATTCATATTTTTTTTCTTTTTCTTTTTTTTATAGCTTATATACCCCAAATATTCCCCCAAACTTAGGTTCTTGTCTAACTTTAGCCATCACTACTTATTCTTGTCATTCTTTCATTCAAACTAGCATTATCCTTTAGAGTCCCATTATGTATCAATTTAAAATAAATCAATCAACAAGTTGTTTTTACTGTGTTATTCTTATTATACAAGTTTCAAACAGAAAAAGACTCAATTCCTAACAAGAAATCACATTGAAGCTCTAATAGTCAGTACTATACTTGTCTACCCAATTCCAATCTCATCATTGGCCAAAACAAACTGTAAATATTAAACAGCTGGACTCATGCAAGATATACTAAATGTTATATAAACATAGTAAACTAACTACTATTGTTGAAAATTTTCAATTTTTTTTAAAGAAACTAAATGTAACTATACGAACTATAATGTAAATAATTAACTATATGCAATACGACACTAAAATGCCCCCAAACTTAAACTAGACATTGTCCTCAATGGCTGAAATAGAAAAAAAAAAAAAAGTAAAGCCGACTTCTGTGATAGCCCCGAATCTGGGCCCCGAATCGCCGCGGCCTCGGTACGCTATTTCTTTAACTAATTGCGGAAGATATAAACATAAATTGTTTATACATTACATTACACACTATTCCCCAAAATCGAGTAACCTTAACTGATTACACAATTCATAAGTTATTTAACACAGAACATTATTATCAACTATTCTATTACAAAATAGTTGCATATATTGCCCCAAGCTGAACTTGGCATTATCATTTTCCTGCATCCGAACGCATTCGCTTTATCTGTAATGTTTTATCATGATATAGCAAGGGTGAGCATGAAAGTTGCCCAGCTAGTTTATATACAACAATATAACGATATATCATGATTGAAGAGTATGAATAATGAGTTTGCTATAATCCATCAATATAATTGAGAACTAGCACGAACAAACTTTTGACTGAACAAATTTTAAACATGAACAAACATTTCTGAACCAACTGGTAATGAAGGTGATCAGCCTTTCATACCTGACTTATACATGCAAGATGTACAGAGTACAAATTTCATGGCAATCAGCAATGATTAACCATAAGCTTGAAGAAACTACTCTTATTAGAGTTAAGTTAAAGAAAACTTGCCTGAACCGTTGATTACCGCAACGCAAATTAATTCAATCTCTCACGAAAGACCTATCAGTTATAAGAATGATCTTTTAATCAGTATAACATACTTTATTCCATAATACTATCTAATACTTAATCAAATATTAGATAACAACTTAACACATCAATATTATTATCATCCTTTGATAATTATTCAATCACTATATCATATCCCTTATGATTTAACACTCGCTTTTCATATCATAAATTATTCATTAACATGTAATAAGGCAAACACTAATCCAGCACCCTGGATTCTATATCTAACAACCAAATTTATAATTCAGCAACTTGAATTCCAAATCCATCAATTTAAACCTCAATCCAGCAAACCGGATTCAACACATTTTCAATTCAGCAAACTGTATTCTATATCCGTATCACCAAAATACCAAATTAGTTTATTATTCTCCTATCCTTTGGTCAAACACATATACATGTATTTTATGCACAAAAATTATTTTTCCATAATTTTCTAACTTCCTTTGGTATTTTTCAAAAATTAATTTCTAGTGCGTAGCTTAAGAAATTAGCTACCTCGTGCTTAACTCCAAACACTCCCATCTCTTGGGACAAACTTAAATATGTTAACGTGATGCTCCATTTTAAATTTCGTGGTAATCGGAGTTGTAGAACTCCGTTTATAGCGATTTCCGTCAGAAAATCATAAAAATTGTAATGGTCATAACTTGGTCATTTTAACTCGGAATCAGCTCATTTTTTGGACACGAGCTACATAATACCATATATTTTTATTTCCCAAAAGCCTAGAATTTTTCTCATTAAATAAATGTCCGAAACAGCCCCCAGAAAATTTTGGGCAGAAACTTTTGGACGAAAAACAATTTTAGAGTCCTTCACCAAAACTTAAATAAAATGAAATCTATAACTCCGATTAATGATCCGTCACTTTTGTTGGGTTCGTATCTTTCTGAACTACAATTTTCATCAATCACAATCCATATTTGGACATGTTAAGCTCCCGGAATTTAGCCGGAAGTGACTGTTACAAAACTGTCCTTTTAACATTTTTCTTATCTTTGTGTAGTTTGGGAGAAATCCCATAACTTGTTCAATATTCAACCTATTTGAGTAATTCCAAAGGGATTTTACCCTTAACACATATATCTAGCATCCCAAGAATATAAATCATAAATATCCATCATAGATTTCAAGAAAAATCAAAACCTAGCTCACACTTTAAAAGTTTAACTTTTCCAGAAAATTTCCATTCTTCAATTCCATTAGATTTCCACCAAATCAACCCCCATTATGGGTAGATCCAAACAATAAACACTTATTAACATGTATATACATGGCTTTTGAGTTTAGAAACAAAGTTTCTTAGTTCATCAAACAAGCATCAACCACAAGATTAAATAATATCAAGACTAAGAAAATTAGGATTTTCTACACTTTGAAAACCTAGCTTCCATTCCACTCTTTAGATCTAACTTTTGATCTACAAAAGAGTTGGATCTACATATTAAACACTTATATACACATAGATCTAAGGTTTTAAACCTCAAAATCACAACTTCAAGTTGTCAAAAAAATCAAATCAAAACATAAAGGAAATAGACTACATAAATAGACATTTTTTTATACCTTTAGCTATAATCCTCTTGCTTTTGATGGCCCTCTTTCTTTGCTTTCCAAAGTAGGAGATTAGGTTATTGGACATCAAAGGATCCTCTCTTCTCCCTCCATGGAAATGGCCGAACACCACCCCTTCCTCTCTCTCTCTCTCTCTTTGGTTCTAAACCACTTGGAAGTAAGATGAAAAAGAAATGAGATAGATTTTTTTTTTGAAGTGTAGTTTTTATCAACTATCCACCCCACTCTCCTTCCCTCTTGTTCATCCGGCCATGAGGCCTTTGATTCTCCACTCATTCTCCACATTCTCTCTTTCTTGCTTATTAATTGCCAAGGAATTGCTTGCAAACTAGAACAAAGTGTTGGCAAATTAAATTGATGACACATGGGGAGTTGGTAAGAGTTGGTCACCAACTAAAGTTAACAATCCACATTCATTCCCCCTCTTATTTCCTTCTCTAGCAACCGGCCATGTGGCCTTAGAATGCTCCAAGTCTTGCTTTATTTACTAAATGCTTATTTGATTTAACAAACGTCCAAAAATTCCTCTCCCACTTGGGCTAAAAATTGAGTCATTCCTTTAATGTATTGCTTGGCCTCTAACCAATATCATTCGCCAACACTTGGGCTATAAAATATACATAATCCACTACATATAATTCTTATCCAACCCAATTCATTTAATTAGGGTTTTCACTTCTCCATTAAAACACCAATCCTTGTTCATAAACATTTATTTCCTTAACCCAATTAGACTTGCTATAATTAGGTTATAAAATTAATCAACCGAGATGTATAAAATAAATCTCTTAGAATTAGTAAGTATTCTAAATACCACAATTCTCTTTTCCCATAACCCTTAAGTTATTAAATCCTTCATTCCTAATATATAATTAGGGTTATACTAGTTTCTTTTGTTTGTTTATATAATAAACAAATATAAACCATCACATAATGTTCATATTCCTTACACACAACTTTTTAACCCTTAGGGTTTAATACTTCGCATTAGGATTCCCAAATTAGGGTTTAAATTCTCGAAACTGAAATTAGGCTTTCTGAACATATCGTTAGAGTTTTCTAATTTAATCACCATATTCATATCATGAATTTAGGGTTTCGGATTCCCGGAACTGAAACTAAAGTTTCTGAGCGTACCGTTAGGGTTTCTAACAATTCATTAGATTTTTCTAACTTAATAAACATATGATTAACATAACTTTAGGGTTTGCTAAAGTTATAACTTATTTGATCAATCCTTGATCTTAAATCATTACGATTCACATATGTAATCAAATATATCGACTAGTATTCACTTCGATACTCATCCTTGATAATTCTTCAAAAGAATTTTAAATCTACCCATAATCTTATACCTCATTACTAGACTATCACTTACAGTCTATCACATAATTCAAGTCTTGTCCAAAACTTTTGAAATTCTTGGAATTTCATTACATAACTGCCAATTCCATACACTTATTTCCTGTCTAGGTCCCAATATTGAACCTTAAATCAATCAATTATGATTTTCATAAATTGTCTAATTTCTCGAATTGTCACATTCACCCCTCCTTATAAGAATTTCGTCCCCGAAATTCACCTTACACCTTACACCTTACACCTTACACCGTTCACACATATTACACATGCTACCCAATACACCACTCACAAGGGTAAAAGGTTTAAAATTATGCTGAGGGGTCATATAGACCATGAACACATAGATTTGACGGTATTCATACCGCAAAACAAAACATCACTTGGTCTGTTTACAATCACAAAGAAGGTAAACTACCATTACTAGTACTTTAGGTGATTAGCCTATCGTACACTTACGTCATGCATAACGTAATAATTATTTTTTTAGCGAATATTTACGCTATTAGATTGGATTTATTTATCCAAACAACATAGTTCACCTCAGTCTTATCATATGATTCAGCACCAAAACAATTTGGTTCAGAAAATTTCTTTCAATAAATACTTGGAGTTTTTGAAAACATTTTTGAGAATGACGTCATGATGCCGCACTGTATTTACAGTCAATTGAGGATTCCGTCATTTGATGATTTTATCATGCTACACCATACCATAGTGGAATAGTGACTTTAAGTTAAATTCACACTAAGTAATACTGCATTGATGACTCCATCATTTTTATCATCTCTGCACCAGGTTACATGGTACATAAGTGATAAATAAAAATAATTTTTTTTAAAAGGCACATAGTGCGTATTTCGCTTGATGTCAAAAATTTTGAAACCTAGCATAGATAGGGGTTTAAGAAAACCTAAGTCTCCACAAATGATCATATGCTTAACATTCTATCTGTTCCTATTATCCTCAATACTTCATTCACACATAACTATACCCAGTTCATAAAACCACACTTATGAGTTCATAACCTGGCCACAATCATATGAGTTCACGAACTTTCCTAGACAGATCTTTGGCGTCCATTCGCTGAGGGGTTCATAAACATTTCATATAACTATGAATCAAGAATGTCACATAAGTATGAGTTTTAAGAACTCGTACTTAAACCTATATTCTCTACCTATGACCTATCTATCTGTTATACACATGAGAAAGGAATCACCCTCTTAACACGCATATAGAAAATAGCGCGACACAACATTTCAATGATTATCAATGTCAGAAACTAAGTGGTTGTCAAACCAAACTCGGCCACTAATCAATATAGGAAGCTAAGTGAACAATTCCCCGCCCATATAAAGAATTGGTCAACCTAACCACTAAATCGACCAGGAAGCTAAGTGATTCTAAAACCAAGTATAAATTCCCCGCCCATACAAGGAATCATACAACTCAGCGGCTGACACGAGTCCTCAATTGAAATCCCACATAATTCTAGCTCCACACTTACTCCATACGAATTTTATTTAATCCGTATTTACAATTCATAACTCTTTCATGAGTTTTCATAGTACAATTTCATAGTACAACTGATACACAGCATCTTGCTGTAACTTTCCAATCATCAAATTTATTCTTTTCCCACATCATAACCTTATCAGATCACAGGGTGATCTTATCGTGTATATTATGATTCAATTCCATGCACTATGATCGTTTTGTTTTACGATCTTCTATCCCTGCACTTTCAGTCTTTTAGACTCGTTCTATTCACCATTATTGTTCAACTTTATTATCAGAGTTAGGGAACTCTGTGCTTTACACTCACCGAGATTCTTCTTTGAATCTTACCGACCAACTAACTCTATTTGAGTTAGTCTTATCCTAATCACTGCGGTTATTGGTCTCAGGTATTCTTACCTAAGCTTCATAACCAACAGCTCTGATACCAACTGTGATAGCCCCGAATCCGGGCCCCGAATCGCCGCGGACTCGGTACGCTATTTCTATAACTAATTGCGGAAGATATAAACATAAATTGTTTATACATTACATTACACACTATTCCCCAAAATCGAGTAACCTTAACTGATTACACAATTCATAAGTTATTTAACACAGAACATTATTATCAACTATTCTATTACAAAATAGTTGCATATATTGCCCCAAGCTGAACTTGGCATTATCATTTTCCTGCATCCGAACGCATTCATTTTATCTGCAATGTTTTATCATGATATAGCAATGGTGAGCATGAAAGTTGCCCAGCTAGTTTATATACAACAATATAACGATATATCATGATTGAAGAGTATGAATAATGAGCTTGCTATAATTCATCAATATAATTGAGAACTAGCACGAACAAACTTTTAACTGAACAAGTTTTAAACATGAACAAACATTTCTGAACCAACTGGTAATGAAGGTGATTAGCCTTTCATACCTGACTTATACATGCAAGATGTACAGAGTACAAATTTCATAGCAATCAGCAATGATTAACCATAAGCTTGAAGAAACTACTCTTATTAGAGTTAAGTTAAAGAAAACTTGCCTGAACCGTTAATTACCGCAACGCAAATTAATTCAATCTCTCACGAAAGACCTATCAGTTATAAGATTGATCTTTTAATCAGTATAACATACTTTATTCCATAATACTATCTAATACTTAATCAAATATTAGATAACAACTTAACACATCAATATTATTATCATCCTTTGATAATTATTCAATCACTATATCATATCCCTTATGATTTAACACTCGCTTTTCATATCATAAATTATTCATTAACATGTAATAAGGCAAACACTAATCCAGCACCCTGGATTCTATATCTAACAACCAAATTTATAATTCAGCAACTTGACTTCCAAATCCATCAATTTAAACCTCAATCCAGCAAACCGGATTCAACACATTTTCAATTCAGCAAACTGTATTCTATATCCGTATCACCAAAATACCAAATTAGTTTATTATTCTCCTATCCTTTGTTCAAATACATATACATGTATTTTATGCACAAGAATTATTTTTCCATAATTTTCTAACTTCCTTTGGTATTTCTCAAAAATTAATTTCTAGTGCGTAGCTTAAGAAATTAGTTACCTCGTGCTTAACTCCAAACACTCCCATCTCTTGGAATAACCTTAAATATGTTAACGTGATGCTCCATTTTAAATTTCGTGGCAATCGGAGTTGTAGAACTCCGTTTATAACGATTTCCGTCGGAAAATCACAAAAATTGTAATGGTCATAACTTGGTCATTTTAACTCGGAATCAGCTCATTTTTGGACACGAGCTACATAATACCATATATTTTCATTTCCCAAAAGCCTAGAATTTTTCTCATTAAATAAATGTCCAAAACAGCCCCCGGAAAATTTTGGGCAGAAACTTTTTGACAAAAAACAGTTTTAGAGTCCTTCACCAAAACTTAAATAAAATGAAATCTATAACTCCGATTAATGATCCGTCACTTTTTTTGGGTTCGTATCTTTCTGAACTACAGTTTTCATCTATCACAATCCATATTTGGACATGTTAAGCTCCCGGAATTTAGCCCGGAAGTTGCTGTTACAAAACTGTCCTTTTAACAGTTTTCTTATCTTTGTGTAGTTTGGGAGAAATCTCATAACTTGTTCAATATTCAACCTATTTGAGTAATTCCAAAGGGATTTTACCCTTAACACATATATCTAGCATCCCAAGAACATAAATCATAAATATCCATCATAGATTTCAAGAAAAATCAAAACCTAGCTCACACTTTAAAAGTTTAACTTTTCCAGAAAATTTCCATTCTTCGATTCCTTTAGATTTCCACCAAATCAACCCCCATTATGGGTAGATCCAAACAATAAACACTTATTAACATGTATATTCATGGCTTTTGAGTTTAGAAACAAAGTTTCTTAGTTCATCAAACAAGCATCAACCATAAGATTAAATAATATCAAGACTAAGAAAATTAGGATTTTCTACACTTTGAAAATCTAGCTTCCATTCCACTCTTTAGATCTAACTTTTGATCTACAAAAGAGTTGGATCTACATATTAAACACTTATATACACATAGATCTAAGGTTTTAAACCTCAAAATCACAACTTCAAATTGTCAAAAAAATCAAATCAAAACATAAAGGAATCAGACTACATACATAAACATTTTTGTTATACCTTTTGCTATAATCCTCTTGCTTTTGATGGCCCTCTTTCTTTGCTTTCCAAAGTAGGAGATTAGGTTATTGGACATCAAAGGATCCTCTCTTCTCCCTCCATGGAAATGGCCGAACACCACCCCTTCCTCTCTCTCTCTCTCTCTTTGGTTCTAAACCACTTGGAAGTAAGATGAAAAAGAAATGAGATAGATTTTTTTTTATGAAGTGTAGTTTTTATCAACTATCCACCCCACTCTCCTTCCCTCTTGTTCATCCGGCCATGAGGCCTTTGATTCTCCACTCATTCTCCACATTCTCTCTTTCTTGCTTATTAATTGCCAAGGAATTGCTTGCAAACTAGAACAAAGTGTTGGCAAATTAAATTGATGACACATGGGGAGTTGGTAAGAGTTGGTCACCAACTAAAGTTAACAATCCACATTCATTCCTCCTCTTATTTCCTTCTCTAGCAACCGGCCATGTGGCCTTAGAATGCTCCAAGTCTTGCTTTATTTACTAAATGCTTATTTGATTTAACAAACGTCCAAAAATTCCTCTCCCACTTGGGCTAAAATTGAGTCATTCCTTTAATGTATTGCTTGGCCTCTAACCAATATCATTCGCCAACACTTGGGCTATAAAATATACATAATCCACTACATTTAATTCTTATCCAACCCAATTCTTTTAATTAGGGTTTTCACTTCTCCATTAAAACACCAATCCTTGCTCATAAACATTTATTTCCTTAACCCAATTAGACTTGCTATAATTAGGTTATAAAATTAATCAACCGAGATGTATAAAATAAATCTCTTAGAATTAGTAAGTATTCTAAATACCACAATTCTCTTTTCCCATAACCCTTAAGTTATTAAATCCTTCATTCCTAATATATAATTAGGGTTATACTAGTTTCTTTTGTTTGTTTATATAATAAACAAATATAAACCATCACATAATGTTCATATTCCTTACACACAACTTTTTAACCCTTAGGGTTTAATACTTCGCATTAGGATTCCCAAATTAGGGTTTAAATTCTCGAAACTGAAATTAGGCTTTCTGAACATATCGTTAGAGTTTTCTAACTTAATCACCATATTCATATCATGAATTTATGGTTTCGGATTCCCGGAACTGAAACTAAAGTTTCTGAGCGTACCGTTAGGGTTTCTAACAATTCGTTAGATTTTTCTAACTTAATAAACATATGATTAACACAACTTTAGGGTTTGCTAAAGTTATAACTTATATGATCAATCCTGGATCTTAAATCATTACGATTCATATATGTAATCAAATATACCGACTAGTATTCACTTCGATACTTATCCTTGATAATTCTTCAAAAGAATTTTAAATCTACCATAATCTTATACCTCATTACTAGACTATCACTTACAGTCTATCACATAATTCAAGTCTTGTCCAAAACTTTTGAAATTCTTGGAATTTCATTACATAACTGCCAATTCCATACACTTATTTCCTGTCTAGGTCCCAATATTGAACCTTAAATCAATCAATTATGATTTTCATAAATTGTCTAATTTCTCGGGTTGTCACAACTTCCCTAAAAATATAGCAATCCTTCTCCTTGTCCGCTAAGTTTTGAGAATAGATTAGGCACATGGGACAAATTGGGAACCACACTTGAATTTGACTTGTATAACCTTTTCATAATCTTTTGTCTGTCCATTGAACCTCCAATACCTGCAATTAAGAGAGACAACATGGATTAGAATAGCATTTGGATTGGTAAGAGAACTTAATAAGCAAATTAAATCATATCTACTAAATAAACTAGTAAAGCATATAAAAAAAAATTCCTAGGTTGCCTCCCAGTTAGCGCTTGAATTACAGTCTTTCAGCCTGACTTTGTCTGGTCAACGCTATCCAATTCCTCTTCGATTATTGAGGAACCCTCCATCCATAGGAAATAATATAGCTTTTGGTAGGTTCCCATTTGTGATGGCTAATGCATCAAAATTACATAGCATATTCTGATTTGGTATGATCTTAATCAAGAACGTCCCACAGCTAGGTGTTTTCTCCATTGTGTATGTGATAACTTTGGGGCATGGAAGCTTGTCACATACAATGGGCTCTTCGTATATCTTCTCTTTCTCGTCACACCATGGATTCAAAATTGTACTCGCTCTTATGTCATCAAGAACTTCGCTGATGACATGACTACCAAGTGGGCATGATTTTGCAAATCTGACTGACTCTTTGATCTTTGGTGGAGACCCATTTAGATCTTCATCGACCTCTATTACATTATCCCCAATTGTCTCCACACTTCCGATATCTTGTGGCTTATCCAGTCGCAGATTTGGTTCGGGTTCTCCGTCAATTTCGTCATCCATATCATAAAGTCAAGTGTTTGGAGAAAGGCTGCTTACGGCTTTGGTCATTTGATCTATCTTATTCTGAAGATTATGAATTGACTTCTCTTGATTAATCATTCTCTCCTCATTTGATGCTATGAACTTGGACAACGATTCCTCCAATCTAGAATTATCTGTCTCAGTTTTCGAATACATGTATTGAGGACCATGAGTTGAAGTGGTGATGAGTTGTTCCATCTGGTGCTGAAAAATTGTGGCTTGATATTTCTTGACTCATCATCCTCTCCTCTTAGTTTGCTATGACCTTTGACAGTAATTCCTCCAACTTTGACTTTTTTTCTTTTAATGGAGGTTGATATGAGAATTCCGACGTGTATGTTGGATTTGGAGTAGAGTATTTATCTTGATAATTATAGCTCCATAAAGAATCCGGGTGATACCCCCAAACTTGATGATAACTGGGATAAGAATAGTTGTTGAGGTAGTTACCACCATAATGTACCGGCCCAAGACTGATGGTGCATTGATTACTCAGGTGATTGCCAGCACAATAATTGCAAGTAACTGCTATCCTTCGATTACGTTGGGCTGCAACAACGTCCAACCTCCTCGAAAGTGTCTCAAGTTGTTCTGATAATGCAGAAAATACATTGAGTCCATCAATCCCCGCTCCCCTTGGTTGAGTCATACTCGAATATGGCCTTTGATAATTGCATCCAGCCATGGTACCTGAAACGAGAGAAAAATAAGAAGATACTAAAATAAAATAAAAGGAAAGAAAGAAAAAAAAAAGGTTTAAATTAAGACTAATTTGATTGAAGCTAATATTGGCAAAAATGTATTAAACTAATTCTCCAGCAACGGCGCCAAAAACTTGTTGCGTAAAATCTAATTACGCAAAACACGCAAGTATACATGGTCAACAAGTAATACAGTGAAAGTAGAGTATCGTTCCCACGAGAAATTAGTTAACAAGAATTACCAAGTACTAACCTATAACCAATTTAATCGTATTTAAACGAATGAATTTCAAATTATATAATTAAACTACTATTAAATTTCACTAGTTAAATTAAGATTACGGAGATTTAAGATTACAACTTCACTTATTGCTTCATTTAAGTTAACACATTTCTTATCAATTATTCTCTATTTTGAATTGTTAATCAAGAACACTAAAGCAGATAAAATCACCTCTCGATGCATAATACGCATACTCACTTAAATCTACATATGATAGAATTAAGCAAGACACCCTAATTAACTAATCCACTATATCTCTATGTGAATTACAATTAAAAAGGATTTAAAGAACAAGTTCTCTATAAAATTACATATGGCGTAAAGGTATATCTATATCCTAAACACGAATCATGATTTCCATCTATGTAGAAATCACAAACACATGCAATCATGATCAGATCTAAATCTAAACTTCATCTCTCGATTTCATATAGATTATCACAGTAATTGATGGTCAATCAATTAAATAATTAAGTCCAAATCACAATAGACAATCCTCACAATAGAACATAATAATTGATAGCGAATCATATTAAAATAAACTACACAATAAGATCCATTGTAATCTCAAACAAAGAATTAGTTTATTGAATTAAAACTAAGAATCCACACTTGAATACACATTAAAAGATAAAGATAGAAGAAGATGAGAAGATAGAATCTATTGTCTGTAGATTTGACGCTCTCTCCTTGCTCCTACTTTGAATCTTCAATGGTCTCCAAGTTGCTTCAATCTCTAAATCTCATAAGAACTAGAGTTTTGGTCATATTATACTCTAATGTAATCTAATGGAATCCTCCTTCTCTCCTCTAATCCTTATGATTTTCCTCCTTTTATATGCCTCTTTACATGTCTTTAAGTCATCTTGGAAGTCCTTGAGTCAATCGGATCGAACCAATCCTTCTTGGACTCAAATTTGAACAAAATTCATTTTTTCTACGCGTACCCCCACCCCGACGGGGGTCTAGCCTTGTAAAGGGCCTGCCCCGTCAGGCTATGGTTCTATTTTTCTAGCTGGTATGCCCGCTCCGGCGGGCATTTTGTGAAGGGAAAGCCTGCCCCAGCGGGGGTCACTTTTCTACTTTGACGTCTTTTGATAAAACAACCATAACTTTTGATCCGGGAGGAGTTACGGGGCCTGCAACCTATCATATCGAAGCTATCGACAAGATCTACAACTTTTATTCTTTGAGAATTGAGAAATTCTGGCCAGAACAAGATCGAAATCGAGCTTGAAGTAGATGCTGTGTAAATTGCAAGCATGAGAACTCTTAGCTTTGATCTTCGTTGATAAAAAGGCCATAACTCTCGCATCCGAACTCCAATTGGGATGACTCAAGATGTTCCGAAAAGCTAAGAAGAAGCTCTACAGTGTAATCCAAGTTCTATGCCAAGAATATGCATCCAACTTGGTGTTAAAAAGCCCTGCAATCTTCCATTCTTGCATTTGCTTGCATATTTAAGTCCAAAAGATGTCCGAATTATTTTTCCTTGCTTCTTCATGCCAATTTTATGTCATAGCCTACAAAATAACATAAAATATATGAAAAGTAACTAAGAAACATAGGTTTAAGCAACTAATTCAAGTAATAAATACCGGATAAGTAGGTATAAACCTACTTATCATATCTGATGCAGATGAAGTTGGGATGTTGGGTGTAGCCATTGAAGTATGCAAAGTCAGAAGTATGAAAAGATGTTTAACTAGAAGAATGGATTATCAGAGAAGAAAGAGAGTTGTAGAGTTTTTGGTATCTTTTGAAGAAGAGTAAGACCTGAAAATGGCGGTTATTTTTAAGGAAAAGCCTCTTTTTGAATAAATGACTTCTCAGTTTCTCTCGGTTATGTGAATACAACGCATTTAATTTGGTTGGAATGATGGTAAGCGTGTGTATTGAGCGATTTTCAAAGAATATGGAGTTAGCAACATTAATTATGTAATTATTGTGCTTTTATTGCTGAAATCTTCCATTAAATGTCTAATTTATCAGAATACTTGGGGCAATGCTGGGGCGTAATTAATGGGGCCTGAATTTTATGGTGGGCCAAAGTCCACGTGGGGGTATTTAACCCTACATAGGAATCTGTTTGGACAGTTGAATATTTTAAGGAATCAAAGATTCCTAAGTACATTTAAAATCCAACTCCTAAGGAAAGTGTTAGGATATAATTCGATTTCCTTTCTTTAAGGAGATTCTGTTCAATCTCATTAAGGAATCATACCTAATGAGAAATCCTAATTCTATACGAGAAAGGAGGTGTGATCATTATAAATACAAGGTTATACCCCAATCATCAAGTACACATTCATATTATTTTACAGCAATAAAGCATTAAGCCTTTGTTCTTAAACATTATTCAGTCTGGACTTATTCTCACACCGGAGTTATCCCTCGGTGGCCCAAGTCATCAAGCTTTTGGTGTGACTTCGTTTTTGTGCAGGATTTGATGCGCTTTGGTGATTGAGGCGCGTGGATAAATCTTGGCGTTAACAATTGTCAAATAAAAAATGAGTTAATTGATGTTTTACTTACAGTACTAGTGATCGATTTTCATTCTGGTTACTAAATCTTTTTATGTTACAAAAATATTATTATACTCAAAAAAAAAGTTATAAACTAGTCATTACTTAACCTTCCATTCAAAAAAAAAAAAATTAACAGTTGTCATGTGGGGTATTTGAATGTAGCAAGTGGATTCTTATTACGTGGAAGGTTAATTGATATTTTTGTTAATAGATCGATTTTTATTTTGATTATTACTTTTTTTGTTACAAAGGCATTAATATACTCAAAAAATGTTACAAACTAGTCATTACTTAACTTTGCTTAATTGACATGTGAGTTAGTTATTGATGATATGACACATGATATTGCTACAAAAATCTGAAAAAAGAAAAAAAAATAGAAAATAGAAAGAAAAAAAAAATTAAGGCACGATTTTGCTGTGATTCATCTCTGCCACGAATATCTGGTTCGTTTCTTCTTCGCCGGTGACAATGGTAACATGGAAAAATATTTCACATCACCAATAACTAACTCGCATCAATTTTTTTTTTGCTCACGTGATATGCACGTTTCAACACTTAAGTCAATATTTTGGACGAATGTTAAATAATGATTAACTTGTAACATTTTCAGTATAGTAATAACTTCGTAAATAAATAAAAGATTCTAGTAACCAAATGAAATTTGACCCTTAGTACAATAACCAAATATCAATTAACCTTTCAAGTAATAAAGTCTCACCTGCCACATATTCAAGTATCTCACATGATAACTGTTAAACATTATTCTATTCAGTATTTCCGTCAATTTTTTGGACGGAATATTAAGTAATGACTAGTTTATAATATATTTTTTTTGAGTATAGTAATATTTTTTAACAAAAAAATATTCGGTAATAAATATGAAAACCGACCACTACTACGGTAACTAAAACATTAATTAACCTAAAGAAATAAATTAGCAACACTGAAGGCATCCCATCCTGGACGACTAGAGAGCGTCACAGATAAACACAAATTAGCTTACATAAGACGCAACAAAAACACAAATTTGTTTACAAAGACGCAACAATTAAACTATTTTTGTCTGCCGAAGATAATTGCTAAATATATAAAATTTACTGAAGTTATATTTGCTAATAAATGATTATTAAAACAATTAGGGAGTTCTATTTGTTAAAAAGTAATTGTTAAAAATATAAATATTAACTGTTTGTTAACTAGTGATTGTTAAAATAAATAGAGCTCTACTTGTATTTTCAGTAAAAAGCACATCAACCGTTTTTCCTTCTTTCTGGTAAAGTACTTGGGTAAATCAGAACATCATTCAGACCCTTGAGGCTATACAAAACAAAACCAAGAACCTAAAACAAACAAACAAACACTTCCAATCAAAATTGGATTGCACTACAACAGCAAGACAAGCTCTGCATAAGAAATTTATCTTGGCCTGCAAAACCTTCAGCTGTATCTCTTTTCCAGAGAAGTGCTACTATCCCGGTTAAGTAAAACAGAAAGAAAAAAAAAAAACCACACCCATGTTAGCTGGTTTAAAAATTTCTACGACAAAATATAGCAAGTAGAACAATACTTATGCATAAGATCGAGCTAAAGATCGAGGAGAGTGGATAAACTCAGCGTGAAAGAGTTAAGAAAGAAACTAGCCTCACAAGTCCCAACTTGATGAAATCATAATGAAAAGCAATATTGCTGGCAAATTTGACCGAGAGTCAAGGTTGCGAACCAGACCAGATAGACGAGCATTCATACATGAATTATGTTTGTTCACTTTCAATAGATTTTCTCGTCAAAATAAATATTCTATAAACTATGCTTTATAATTTCAGGGTGGTTTGATGCTGACTGCTGAGACATTATAAACAAGCTCATTCATTTCTGAGCAAAGAATAATAAGATATTTACAACATTTACATTAATGACCTGTGAGCTACAAAAATAGAGAAGAGAAAAAGGGGAGGGGGGGTATAGAAGGTTAATATGCTACATTAGTAACAACAATGAAATCTATCCACCAAAGAGGTATTGCCTAAGAAATTTCAAGGCTTTTATTAGGTTAATCTTGTGAGGTGGTAGAATATTCAAAAAGGAGACGTTTGGATGGAGCAGATTGTAGAAGCACTCGCAAGCGGCTTGTTAGCTGATAAATCAAGGTCCATTGCATTGCCATCTCTGAATCCTTCATCTGTCTAACTACAGAGGCCTGGACAAAGCAAACAAGGGTAATTTTAGGCCATCATGCTTCAGCAACAAGATATAGAAACCTAATCGTATAAAACTGTCATCTAAATTCAACAATATGATTGAGGATGAACTGAAGGCAACCTATTACTAGTCTTGCAATGTTGGGTATCTCAGCTATCAATTCTTTGAATTATTATATTTACTTTCTGCTTTGATTAGTAAATATGGTAAACATTACATTACTTTGGTCATACTCTTTTAACTTGTAAGATATTTTCTGTTAATGTTGAGAAGGAACAACAGTTGAACCCTATTACCATAACTGTTTTTTAAAATGAATACTTCCACTAAATAGTCAATAGTGGTATGAGATCACAAATGTAATAGGGGGAAAAATCATGTTGAAAATCTCCAAAGACAGCTTACAACTCATTCACAAACCATTTTTTTGTACTAGTTTTTCAAAAACATACTTGAGCAGAAATGCTGTTGCTTACTACATCATAGATGAAATACAATCTAATGAAAGCATAATTGGTTCCTTATGAAACAAATTAAATCAAAACCATGGATGTTTGTGTTAAGTTATTGGTTTTTCAGGTATCCGAGACTTGAGCGCTGTTTGTTTCAAAGAAAATATTTTTCCTGAAAACGTGTTCTACATTTATATGTTTGATATTTGTTATGATAAAAAAGTGGTCAACAAAAATCATTTTACAGGTAAATGCACATTTAGCCTAATTTCCAGAAAATTAGCTACTGTTTTCATCTTGTTAAGTCGTTTTCTCCAAAAATGTTTAGAAAACGTTTTCCTTCAATACAAATGGAGCGCCTTAACTGTAAAGTGTAAACAGAAAAGAAACAGAGCTACTCTGCTCCCACAAAATCCAAATATTTGGCAGTCCATCTTTGTCCGAGATCTCTTATTTTTAAATTCTATTTACCTTTTGATTTGCAGATTCAAATGTAATTCAGTAAAAAAGAGCTGCAAATACAGGACTCTGGACAACATAAATTTAAGGAATCCATGAAATGAGGTTTTCCATAATAAGAAGGAAAAGGCATCAAGATAACCTGAAGGCGTTTCCCCAGCTGGACTTCAACTTCTGTACCAAATGAAATATTGCTTGCTAGGGATTTAAGAGGATCAACAGTGGGATCAACAGAAAGCAAGCTAGGGATCTGGGGAGCATATACTAGTCTCCACCTCGCCTGTCCGAACTCTCCCTTCCCTTCTATTCTTGGCATTAGTGTCTCAAGCGTTGCAGTAGCAAGCTTCTTAAATGCGAGCTGACCATCACCTTCCAAGATGGACTCTGCCAATTGACTCTCAAAGACTCTAGCAGCCTGTTATGATCGAAACAGCCAACAATCAGATCATTGCAAACATAAATAATTATAGACATATTACAATAAGATAATAATCTATCCTACGGTACCTACCTGGGGAATGCAAATGTACAGCATAGTTATTGCATTATGAAAGTGAATTCCACATGCCACGTGTGTGTGTGTGTGTGTCACTGTTTATGGAGGAAAGCATCTATTAATTATGTTAAATGTGAGGAACTTTGTTAAAAAAATAAATATTCAGGAAAGAAAGGAAAACTTGATTAATAAGTTGCTCCACAAAAATTGTATGGAAGTTTAGTTACCAAAATATAGTTGTAATGCCCTAGATATCATTAATACTGATTTAAATATTTTAAAGATCAATTAAATTTAAAAAGTATAATTTATTATAATTAGTAACTAAAGTATATACTACACCCGTGTACCCAAGGATGGAGGATGGCACAAGTACAAAAGTCAAATGTAAAATGCAGACTTACGTGGGATCCACTAGTTTTAGTAAAGAAAAACATTAATTAGTGCATTTCAGTGGGAGTTCACTATGGGTGAACTTGAAGCTCATTTACTAATATCAAACTTTTTTTTTGAAAATTTTACTTGTACCATCCCTAGTGGACGGAGGGAATATATGGGACATTAAAAGTATGAATGTTGACTTTTTGAAAAGGTAAACAATTGTTTCAAATTTTATTGGGTTTAGTGTTTATAATTAGAAAATAAATAATAAACAGAATAGAAAACTAAAATTAGGATAGAGCCTTGTAAGGTCTGCGTCTCAGCGAGTAAAGCTTTGAGTTTGAACAGAACCTTAGCCTTCCAAATAAAGAGAAACTAATAGAAGTGGAAATTCATGAATGAGTCGAGAAAGACATAACTTTTGCAAGAGATAGTACTAGTAGGATCTAAAGTCTATATGCATTTGTCAAATAAGGAACTGAATTGAACAGAATAACCATTAGTAAAGATACCAATTCATTTGTCTCATTAATTTTAAATTAAAGAAAAATTATAAGTAAAAAGAGAGAACAAAATGACAGGTGGAGGATGAGAAATGTCTAAACTACAGAAGGGAAAATTACAAAGCCCTTGGAACAGGACTGCCCTCCAGCTTCTTAGCAGATCTTAGCATGAATCCTATCGAAAGCACTCATCACTCAAGACCACAAATTGACCAGAAATATGACCCTATCCCAAAAGGAGATGGGAAAACATGATTGGCCGAAAAATCCCTGAGCATTCATCTACGTCAAAAACTCCAAATTACCCCAAAATAGCAAAACAACCATAGCACCTTACCATCTCTCTTCTTGCTAAAAAGCCCTTGAACCAGGTAAAAAGTACTTTATCCACTCCGACTAGACGAACCCAACATTCATCAAAAACTCTAAATAACAAAGACTACAACTTCCGCTCCCCAGGCATCAAGAAATAGGGTTTCGATCATGCTTTGTCTTTTTGTCACAGACTAATAGTATAGATAAAATTATTAGATATAATCAAGATGAAGTCCCATGGTGTATGTGATGTAGGACAAGGATTTAGGCAGGATTAGGAATGAAGAAGATTAAAAGAAGACAAAGCTGAAAAGCCACAACACAAGCCTGCTTCAATAATAATCAACCATTCATTATATCATAATCATGATAGCTTACATCCCTTTATATAGGACTAAAGAAAACTCTAATTCTTCGAGGCCAAGTAAAATCTTAATCTAAAAATACTCTAGTACTATAATTAAATCTCTAGAAAAATCTACCTAGTAAAAGAAAACATAATTAATAATTACAAGTATTTTATCTCCATATGATAATATATAATATTTAATAATAAAAATTAATCTCTTCTTTTCCTCATCCGATGCTATTTATTAGAAAGTGTTGTTTCAGTTAATGAAATCAAATACTAATACACAATATTAGAAGCTGAAGAGAAGCTCTAGAATCAAGAAAATTTAAAGAAAACAGGACTGAAACCCTGTATAGGCAATGTAGCAGTAGTAATAATACAAATATAATATAGAGGATGTAAGCTTGAAGGCCAAGTAATACCATAAAGTTTTTATGATCAGCTTTGTTCCTTTCTTGATTGTGATACAGAGAGGGATATTGGAGCTATTGTTGCTCATATAGTTTAGCAAGATAAAACACTCGTACTTTTAAATGGATAAATCATCCTTTACCTTAATTACATGTTTCTTTCAGTAAATTGTCCATAACATAAATAATTTCCAAGATGCAGATGTCAAGGTGGTTAAGTATTATAAATGTGGAAGGTAGAATTAGAAGTGAACTTATTCAGGGAAGACAATCAAGTAACTCCACTTTGAGGAAAAATTAAAAGTTGATCATCTCAGACAATTTAGAAAAACTAGCTAAGTACCCCATGCAAAGCATTGGTTTGTTTTTTAAACAAAACTAATTTTAATTTCTTATTCATTCAATATATGATGATTATGAAGTTTTTTTTTGAATTTTACAAATTAGCTTAATATTGGTATTAGAGTGACTTGACTTTGCTCGAAAACCAATGAATACAGGACACATATAATTGACAAAAGACTCACAATTGAGGGCTTGCAAGAGATATCCTATATAAGTTATATACCTAGTGTAAGCCTGCGTACAAAATTATGGTACATAACGATAAAATGTTAAAATTATATATTTTTGGGTTATTAGTAACAATATATTGACTTATTGAATTTGGGCCTTAATGGTAATGGATCACAGATTTAAAATATAATTATGTTTTGGGCTTCACTAATAAGGTAATCTAATTAGATAAAATTCTAAATAAGGTCCAGCGAGACATCAGTACAGGTTAATTAAGGTAGGGTTTAATTTAATTTATCTTCACATCTGCCGTTGAGGAAGAAGAGTGAACGGAGGCGGATATTCTGATTGGATTGGAGAGGAAGAAAGTAGAGAAGAATACAAACTTTTTTCTACTGAAAACTTGGCTTAGTAATCTGACTATTATGTAATGTAATTGTTCTAGAAACTATGACTCTCATATAAGATATATTGTTAAATAAATTATCATCTTATCATGAATGGGTATAAGAAGTTAGCTGATGGATGAATTGGGTTAAAGCCATTGACGTGGCTACTGGCTTGGCTATTTTGATAATGCATGGGTACATGTATATATGCTTCAATTAAGTTTCTTTATCATGCATAAAGTATTAATATTTATATGCATAGTTGGCCATTTTAAGTGCAAGTGGAAGGACATTTGATAACCTAGGGAGAAATTTTGTTTGTTATGACAGCTTGGGTATGCCTTCAAAGGACCCACACGGTTGGGATGCATTTGGTATTATTTTGGGTACTAAATGTGAATGCATTTCTTTTATATCAAATAATATACAGAATGGAGGCACTGTATATACATTATCATGTCTATATATTACAAGAATATCATTGCAAACTAAGTAGGATTAAAGGTTATTCAAGTTTAGGGTTGACAGTATATTTAAAAAATAGGATAGTAAATATTAATTGCCTAATATTTAATAAATAGGACAGTATATTTAATAAATAGGATAGTAAATATTAATTGCCTAATTTAAGTGTAATGATTATTTTAGGTAGTGCTTAAAGTGCATTTGAGATCATTAATTTTGGAGTTAAGTTCTAGTGGGTTAACAAAATAGTAAGCGACTTTCCTCACTCATTACTTTATTAAAATATATTTTGAACTTCAGTTTTACTGAAAAAGTACAAAAGTAATTTTATTAATGCTTTATAAAGATGATTTTCTTTTATGGTTGCCCAGTCACAGGGTTATTTTGTGATGGATTGCCCCATCTACAGGGTTATATGCGACGGTTGCCCAGTCACAAGGTTATATGTGATGGTTAAAAAGTATTTTGAAATCTTGTACCATGAAATGATTTTGTTATGTAACGTATTTATGATGTGATTTCGAACCATAAGAACATGATAAAAATTAGTGATTTTTTTCAGGCACTCTATTATAAATTTCATGTCTAGATTTTTATAATAGTACTTGATCATATGAATGAGTTTAGATGCTTACTGGGCTCTTAGCTCATCCCAATTCTTTTAATGTTTTCAGATGATTGGACATTTGCAACTGGATGGGTTAGCTGTTAGTACGAGGGATAGCTAGTATTAGTGATTAGTTGAAGCTCCAATGACCATATTTTAGTTTTAATAATTAGACATTGTTAGTTTATGATTGTGTTTTGTTTTGTTTTAATTATTTTTATGTTATGTAAGGTCTTACACTCCTCAAAAGGCGAGATTTGTGACCGTGCCACGGCCGTGATACCTAGTTCCATAAAATGTTTTTATTTTGATCTGTTAACAAATTTAACCGTATGGATGGAAAAATCTCGCAAAAATACGAGATATTGTAAATTTTTATTTAACTCAAGGTTGAGTAGCACTATTATTATAACCTTGTAAATAAGTACATTTTTTGACGACTTGGATTTATTGAATTTTTATTAATATAAAGTAGTTGATAAATATCAACAAATTATATGAAAATTCATATGTTCAAATATATTTGTGTGTCTTTATATCTGTACCTAAAGATTGATGTACTAACCCTATGAATTATACTAGTTATATATCCTCTAGGGTATTATCACTTAGGTTTTATATATTTCTTTTTTATATTTTGTATTTTTCTATTATTATAATGTCCATTGTTCCATAAACTAGTACCATTTCCAAGCACAACTAATAACGTCATTTTTAATCAACTGAGAGATGGTGTTGTAGTTTCTTGTTAGTGTATAAACGTGAGAAGAAAATTGTGCTAGATATTGAGAGGAAGATTAAAAGAAAACCTTTGTAGATGATATATTCAATCTAATAAATTTATATTGTTTTTTAGAATCCAAAGTTGAGTAAAAATCTAAATGCCTAAACTTGGTGTTTAAGTCAAAATCTATTATTATCACGAATTAGCTAAAGCCTGAAGGACTCCTATAAGGAATAGATTGTTGCAGAATAATAAATTATCATTATATTTTTTTAGTTCGAAAAGGTAACTAAATTGTAATCACTAAAATATAAGTTAGAATTTGTTTTTTACATTAATTAAGGCCTCCCGTCTTCTACATAAAATAGAATTGGTAACTAAAATTTAATCATTAATATATTTGTAATATAATAATATCTTTTGTAATATGCACTATTATTTACTCGTATTATTCTTTCCTGTAGTTATAATATGCATTATTGTTAAGTCATCGCCTAGGCGTCGCTTAGGCGTCCACTCGATGGGTTAGGCCAAGCCATCTAGACGACTTTGCTAGAGGGATAGAAAGGCGCACGCTAAGTTCGATATGTCGTTGCCTTGGACGACTCATTGGAAGCAAATCGGGTGACTTGGTGATGTCGGGTATAGTTCATCCTAAAGTTCATTTATGGGTTAAAAAACAAACTTAAACCCAAATTTAGATCGATCGATTAGATCAACCGAGCCACTTTGCGAACAAACAACAGAGAGAGAGAGAGAGGGTGAAGGAGAGAAAGCGCCTCACCTCAGCAATTCGGCGACACCGACGAGACGACTCCGACGAGGAGGCGACGACCTCTAGTTACTCTGGCGGCGGCTTGAGGTATTTTTTTCTTCTCGGCTTTTCTTCTCTTCTTCTCGCCTCTACTACCTTTCCGATGAAGGAGAGAGATGGTTGCTCCGGATCAGATTTCTCGGTGGCCATTTTTGTAGATTTACAGGTAATAATTGATTAATGGGAACAATAGGTATATGGACTGTACAGTTATAAAGGGCATTCTGGAGGTTTAACTTTCAAACAAGAGGGAGGAAAGGGGAATTTGTCGGAATCCATACCCAAATCGAGATGATGGACCCACCAATTAATTTACTTTATTTTAAGCTCATCTACACCATTAGTATAAAACTACTATAATACTTGTCCGTTCCAAAAAAAATAAAAATAACTTGATATTTTTCCTTAAATAATTTATAACAGTTTAAAATTGGTGTAGGACATTTATTTAAGTTTGATTAATGTAATAGCTGATAGTGTAAACTACTTTAAAAAAAAGACTACTAATACAAATTGTTGTTTTGAAAATGAAAATAAATTTATATGACACTTTAAATTTTAGTATTTTACTAATTAATTAAAATCAAATTTGAATGAAACTGTTTATGTGGAACGTAGGGGTATAAAAATAGCATTCTTAAATTATGATAATGCCACCACTATTTGTCAAATTATTGAATTCTTAGAATTGAAATTTATGATGTTCTATATATATAATGTAAAAACTTGCACTACGAATATGCTAAATCATTAAAAATACAAATATATAAATATTCATATAACTGTTAAATATATATAATTTTATATGTATAATATTTACATTGCTTGTCGACTTGTGAACGACTAGTCGAGCACCTTGTTTCCTAAGTGTTTAAGCTCCTGACTGTCGCCTCGCCTCGCCTCGTCGCCTTGTCGCCTTGATAACTATGATAATATATATTTCTTTGGAAAGCATGGTTTTTAAGTTAGAATCTATTGTATGACTAATTAACTAGAGGACTCCTATAAGAAATATAATTTGTGGAATAATAAGTTACCATTAAGGTTTCTAGGACCATAAAGATAAAGAGACTTTTGGTTCTAGCTTAATTCTAGAACCATAGAGAGTTCTAGGACGAAAACCAAAAAAAATGAGTTTGTCGTTTATATATTATATAGATATAAACTAGATTAATAAGTGCATAAAAGAGATTTGATTTAATCAACATTTATTGTAATGCCCGTGCCAGATGAAGAGGAATATTGAAATTAATTTGGATAAAGCTAGAAAATAAGGGTATGATATGTTGCAATTTCCAATGGATATTAGCTGAAGTAGGGCATGACAATGAAAAAGGACTTATGTACAAGAACCCTAGGTTAAATAAGGTTTTTTATCAGTTCAATTGAATTTACCCTAGGGTTCAAGTTTTTTCCTTTGATAGCTAATTTTGATCCCAAGTACGGGGAGATTGGTACCAGCCAGATTGCGGTTATAACTCAAGGCATCTAAATTTACCCGAGGTTATGTTCACGGTAAGACATTTTGTCCCCATTGTACACTACATCCTACAGACAGTTAAGACTTGAGAATGATAGGAATCTGATCCAGTTGGAAAAGGTTCAGATTAAAACTCCAATTTTCTCATTACAACTCCAGACTGTTACAGTTGCAATGGCCTGCTTCATTGTGTTTCAACCATTTCAAGAAAATATCTTGTTTCAGCTGATCTGGCTCAACAATGTATGAGCTACTTTAGCAACTTGCGGCACTTCACACACCTCATTAAAAGACTGCATCTTCGCTGAATAGTTTGTATTTTTGTCCTCTACGAAGTAGCATATGTTTGGTTTTCCTGTTGGACATTATTTCTAACATCTAGATGTAGTACACATAGTAGCAGAAAAAAATGTGCGCGCTACGAACCTCTTCCATATATTAAGTAAAACTCAGACTGTAGTCCTAGAAGTATATAGTTCCACACTCTCCTACTCTCCTTGCTTCTTAAGATCTACTTGCATTAAAATTCAAGCTTTTTGATTATTTGATAGATCTGCTCACAGTATTTGTGATTCAATTGAATGCAATGTGTGTGTGTGTGTGTATATTATTTGTGTTAACATTTATTTCCTGTAAAAACCACAACTAATCCTAACAATTCCAGTACTCACGGATATTTTCTGACTTTATGGAAAACCAGATTCTTATATCACGACAAATACACCCAAGCATAAGCTGACACACACCATTGCCACTAGTCATACAAATTAAAAAGGAACCCAAATACAAACCTAAATGGCATAGAATATTACCTCAGTAGGGGAGAGGACATCCTGTTCCACAGAACGTGTTGAGGTGACAACCAAATTGTCCTGCCATTTGCTAGCTCGACTCTGAATCCTAAATTGCCACTCTGATCCAACCAGAGCTAAGTCGAGCATTGGATTTAGTCCATTATCAGGTTCAAATTTTGCTATATTAAGATGCTCACGCTTAAGCCTCACCTGGATTAGAAAAGTTCTCTACCAGAATTATTTTCATGAAGATTAATGCAAGCCCATGAAAGAGATAACAGAAAGAAAAAAACCACAAATTGCAAAAGTAACATGAGAATGTAAAGGTTACCTGCGTTGCAACGAGATTCACATCACCATTCTCAAATGCTAGAATGCCTTTAGGTTTTATCAATTTGGGATGAGCTAAGCCATTTAACTCAAGCTCGCCACTAACAGCAAAGTTGAGGATCAGAGGATAAACTATCCTCAATTCTGGTCCAAGAACAAGCTTTAAGTCAGTGAGGCGGATATCTAGTTTGGGCTTACTACTTACATTCCCCATTTCCTTCTCAGCTTCAGCCTCTTTACCTATAAATGACACAGAAATGGTTTATGCTGAAAACATTAAATAGTTGCACAAAAAGTATTAGACTAAAATAGTTAGATTCCAATTTTGGTAGCAACTAATCCATTAAACTAAAAGACCTAAGGTTTCCAAACAAAATTTCAAAAATAAGACAACATATGAACTTAGACAAGAACAGTTATGCAATTCCTTAAAGAATTTCAGCATTTGATCACTGACTTAACAATATTTCTTTCAATCTTAAAAAAAGAAGAAAGTAAATCATGGAGACATGTACGAGAAGTGGGAGAAAGTTAGTGGAGATAAACACTTTTAGGCAATAGAGATCCATCAATGTACAAATTGGAAAAGAAGTAGCTAATTCAGACATGAACAAGAAGAGGGACAAAGTTTATGGATATGAAACCTGAAAGCAATGGAGACCAATCCATGTATAGATTGGTAGATGTTGTGCGCGCAAGTAATTATTATTATTTCTTATAAAAAAATAAGAAGATATACACCCTCCATCCAACTTTACTTGTCGTTCTTTTAAGTATATGTAGCACAAAGATCAAGACCAAATAAAATCATAACTAAAAAATTATTATTTTTTCAAATTATTTTACTAATATATTATCTAAACATAATGAGGTGTAAAATAGTAAGACATATTGTGAAAAAGATAGTGTGTTTGCCACAGCCAGTTTGTTGTGGTCCAAAATGACGTGATTTTAACTAATAAAATAGTGAAACGAAACGAAAATGGTGAAATGACAAAAAAGTCATTAATGAGATCTCTAAAACTAAGTCATTTAGGGCCATTACCATGGAAAACTAGCAGTTGTAACCATAAACAAGTTATCCCCTTGTCTAATATGTTTCATCACACCTTAAAATGTGCAAAACATAATAAAATAGAGGAAACAAGTAAAGTTGGATGGAGGAAGTATTTAAAACCTCGTAAGATACAAGAGGAGATATGGTGAATAATGCTATTAAATAATTTGATTTCAAGTATAACCATACACTAAATGGTAGCAAGTGATAACTACAACAGAAATAAAAGATGTTGTGAGTTGCATTGTAGTGGAAGATGCATGATATCTAATTATCTATCTATATTATAAAGCCGGAGGAGAGTTGACAGTTATTGTGTAAACAAAAAAGTGAAGCTTTTTGCTTTCCCATTTTACCCTTTAAAGGATAGGAGCAGTTACTTCTTAAAACTAAAAAATTTTCATTTTCTCTCTTCCCATTCCTTTATCAATTCCTATTTTCTCTCCAACATTCTCTCATTTATTCTACACACACGTAGTTAGGGGTGTTCAAAAAATTCGGTTTTTTCGCATTTTTACCGAATCGGTTGATACTGAAACCGACGGTACCGGTTTTTTTCGGTACCGGTTTTTCGGTTTGTTTTCACTTTTCGGTACCGGTAGTGGTAAGAAACTTTTTAAATTCGGTAAAAATCGAAAAAACCAAAATTTAATAATATAATAATTAATAATTAATGTTTTTTAGTTTTATATATTAATTAATTTTTTTTATATATTAATAATTTATATATAATAGTAGTTTTATTAATTTTTTTATATATATTAATAATGTTTTGTAGTTTTATTTTATATATTAATTATAATTAATAGTTAATGATTTGTTAGTTTTAAAAAAAATTGTTAATATATATAAAAAAATTATTTAATTATTATTAATAATTATATATATTAACATGCGGTATAATCGAAAACCGAACCGAAAAAACCAGTACCGATTTTGTACCGAACCGGCCGGTTCTTACTTTTCCGGTAATTTCGGATCGGTACCGGTTCGATTTTTTTGCCGATGAGCACCCATACACGTAGTGTGTGCCAGTAGTTATATATAAAGGGCAGGCATCACCAAGACAGAATATGACATCTAATAAAACCTTAAGGTCAAGACGCTCGGTAGAAGGAATGAAACAACCAAACAAATTTTTATTCATCATTCTCTCTCCTACAGAAGAATAAAGTTTTCCATTGATGAATAGTTGGCTACTCTTCCAGACATCAATTCCTCCATAGTTAGCTTCTTCAGAGGGTTTTCACTGAATGAACATTGAAGTTGGGACGCATACACTTGCCATGGAAAGGGAACTAATTTGAAAGTCATCACAGGATACATCATTTAATTATGAGGTAGAAGGTTCTCATTACAAAATCAACTTACCAGAAGGTTGATTGAATGGAGCACTTGAAGCAGCAGGTTTCAAATTTAAAAAGCGTGAAACATATTTTGAAGCAACCACTTGATTGTAGCCACTACTTGGAAGAGCTGATTGATTTGATGCATTCCGATTTATAGGAGCAGCTCCACCACCCTTATCATGTGGTAGATATGCTTCTCCATGACTCAATTTAATCTTACCAGAAATGTTTGGCTGCATTATGGAACCAGTAATTTGCAGCTGAGTGTCAACCTGACCACTATAAATTCAGAAAGGTAAGTCAATTCTCTGTGAAAACAATCTTTAAAAGAAATGAATCTTATGAGCAGTAAATAGTACATCTCAGAAAAAAGTATGTGTCGTGTACGTGTAAGCATGCATCAACATGGGTACCTATTAGCGAATATAAGAAAAATAAAGTGATACAATTATATAAACCGGAAACACAAATTTATATTTGTAATCAGTATGCAAGTCATTTGAATAACCAAGAACTAAGCACATGATCATTAACTTTGAAAGACAATCAAGAAAGAAACTGTTTACAATTGAAACTGATTAGGTCATGTAAACTCGTCTTATCACAGAGAGAAAGATAAGACACCTTAAAAGGTTCTTTGCTCGCACTTCCAGGTCTTCACATTTCAAGTCGATTTTATCACCAAGAGATGCTTCTGTTGTCCTGAGGGGAAGGTTTCCTTTCAGGGACAGCTTTCCTTTTCTGCTCACCCTACTCTCCAGCGAATTAATGCATAATCTATTTGAATCCACAAGAACTATGCCACAAAAGTTTGTGAGTGGCTTCCGGAGAACTGGTGAAGATACAGTTGCCCTATGGAACGATGCAGATCCATCGAGCACTGGACGTTCAACAGTACCTCTAACCTATATATTTCAACAAAATTGCATGGTCAAGAAAAATATTAATCTATCACTTGGGATTATACTATACTTTATTTTACACAAACTCTTCCGTTAGGGAATACAGAATCCATTAAATCGCCAAATTGACCTACCTGAAGCATAACTTCAGCACTGCCATTGAGCCAGTTGGCATAAGGAGATAATGCTGTTAGCAACATCATGCCACCATCTTTGATATCAGCATCAACCCTAACTTCTCCAACATCTAGTACGTTCCAGTTTAAACCTTTGAGACCTTCTGCTAGCTGAGTATCCCAACCTTCTTCAGTTCTATCCCTGGAGGCTTTCATATCTGCAGATTCATCTGCAGACCCTTTGCCTTTCCCCTTGGCCCAACCAGGGATCCATGTTGCTTCAGTTTTATCTTTTTCCAATTTTTCTTCTTCCATATTGTTGTTTTGTACAAATGTTACAGGAATACTTCCTTGAATATGCACATGACCATTTTGGATGATGGGTTCAAATTTTGCATTGAACAAAAAACGACTGGTTGATGTCAGGGAAGCAACAATTTCAGCTCGTCCAAGATCAATACCCCCCATAGCCCCATCCAGAAGCCTGACTTGCACATCACATTCTGGCTTACCAAGACTTCCTCTAAGATCCCCTTCCATGTGCAGTATACCCTTTATTGGCGCTAAAAGTTGTCGCAAAGGATGAACAGCATCAGTGGCTGAAGACTCAATAACCTGCACCAGAGTGGGGACTAAACTGACAGGGAAATTCAGAACAGCAAAATGCAAATTGGTTTTTGGCCCTAACAAAATCCCATCAGCATGTACTGTGGCATTATCCTTTTGAATGAACATTTTCTCTAGACGCAAGCCGTCATTGTTGCTGTATGCACCAGCAGCTAGAACACGCTGAGTTTTGTAGGTTCCCCATTCCCATTCCTCCCCTTGGAAATCAAAATCTGCCTAAGAAGTATATGGAGAAGAAAATAATGATCAGAGAATATTGCTTGATGAACAAGTTAACCAAAAAAAATATAAATATATATAATTTCTACTTCCAAAATAACATATAATTCAGGGTTTGGAACTTTATGGAGCTGGATTTTTTTAGATATATGAAGTTTTAATAATAGAATCAAGAAATTAAGGAGTGACCAGAAGTCTGCCCACAGTCGCTTGAACAAGATTCCCAAAATGACACCAAAACATAGGCCCAATACCCGATAGTAAAAGAGAACCCTACTCCTCTAAAAACTAAACGATAACCAACTCATTCTAAACAGTCTAGCATAACACTCCAAACCCTCGAAAGGAAATTAAATTTAGAGCATAATTGAGGAGATTTCAAAACCACTTGTATAAAAAATTAAAATTTGAAGTTCCAAAACCACTGGTATATAACCAAATTACAAACAAGAATCTTCAAAAATGAGGCAGAGTGGTATGTTCATGTTTACTTCATTGAGATGGAAAGCCACTACATCCTACATTTAAGATGTGCACTGTGCGCGTGTTTATTTCACTGAAATTAAAAATGCAATTAACATTATGACGTGCCTAGAAAGCCTGCATAAAGAATATCACATGCCATTTGCCTACATGGTCTCTGAAAACTGAAAGATGAGGCTCAATCAAGATTTGTCAAGGACAGAAAGCCAATTATCTCTATTATTATACTGAACAGAAAATAGTATCTAACATTTACTTACATAATTCAATCCAAAAGTTCACAACATATATGTTAGTATGTCAACTCAATCTTCAATTTATTGAATGAGAAATGAGTGCAGCAACATCTTAACAGTCCCTTCTACTGATCCAAAGGATTCAATGTGGAGATCACAGTTACGTTAAGAATTAAGATTTTTCACATTGATTGACCCAAAAAAGATTATGCTTATATTTCAAATGCAAAAAAAATCAGGAAATATTTCAAAGATATCTACCATGGTGTCCCCATTTCCTCCACCACTTGCATCAAGAGATCCGTGCCAGCAACCTTTGAGTTCAGCCAACCCTGGAAGACTTAACTCTTCAAGAATAACTTCGTTTGATGGAGTAAAATGGCCCCGAATATCCTACGATATCATACAAATAAGAGCACAAAAAAGAAAATAAGGAAAAATTGTTGCAAGGTATTTATTGTGCACATATTTATGACTTTGATATAAGAAGCTGTTTGGCATTTAGAAAAAAAAAAGTTGGTCCTCTATCCAGTATGTACAAAATCATCGGGATTCTGGTAGGGGATCTTGGATAAAACTATAACCTTTGACATGGTATGAAGAAACACACATTCTTTTAACTCCAAATCAGACGTGTAATACTGAACATAAACATATGTATGTATGAAATTTCACGCTGAAGTACCTCAAGAAGCTTCTGAAGGCTTTCAGCATATACCCCCACTGATTGAAGTGTTTGTATAAAAAGGTCCTGCAAATAAGTGCAGAGAATCATGCAGAATCAGCATTGATGAATAAAAATTAAAAAAAGGAAAAACAAACAAACAAAAACATATCTAGTACATACTTATGGAAAGCATTAAAAATACGTGTAAACAAATTCCGGTCAATGTTTATTCTCTTTCTAATTATACACTATATAGGCACACAACACATGACATCCACAACACTGAAGGCTTAGATCCCAACTACTTGGGATAAGATACGTATATTCAATGCTATAAAGGACCATAGATTTAGTTAGATAAACACAATGGTGTCAGAAATTATATCTTAACCTAAATAGCAAAACAAAATCAATGTGATAGTTATTAGAAGCTATGAAGTTCTTTTTTGGGATGAACTAGAACATACAAAGATATGATACTCTATACGCAAAAATACTGCACCCTCAAAAGTTTTAATCATAAACTTCAAAACAACAGATTTGAATTATTATTTATATCAGACTTTGCTTTAATTATAGTAGCAGATTGTAGGTTTCCTATATAAGTTGATGTACACTTTATAATACTACAGACTTGAATTATTATTTATATAAGCAGATTCCTTGCTTGCATGCTTCTACTGATTCCTTGATTGCGTAGGTTCTCTATCACTCTTAATTTTCATCTAAATCAATACTTTTTCTCAGTTGTCCTAAATCACAAATTATAATCTGCAATGATGATTTAAGATGCTGGAACTAGTGAAAATTAATACTTTCTCTCCACATAATGGCAATCTAGGAGGCACAATGAAGCTTTCACAAGGTAGTCTGTCCTTCGTAGATAAAATTGGCCAACACTTATATGTGAAGGTGAGTTAAGTAAAGCTGCAGCAGGTGTGGCTTCTATGAGGAAGGCGGCGCAAAGGAGGCTCGAGGGCTTGTCCGCTCCGCTTTTGGCATTAAGGAGACGTCGGTTCTCCGCCTTGACCAATCGTGGCCTGCCTCTAAGGAAAGCGAAAGGTTTGCTCGACAGGGAGAGCAAGCAAGGGTGCTCCGACTAGAGAGAGAAAGAGCCACAGCCTAACCATCTGCCTTTGTGCCGCCTTCTTAGGCTCATTGCAAGGGAGGGTTCTGGTCACTTTTACAAAGTTCACCTTCCCGCGCAAGACTTACATTGTTTATCTTGAATCACATTCAAATCTAGCAGCAATAGTAGCATGTGATGTAGGACGGAAATTGTTGAACATATAATTAATTGGAAAAGGCAAAATTGGCAAAGAAAATTAAAAAAACTAGGGTGACTCAACCGCAGGAGAACCACTACCCTTAGGGTTTCCCAACAGCAGTAAGGAGGAAAAATATTGATCGCAACCAATAATCAGAATAATTTCAATATCAAAAGTGTAAAGAGTCGGACATGACTTACAAGCATATTTATAAGAAAATAAACTCTAATAACCTTAAACCCAGTAACAATTGGGCCTCTAAATAAATAACAATACTGAAATAAACCCATAAAAAAGAAGTCCAAGAAACTAAATAAATAGGAAACTGATAATTAAATAACTAAATAGTGAATCATCCATAACGATGACGTCTCACAGATCAATCCATATGAGCCAGCATGGGCTAAAGTATGGTATAGGGTATCAAGCATTAATGGACATACTAAAGTATGAGCGGGGGAGATACCCGCTAAAGAACGCATGCATGGACATTCTATCTGTCAGAGATACCATATCTATACTTGCTTGTTAAACCTTTAAGCTAGTCAAGTCCCAATTCTCATGATATTCCGAAGTCGATATGTGAAATCGGAAATCAACGCCGGATCCCAGTTATTCGAAAAACGCAGAGCGAAGGATCACAAAATGCAACACAAGTACCTGCTCATGCATGGTCTGTCAGCTTTCCTACGACTGATTGGTTTGATCCTCCGCCTTTTATAAGGAATTCCTTAGTCACAAGTCTTAAGAGTCTCTATTCGCGTCTATCTGTACATGTTGGCTGGGCTAAACGCATACAGACGTGGACCTGTTGGGTCAAAGAGAAAACATAAAGAGCTAGCTTGTTGAGCTCCAGACTTGTTTTCAGCTCCTTACAAGGCTCATGTTTTTTGGCTTCCTATAAACCTTCTTAAAGAAGGTTGGCAGCAGTTGAAAGAGCTGCTCGAAAAAGGTCATGGTTGGCCCAGTACATCCTCTTATGCCTCACTCCTATCTCTAAGTGGTCTTGGTATATAAAGCGCCAAGTTTAAGAGGGTACAAATCCCACAGAGAGATGATAACTGGGGGAAAGACAGCCTCCTATAAAGAAGCTCACTTCAAATGGTGTAGAAATTGATCGTGGGCTATAGCTATTCGTTAAATGACAACGTTAGCCACCTCCGGACCACTTTTTCACAGTAGATTCGTCGATGTTACCAACCAAATAAAAGAAGTTCAAGCTACGTATGGCTGGCGTACAACCTATGGGCAAAGAAGCTACTACAACAGATAAGAAGGTATGTTCTTATCTAGCAACTAAAAGGGTAATATTCTCCAGTCAACGGAATGGCAAGCTCAACAAATCATATAATGAAGGGTATCCTTATGTGGCATTCTGCAAACCGTTGGGCCAGCAACGTCCTTCTTTAGGAGATTTTTGAGTTGAGCAGCCCTAAAGACCCT
Source organism: Panax japonicus (assembly GCA_020205505.1). NCBI lineage: Eukaryota > Viridiplantae > Streptophyta > Magnoliopsida > Apiales > Araliaceae > Panax > Panax japonicus. The sequence goes on along the minus strand of CM035108.1, from coordinate 19,514,644 downwards.
TTGGACATCAAAAGCAACATTCCTAGCGGATTCAAAATGGTAACCTTCCCGGCGTCCCATACTCTACTAATCCAAGGTTCTGGCCAAACAAGGTAAGAAGCCCATCCCAACAACTTCACGCTAAAAAATCTCTGCCTTTCTAGTTGAATAGACTAGGACTAATCTAATCCCCTTGCCTCATATCAAAAGCATTAAGGCAATGAGCTCTCGCCCAGGTGGCTCCGCAATGTAGACTTCAAACTCAAATTACATGAGTAGTAGCTCACATTTTTTTTTTTTTTTTTTTTTTTTTTTTTTTTTTTGTTAACCGTGGGTTTCCGACCCGCAGGTCGACTAAGTCCCCCGAGCCCGATACCAGAGCAGTTTGCTACCCGACTTGCACCGGGGGTACCGTGGCCACCATGACCATTTCTGGATTAAAACTCCTCTGACACGAGTCCTAGTTGTAGCAACAAAATTATAGGTTCAAATATCACATGAATCATAACATAGTCTCAAATTTTAAATTCATATTTCTTGCACATAACATTAGTAAGAATATAATATTTTTGATTTATAACATTTCTAAGATTCTTATCGGCATGAAAATCACACGTCTACAGAAACAAGTGACCTCTGAAACGCGAAGGAACTAAAGAGTGAGACGTGTGATAAAGCAGATGTACCACTAGTAGGGCTTCAATCTGTAGGTGACTATAAGACATCATGGTCCTCAAATATGATAGGTACACGTACAGAAATTTTAAGGGTGGGAGACAAGCAAGAAAAAGGTCATCAATGACCAAGGATGGAGGAGACAAATGTATATCAGGATAAGGCTCAATAACAAGTTCCTCACATATAAGGTATGTTTTGTTCACTTTGAGTCTCACACTGGAACAATCAAAGTCTAAAAAGGGCAATCAATAGGCTTATCATCATGTTTTTACTAGGAAGATTTGCATCATGAGAATCAGGAGTTTAATCACAATACAAGTATCTAGATGAGTAACAATTGAAAGGACACTTTAAAGAGAATCATGTGAAGGAAACTTATCCTTCTTGGTATCCTATAAAGCTAGGGACTCAGATAAAATTACTACTGGAGTACTGAGAATGGATTGCCATGCATGAGAATATATCAGTACGATATTGGTCATACTTATCCTAATAACTTAAAAGTAGAATCACGTGAATAATAATAAGAAGAATAGTAACTCGTGATTTGCATCATAAACAAAAATGAAACAGATGACAAAAGACGGAAAGACAATGTCAATATGTTCTTTGAATATTATGAATAATGCAAATTATGACTAGTAATAATGCATGCAAGAAACTAGGACTAAAGAAATCAACTAAATTAAATATTCAAGCAACAAATAAAAAGGACAAAATAATTTTTCTAGGGTTTCCACTTCTTTTTAGTTAAAAAAATTTATGTGTAAATAACTAGTGAACTGAAATAAACAACAATGACGAGGGCTAATACCTCACTTGGAGACCATATGCATTAATCACAGCAAAATGAAGTAGGCATACCATGAAATTTTCAACTATCTTACCAACTAAAGAATGCTAATGTTGGATGCGTAAAAAATTTCGAAGATGCACTCGAAAAAAATATTGAACCACCTCTAATATTTTTCTGCCTTTTTATTTCCCTATATCATTTAACCCGATCTCCCACTAAGGAGAGAAATGAGAGCTCTGATACCAATTAATGCAAAATAATAATAATAATAATAATAATAATGAAAAAGAAATAATTTTGCATATTATCGCATAAAAATTGGCTGTGTCCGCAAACAAAAGAATAAATTTGGGTGAGATAATCAATAGTCCGTATACAATTTGTGGGGATTATGTTATATAGCTTTGTGGGGATTATGTTATATAGAGAAAGTCACACTTGAGCATCAAAAAATGTACTTGGCATCAAGATAAGTACATTAAGACTACACATGCTTACCAACATAAAATAACAAAATAACTTGAATAACCAATCAACATAAAAATATCCTAAATCCCCACTAGATATAATAATGAATTACATTCATTACTCCAAAATTAAATATAAAGTATAATGACTCTTAGCGAAATCTTAGTCAAAATCAACTCAAAACTCAACCCACTGTCCCAAGAGCATCAACTTAGGTCACCTTGGCCAACCACAAGTCCATCCAAAAGGTCATGATTGTTAGTATTATTGATAGTATAGTTAAGCCTTGTATAGCCTAATCAAACCTACAAATTTCGATGTGTTACTAGGGCATTATATCTCCCTCACTTAAATTTCTAACGTCCTAGACAAGCCTAGTCTAATTACTTGTAATCTAAGAACTCTCTAAATATTGTACTGTCATTTTTGATACCATTTATAATGATCCGGGTTCAAACCCAAGTCCAAATCAAAAATTAAAGCTCAGCCAGTCACAAAAGCATCAACATGGGTCATCTTCGCCATCACAGGTCCACCGAAAAGGTTATGATTGTTGGTACTATTTGTAGTAAAAATAGAGTTGAGCCTTATACACACTAATCAAACCCAAGTTTACTCAACTGATTAGATGCTACAGAGTTATATATTACCTAAGTTTACTAAACCGCTAACTATTAAAGTATTCTTCTCCAACAAAATAACTTGAAATACAAACCTTAGATCTATATTGAACAGCGGGATCAGTACTTCGAGAAAGAAGTCTTGCAAGTGGAAGCATCTCAGCAATCTCAGCTCGAGGAACCTCTAGCCTCATTCTCCATCTACCCATAGAAGATATTACACTACCCAAATGACCAGCCATTGCTCTTCTGAACAAGCTGCCTCTTTCCTTTCCAGCAGGGTTGCGGTCTCGTGTGCCAGGAAGCACATATTCACCTTGAAGCTCATACTGGCTATTACTTTGCTCCAAAGCAGCTTTTTCAACAGTGATCTATACAAATGTCAACCAACAATGAAATTATAGATAAGATAAGATGTTGAAACTAAATGTGAGAAAAAGTAAAGCATACAAATGAATGAAAATTTTCTTATAAAATGAAGTAAATTTAGGAAATGGCTAGATGAAACAAGTTTGTGCGGAACTTATTCACGAACAAGAAAGAATTTGGGGCTACATATATAATAAAAAGAGGATAGACTTGCATGAGGTGACTGAATCTGTTCAGTTTCAAAACTTCTCCTCGGCGACTAAACAGGTGAGCGATAAAATTCACCCTTTTTTGGAGTTTTGATAAAATTATCTCCTTAAAAATGACAAAAAAGAAACTAATAAATAGACTGCAGTCCAAACAACCACAAGTTCTATCTGTATTTCAATGCTAGAAAACTCGTCTCAACACGAGTCGGGAAAAAGTTGAGATAAAAACATGAAATGAAGACCTAGTATACTTTCGAAATTAAACAAAGACACTGAAATATAAACCCAAACATATTTGAAGTGAATATGACCATTGAGCTACCGCACCCCCTAAAAGACCACACCTCTTACCTATTCCCTCCATCTTATACGGGGGTGATCTGGCTTTGGTTTGGATGGGTTGTGGCATTTAGACAAATAATCTTTAAGATTGAGACGTAGTCATTCACTGATACCATATTATGAAATTAATAAGATTTGGGTACTGACAGTGAATGCTTCAAAACTCTCAACATACAAGCTATTAGACTTGTGACAAGAAAATAGAACCTTTCATAAAGTGTTTTAATGTTTGTCCATAACTTTGCCAATCTGGGGGAAAAGAAAATGTCAGACACTCCAAACAAATTCTGAGTTGGTACTTACAACATCCCCACTCCATCTAGCAGCCACATCTAGAGCTTCGCCTAACACGCCACTGAATTTTGGCCTAAGTACAGATAACACTCCATGACCCCTTCTTTTTTGAAAATTCAGTTGAAGTTCGGCCTGAAGTAAACAAACAGAAATACTTGAGAAACAAGTTGAGCATGTCCAAAAGTAATAACATCAAGCCATAACAGATTGTGAGTATTACATGTGAGTTTATGTCAATATATAAGTAACGTTATAATAGAAATGGTTTCATCCAAAATGGCGCTAACAATGTTACAAGCGCATGAAACAGACTTCCAACCCCTCAATCCCCCCCCCCCCACAACCCCACCTTTAACATGGAGGAAAATAATAAAGTACAGTAAATGACAAAAAGAAATAACAGGGTGAATGAAGGAAGTACACAATAAAATTAAAAATTAAACTTCAGAAATATTTAGCGGGCAGAAAACTCGTGTAAAAAGGAAATCGGAAGGAAAAAATTATGTGTCAGTCTTTTTACTGATTACCGTTTATGGATAATAAACTACCTTTCTTTCTATAACTAAATGGATAAAAAAAACTTGCAAACAAAATTATGAAAAGGTGAACTTATTTCTCTAATTGCATTTAAGTTCTAAGGTGGTCCTTATTTATGGGATGGTGACTCCAAACACTATAAAGCAACCATAGGACAAACACTATGTTCAGCAAATTTGATATAAACAACCAGATTGTCGGGTATTAGGATTGATGCCAAATGAGGCTATTTCTGGTAAATCAGTCACACCATACAGTATTGCTCAAGTAGCTAATGGATGCACCTTAAAGCTTGGTATAAAAAAAACTAGATGGGCATTTCAAGCTAGTTCACAAACTCTTTGCTGTAGACAGTTGTCTGCCAGTGTACTACCAACTCTTGTTCAAAAGCGATCACAGGTTTATGATGTAATCTAGGGTTTTCTAAGTGTCATAGAGTCTGTAGGAAGTTCACAGACATCCTTTATGCCTCGGTGAAACAACTTTCAAAAGACATTTCATCATATACTCGTATAGAAATGTTTTTTTCCTGAAATACATATTTGTCCAAGGATCTGCAAGAAACTTCCTATACAAATATTTTGAATTCCATTTAAAGAAAAGAATTAAGAAATTGGATGTTGAAGAAATAATTAATAAATTCATTGGCTTGCATGTTGTGATCCAACAAACTCTATTAGTCCACCGTCCCATATTGAACCAGTTAAAACTGACTCTCAATGCAAAATCCCAGAAAAGTAATTACATCTACATCTAATAAAATAAATATTATTAAAATGAATTTAGCTTTTAAAACGTGTCTTAATAATGAATGATTTGCATAGAGATGATTTCATTATTTGAACGTGTGTTTGTAAGCCTCAGATTAAGAGAGATTGGATTTGCGTAACTTGGTGTCTAAACACATTTATCTTGCTCATTGCTATACCATATTAACTTGCATGGTAGAACAAGCCAATTCACTCTCTTTTTTCTGTATCTTCCCTATGGATAAGAAACTTTACAAGTAATTAAAGGTACTACAGATTGAGCTTATCAAAACAAAGAAGTTTATAACTACAAATTAAACCTTTGTCAGAACCTTGACATATATTATTATCTAACTTAATAAAGTAATAATTTTCTTAAATGAAGATAAAAATCATGATGATATCTCTTAAGAGTAAGTCAAAAATGAGAAAAGACAGCTCACCCTCTGTATTGTTCCCCGGAGTGAAGCCAGCTCCAGTTCATCAAGTGGCAAATGGCGTACCTAAATGAATATTAAAATTGGAAGACTCATATTGTCATCAAGTAAAAACAAGCTTCTAAGATAAGACTTCAAAGGCATTAAATAAGTAGATTATCCGAAGACAAAGAAAACACCTCCAAGCTAGCTGAGTGTAGTGGACGGTAGCAGACATTAGCTCTAAGATGCCCCTTCTGAAGAGAAAAGGACAAAACTTTTCCAATAATACTTTCTTCAGCAATAGGCTGTAATGGTCCTACAACCTCTACTGAAAGACTTTCATCTGGTCTGCCTGCAGCATCCAACTGCATTAAGAGAAAGAGTTAAGAATTTCGAGTAATCACCCAAACAGAGAAAGGAACTGCTTAACCACTAAAATGTAAACTCACATCCAATTGAATATCAAGTCTCCAACTCTCCATTAAAAGTTCAGCCATGCAAACTTAAGATGTAAACGTTACCACAAGAATACAGAAAATAAACCACATTATCATAGTTAATCTATAATATTATTAGTATATACTCGCTCTGTCCAAAATTAAATGCCCGGTTTTGATTTTTTTTGGGCCAAATGTTTATTTTTAAAATTAATAATTAAACAAAAAAAACATTTCTAAAATAATAAAAAATTGGGGTTAGTAGTAAAATGTATGTACTTTCTTTTGGTTATAATCTTTTTAGCATTTAACATGAGAATGGAGGAAATGTGTGTGTGTGTGTGTGTGTATGTGTCTGTTTGTGTATGTGTGCATGTGTGTGTGTGTGAACTCATTAGAGAATTACACTACAAGTGTATTGCATTGTTTTGGATACAAATATAATATTTCTTTTATTACATCACTTTATAAGTCATTTCATCGTGTAAATCCCTTTTTCAATCACAACTAAAGGCCATCATCATTGAAGGAATTCTTATTCATGTAAAACTGTTGACAAAAACCTTGTCTCTAAGCAGTTTAGATAATATAAATATCTTTTTCGGTATGTGATGTCTATATAAATGGCTGTATACTTGTTCTCTATATTTATCAAGAGTGAAAAGAATTAAAGAGACTCCTTACCTTCTCCCTTGAGGAAGCAACCAAAGATTGTGTTACTCGGACTCGGGTGCGGGTACGAATCTAGGTGTCGGACACGTGAAGTCAAAAAATAGAGGATACGCGAATATGAATCCGAATTTAGACACGGGTGCGAGGATACGGTATGTTATGATTTTTTAACAATAATGTTTCTAATTGTATCACCAAGTTTTTTTTGCTCTAGGGACTGAAGTGCAAAAATATAAAGAAACAGGCAGAACTGAAACTTCAGGGGCAGAAATGGAAGAAAACAAAACTAATGGGACTGATATGTAATTTTTTCAGGGGCTATTTTGAACTTTCAAAAAATATGGGGGGTTAAATTAAAAATCTATAAAAATTTTGGGGTACCTAACTGTAATTTGCGGGAGTAAGGGGATGTCCAATCTCTTCTGCTCCTTCTTCAGTCGATCTCTTCTTCTTCAGCCGTATGGCTCGTATCTGGATTGAAAGTGCCGCGCCCGACACAAATCCCGGACCCGCACCCGTGTCGACGCAAGTACTCCATCAAAAATAGGCGAGTTCGAGTAACAAAGACCAAAACTATATCAGTTTTTGGCCCTTCGTTTAACAATTCAACCATACTAGTGCAAAATTCATGCAAAATTACAGAGTGATATTTTTTGATTAATTTGATGTGGTAAGCACCATTACATATATGTTTCCAAACTTCACCAGGAACGTTAACCATTAAAACTGGCCAAGAAGACGTACAATTTTGTAAGGTGAAATTATTTTATATTTTTACTAACCCTAATTGTTTAAAACAAGCCAAGTCCAAATGCACATTATAATAAGTTGGAATTTTTTTCCAAAAAGATTGTATCTGGTTAAAAGGTAAAACAAGGAAGCTAAAATCATGGACAACACTTCTTCTGGAAACAAATTTTAAAATTAGGTGTTGGTTTTGCCAGCCAGACATATCTAGAACCAACTTTTGATACCTTTTCAGGTTGTTCCAGATTTTTCAGTTATTCTGGTCAGACGCACATCAGGCAAAACAATATTTCAAGAATAATTTAGTAACAAGACGAGGAAAGCTTTAAGGCAAACCTTGATACCCTCACGTGAAATGCTCAACAGTCCATCCAACTGAGGTGCCAGAATCAACTGATTCAGTTTGAGACCTGACACTGAAACCTCACCAGCAAGACTATGTGCACCTTCTTTACTTTTCATGGGAACATCTTCTCCATTCTTGTCAGAAGTCAACACTTGCTCATTACTGATGCTAAAAGGCTTAATAACCTTTCCTCGAAATTTGATTCTTCCGGTAGCTTTCAGATGTACTGGCCTTAGAGAATCAAAAGCATGCGAAGAGACCAAGCTGAAAAACTCAAAACCACGCATGCGTAAATCTAGTTCAACTCCTTCCACAATTAAGGGCATGGCAGTCCTCGCATCAGATTCTTTCCTATCTAACAAGTATTCATCAAGATAAGATGTAAGAACCTTTGTATACAAGTCAAAGGCAGCTGATGAAGAACTGACGATGATGTAATCATGTGAAATTATGATATCTCCTCGAGCATCACTGAATGATCCTTCAGCTTTTGGTGCAGTCCATTTAATGTCAAACCTCCTTCAACCAAAAATATGATTTATAAGCCTATATTGAAGGAAATCAGTATCTATAGATAAACAGACCTAAAATTAAACACAAAAATCAATTTTTTTATAATCCAAGAAGGTGGAGTTTTACGGTCTCAGCAAAGATCCAGAAACTTTTGTTTCTCCATTCAAGTTCCCTAACTTAAGTGGCATTAGATGAAGAGAAGCAGGTAGATATCGACGCATAATTTTATCAAAACATAAATTCCCTGAAAAATTTACATCCATTGCTGTATCATCCTCCTCACCCTGCAAAAAACAAGCTTCCGACATATTAGTGCCTAAAAAACACCATGGCTCAGTATTTACACAAGCAATGATTATGAATGAAGTTGCCTATAAAAAACACCATGGCTCAGTATTTACATATTAGTGCATTATAATAATGATAAAGAATGTAGCAAAAGTATACTCCCTTCATCCCATTTTATTTGTCCCAAGTGACTTGTGTATGGTCAAATCGATCATTTTTTTAATATTAAATTATTAGTTGTTAAGAAACACGTGTTTAAAATTTCAAAATCACAAAACTTGACTTTAGTTTAGTAGTAAATTCTATGTACTTTATTATGATTATAGTTTCTTTGCCTCTACGTAAAAAAAAATAAGATAAATTGATTCCAAAAATGGTCAATATTATCATAAATAATCAATTAGGACACAAAAAATGGGCCGATGGATTAATATATGAATTAAAACAAAAAACTAGGAAGCATGTTGCCCTAGCTTATGTGCTTCCTTATCATAATAAATAAAATAATAATAATAATAATTAAAAAAAAAACTTATTACCGACTGATCATCTTCAACCAAGGCAAATTATCTGAATAAAAATTATATACCTCAGGACAGATCCATGAATTTCCTGCTCCACGAATTTCACCACCGTCAACAAGGCTAGCTCTGATTCCATACAAATCAGTAACCTACCACGTGCAAAGAGAATTTTACTGATGTAAAATATTTAAAAATTTAACAAATATTCTCCTTAAGATGTGCAAGAAAAGTTGTATACAACAACTTACACAATTATCAGTGTTGAAAGTAAAATTCGCTGAAATGTATGAAAATGGAATCCGGTCAACTGCTGCCACTGCACCGCCCTCTTTGTTCTTCATCATTGCCTCATATGCAGCTGATGCAGGAACATCAGACACTACGCTAGTTATCTTCCTTGAAACCAATCCACTTCCAACAAAGGTAGGAGCATCCAAGGGACCTTGACAGTTGAAAACGGCTGTTACAGAACCAGCCAACTGCGTCAAATGAAGAAAGAAAAGTTAGATAGGGAAGCAAAAAAGATGAGAGAAATGTTTATCATAATTTAAAAATGACAATGTAAGAATTTGAAGTGACCTATTGTATGTAACTATCCTTGTAGTTCTTGGATGTTTTTAGGCTTATGCTCTACTCTGGGTAAAGATCAGCCCGATTTTGATTTGTACATCTAGGACAAGTGGCCCATTAAGAAAAGAAAGATATTTATAGCCCTGAGTGAACTAGTATCCTGTTTTGTTCGTAAAAGCAAAGACAGCGAGTAGAAGCAAGAGCAACAAATATATGCATTGTTTCAAGACACAAAAAAAGGGGGGGTAAGTATCTTGTAGATTATAAGTATTAGACTAAATTATTCATTAAACAAGAGATGCACATACCGGGAACAACAAAGGCTTCATCTTGAATGTTTTAATCAGGGCATTTACTTCAACAGAAGGTACCTGAAGATATAACAGTTATACAAGGATTAGTACGGTATGAATCAAAATATTCAGCATGAGCTTCTTTCTTCTTTTTTTGATTAAAGAAGAAATATTATTAATCGAAAGGAGAGAATACGATAAATGGGGGACAAGAGGTCCACCCTCATAGACTGAACAAAACAAAACCAGTAAAGCACTTAAAAAAGTGCAACCCTCCAATCTCTACATAAATCAGTTACAAAGATACCTCTAGAAGCCCCCATAGCAAAAGTCCAAAAAGACGCAAGAAAGATAACCCTATCATTCAATAACTTTAAATATAAATAACTTTCTCTAAGCCTTACGCTCATTCTAAACTCCCCACAAAATAGAAAAGAATGCACACTTCCATAAAATTTTGGCATCTCTCTTACTTCCAAATCCTCGAAAACAAATTAGTAGCATACCTTCAAAATATTCATTGTGCTCGCGTGTGTTTGTGTGTGTGTGAGAGAGAGAGAGGGTATAATTACTGCATCAATGCCTTTTCTCAATAATTTTTCATTTTAGAAAAAAAAATTAGAAGGTTTGAAAAACCTACTTTCTGAACTATGGTATGGTAGATAAAAAAACTTCAGGTTTCAGCAGTCATCTTGCTTTCTGTGTTTGAAAGAGACTTTTCTACTAATTAATTAATCATTTGTGAAGAGTCCCAAGATTGTCTTTTACAATTTACTTTTATCAGTTTCCTTTATTTTTTATTTTGTTGATATTAATTTTCTCTTTGTACAAATTGATACTTCTACCAGCATCCATACCGTTGAATCCCAACATGCCAATTAAAACTTCAACAAACTGCTTAGATTGATATTATTTTATTTTTGGATAAGTAAGAAACCGCTTGGATTCATAAAACATGGTTAACCCAACAGATACTTTACATATGGTCTCGTTAGCAAGACCAAAATTTTATTAAAAACTCAAGCATGATAATGAGAGAAGGTCCCTCCATTAACACGCCCCACATAAACATCTGTCTGCAATCTTTTTCTTTATCTACAGTAGAGTCTTCAAAATAATAGTTACACTAGTCTAACTTGTCTCCCTGTTGACCAAGAAACTAAGCAACAAGTACTTTATTTGCTGATAGCTCTCCACAATCCAACGCCGATGAACGTTTCATATCATTATCATAATATATATATATATATATATACATGTCATATATAATACACATTCTTAATAGGTATTAGATAAAAATCCCATGCAAGTCACGAGTGAAATTTTATTTACATAAATATTTCTTTTTATTTTTTTAAAAAAATAGTGTACAAAATTAATTTAATTAAGTGTTTGTAAATAATTCTAAAAGGATAGAAAAGTTTTTATATAACTTACAGTTCTATCGATATAAATTTTTTATTATAGTATTTAATTAATATTAGATATATTTAGATAATATAGTACTCCCTTTGTTCCAAATTATAAGATCATTATTGACTTTTAAAAATTAATTTAAAATATTTTCAAACTTATATTTCTATGATTCATTAACAATTACAAAAAAGTAAATCTTATAAGTAGTAGCATTTTGAGATAGTTTGCACTATTTATCATTGTATTGTTAAAAATTAAATAAATCTATGTCAATTTGAGTTTGAAAATATTTTAAATTGACTTCACAAAGTCAATAATTGTCTTATATTTTGGAACAGGGGAGTACATTATAGTGCTTGATTATTATTAGATTTTTAATACGTAAATTACTCCCTTCGTAAAAATAAAGTTTGACTTTTCAAAGTCAATATGATATAATTTTAAATTCAAAATTGATGTTTGCCTAAAATTAAACAATTTTTAAATTGTAAATATCTCAAACTGACTTTAAAAGTCATCATTGATCTAATATTTTAGAATGGTAGGAGTATGTGGGAGTATATTAGAGTTTTTGATTATTCTTAGATTAATATTTAATAAATATATAAATATATTAAATTATAGTGTTTAATTACTACAAGAATTCTTTAGTAAATATATGAGTCTTTGATTACTGTTCGATTTCTTTAATACAAGGTTAATTTACTGACTAGTATAGAAAAAATATATAATTACTAAAATAGTAAGAACATTGGACTCTATTAGCTATTAGGACCCTTGAAACGTCTAGACTTTTATATTTCTGAATAATGTTTTGATTGGTTGGGGTAGGATTCTTTAATGTGACAAAAAAATGATTTTTTAATTAATTTGAAAGTATGTAGTAATTTATATATATGGGCATGAGAGCCTTTCAGGTTTTAGCTTTTATATATTATATAGATTGGGAGGCAATGATTCACCAACTCCTGAATGTTTTATCCTCGACCTTGCTTTGCCTTCTTTTGCCATATATGGTACATCATTGTAATTTCTTTTCCCTTCATCCATAATATCTTGTTCTTTTATCTAATAAATATAGATAACACATATCTTCATAGTTTATTCCTTAAACCCACGAGAATCAATAATTGGTCAAGAAAGCTCAAACAAGGAACATGAAGAATATTCTTGAACCCTGAATACATATGTTTAAGAATATTAGCTTCTCAAGAACTTCACTTTGGAGCTCTCACATTTTCAGTACAGAAATTTCAAGGTAGGAAATTGGACAGATTTGTCCTTGATTCTTGTTGTTAGTTATCCTATCCACCCTCAGATACTTTCAAACGATAGTTTTCTGCGGCCTCAAGTTAAAGTTTTAAAACAAGAGCACACTTCAACCTTGGCAGAATAGTATATAAAGGTTGTTTACCAGGCTTCTTGATGCAGTGTTTGTAAAATCCATATCATATGCTATTTTATAATACATATGTAATACTTCAGGAAAGTAACAATCTCTATTTCTACAGTTTCAGATTAATATAAAAGGTACGAGCATTAATTCATAGGATAAGCATTACTAGTTACCAGACATACCAAGTGTCAAACTCAACCAGACCATCCACATTACCACCATTGGTCTACTTCTCAGTAATAGAATCTCTAATGATCGCAAAAGATGAATATCTTGTAAATAGGATTTATAAGAAATTATCTAATAAAATGAGATTTTTATGGATAATTTGAGTTTTATGTGACTTATGGTCGTTATATGATCGCGCTACGCCTACGAGTTATGTGCGCATTTTTGAGTGTTTAGAGGGTAAATGTAAAAAAAAAAATTCCGAGACGACGTAAAAATACTATTCACGCTAAAAATGCAAACTCATTTTTTCAATTTTTCGATTTACGGCATAGCGTTTCTTCAGAAAAGGAGAATTTGTGGCGAAATCGGATTTTCGAAAATTAAAAGTTAGTTTTTCGACTAACTAAGCGAATTACGAAAAGTAACTGAAAAAGTTAAGGAACCTAACTGCAACCGGAATTAGTTAGACTAACTAAAACTAAGAATTTTGAGGCTTGGCTAAGAAATGAAGAATTGGTTAGGGTTGAGCTCAGATTTAAGCCTAGGGTTGAGACTAGGTTTGGAGGGCTCGACTTAAGGTTGAGCCAAGGTTTAAGAATGGCTTGGCTTAGGATTGAGCCATGATTCAAGCCTTAGGGTTAAAACCTAAGACTTGGAGCCAAAGCTAAATGTTTTAGGCATTATCCCATGTGGGATAATGTTGTGGTGACTCACCTTATCTAAATAAGATTATAAGGGGCAAAAGAGGAAAAGCGAGGCGGCAACAAAGAGGTTTGGGGGGACAATGGTGAGTCATAGTGCATGACTCACCTTATCCCAACCAAGCATTAAGTGATCTTAACCATTAAGTGACTTAGTTTTAATTTTGATTTGATTTGGCTAACTCAAGGGGGTGATTAGTAAGTTATTAAACATGAGGGGGGAGACCTTGTGTGACTTAAGTTGGGTGACCAACTTGTAAGAAGTGGAAACTAGCTTTTATATAAGCAAATCAAGTCTCATCTCTTTCATTTGTTTCAAAATAAGCCAAGTGTTAGAGAGAAAGTTAGAAAGAGCAAGAGAAAGCTCGAGAGAGAGAGAGAGAGAGAATGGCCAGATCTAGGGGGAGAGAGAGGGACCAAGGATAGCAAGATCAAAACTTGATCATTGATCAAAGCTAAGAAGAAGGAAGAAGAAAGAAGAAGAAGAATAAAAAAGGTAAGAACCTCAAACACATCTACTCCATCCCTTTTCTTTTAAAACTTTCTAGTTTGTTAGAAAAGTGCTTTGTTGGTGGTTGTGTTTATGAGATGATGGATCATAGAAGGATCTTGGAGAGATAAAGTTTACGGGTTTTACATATATTAAAAACACCTTAACCATGTATGTCAAGTGAATCAAAGAATAAAACTTAGCCTAAGCATAAGGATGGTTAAACAAGATAATTAGTAGACTGTAAACAGACTTAATATGTGTTGTCTGAGTACTGTTGAGTGATTCCAGATAAATGGAATCCTAGATATGTAAATTGGTAAGAAGTTCCAATTGGAACGGAGGAAAAATACGCCATAACAAAGTTATGATGAAATTTTCCGTAAAAGACGTTAAAACGTGAAAAACCGTAGCTTGGAATGATTTCCGGGCTAATTTAAGGTTAGTTAACACTTCCGAAAATTTATTTATTTATGGGGGTTTTGTAGTTGGGTAAAATGTGAGCCATAGGCTCAAGAACGAGTTACTTCGGATGAACGAGTTATGTAAATTTGAGAATTTAATGTTGAAACGTCATTTAATAAAGAAAACAGTCCAACGAAAGACTTTTGAGTCAATATTTCGGCTTGTTAAAGGATTAAAAATGATAATCCGTCCGGGGGGGAAGGGGGAAGTTTTAAAGAATGTTACGAGCTAATATATAGCTCAAAACGGACTCATCCCGATAACGAAGGGTTAAGTTATAACGTTACAAAGTGAGTACGTCATTAAGGAAAAAACCTACCTATTTCGTTTTTCATCCAGGGGGTTTTGAACTAAAGCATACAGGCAAGCAGACAGGTTAACCTGTCTGGATTGACAGACAAGGGGTTTAAAGCTAAAACAGATAACCCAAAGCAGACAGGTCATGTTGTCTGCTTTATACTTGAGAAAAAAAGTTGGGTGTATTGATTAAATCATAAAACGTGAACAACGTGAAGTAAGAAGTAAAGTAAATGTAAACCATAAAGATTGTATTTTCATGACTAATTGGTATGTGTATTTGAACATAAATGTGTAGGACATTTGAGGGACAATTAACGTCGAGTTATAAAGAACGCTCGAGGCAAGTATTCTAACTTCATTCAACTTCTGTTTTGAATGTAGTTTTGAGAAGTAAACGTATATTCTTATGAATAACTTGTATGTATGCTATGTTTTGCACAATAGTATGATATTATGTAAATTCCAGACTTATACAAACTCTTTGTGGTTGTACAAGTGTTCAGCTATGCCATAACGCATAAATTGTTTAAACTTTGCTATAACGCGTGAATTGCTCAAGTTTTCAAGTTCTAGTATGTATGAATTGTTTAAGAAGTATGTCAATGTCATTTGTATCGGCTAGACACATGTTTAAACTTTTCAATGATCTAGATAGGATCTTTTGAATTGTAATTGCATTAAGTAAAGTCTCTAAACCAATTTCTACTTGGTACGGATTCAGTTTGAGAATGAACCATCCTAATATTAGGGGAAATGTTTTATGTTGTCACCATGTAATGTCGAGTGGCGGAAGAACGCAAAATCAGTCGTTCGCCATGTAGTGTTGATCAACGCAGGGTACATTGGGTTAATCATCCAACGTGCCTGGGAGTCATGACAGTTTACAGCGGAATAGCTGTTCAAACCCTTTTTGAATGTATGAAAAGTTCAAGGTCTTGTGACCTCTCAGCTTGCAGCCTGTCGGTCGTTTCAAAATTTAATAAACGAGAAGGCTGGTGATGTTGAATGTTTTGAAATATATTGTTCAGTTGTTGAAGCTAGTTATAAAGGGAATATTTGATTCTTGATTTTGTTGTTGTGAGGTCTTATGATCTCTCAACTATAGACAATATGTAGTTTCAAAAATATGTTTTGCAAACAAAGGAAGAAATTTCCTATCATTTGAGATATCTTCATAACTCTTGTTCAGTTTATTGAAGGTTTAGAAATTTAAAAAGTAAGATTCTTGATTTTGTTGTTTTATATGCAACTGTTATACTTGTTGAGCATGTAAATGCTCATTCTTGCTTTAAATTAAATGTTTTCACTAGAAATTGAGCGTATAGGAGGTTCCAGAAAGGACCAAGGGCAAAGGCAAGTTGAATGCTGAAGGAGATATGAATCCTATCTTTAATAGATAGGTTTATTGTAAATAATTACTATTTTAATTATCATGTTACAAATATTTAAAAGTCTTAGAACCTAGGTATGTAATAATAGGACAGTAATAGCTAGTAATTACTTTCCTATTAGTATTAATGTGTGAATATGTATGTTTATGTTTAGTACCATGGAGCTCCATATCCGGAGTTAAAAGGTACTCGGAATTGGGACGTAACAAAATCAAAAATAGATTCACTTTAACTGTTTATCTTGTTTAGAACAAGATTTATCTTGTAAACAAGTCCAATGAAAATGGTAATATAATTTAAAAAGGCGACATTGACGTGATAGGGTGAGAAGTGATAAAATAAGCAGCTCTTCGCTGTCAAATGTTTGATAAAAAAAATATATCCACTTCTTATTCCTGGCCATAAGTTTATGTTTCTTTTTCTTTACGTATTAAAAGAAAATTTTAAATTCTCAACAGTGTTCTAAAACTCCCGGTCTAGGTTCGCTTAATCCCGACCAAGATGCCAGACAGGACCTTCACCACCTTGATTTGGATGAGCACTTCGGCGGAATAAGACATCTATTTCATTGATTTAATAAAAAAAAATTAAACTCTAAAATACTTGACATGAATTTGTTAGGAACTAGATGAGATCCTAACAATGGGAGATAGATATAGGGTAGAATGGAGGTGAGGTAGTGATGAGGGAGAAGAGCTCAAAGAGACTTTCAAATATTTCATATAATCGTTGATAAAGCTTGAAATGAAAACTACTTACTGTTTACGTATTTATATTTTATACTAAAGTTACTTGCAGGAAAATAAAGCTTAACTTACACTTACTTTACTTATCCTACACCTCCTGCACATGGGCACATGGATATGTGAGGTTGTTACTTGGAGAATATTCTAGGGTTATGCTTGACAATTCCCTCCTCCTTTAAAATCCATGCCCTCGTGGATATTAGGATTAGTAGCCTCTTTTTCAGTGTTTGTCCTTCTTGATAAGCTATCAGCTGTTGTGTTGTCTTTGCCCCTTTTGTAGCTAATGTTGTAGTTATATCCAAGTAGCTTACTCAACCACCTTTGTTGAGGGACTGGTGTCCTTATCAAAAACTGCTTGAGCCCCAAATAGGAAGACCGTCTCTTGACTGCTTCTACAACTGCCATGAGTTCCTTCTCATAAGTAGAGAACCCTTGTTCTTTTGGTCCAAGAGCCTTACTAAAATAAGCTAATGGCCTTCCTTCTTGCATTAGTATAGCTCCAATGCCTTCCCCAGAAGCATCTACTTCAATTTCAAATTGTTTGTTAAAGTCTGGTAATGCCAAAACTGGTGCAGTGGTTAAGGCTCTCTTTAATTGATCAAATGCCTTCTCGGCTGCTTCATTCCATCCAAAGTTGTCTTTTTGCAGTAAAGTGGTTAAGGTTTTGCCATGGTGCCATAGTTTTGTTCCACTCTTTCCTTGGCAATTTCAAACTTGCTAAATTTAGCATACAACTGATTTTTTTAAAACTGCTTTCAAGTGGAGGTAGTGATCTTCCATGCTTTTAGAGTATACCATGATGTCATCAAAAAACACTAGCACAAATTTCCTTAGAAAAGGTTGGAACACATGGTTCATCAAATTTTGGA
This sequence comes from Panax japonicus, assembly GCA_020205505.1. NCBI lineage: Eukaryota > Viridiplantae > Streptophyta > Magnoliopsida > Apiales > Araliaceae > Panax > Panax japonicus. The sequence continues at coordinate 19,496,849 of CM035108.1, read as the reverse complement.
AAGTAGCAGGCACATTTGTCAACCCAAATGGTAAGACAGTAAATTCAAAATGGCCTTATGAGTTCTGAAGGTTGTTTTCTCTATGTCTTCAGGTGCCATTCTAACTTGGTGGTAACCAGCTGTGAGGTCCAGCTTAGTGTATACTTTGGCTCCACCCAATTCATCTAATAACTCATCTATCAAGGGTATAGGATATTTGTTCTTTATGGTCAAATAGTTGAGATGCCTGTAGTCAACACAAAACCTCCATGATCCATCTTTTTTCTTTACTAGGAGTATAGGATAAGCAAAAGGGCTCTTGCTAGGTCTGATGATTCCTGATTGTAACATCTCCAGAACCAATCTCTCAATTTCATTTTTTTGTTCATAAGAACACTTTTAGGGCCTGATGGAGAAGGGTTGGGCTCCTTGTTTGAGGTTGATATGGTGATCTAGGAACATTTTAGGAGGTATTTCTTTTGGCTCTTCAAAGATGGAGTTAAATTCTTGTAAAAGGTCCTTGATTTTGTCATCCTTAGATGATTCTGCTCCTCCATTTGATAGCATTGTTGTTCAGTCATAACCTTAGGAACTTGACTTGCACCTCCATACTGATTGAATAGATTAGTACAGCAAAACCATGTTCTTAACCTTTAAACTGCTTTGCCAAGGAGTCCACTGTAACCAATTTTAAGGAGGATGTTCCCAGTTTTTGTTTCCCTTGTAGTTGCACTGCCTTTCCTTATACACACAGTCCATGGTTAAGTCTTTATAGTCGAAGGTGACTGGTCCCAACTGCTCCAACCATCGTACTCCCAATACCATGTCACAACCTCCTAGGAGTAGGATGTAGACTGACCCTTTGTAGTTTACTTTATTCATGACCCAGGTGAATTCCTTACATTGTGATTTGCACATTAGTTGAGAGCCACTGGCAACTGTCAGTCATGGAAGGAATATTTTCCAGCTTGCACCCCAGCCCTTGAGCAGTGTTTGGATCCATGAAATTATGGGTACTGCCCCCATCAATTAGAATTGAGATTGGCTTCCTTCCCATATACCCTGTGACTACAAAAGTTCTAGGGCTAGAATACCCCTCTATAGCATTCAATGAGACTCCTATCTCTTCCCCAGTTTCTTCATTTCCCTAACAATCTATTGCTATGGAATTTGGTTCCTCGTCAAATTTTGGAGGGGAGTCATAGTCTTCTTTACAGGGGTCCTCATTGACTATCATAAAGATTTGTGGCTTGGAGCATTGATGTTCTTTGACAAATTTTCATCACAATAGTAGCATAGGCCTTTATTTCTCCTTTAATCTCTTTGTGCAACATTTATAGCCTTGGGTGTTACATGTATTTTGTTTTGGTTGTGTTTAGGGTAGGTCAACAAAGATTGTTTATAGTTTGAATTTAGGAGTGGGGCTGAGAATTCCAGCGGTTGGTGAAGTTAAGTAGTTCTTGGGTTGAGAGTTTGATGGGGGGAAATTGTTTTTGGGTTATAAGTGTAAGGCTTAGGAATTGGGGATTCATGTTGTTTTGCTAACTTATTGTTACGCACCTTAAAAGCTAGCTGTTGAGGTTGGAGAGCCCAAAATTTATAAATATCCCACATCAAAGTCTCATACCATCGATGTGGGACACAAGTCTCATACCTTGCAATTAGGATCATAACATTCAACCACGCTCTACAGTACCGGCGCCCATGCGGGCTGGCTTTGTGCTAAACGAATCTAGCCCCGGGAGGTAGTGGACGGCTTTGATACCAATTGTTACAAACCATAGGAGAGCCACACCTTAAAAGCTAGTTGTTAAGGTTGGAGAGACCAAAGTTTATAAATATCCCACATCAAAGTCTCATACCATCGATGTGGGACACAAGTCCCATACCTTGCAATTAGGATCATAACATTGAAGGCCAAAGATAGGGTGTCAGGCCTATGCATTTTCACCATCTTTTTTGTTTCTCCATGCAGTCCTCCAATGAAATTATCCAGAGTATTTTTTAGTGAGTTGTGGAATTTGACACAACATCAATCCCCTGCACCTTTAATACTCATCATAGTACTGGTTCACAATAGCAGTTTGTTTAAGTAATTTAAATTGCTCAAACTCATTGTCCTGTCCCTCTTAGGTGAACCTAACAGTGAAGTCCCTTGAGAATTCTTCCCAGGAGATAGCTCCTTTACCACTGCAATAAACATTGTACAAGCTCTTAGGCATCCCATGTAGATGCATGGCAGCAATTGGCACCATTCTCTGCTCCTTCACTTGGTAAATGTAAAAATATTCTTCACAAACCCAGCAACCAGCATCATCTCTCTCTTCAAAAGCTGGAAATGACAATTTCAAATGTCTCAAGTCAGGATCCCTTTCCTCATGCATCCTCTTAGGTTCATATCTCCTCCTTAGGTTGGTCCTAGTGTCTGCAGTATCATAGTCACCATCACTATTATTATCCTCTTCTTCTTCTGCTCTCCTCATGTGATAGGGATCTCTATAGATACCTTTTCCCTTTTTGTGAGCTCTTCTAGGCCCATCCATGTCTCCGAAAGGATTAGAGAAGTCATTCCCATCATTGGAACCCTTAGACTGAAGCATCTTAGCAATTCTATCCATGAAGGAATCTATTTTAACATCAATGTTCTGCAGTTTCTCATGTGCGTACTCTTTCAAACTTAGAAAGTCTTGTTGTAGCATTTGGTTGGAATTTGAAAGTGAAGGTCCAGCCATGTTGGTGAATTATTTAGAGAAAAGAAATTGAAACTCAGGATTATTAAGTTTCAGAGTTCAATCAATGGATTGATCTAGTGTCAACACTAGACCAATTGGAGAAAATGAACTTGAGTGTTAATTTTGGTAGTTAAAAGAACTACTCTAAAACAATTAGTGTTCGAAATTTTTGGAAATTTAAGTACACCTAGCCTAAGCTTAGATGCACCTATATAGAGTAAACAAGCTACTGAAGAACTAATGGCTCAAAATAAGTAACAATTATGGACACTCATTGTAATAGAGCCATTTTTGTCACTGTCATAGCAGAAAATTATGTAAACTGGAAAAAAAAATTAAGAATAGGACAATAAACTACTTAAATCTGCTATAGCTTTGCTTAGGGCACCTGTTTAAGTAGAATTCATATCACTCTTTTCAACAACAATCAAATGGGTCTCTCAGAAAGGAAAAAATTCCAGTTCGGCAAGTTTCACCACATAACAAGGATTTTAACAAGAGATTCAGCCAAGTTAGTTGATTAGAATAGAAGCAAAATATACTTAATACAAAAGCCCAAACAATTGTAGTTGCTAATAATCAGATCCAAGTGGTATATTTTTCAGCTTGTAAGATTTTTTGGTCGGTAGATGACGAACAATGAAATATGAGATTAAATTCCATCAAATGGTGTTTGTGTATGAGTTTAAGGACTGGGCTACTTAGAATAGATGTAAACAAGCAGAGCAAAAGTGATTTATACCATAAAAAACATGAAAATGTTGATGAATTCCTCAGTTGTAGGTCGAACCAGAAAACAGGGCCAAACAGAGCACATATTCCTCCCTGCTGTTGCTATGTTTTAAGTACTTCAAAACCAACTATTTCTGTTGGGTAATACTTGCAGATGATTACCCAAAAGAAACCAGTAGCAATTCCTCCAATTGAGGACTCCAGCTAGTAACTCAGATAACCCAAAAATGGAGTTCGGAGTGAAGAAAAAGAGGGTTTCAGGCTGTCGAACAGCTTTGATACCAAATTGTTAGGAACTAGATCTGATCCTAACAATGGGAGATGGATAATTAGAGCAGAAAGAGACTGAAACAGAGTTTGGAGAAGAAAGAAAGGGTAGAAATAGGGTAAAATGGAGGTGAGGAAGAGAAAAGGGATAAGAGCTCAAAGAGACTCAAATATTTCATATAATCGTTGATAAAACTCAACGTTCTAAAAGGCGATAGGCGATAGGCAATAGGCGGTAGGCGGGAGGCGGGAGGCGGGGGGGTCTGGGCGGAGCCTAGGCGAGATTTTTTATTTTAAGCCAATTTTAATATTTTATCTTATATTTATCCAAACAAAACAATAATATAAAGCAAAACAATTTATAATAAAGATAATAAGGGGCCTTTGCTTAAAGTTCAAACACATCTATATTGCTAATGTCAAAGTTCAAACACAAACATGCAATTGTTTAAAGTTCAAACATATTTTTAACGTATTAGATTTATTCATAAACAAGATTGCTATTAAATAATAAAATTTATAATTTCAAGAATTTAATTCAATATTAAACTTAAGAAACTAAACATAAATTTAAGAATTATATTGAATTAAACTAAATATTACAAATGTATCATCATTTATATAATTTAAAGTTAGTACAAGTTCAAAAAATTATAACTATAATAAAATTATTCATTTTGACTTTATATTGTTGATATGTTACAACCTGTATTATGAATATGGTAAATCATTAGAAAAATCAATCAAGATCTAGTTTGGGTAGTTATTAAAATTAAAAAAAAAACATTTCCGCCTAGACCCCGCCTAATTTCCTCTGGAAGGATTTTTTGCCGCTTTGGGCCTAGGTGAGGCACCAGGGGGGCCTGGCGCCTAGGCAGACTTAGGTGGGGATTTTTAGAACACTGATAAAACTTGAAATGAAAACTACTTACCGTTTACATATTTATACTAAAGTTACTTGCAGAAAAATAAAGTCTAACCTACACCTACTTTACTTATCCTACACCACCACCATACGGGCACATGGACATGTGAGGTTGTTACTTGGAGAATATTCTAGATATTAAGACTTAACAGAAAATGACTAAGGTTATACTTGACAAAATTTGTTAAGTCTTGAAAGATTGTTTTTTTGGAAATTATTCATGTAAAATTTTTAAAAAACTACATATACTATATTATATGCCTTGTTACTTGTATAGTATAACAAGCTTATAATGTAGAAAAATAGATAAACAAGAAAATGCTTAGTTCTCCTAGGGAAAGACCTGGGCACGGGCTAAACGCTAAGCACCTCCTCCGCTGTCAAGGTCCGCCTAGGGCTTTTAAGAGCATTACTTCTCAACTACAATGATATTTTTAAATTTAAATTTATTCAGTTTTTTAGTTGCATTATAATTTATGGATATTCCTCCTCTGAGATCAATATTTTTAAAATTAAGATTTTTTTAAATTTGAACATTAAATTCATTCAGTTTTATTTACATTATAATTTATGGACCAATACAATTTTATTAAAAATCAACTTGAAATATTTTCAAATTCAAAACTTATATTAATTCATTTGACTATTGTCAATCAATTATAAATACTAGTAAGCTAAGGCACACGCATTGCGAATGTGTATTAAAAAAATTATGATTGTATGAAAACAATTATTAGAAAAAAGCAATAGTGAAAGATGAATGAAAGGGAGAGAGAAAAGAATCTTTATATAGGTGAAGATGATTACAAAGGTCTTTCATTGAAGAACTGAATCTTCTATGGAAAAATGTAAAAACTCCATAACAATGGTCAGCACACAATAATAGGTTAGAAAGATGATATGATTCGTTGATCGAGAGAAAAAATGTTTTGAATAAAACGAGGCAGTTAACTTTGAATAACAGTTTATAATTTTGAAACGGATGGCAAAGTGAGAGGAGAAAAATTAGGAGATAATAGAAGAGAGGAGGAAAATTAAGTAAGATAAAAAAGGTAAAACTGCTGGAAAGTGTAATTTGGTGGGTAGTTGGATGAGGGAAGTTGAAACTTGAAAGGAGTAAAGCAATCAAAGTAAAAGGATTTTTAAGATAAGATGTGACCTAAAATCACCAAAATAACTGTCAATAAAACCTCATGCTTTATACTAAGAGACTATAAACCATCCAAAAATATACTACTAGTTATGAAATTTGTTGTTTTCAAAATTTAAATGAATCATGTCAATTTTAAACTTTAAAATATCTCTAATTAAATTTTAAAAGTCAATTTTAATCTAATATTTGGAACGAAGGGGGTATAAACTATCTAAATAACTAATTACATGACTTGAAAAAAAAGTGTCTTAGATTGACTTCAAAAGGCCAAATTTACTCTTATATCTTAAAAATGACAATTATTTTATTATTCGAGCTTAAAGAGTCAAACTATAATACCACAAACAAGTTGATTTTACAAGCCTTAATCGAGCCTTACACGAGCCTAAAATAATTTGATCCACACGAGCTGAACATGAGCTTTTTTCGCAAACAAATGAGTCGAGCCTGAGCTCCGCTCATTTAACAAACCAATATTGTTGCTCGAGCTCGGCCTCTTAATAGACAAGCTTTCGATTCTAATTACAGCCCTATACATAACATACATATCTGGGGATAAAACTTTTTAAGACCTAAGCCTCGGCGAATATATTAGGTGTATAACACACATATCTGAGGATAAAACTTTTTAAGGCCTACGCCTCGGCAAGTATATTAGGTGTTAATTCGACCAAGGCTTAAAGACCACAAGAAAAACTTAATGTTGAGGAACCTTTGCTTTCCAAATATCAGAGGCAAGAAGTGACGAATTGGACAATAACCCAGTAAGTGAAAAAAAAGAATCACTATAGGAGATTTCTGAATGGAAAAAAACACCAAACACGCCTACTAAATGATACAGAAAAAGAGGCTAAATTAAGAAGATGAACAAAGAAAGAGAATTCATCTACCTCCATATCATTAAAACTGCATAAAAATGAAAATTTTAATAAACTAAATTTCTCTCCCAAGTAAAGAAGTTAAAAATGGGAGAATTATGCTCAAATGAGAGGTAATAAAAACAAGGAAAAGCTAACGTGAGAGGAAAACCCCCGAACCCGATCCAGATATCCTCACACAACCGAACCATTACCAACTTGGAGCCACACAAGAAAAATGAAATGAATTGTACTATTGGGAGATAAATTTCCAAGAACTGGAATGAGTACAGCATGGGTAAGGCATCAGCAAAAGCACAGACATGCAAAAAACAGACAGTAATTTAAAGAATGCAAATCATGCCAATCATGCATTAGGCTCTTACTACAGTGTGAAGAAATAAAATGTATGTTGAGACAAAGATGGTGGTCTCCTTCACTAGAGGGCTAGCACATGTGCCAATATTTTCTAGGAAAAAAAAGGGGAATAACAAGTCCACAAAGCCCTATCAATGACATGGAAGGTCATTCGTGTCAACATTCATCTATAGTCCAAGAAGCAGCATCTACCTCGCTCAACTACTCCCCAAATTCCAATCAAACTTAAAAAATGAAATTTGAGTTCAACCCAACGCTGTTGTCGAACACTTCAACCCATGTGATGTGCAAAGTTTTGCACCCAACAAAATGGCCTATATTGATTCCAAGCATTAAAGGCACCCACCCAAGGCTAAAGTAACTCATGCAGTTTCGTGAAAATTACCTGAAACATAAGGTGAAACTCTCCTTCCACTGGCTCAATGCCGAAATCTCCAGAAGCTTCCAAAGGAACACTGCCAAACCAGCCACTTGCATTTTGTAGAAATATTCTTTGAGCACGGAAGCATAAACTTGCTGTCGTGTCCTGCAAAAGGGCATATTTCACATCCAATCAAACTTCCCGACTGTAAATAAGATTGAAGATGTATACTTTAAGCATCTCAGTAAAACGGTTTACCATAGACAAAAATAAAATCTAAAGCAATACATCTATATATAAGAAATATTCAAGAACAGTCAGCATACAAGGCTTGTGCGCCTTTATTAGTGCCTACAGGGAGCTTACTTCTTGGGGGGAAAGGGGCAAAAATGAATAATGGGAACAGGAACATGATTTGGAGGAAATTAAGCAGCCGTTATTATCGTCTGACCTGCCATGACATTACACCTGATTATGGAGACCATTTAATTAAAGGTGATGGACAACAAAAAAAATTACCCAAAGGAGCCAACCTAGATCCCTTTACAATTCTGATTTCTTTTTTTTGTAAAAAAGGAAAAAAAAAATCTAGTAAATACTAAAACAAATCCATATTCCTTGCACGACTATTCAGTAAGACTTCCACATCTCCCCCAATACACACACGCTAGCCCCCACACACGCCCCACCAGCAGGCACAGATGCAGTATGGAAGCAGTTACTAAATGAGTGTATAAAAATCTGATATTCCAAAAGCTTGTGCATTTGATGTCCTACTTCATTATTACTATAAGTTGCAATTCAAAACGTATTTTCTGGATGACGAAAGAATATCTTTGTAATCTAGTTAGTTGGAGGTAGACCAATACTTATTCCTGGATATTATTAGTTTTTATTGATAAAAGAAGAAATTTTTTTAATAGAAAAGAAAGGACACAATAAAAGGCAATGACTAAAAAACAAAAATAAAAAAAACACTTAAAAAAGTGCAGCCCTCCAATCTCTACACAAATCAGACATAGAGATACCTCTAAAAGCCCCCATAGAAGAAGCCCATAGAGAAGCAAAGAAAATAATTTTATCATTCAACTACTTAAAAGAAGAGCAACTTCCTCTAAACATACTAGCATTACACTCATTCCAAATTTCCTATAAAATGGGAAGGAAAAAAAGGCACACTTTAGCAACATATCTTTCACTGAACCAGGACACGCCCACTCCTCTCCTAACACTCCAAAAAGAGAGCCTCACAAGACCCAAGCAACAAGATAATGCAAAAATAAATGAGCATGAGTCTCATTACCAAGATTATCAAGTCGTCGCCTAGGCGACGACTCCAGTCGGTACAAAGTGGCAAGACGTCGGGGCGACTTAGTTACAAAATAGAAAAGCGAGCGCTCAGTTAGCGACTCGGACGACTTTTGGGCGACTTGGATGCCTATATAGCTAAGCGGTCAACTTGGTCGAACCGAACGAAATGAGTCACAAGAGCGAAGAGGCAAAAACAAAACCAAATCGATAGATCGATTAAGCCGAGCAAACATCTGTGAATCAAGATTAAGACAAAGATTGAGTAAGGGAGAGAAGTACCTCTACTAACTCTGACGACTCACTTCGACGACTTACAGGTATGCTTCTCTTCTTCTCTTCCTCTTTTTCTCGTCTTCTGAAAATCTTCTGTGCTTCTAATTTTTGGTTCTTCTCTTCTTCTAATTGTCTCCTTCAGTTGTTCTTCTCTTCTACGGCCTTTTTCTTCTCTTTCTTTTATACTTCTTTTTGGGTATTCTAACTTCTGCCGGTAGTATGACTACTCTTCTGCTCATGCTTTTTTTTTTTGGGGGGGGGGGGGGGGTATTCTGACCTCTGTTTGGGGTATTCTGATTTATTGTAAAAAAAATGTTTATATGATATGGTACGAGTGTATGAATGTATTATATGCTTTGAGCCTTTGACCATGGTCACGTGGCAGTTGAGATATAATATATATATATATATATATATATTGGGCTGCTCAATTATTATTAGTCGACTATAATATATATTGGGTTGTTCACTTATTACCTTGAAGTTGAGATATATTAATTTTATCATAAATTATTGAATTATTAGTATTGAAATTTATGGTATTCTATATATGCAATGTTAAAACTTAAAAAACTACACATAAATTTAAAAATTATATTGAATTAAACTAAATATTACAAATGTATCACTATTTATATAATTTAAAGTTGGTATAAGTTTAAAAAATTACAATTATAGTAAAATTATCATTTTAAATTGATCTTGTTTGCTTCTTGTTGTGATTTGATATGCTACAGCCTACATTTTGAATATGGTAAATTATTAGAAATATAAATATATGAATATTTATATAAATGTTAAATATATATATACACTTTTATACGTATAAAATTTACATTGTTAACGACTTGTGGACGACTAGTCGGGCGCCTTGTCGCCTAAGCTCCTAGTTGTCGCCATGCCTCAACTTGGCGCCTTGATAACTATGCTCATTACTCTGCCTGCCTACACACAAAACAAATGTCCAAAGATAGAACTTTGTAAAGCCTGCGATTTTGATAAAGATCATTAGTATTCAATCTATGTAAAACCAAAGACGACACAAAAGCCTTAGAAGGGACCTTAGCTTTCCAAATATACGAAGCCAAAGAAAATGAATTGGGAACGAGTCAAAAAAGAGAGGTAACTATTACAAGAAAAGGAACTAGATGGGTCTAAAGTCCACATGCATTCATCAGAGGATGAGGATAAATGAACTGAATCAAGCAAAGTTTCCATTTCAATAAATTCCAAATCAGTGAGATCCCTCAATAAATGAAAACCCCAGTCTCACATCGAAAGATATAGGAAAAATTTGTTTGTATATAAGGAATTAAGTAACTACCAATAGTACTTTCAAGTCATGACCTTTTGGGTGAGCCTATGGTATGGTGGGCTAAGATGACCCAAGAAGATATTATTGGGTAAGTGGTTTGAGGCCTTATTTTGATGAATTTGATTTGATTCGGACTTGAGATTTGACACGATATTTGTTCCGGACTCGGAATTTGACCCGAGTTGTTTCATATGGTATCAAAGCTAGTTCTCGAAAGCTCGAGTTGGGTCATCCGATCGGATTGCCGGAGGTGAGGACACGAAGGCTGGTGGTATTGAGAGATGGAGGTCCGGAGGTGGGGACACGAAGTAAGTCGGTATTATCCCACAATGGCTAGAGAGGCAAAGATCTTTGGGCCGTGTGTGTGATCGGTTCTGACTGGGACGTCAGAAATTTAGGTGGGGGAGTTTGTAACACCCAGTCCCACATTGAAAGATAAGGAAAAAATTTGTCTGCATATAAGGAAATAAGTTACTACCAAAAGTACCTTCAAGTCATGATCTTTTAAGTCAGCCTGTGGTGGCTAAGATAACCCAAGAAGATACTATTGAGCCAGTAGTTTAAGGCCTTATTTGGATGGATGTTATTCGATTCGGACTTGGAATTTGACCTGAGATTTGTTCCGAACTCAAGATTTGACCCGGGTTGTTTCATATGGTATCAGAGCCGACTCTCAAAAGCTCAGGTCGAGTCATCCAATCGGGTTGTCAGATGTGGAGACACGAAGTCAGCCGGTATTATCCCATAATGGCTAGAGAGGCAAAGATCTGTGAACCATGTGTGTGATCAGTTCTGACGGAGAAGTCGGAAATTTAAGTGGGGGAGTTCGTAACACCCCAGTCCCACATCGAAAGATATAGAAAAAATTTGTATGTATATAAGGAATTAAGTAACCACCAATAGTATCTTCAAGTCATGACCTTTTGGGTGAGCCTTTTATGGGCTAAGATGACCCAAGAAGATACTATTGGGCCAGTAATTTGAGGCCTTATTTTGATGGATTTGATTAGATTCGAATTTGGGATTTGACCCAAGATTTATTCCAGACTAGAGATTTGACCCGGGTTGTTTCATGAGTCACGCTCTCAACATCAAGGTCTTAAAAGGAGACTGACCTAGTACCCCACCAAGAAAAACCCCGAGATAACTAAGCGGGAAGGTCTCAATAGTACAACTAGTTATAGACATAGTTGTCATGGCATCGCCTAGGCGTCCTAGAACTATAGAAGAGTAAGGTGACGCCTTGGACGTCGAGCCGCCAAGGTTCACGCCTTGGTAGCTCATTTTTTACCCATGGCTCATCATAACACATGAACTTGCTACTTACTAAACTTGTAATTTAAGATGGTTGATGACTTGGTTGATTCTTTATTTTTTACGTGGTGTTTGACTTGTTCTACTAGTTTTTAATGTCAAGTATTTTATTTTTGAATTAACTGTGAAGTATTCATATAATTGTGTTTTTAATTGTATTCTATAGTGTTAGCTATTATGTTTTGGATTTTAATGTATATAAAATTTTATTGTTAAATATACTTTTGAAGTAAAATAAATAATATATAAATTGCACATTGTTAACGACTTTTCGCCATATAAACGTTATGGCGGGCATCTTATCGCCTAGGCGTCCTGGCGGTCAACTACCGCCGCATCTCGTTGTGGCGCCATGACAACTATGGTTATAGATGAATAGACTAAAGCTCCATCATAGCCATATTAATCCCTGCTTAACTGCACTTGAACAAATTAATCCTTATACCAGAAACAGCCTCAAAAACTTAAGAATTGTAAACACATTTTTTAAATACTTGGATCCCCTCCGAAAGAAAAAGAATAGTATCATCAACAAATTAGAGATGAGAAACCCTCACCTCCTCGCACCCCACTACACAACCTGCAAGAATATCACACTCCTTTCCCCAACTAATCATCCTACTCAAAACATCAACAACTAAAGTGAATAACCAGAAAGCTCAAACCTCTACCAAAACAAATAAACATTGTAATCTGGTTGGCAAAAGAAAGTGAAAGGGAGAGTGGGGAGACATGGTCCTTGAGCCAGCAATTATGGTTAGCATTCTCCTCTAAAGAGCTAATGTGTTCGTCTTAAAATCAGCAACTACTTATCCATTTTTGCTCAACAACTATCTAAGATATAACTTACCTAAGACTGTCACATTAGATATCTTGAGCTTCGTCAAAAGTCGCTGCCCTCTACCACTCTTAATTCGCAAGTTGGTGAAATAAAAGAAATCCAAGACAAGTTTGCTTATCGACTTGGTTAAAATCCGCAATATGATCTGGAAAGTAACACCCTGGGAGGTGTAAGGTTTAGAGAATTTTGTATTACACAATATCAATCCACTCCACCATATTCTGAGAATTCAAATATTTCCATTTGCAAGGGTCAAAACTGGGACCATTAACTCGTAAACGGTGTAACAAGCCACCAGACCTACCACAGATAAATTTTTGAAGCCTTTCAAGCTCACATAATCTAGAAACATGGCTAACATGGACGTGTATTTTCATTTTAAAAATATTATCTAAAGGCTGATAGTGAAAGAAATCGATTAGCAAAGGTTACTCCTCAAGTCAATGAAGCTCATGAACACCGGAAGCTCCTAAAAACACCAAAGCACCAATCCAACCCTAACCCCCTTATAACTACCAAAATAACTCATGACATGTAACTGTGTAAGGAATATGACAACACTAAACATAACTGAAGAATACCATGATGTAGATTACGACTTGTTGCGTGACAAAATAGAGGTTTACTTCTAACTATGAAGTATTAACAATGAGATAGTAAAATATACTCCATCCGTCCCACATTAATTGCTACACTTGTTTTAGGGGATAAGGTCCAAAAATGCCCCCGACATTTTCTCCAATGTCTACCGAGCACCCTATACTTTTTTTTTGTCCAAAAATACCCTTAACGTTACAATTTTTGGGTCATTCGTGCCCTTGCCGTTAACAGTTGTGCCAACTAGACTAACATCCGTCCAAATTGATTACGTGGCAGCCACATGGACATACTAAAAATACTAATTAAAAAATACTAAATACTAATTAAAAAATATACTAAAATACTAATAAAAAAAATACTAAAAAAATTAAAAAAATACTAAAATTTAAATTATTTTGTTAATTAAAAAAATACTAAAATACTAAAATTATTTTACTAAATATTAGTATTATATACTTTTTACTAAATATTAGTATAACATATCAAATTTTATTAAATATTTAGTATTATATTTTACTAAAATACGAATTTACTAAAATATATTAAATATACTAATTTATTACTTTTTACTTTTTACTAAATATACTAATTTATTTAGTATTTTACTAACTGATATGTTATACAACTAATTGATATATTAAAATACTAATTACTAAAATACTAAATATATTCATTTTCTCTCTCTAAACCCAATCACATCAGATCTATTTTCTCTCTCTCTAAGGTTTTCTCTATCTAAACCCATATCAGATCTAAGGTTTGTTACGGAAGGAGGCGGCGGTGGGGGAGGAGAAACAAGGGGCTAGCAGTCGTTCGGCGATGGGCGGAAGGCTCCAAAACTCTTCTTCCTCATCTTCACGTTCGGCAAGTGGGGGATTTGGTTTGTTTTGGATCTGGTGTGGAGGGTTGCTATGGGTTCATGGTGGCTGATTTCCTTGCCAATCGCGGGATGGGTTTATATGTTTGCTAAGCTTTTTTTTTCTCAAATCTTGACTTGATTTCGCCGGAATCTGGCTTTATTTTTATATTTGTTTCGGTTGATTAATGTTTTAATTTCCTATCAACTGATGCTTTTTTGTTCATTGACTTGATTTCGCCAATTGACTTGATATTTATATTTCTCAGATCTTGACTTGATTTTGGTTGTTGGTGGTGTTGATGTCCATAGTGGTGATATTAGATGATGGTGGTGGTGGTGGTGGTGGTGGTGGTGGTGGTGGTGGACTGGGTGGTTCACATGGTAAATACAATTATTAATAAATAAAACTTATTAATAAAATACACATAATAAATAAATTATCAAATATATATAAAATATTATTTTTATACACATCAGATGGTACAATAGCATTTTTTGTTTTAATTATTTGACACGTCAGCAAAATATGTCCAACTGTCAATCCCGTTTGTCTATTTGGCACAACTGTTAACGGCAGGGGCACGAATGACCCAAAAATTGTAACGTTAATGGTATTTTTGGACAAAAAAAAAGTATATAGTGCTCGGTAGACATTGGGAAAAATGTCAGGGGCATTTTTGGACCTTATCCCCTTGTTTTAGTGTGTAGCATGGGTTTTATTATGAAGTGAAAGCACATTTAATATAGGTTTTTTTAATATATTTGTAATATAGTTAAAGATATAACAATTTATCAAGAAAAAATTATTTATATATTAGGATGTCTTAAGAACAATGCCCCGCACAAACAAAACTACCACCACCACAACAACAATAACAACATAAAGAAAAGGAGAGAAAAAAAAAGAGTAGGAAATATAATACAGTACAAGAGATACCCAAGAAGAGAGAATGGAGCACAATTGAAACTAGGACATACAAAGAACCCTGACGGAGCATCAAATATTTGAAAGGCCAACCCTGTCACATCAAGCTGCCCATGAAGATTAGGAAAACTTTCTCCGCTTGACATGCATATGTGAACCTGTTATAAATGTTCATATCATTAAGAACAGATACAGAATTGATCAACACATGCTTTAGGCCAAGAATCTCCATATGAAGTCAAAATATCAACGTATCAAGCATTTGTGCAAAGAAACTAAAACGCCACCATTAGAATCATAACTCTTCAGTAGAAACTGCAAATACTAAAATTTCTGCTTGTCTAGACAATATCATCATATACTCTTATTCATTCCCTAAATATAACGAAGTGTGTGAAAATACCAATATTACAAATATAGATGAAAATACCAACACTACAAATTTATCATGAAAATACCAAATCATAACAGATGGAGAAAGAATCCTCACAGATATACCCTTCTTTTTATTGTACATTTACTTCCCATGTTTCACTCTAATTTATCAAGTGTTTAGTTTAATAATTATGGCATGATAATAACTAAAGTAAATTTGTGGACCGCATGTCATTTTATCCTAATACCAAAACAAATTAGAGTCTTGTTTTGGAATATAAAAATTGACAAATGGGACTTTTTGTGAATGCGAGGGAGTATTATTATCTGCTGGTGCTTGGAGTTACAACGGTGTGCAAACAAGCCCACTTCCGATTCAAACCAAGTTGTTAATTATAATACTTAATTATGTTTTCTGGTCTGGTCTACCTTTTGTTCTTCAAACTTTGATTAATTTCTAATTTAAGGCCAGCCCAAGTACCTGTGAACATTTGTTGTTATAAGTCCAATTCAAATGTTACACAGCAAGAAAAAGTCAGACAGACATAGAATCAAAACTCTTTAAGAATCCATATTATACATATATTAGTTCTATGGACTCACACATGACCCTACGTGGGTCTGCCAATGGTCACTTTTGACTTTTTGAGCCAATGGCCAAAGCAAATGTGTTGGGTTTGGTGGAACTATGGCCTTCAACTAGTAAGAATCCAATGGAATTCAAACTGCAACAACAGAACGGAAGAGAAAAGCAAAATATGATTTGCAAGAGAAAATAACTAGGGAATATATCTATATACAAATTGGGACAAAGATAGATCTTAGAAAACACGGTACACCATAGTTCTCTCTTTGCAATGAGCTTTTTTGCTGCATCTAATCAACCATCTTAGATGTTGATGATCAAATAAAAGTAATAATTTAGTCATAACAGGACATGTTTCAAGGCTAAACATAAGAAGCTTGAGACTACAAGAATTTTCTTTAAAGGCTAATATAATAGGCAAACGGAATAGTTACAGAAATATCTAGAGATTCACCATTTTGTTTTTATTTAAAGCTGTGTTAGTTGAAAACTTTTATCAGGAGAATATGGCAGTGCCTGTGAAAATCAATGAGGTTAGTTTTTGCCACACCTGAGACAATAGGAAATCCAAAACCTCAAATAATATAACCAAGGAACACTGCAGTTCTCAGAAACATGGAATTTCAGTTATAAAGAATTGCATTACAGAGCAGGATAATTGGTGGCTGGTATAAGATATTCGCTAAGATAACAAAAAGTGGGGGGAGTTAGAGAAGCACCTCACCGCTAGCTCTCCCTTTAGACCACGTAATCGGGATTTCTAAAATTCTTTCAAATAACTGCACAAAAAACACATTAAATTTCAACACATCATGTTGTGGAGAGCAGATTCTTTGCAGTTTCCGTGGCAAAGCAAGAAAGGTGGGTAGAAGCAAAAAGGACCTCAGATACTTTAAATGTGTTCAAGTACAGTAGACAATAATATTCACTATATGCCTTACTGGAACAAAGAGGTTCAAAACTTTCAGATTGGCATGCCATTTCTGCTCAATGACATCAACGAATACATCTGTAGACAACCAACCACCATCTTCAGATGTTACATCTGATCTCCACATCTTACAGTTGCCACTCAGCTGTACATGCACACGATCATAGTCGTTTTGGAATTTTACATGTCCACTGGCATTCTCCATCTCCCTATGAAACAGGTGAGAATAATAAGACGAAAATGATTACGACAGCACAGCTTCATCAACCGACTGATCAAATGCAATGCTACTATGTATTAACATTGAAAAAAGAGGGGCATTATACGATAGAAATAGAGAGTATAGAAAGAGGGAACAAGAGAAGCCCTCCAAGATAATAAAAAAAGTAAAGTAAGTTGGACAATTAAGAAGAAAAAAACTTAATTCTTGGCCGATCTCAATGACCGTATGAAACAGCAATTTCCCTAAAAGTTCTCATTGCCGAAGCCCGCAGCAATGGTACTATGGTAGAACTGAAACCCTATCCTAAAGAAGAAGAGAGATGAGTATCATTGAAAATTCTAACTTTTCTTTTCAGTCCATATACCCCATAAAATAGAAAACCAAGAACTTCAAAGAATTTTGGCATCCCTGTGCCTTCCAAATCCCTAAAATTTTACCCAAACAAACTCTCCAAGGAGAGTGAGGACACCAAAGCCTTCTTTAAAATCATAACAAGAAAATTTCACAACTTTGATGTTGTAGCACAATGGAAAAAATTAACAATAATCATAAAAAATGCTCATCGGACTCTGAACTATACCTCCACACCACACATATTCAAGCACAAGTGTGTGTGTACATTCTGCTTTCCAAAAATCGTATTAATATTTGGACATTTTTATGCTCCCTGATATCAGTCAAACACTTTTAGTATCTTTACTGGCCCTTGTCTCGACTTTAGCTAGAACTAATTTTATGGCTCGGTGATGATCAAAATGATTAACTCCATTAGGATGTCTACCAGAACCAAGTGTGTACCGGTACTCACATGTACAGGAAAATAAATCTTTTAAGAAATGAACAAACCGCACCACTGCACGGTCACCTCGAGCTTCAATAAGACAATAACACAAGCACTTCATCTCATGTTAAAACAGCATGGGAACCCACCCGCCCACAAAAGTTCAAATCCAACAAACAAAGCAGAGTCAAGGCACTTACGAATCAACTGGAACTGCTTCAGCATAAACCAACTCTTTACAAATCGATCAATCACTGGTAATGTTTTTCAGTGAATAGTAATGAGTCTTCACCGATTCAGTTGCATATTAGGACTTCTTCTTTTATTAGTTAAACTATTAAATTGTTCTACGCAGTGTCCTAATATCTCATATCTAAACTCACATGCTACTGTGCCGCGCTTGACTAGTCATCATGCACTTATGCAAGTATTGTATATATGTGTATAAAAATGAATAATATATGTGTACAATATTTATTTATTTCGTTATTTAATATATGTGAATTCTGTACCAATATATATGTGTAAATAATGATTTTACAACACAAATTCTTAGGAAAGTTTTGTTGTTTCAGTAGATGGCTTTAAGAGGGAGAAAGTGTTATCGTGGATGTAGTGGCTATGGTGGCTTTTATGAGCAAGCATTCTGAAAGATGTCTTGTCTGGATAGACTAACTTCCAGAAGATAAAGCATAGAAATAACATTCTAAGTTATCATCTAGTGATTTCCCAATACATGATAACATTTATATCAAAACCTAGGGAAATCAATAAAGCCCTAAGCGTCAACAAATCTATAGCCTCCAAAAGGAAGAAGATACGGGAGAGTAAAACGTGAGTTCAGGCCCAAAAATAAAAGAGAGAAGAAAAATAAAAAACATTTATAATCCCTGATTTTGAGATACCAAGACAACACACAGAAAAAAGTCATTAATTTTCCATTATCTGGTCTAGTGAACTTTCAACTGAGGGAAAAGGAAACACAAAATCAAAAAGTGTCTCAAGTTTTTGCATGAATACACTTGTATAACCAGGTATTTTTTCTTTACTTTCCCTTTTTTATGTTTTTTTCTCTTCTTTTTTAGCAGATGGGCCAGTAAACACTATCCTTGGGACATGAACAAGATAACCGCAAAACGTCTAGCCCCAAAGTGCTTCGAGTTTTGAACCCATTACATGTGATGCGGAAGAAGATATCAAGAAATTAATTATGTTATTTTGTGTTGTTTCATGAAGATGATTACTTGATTATTAATTTAATTATTCTAGATTGAATTAAATTGAATATTGTAGAAGTCTAAAGATAGTAGCGGAGTATTATTAGGATCGGTTTCCTTGTATTGTTACCAATTCTCCAAGTTTAGGTTTTCTATGCAAGCATTATAACTCTTCATTATTTCTTAGGTAGTTAGGTTATTGAATATGAATTGATTTGAGAAAAGCTTTTTGCTTTAATGGTGCTAAATCGAATTTCTTAAACTTGTACAACCATGTCACCAGCATAAAACAAACTCCACTTTGGGGATTGAGGGGTAAGCTGGGTTGCATATTTATTATCAAACATTGTGTCTACATGTAAATTTGATGGATCCTAAACATTTTGAGGCTCAATCATATTATGCAAAAATAAATATTACTCGAAAATGACGCCACAAATCTTGTTCAGTGGTCAAATTCTACTGGAGCTCGAAACAAGCCAAGCCTCTTATGCTTGAGCTCCAACAGCTTGTCTCGAGCCAAGTGGAGCTCAAAGTCTAGATGTAGCTGAGCAGAAAATCATCTTCTTCTAATATTCCTTTGTATATATTTGCTTATATATATTTATATTACAAATTATAAGCACACAACATCTTTAGAAAAACTGATGTATAATACCTTAATACTTGTATTGTATATTTAAAATATATTTATATAAGAAACTAATCAAACAAGCCAAGCTAATTATTAAACGAATCAAACAAGCTCGAACATGAAGTAGCTCAAGACCTGACGAGTTGAGCCATTAATGTTAGAGCTCAATCGTATTCCTATAACAAGCTTTAGAATCGAGCTTGTAAGTTGTAATGTTTATTAAAGAAACAAGCCAACGCAGACCTTTTAATGAGCAAAGTTCAAGCTGGCTTGCTAACATTGCAATTAATTTACAGCCCTTAACCAAATGTTTAATTATCCATGTATAAAAGATAGTATAATGCATGCACATATATATCCAAAAATGGAGGGAAACAATAGGGGCCTACGAGGAAGTACATTATTTTCTAAAGGAAATCAGCAATATAAATTCTATGAAAAATGTAACATAAGTGCACCTCACCTGGGCTCTTTGTCACCATATGCAAGTAGCATTAAGGTTCCACCTTTGAAATGAACAGAATCCAGAGTAACTGGAATCATTTTCTCTATTCTTAATGTCTCCCCTTCATCGACCCTTTCAACAAGTTCTACAACAATATCTTCAACTTTTGGGCCAAACTCTGACTTCAGCCGTTGGAAAGGGCCAGCAACTAAGTATGACCACAGCTCTCCCATTCTAATGCTGAAAGAAGATAAACCTGATTCCAGGATCCAAGGCCATACAGAAACTGAATGTTGCATTGAAGGCGAAGGATCAAACTTTAAGAAAGCTGAACCTTGGACTGTAAGGCCTCCTTCACTCTCTGATATATTGTTTACATACTCCAGCTTCAGCCCACTCTGTCTGCTGGATTTATCTTTGGTATCCACATCTCTATTTACAACAGCAACTCCTTTCGGATCTTCATTTACATCAAAAGCATTTGTTTTCACAACTCTTGCAACAGCTACAACAGATGACAAATTTTCACTGGAGTTTCTAACTTCACTTACTCTATCCGAAGTTGAAAAAAATGGATTGTTTACAAAACCTAATCTCTTAATGTTGTCACTATAACTTTTTTCTTCAGGAAGGGTTCGGTTTCCTGGATTTTCACTACTTGCAATATCATTATTCATACTGTTCTCCAACTTTGAGGTTCCCTTACCAATCAAATAAGCTTCATCAGCTTCAATTTTTCTATTCTCATCATTTCTGTCCCCACCAAAGTTCAGTCTCCCATCCTCATTCTGAGAAGTCATATTTTCATAAGAGCTACTTGGAGTGCAGACACTAGTATCACCCTCGTTCCTAATGAGATCTCTCTCAAAATTCATAACATCATAACCTCCAGATAACTCAGTAGGGTCTCCGAACCTCCAATGTGATACACCCAAGAAATATGCCCATGCTGCTGATGCACTACGCTCGAGAATCCGTCTTTTTACTGTTATACCAGCTGCAGATATATCTCTCCCATTAGCCTTCCTCTTGAATTTATGCTTTACAGGACCTGGTATAATTCTAGACCAAAATTTAACCCCTGACCCAGGAATATTTACACCAAAAGATTTCTCTATGTCTGCATGCTTCAAATCATACTCCACACCAGCATCCATGCAATGATGATCTCGCCAGTGCAATCTCTCATCCATGCAAAATATTGGCTCAGAGGTTTCTAACCCTTTTGGATGGCTTGCAGTCTCCTTTAAGACACCAAACTCAGATGAAGTTGTACCTCCATCATAAACAACATAACCCATCTTTGCAGCTTCCCTAGCTGCATCATCTCTCTCCCTGACCATGCGAGCAGCTGCTTCCTCCCTAGCAATCCTCCTTATTTTCGTACGATGGTCAATTCCTTCTTCCGTTGACAAGTGCCTATGTAGACTTCCTTCAGAAAAAGGGATGCCTAACCAAGTATAATTCTTCTTTTGTACAACCAACAAACTCGGATTAGACAAGACCGCATCGATAACAATCTTTCCCCTCCTTAAACTCGCAAAGGGAAGAACACGTAGTTTGATGGTAGGAGCCTCGCCACACGAAAATTCATTAATATGAGGCCCAATCGAGCATGACTCCAATGTAATGCTTAAAGGTGAAATTCTTCGAACCTTACCAAAATCAAGTTTCCTTTGAATATGGTCACTCAATGCTGCACAAACAGAAGGCAAAAGCTTTGATTCAACAAAGCTCTTGGCTTTCACCTGCCCATACCATAGCAACAAGCACACCCCAGATATCACCGCACAGAACACAGAGCACCTAATCAGAAGTAACCCCTCTTCCCAAACTGGAGCCAAAGACCTAACAAAAGTTTTGCTCCGAGTAAAAGGCTCTTTAACACATCTCACCATCAACCCACTTCTCAATCCTAAGTTATTCCATAGTAACTCTACATTTCTCCCACATAAATGTGAAAATCTAATCCCATGAGAAACCCAATCATTTTTATTTGAACGTATACCCAAAGCCCTTCTCGATAGTTTCACTCCATTTAGATAAACTGAATTTCTGTTAGTTCTTCCATTTGTATAACATTGAAAAGGAACCCCAAGAAATGGATTCTGAAATCTAGTGCTCATAATCTACTGGAATTTTTCCGATAGGGGTTGCTCATAATCTAGTGGAACCCCAGTCCAGACCTTCAATCTTTCAACTTTTCGTGTAACTCAAAACCCCAAATAAGTAAAGGCAATTAGTTAATTACCTTAAGGGATGCCGCATGAAGAGGCACTGAAGGATGTCGCGGGAGCAGGCATTGAAGGAATGCCGCAGGAGGAACGAAGGGATGCCGGCAATAGAAAGCAAGCGTCACTTATGCCGTAGAAGGGGATGTTTGGAGTTTTTTAATTTGAAAAAAAAAATACAGGTTTTTTAGGTTTTATATGAAAGGGGCCTTGTAGTAAATTAAAAAGCTAGGGAAAAAACTGCTAAAAAACTAAAGGTATCTTTGTTTGCAATGATACTTGACATAAAACTATTAATCTCAAGTGTCAATTTATTTTTAAATTTAAACTTGTGATTATTAATTTAGGAATTATAAAATTATTTAATAGTCTTGAGATTATAATTTTAGAATTAATAGATTTGAAATATCACATGAATTATAATATCAAAATTATAATTTTTGCAAGTTGCAAACAAACATAGCCTAAATAACTCTCTAACAAGTAAGTTAAGTTAAAAAATCAACTTTGGAAATATAATTTGAAATATAATTAAGTAAAAATTGTGAACATTAAGGCTATTTTGTTTGCAAAAATTATAATCTCGTGATTATAATTATAATCTTAACACTATTAAGTCAATTTGTAATACGGGATATGTTTGTTTGTAATGATTATATTTAGGATATGACTATTAATCTCAAATGTCTTGTTTGTTTTAAATTTATACTTTGGACTATTAGTTTAGGGATTATAAAATGATTTAATAGTTTTGAGATTATAATTATAATACTAGGATTATAAGCTAGGATTAATAGTCCTGAATTATAATTTCATATATTATAATCTCAGTATTACACTAGCTGTATCCCGTGCCTCCGGCACTATATAGACGGTGAAATTTATCCCAAACTTTGGACAACCCATATAATTTATTAGGTGAGCGGTAAATTTAAAATCAATTGTATTTTGTTAGATAGATTGTTAAATGGAACTTCAGACATTTATTTATATAATAATAATAATTGTAATTATCTAAAGTACATTAATTTTAAATTTAATTAAAAAATTATCTAAAGTACGTATTTTTAAACATAATATATCTTTATCTCAAGATCAAACAATCTTTTTTTCTTTTGTTCCAGAATACACGATAAAAACAAATTTTCAAAGAACAAGTGTTTTGTGAGATTTTGAATTTTATGAAATGAAAGTATTCAATTTTCTTATAATTATTATTTTATTTAGTAAATGGTTAAATTGAGAAAGGGTTAATGTGACGCCCCCAAAACAGGTATACATCACCCATCTTGAGTCGCCAAATACATGGTACATAAATCAAATACAAACTTAATTATACAACTGTCGGGTAATATACGACAAAACATAGCTGAGAGTTTAAACAAGAATATTTGTGATACCCCCAAATTCAGGTACTTCATTCTCACAAGATTTGGTGCTCACTTATCAAAACTATTACATCTAACTACCCATCAATAAAGGATAAAGACATAATTTAAATAACTCAAACATTAATCTTTCCCATTAAAGGGTTACATCATCATCTCAAATTAAATCTCAAGTAATCTAACCTTAAAATTATTACATAAGTTTGCGGAATACATCACATATTAAAACAAGTCTTTAACATAATTCATTAAAATAAAATTCTCATAAGTCTTCATCATTTGGACATCTTGCCCTTGCCTTTGCTAGTCGACGGCTCATCAACTTTCTCCACTTTAGCTGCAGTGTTAATTGCAAGAGTGAGCAAACAAATGTTCACTGATATAGAAAGTAGCAATGAAGGTAACATGAGAATGAACAACAAAAGCTGAATAATAAAGAACTTGTTCTATGAATCAAAATAGAAAACAAGTTCGAACTTTAATTATCTGAGGGTCTCAAGACCACGAACTATGTGGCAGCCCCGAATCCAGGCCCCAAATCGTCGCGGATCCGGTATACTTTTCTATAACTATTCGCGGAAGATATAAACATAAATTGTTTATACAATACATTACACACTATTCCCCAAGGTCGAGTAACCTTAACTTTTACACAATTCATAAACTATCTAAAATACAACACATTTATCAAAATACGCTATTACAAACTAGCCGCACTTTATATCCCAAGCTGAACTTGGCATTATTTTTTTTCTGTATCCGAACACGTTCGCCTTATCTGCAATGTTTTATCATGATCAAATAAATCTTCATTACAATTATTGATACACTATTTTATAGAATAGTGAGGACTACTAGAACAACTTCTAGAACCATCATTCGACACCCGACTAGTACTCGCTACATTCTCGCCTCCTGAGAAGAAAAATGGAACAACAAGAAAAAGGGTAAGCTCAACTAGCCCAGTAAAGAACATTATGACTAAGATAATGTACAACAAATTATCCTTAGTCTTCAACAGGAAAAAATTTGATAGAATACAATAGACAACAAGTTTTAGATCAACAACTGCAGCGGAAACAACAATTCATTAGAAGAGTTAAGTAGAGAATGAAATCTACTATCATCTATGAATTTAAAAGTCCATCATCGATATTTTATCCCAGAAACATCAATCAATAAACATCTTGAATCAAATAGTCATCTTTGCACTACAGGCCAAATATATTCATCAGTTAGTCATGTTCATCTCAACACATATTCATCTTTGCACACGGGCCAAAGATATTCATCAGAAAATCATTCATCTTTGCACTATAGGCCAAAGATATTCAGTTATATCATCATTTAGGACTGAGGATGATGAAAAATATTTTAAAGAAAACGAATCCAGTGAAGCAAAAGAACAAATATTAAGGATTCGTACTTTAAACAATTCCCATTCAAAAATACTTCATAAATAACCAGAGTGGGGTAAAATTCAAGAATGAAGAACAAAACATAGATCCAATCAAAAATAGGAATCATAACAGACAATCTTGGACACAGAAAAGAAAATTTAATTTTTTTGTTAATAGTGTCGTATTCGTGAATAGTGCCGTATACGTGAATAGTGTCGTATACGTGAATAGTAACTCCGACAGCCAAAAGATAGAAATTTAACAAAAAACATCATCATGTTCCATGAATAGTACTCGTGAATAGTAATTCATGAATAGTAACTCGTGAATAGTAACTCATGAATAGTAATCCCGACATGAAAAAGTTCCAAATTTGATAAAAAGTTCCAACCAATATTTCAGCATAATGATATTGAAGAAATAATATCATTTGAGAAGAAAACAACATCCCTTACCTTAGAAAGAATAGTACTTCTGACTGTATAGTGCTGAAAGAACTTGCACCGTATAGCAATACTCAAAGTACTAAAATACGCTCGATATTATATATAGAGAAAGAGAGATAAATCTGTAGTTTCTGGTGTGATTTTCAATTCTAACCTAAGCACCCTATATTATAGGAAAATGCTTAGAACATCAAAGCAGAAAATTTATTAAAATAATTTTATTTAACAAATATTCAAGCCCACTTCCCAAGAATCCGAATTCAGCTCATTTACCACACATGTGGGCTTGCAAAAAAATGTTTTTCATGAATAAAACAATTAAAACCTCCAAAAATCAATTATTTCGGAACTTCGGAACTTCAATAATTCATAATAAATAGTCCTTTTGTCAGAAAGTTCGAATCTCGCAAGTTTTTATAGGAAATTTAATTCTCTACAACTTTGCAGAAGAAAGTTTTTTCGAATTTCAAACAGATATTGACCGAAATCCACAAACGGGCGATTTTACAGGCTATAATCAAATTTCAATCAAGAAATGGGGTCCACCGACATGTTTAACATGTTTTAAACATTTATTGCAACAAAAATATTCTTTCTCCTCGTATACTCATATATCCCACATTCATTGTAAAAATATCACCATTATTATATTATAATAAAATATTATTTTATCAGAAAAGATAAAATATCAATTTTTAACAATTGTCACTTTAAAAAATTTTCTCCATCTATATTCACATAAAATCAATATTTTTCTCATCATATAAATTAATAATTAATTATTCACAAATAATATTACAGAATCACAGTACTGGCAACCAGGCCGTTCCCAGGAAAGAGGGGGCTTTCCAATAAAGATTTCTCCTTACTGGCGCGCAATTAGGTGACCAAACCTCTCCTTAGACAGAACTTTCTAGACATTACCAATAATGTTTTCTAATAATATTATTCAGATAATATGAATTATTGCTCCGATAATAGAAAATACTGTACAGTGACAATTATTAAAACAACAGTAATATAAAATATCAACGCAGTAATTATTGAATCAATAATATAAAATACTGAACGGTAATTACTGTAAAAATTATTAAGTAGTGCCTTCTTACGTAAGAATCAATAATTGGTGTAATACCGTGTGCTACTGTGTTTTAACCACCGGGTATTCCAACAGTATTAACGGTAACAACTACGCCGTTATTTATTAACAACTTATACTTATCGTTTTCTTCATCCAATCGCTTTCCGTTATGGGGCCCACAAAAGACTGCGCCGTCGTATGAATATTCCCCGACAGCAAGAATATTTCACGACTAAAAGAATATTCCCGATAACAATGAATATTTTATAACCACCTGCTTATTTAAAATATTTACGCATTTTACCCATAACTAAACACATTAATCAAATCAACCCTTACTATTTCAAAATAATAAATAGAGGAAATTAAATTCATTTATTAATAATTTGGGGTCTGACTATCTACAATTTTTTAAAGTTGTATCATCAATTCATTTTTTTTATCAACACAATACTAATTTGTGTCTCATATTCTAACCTGTGATTTGGATCTATAAAAGAAAACAATTCATAGCAATATCTAACTCATAATACTCCCGTAATAAAATTTCTAAATGAAATCGTTACCTGTTGCCACCTCCTAAGTAGCTACTGCATCTTGCGCCGTCATGTTGAATGTACTGGCCATTGACCTTCCTGGCTGTGCAGGTCCTCGAATCGCTAAGGTTTCGCTACCAGGTCCCTTGTTGACACTTTACTTCTCCACATTCTTCTACGGACAATTCTGAACTAGATGTTTAGTCGATCCGCACGCAAAACAACCTTGAATCTTTTTCGGACTGGGACAATTGGGTGATAGGTGTCCTTCTTGACCACAATTATAACAGATTCCTTTCTTCTTCAAACAAACTACAGAATGATTCTTCCCACAAGTTTCACATGGTTCCCTCCCTTTCCTATTCTCTTCTGTCTTACTACCTGACTGGGTATTCCCACTCCACTTTCTTTTGTTTGGGTTACTACCCCCACTACTTCCTCCGTCATTTATCTTCTTCTTCTTCTTCTCTTGATGAAATCGAGACACAGCTTCGCTCCCTCCTTTAGTAATTAATGCTTTCTCCAATAAGGCCGCGAACATATTAATCTGCAAAATGACTACTTTGTTGTTTATACCCGGCTTCAACCCATTCTCAAACCTTCTCACTTTCCGTAATTCTGTATCCACCTGATGAGGTGCAAATCTCGCTAACTCGTTGAATTTAGCAGCATATTCAGATATCGACATATTCTCCTGCTTTATTTCTAAGAACTTAACTTCCATTCGTGCTTGCATACTCGACGAAAAGTAGTTCTCAAAGAACAACTCCTTGAATCTTATCCAAGTCACTATGACTGTACCAGCTTTCGCTTGATTAGTCTCCCACCAGTAATTAGCTTCTCCCTTCATCAAGTACATTGCAAAAGCTGTCTTTTGCTCTTCTGCCACACGTGCAATAACGAATGCTTTCTCCATCTCCTTTACCCAAGTTTGGGCTTCAATCGAATCAGTGGTTCCCTTGAATTCTGGTAGTCCCATCGCTTTAAAGTCTTTGAAGTTAGCCAATCTATCGGCTGGCTGATTTCTCGCTCTTCCTGCTGGAGCTCTATTTCCCATAGCTTGGGCCAACATATCCACGAAATTCTATATCGGGTTAGCTTGACCTCCTTCATTATTCACTGACTGTTCTTCTCTTTGATTTTGATTCTATTGTCTAGGCAGCATGATCTGATTTAAATAAAAATCTTGCATTATATTAATTCTCTTTCTCTATATAAATTCTTAATGCAATAAGAATTCAACACATCTTTCTCATATAATTGCATATTTATTCAAATAGCATATAGTACATTTCGTACTTAATATATACAACTATCCCTTTTAATCAAATTTTAGGATTATCAACACAACTTTACACAAAAAGTTGCAATTCTCTATTCACATATAATTATTCCCAGTTCATCAAACTTACCACACCTATGAGTTCAGGAACTTGCCACAATTATATGAGTGTATGAACTTATCCTAGTTAGACCATTAACGTCCATTCACTGAGGGGTTCAGAAACATTTTATATAATTATGAGTCATTAACTTACCATTAGTATGAGTTTTAAGAACTCACAAATTAATCTTATATTCATATAGAAAATAAAGATTTCATCTATACAAACATATATATTTACATATGTTCACACGTCGTTCTCGATATTACAACCGTTATATCATAACCTAGTACCAAAAGATACTACTACTTAAACTTAAGCTATCTACCATTCACTCCCTTCACCCGTCTTCTTGTTGGGACACTTGTTGAATCCGTGACCCGTTCTCCCACATGAAAAACACTTTCTCATATTCGGCTTAGGACAATGTAAGGAAATATGTCCTTCCTTCTTATAATTGAAGCACACGTTCTTCTACATCATGCATTCTCCCAAGTGAGTCTTTCCATACTTGCCACAGACTTGCTTCTTTTTCGGGTTTGAGTTTTCACAATTATTATCACTTTCGTTGTCCCTCTTTCTCTTTTTCTTGCCTTTCTTCTGCTTGATTATTCCTTCAAACGATCCACCACCTTCAGTCTTCATCCTTTCCACCTGCGCCTTCAACTCATTTCGTTCTTCAGTCATTTCGCGTAATGCTTGCTCTGTCTTCCACAACTCCTCCAAGAGAAATACTTTACTCCGGAGTTCTTGGACTTCTGCAGATTCTTGATCTTTCTCTCCAACTTTGTTCTTATTCCCTTTCTCCATCCTAGCTTCTTCGGACTCCGCTTCCTCATCACCACTCAGATACATCTCGGGATAATCATCATGAACACTCCCAAGATTAACCATAGGTTCATCTTTTCCAATTTCATCCACTGACTCGCTCTGTGCTGGCACCTCGGCTACTGGCACTGGTGCAACAGCCGCTGACATATCCATACTCAGCTTATCTTCTCCCGACATCCTATAATCAGTTTAAACAACTTGATTAGTACTTCACCAGTACGAAATTCTTACACTATGTGTCCACATATCTCACTATAGATATACTTCGGCAATCTCTCACTTAGTACTCTAAATGAGTATTCTATATCTCACTTATGGTTATAATCCTAGGGTTCCCCCTCCCCACTTAAGGTTTATAGCCTACAACTTTGATACCAACCTGTGACACCCCCAAATCTGGGTTACCTGACTCCTGAGCTTGGTGTTCACGATCCATAATATAATAAGCATCTAACTACCCATTCAAACTCAAAAATGACCGAATTCCGACTTAGAACAAAAAAACGAGAGTTGAACGTTCACGAACGTTTATCATTTTCGTTAAAAATGAACCAATAGATGAATTTTGAGTTAACGAAGTTGAAAATATAACATTCTTGCATGAACATGTAGAGTATGTGATTTGTGAGCTAATGACTTTTGAATGAGCCAATTCAGACTTAAAATGATCAAATTTGGAGTCCGGGAAGTTCGTTATGCAAAACAAAATTTCTAACTGTCTGGTGCATAGAGCTGGCGCCCCAGACAGTTGCAGCGCTGTGTGCAGTGTCTAGACCTATTGAGGAGTCACGCTGTAGCACGACATATAATACTGAGACTCGCGCCGCAGCACCGAGTCGGGAGTTTAGGCACTGAAAAGTGGCGCCGTAGCGCGACCCACTGAGCAAGGACTCGCGTTGCAGCACTAAACCCTAACGCTTGCCACTGCTAACTCGTGCCGTAGCACGGCACAATGAAGAGAAGTTGGCGCCCCAGCGCCAGCCTTAGGGTTTTGACAGTAAAGAAAGGTTATGAAGATAAAAAGGAAGGTAGTTGATTAATAATAAATTACAACATTAATTAACTTAATGCAGCATTGTTTAAAGTATTTTAAACCTTAAAGTATGATAACTAAAGATTGAAGATAATCAGTCGAATATGAATGAAATGATTATGTAAACTATAAACGACAGGCCGGAACCAATAGTAACAACTCTAATACATGATTAGATTGAGAAGAAGGGTAAGATTCATTAGGAACCATGTATATTTATTCATGACCTAATGTGGTAAGTTATGTGATCATCTATTGTAGAGACCTTAAAGACTTAAACTGAATGTGTAATAACAGTAGCAGACGTTGAAGGCAAGTATTCTAACCCTTGTCTATGTTCAGTCTAGACAGGTTTTGTGATTCATGTATTCTTACGCATGAATTGATGTATGATGAAGTCAAAGCCAATTCTTTCGGCTAGACTTAAGATGTTTTGGATTTCTGATAATCTATCGAAGTATGGTCAATGTTTTACCAAACTATTTTGGTGTGATTTTCAAATGAAGACTGAGTATGCTAAACAAATATTTTGTCGTCAAATGACAGGCACGTGAGGTTGCCACTACTTAAACGTACATACGTTTAAAGAATGTAGTGTTGATCAACATAGAGTACTATAGGCTGATCACCTAGACGTGCTCGTAAGTAATGCCAGACTTACGGACTTAGTGTCGGGTTGTCCTTTTCAAAGAAATTATGAAATGCTCAAGGTCTTGGACCGGAATTGATGTTTTACTGAATATTGTTCATTGTAAAACGTTTTAAAGAAAAGAGAAGTGCTATTTTAAACTATTGATAGTATTTCATAACTATTATTCATTTATTGAAGATATATGATTTGTATGATTCAAGCATATTGTGACGCCCCCAAAATTCGGACACCCATATCTCGAATCTGGTGCATCACGTACAACTACGAATATCTTACTAAATCATTAACAACGGAAAATAATAGAATAATTTACATTGATATAATATAAATATTCGCGTCCCAAGGTACCGTAACCATTACTACGACAATTCAGTGCTTAACATAAACATAACTTAGTCATTCTTGAATACAAGATAACAAGCATAACAATAATAATAATACTTCTAGTCTTAAGAACTAAGTTATTCTATCGCCTTGCCCTTTCCCTTGTCCTGTCCTGAAGTACCGCCTTGCTCTGTCTTAACTGTAATGTTTTAGGAAGCAAGAATGAGCAACAAGTTTGCCCAGCAAGTAATATAGCCAGAAGGACAAGCAGTTATAGCATTTAAATCTTTCAAGGGTATAATAATAATAAGTAGTTCAAGGATATCAAGAAATATCAAGAGTATTCAATAGGTGTCGTTATAGACTGAAGTATATCAACAATTTCAGGATTTATTCATTTCGAGGTTCAACATGAATGAGTACTGAGCAGTCACTAAGGACTAAGAACTCTTACTAGAATTAATAGTATTACACTGTAATCCAAAATAAACGAATACAACAGGTGATCAGCCTAAAGTACCTTACGTTATGCATAACATTTAATCATACTTATGTGCGCACGTCGGTTTCCCGATAATATATAATTTCCCCTTCAATGAGGGTTGTTCATCTCAGTAGATTTACGATAGTCCGCACCAAGTCAATTGGTTTGGATAGCTTTAACACAAAATAATAGTCTAGTCGAATCAATGGCTTAGACAAATTTTTATAACGCATTTAAGAATGATAAGTCCAATGCTTGCAACAACGTCAAGGTATATAAATGATTTTCGAATAAAAACAAATATTTGCTCGAGACAACAATTCGAAGGTATAAAATATAAGAAGTAGGAACTTGCAACACAATAATAATAGTGTTCGGATACTTGCTCAATATAGATTTGAGTAAGGTTAAGGAACTTGCCTCGCTCGTCGATTATGTTACCTTTGACACCTTGTCACGTATACTGCCTATAATATAATAGTATAGCCGTACAATTTAGTGATTGTTGAAACCAACTCACATTAGCTATTAATCGCATGTCATCCTAGTTTAAGGTTCAAGTCTCTCATAAAATAAAATACTACATTTCTTACTTGCTACACATTTATGCTCACAATTAAGAAAACTAAGCACATAACATTTATTTATTAAACTATTGCTCAATTTAGTTATCTGAACTAATTTTATTAATTTGGAGTTTTACATGACATTACACAAATATAAACATACACATCCCACTTTGCAGAAACACTCTTCTTGTTGCATTTAAATATTACTCTATTTATCCTCCATGACCATTATGGAGTAACAATTTATTTTGTTTCATTTTATTATTATTATTATTTATTTATTATTTATTTATTTATATATATATATATATATTTTTACATAGCAGCTCCTAAAGTATTAAGTATGTACCGAAATTCCATGCATAATTGTAGCCGAAATTAGCCTAAAAGTATAGCAATACCTTATTGCATAAAAATTGAGATTAACATGTAGAAAATGTCTTGTACACTAACAGCTTCCTTATTGCAAAAAAATTATTAACATGTAGCAACATATTTAGCTCATCAGCCGAACTAGCCTTAAAAAAATATATATAGCAACAAGCCATGCACACTAGCCGAACTTAGCAAAGAAAATCATATGACAGTACTTTTATAACATAACCTCACATATAACAACTTTAGAAATCTACCCAAACCGGCCCCACCATGTCTCATTACATACATGCTTGAGCTTGTTTTTTTTTTTTTATACTAGCAGTATAAACACAAGCAATAATCAAATATCACCTTAATATCTCCACCTACCCGCCCCTACCAATTCATTTATATGCTTGTTTACTTTTTTTTATGCAAACTCAAGCAGTAACCTCAAGCAAATAAAATGAAGCACCAAAATTTTTACACACACGGCAACATGCTTTGGGTTTTTTTTTCTATACAAAATCATTATGCGTTCATGCAATTTATTTATTTTGAAACACATGGTAAATATTTATCATGCACACATTTAATTTAGCATACTAATTTACAAGCAATACAATATATCCACATTACTTCAAAAAGAAGAAAAATGTGTGCTAGAATTTAAATGGAAAGAATTTTATTCAACTAATAAATTTATATACCTTAGCTTGAAGAAAAAGGAATTTGGTTGCCAAGAATGGGATGTTACTGCTGCCGAACACCACCTCCTCTATTGTTCTTGTTTTATTATTTTTTTTTTGTAAGAAACAACTAGAGCAAGGGGTCTATATATATAACAAAAAGTGCATAAATTAATTAAGTATTCATGGCCATCCCCCTACTATACTTTATAGTAGCCTAAGTTTTCAAGACATCCCATCCCACATGTCTATTGTACTACCAACAACCAAAAGAAAGAAAGGCACGCACGACACACTTTTCTCTAGAACCTAGTAAACTAAAATTTAGTATTACACCCAAGGCTAACTCACTCACAATGCTTCTAGTGCTAGTTGCCGAAATGAGTAAAATTCCTAAGGCTAATTCACCTACCACCAACTTAGTTGCTACAAGTACTTGGTTGCCCAAAAGTAAGGGAATAAAATTCTAAGGCTGCCGAATTAATGGGTAAAATCTCATGAGGCTGCCAAAAATAATGGGTAGACAAAATGTCACATGGCTTGCAAAAATTTAAATGGTGAATAATAACATGAGGTTGCCGAAGATTAAATGGGTGGGTATAATAATTCACATGGCTAGGTTCTATCATGTAAATACTTAATTATTATGGCAGTAGACAAATTAATTTAATTTACCCAAATAACGCCACCTTAATAATTATTAATAAGTTGGGTTATTTCTCATAATTTAAGTTACTCACAAAAATGATTTATTCTTTATAGATAAGCTTTCAACCAATTTAATGATTTATTATTATTCTGGTATAATTAAATAATTTAATTATACACCACCACTCTTATTGATATTTTTACTTAGTAATGCATCCCTTCATTAATTTATTCCTTACTAATTTCGTCATTGTGTCACACAAGACATTTCATCAACTTATCACAATTCTCCTCATCTTATCAATTACTAAAAGTTCAATTAATTCAATAAAATTTCTCACCTCATGCCATGCAAGCATTTATAAAATAAATAATCACAGGCTCTAATTATATAAATATTAATATTAAATCATAAAATTTGCGGTTATTACATCCTCCCCCCTTATAAAAATTCCGTCCTCGGAATTGATACAATGTTACACAAAAAGATGGGGACAGTCTCTCCTCATCCTATCCTCTAATTCCCATGTGGCCTCCTCGACATCGTGGTTTCGCCAAACAACCTTTACAGAAGATATAACTTTGTTTCTTAGCTTTTGTTCTTTCTTATCTATTATCTGAACAGGAATTTCTTCATATGCTAGATTCTTCTCTACTTGAATGGGCTCATAGGAAATCACGTGTCTATAGTCAGACTTATACGGACGTAGTACGAAAATGTGAAACACGTTGTGGATGTGTTCCAGTTCGGGTGGCAAAGCAACCTTATATGCCACTTCGCCCACTCGCTTCAATATTTTGAATGGTCCTATGAACCTCGGACTCAATTTTCCTTTCTTTCCGAATCTGATTTTTCCCTTCCAAGGAGATACCTTCAAAAATACAAAACTACCTACTTCAAAGTCTCGGTTCTGACGATGCAAGTCAGCATACTTCTTTTGGCGATCTTGAGCTGCTACCAATCTTCCCCTTATTGTTGTTACCACGTCGGCCATTTGCTGAACTAATTCTGGTCCCAAAAGTCGTCGTTCTCCGACTTCATCCAAACATAATGGTGTCCTGCACTTTCTCCCGTAAAGAGCTTCATATGGCGGCATACCGATACTCGCATGATAGCTATTATTGTAAGCGAATTCTACCAATGGTAAATGGTCGTCCCAATTACCCTTGAAGTCCATCACGCAAGCTCTCAGCATGTCCTCCAACGTTTGTATGGTTCGTTCACTCTGCCCGTCAGTTTGAGGGTGATAAGCAGTACTTAATCTCAATTGAGTTCCCATTCGTTCTTGCAAACTTTTCCAGAATTTTGACGTGAAACGCGGATCTCGATCGGAGACAATCGACACCGGCACTCCATGTCGCGATACGATTTCCTTTACATATAAATTTGCTAACTGGTTCAAATTGAATCGAATTTTGATGGGTAAAAAATGAGCTGTCTTTGTTAGTCGGTCCACAATAACCCAAATGGCATCATAACCCTTCTGTGTAATCGGAAGTCCAACCACGAAGTCCATCGTAATATGCTACCATTTCCATTCTGGTATTTCCAGCGGTTGAAGTAGTCCACCTGGCCTCTGGTGTTCCGCTTTGACTCTTTGACAAGTAAGACATCTGCTAACCCACTCTGCAACCTCTCTTTTCAAATTAGGCCACCAAAAATGGTGTCGAAGATCCCGGTACATTTTTGTGCCTCTTGGATGAACAGAATACGGCGTATTGTGTGCTTCGTGTAAGATTTCCTCTCTCAGTTCGATTATAGCTGGCACCCATACTCGACCCTCAAACCTCAATATACCGTCCTTATCTACTTTGAACCTTTCTTCTTTACCTTCTACTATTCTCTTCTTTATCTTCTCACATTCTTCATCTTTCTCTCGTGCTTCCTTTATTCTATCCAATAACGTCGGGTGAGCTCTCATCATGAGTAATTTTCCTTCCGCTTCTTCTGGTTCCTCCACCTCTATTTCCAACTTTTCCATTTCTCTTATTAATTCCTCTTGAGTTGTCAATTTGAATAACTTCTCCCTTCCTTTTCTTACTAAATCATTAACAACGGAAAATAATAGAATAATTTACATTGATATAATATAAAAATTCGCGTCCCAAGGTACCGTAACCATTACTACGACAATTCAGTGCTTAACATAAACATAACTTAGTCATTCTTGAATACAACATAACAAGCATAACAATAATAATAATACTTCTAGTCTTAAGAACTAAGTTATTCTGTCGCCTTGCCTTTTCCCTTGTCCTGTCCTGAAGTACCGCCTTGCTCTGCCTTAACTGTAATGTTTTAGGAAGCAAGAATGAGCAACAAGTTTGCCCAGCAAGTAATATAGCCAGAAGGACAAGCAGTTATAGCATTTAAATCTTTCAAGGGTATAATAATAATAAGTAGTTCAAGGATATCAAGAAATATCAAGAGTATTCAATAGGTGTCGTTATAGACTGAAGTATATCAACAATTTCAGGATTTATTCATTTCGAGGTTCAACATGAATGAGTACTGAGCAGTCACTAAGGACTAAGAACTCTTACTAGAATTAATAGTATTACAATGTAATCCAAAATAAACGAATACAACAGGTGATCAGCCTAAAGTACCTTACATTATGCATAACATTTAATCATACTTATGTGCGCACGTCGGTTTCCCGACAATATATAATTTCCCCTTCAATGAGGGTTGTTCATCTCAGTAGATTTATGATAGTCCGCACCAAGTCAATTGGTTTGGATAGCTTTAACACAAAATAATAGTCTAGTCGAATCAATGGCTTAGACAAATTTTTATAACGCATTTAGGAATGATAAGTCCAATGCTTGCAACAACGTCAAGGTATATAAATGATTTTCGAATAAAAACAAATATTTGCTTGAGACAACAATTCGAAGGTATACAATATAAGAAGTAGGAACTTGCAACACAATAATAATAGTGTTCGGATACTTGCTCAATATAGATTTGAGTAAGGTTAAGGAACTTGCCTCGCTCGTCGATTATGTTACCTTTGACACCTTGTCACGTATACTGCCTATAATATAATAGTATAGCCGTACAATTTAGTGATTGTTGAAACTAACTCACATTAGCTATTAATCGCATGTCATTCTAG
This sequence comes from Panax japonicus, assembly GCA_020205505.1. Taxonomy (NCBI): domain Eukaryota; kingdom Viridiplantae; phylum Streptophyta; class Magnoliopsida; order Apiales; family Araliaceae; genus Panax; species Panax japonicus. Next base: position 19,459,659 of record CM035108.1, on the reverse strand, counting down.
TTTAAGGTACAAGTCTCTCATAAAATAAAATACTACATTTCTTACTTGCTACACATTTATGCTCACAATTAAGAAAACTAAGCACATAACATTTATTTATTAAACTATTGCTCAATTTAGTTATCTGAACTAATTTTATTAATTTGGAGTTTTACATGACATTACACAAATATAAACATACACATCCCACTTTGCAGAAACACTCTTCTTGTTGCATTTAAATATTACTCTATTTATCCTCCATGACCATTATGGAGTAACAATTTATTTTGTTTCATTTTATTATTATTATTTATTATTTATATATATATATATATATATATATATATATATATATTTACATAGCAGATCCTAAAGTATTAAGTATGTACCGAAATTCCATGCATAATTGTAGCCGAAATTAGCCTAAAAGTATAGCAATACCTTATTGCATAAAAATTGAGATTAACATGTAGAAAATGTCTTGTACACTAACAGCTTCCTTATTGCAAAAAAATTATTAACATGTAGCAACATATTTAGCTCATCAGCCGAACTAGCCTTAAAAAAATATATATAGCAACAAGCCATGCACACTAGCCGAACTTAGCAAAGAAAATCATATGACAGTACTTTTATAACATAACCTCACATATAACAACTTTAGAAATCTACCCAAACCGGCCCCACCATGTCTCATTACATACATGCTTGAGCTTGTTTTTTTTTTTTTATACTAGCAGTATAAACACAAGCAATAATCAAATATCACCTTAATATCTCCACCTACCCGCCCCTACCAATTCATTTATATGCTTGTTTACTTTTTTTTTATGCAAACTCAAGCAGTAACCTCAAGCAAATAAAATGAAGCACCAAAATTTTTACACACACGACAACATGCTTTGGGTTTTTTTTTTCTATACAAAATCATTATGCATTCATGCAATTTATTTATTTTGAAACACATGGTAAATATTTATCATGCACACATTTAATTTAGCATACTAATTTACAAGCAATACAATATATCCACATTACTTCAAAAAGAAGAAAAATGTGTGCTAGAATTTAAATGGAAAGAATTTTATTCAACTAATAAATCTATATACCTTAGCTTGAAGAAAAAGGAATTTGGTTGCCAAGAATGGGATGTTACTGCTGCCGAACACCACCTCCTCTATTGTTCTTGTTTTATTATTTTTTTTTGTAAGAAACAACTAGAGCAAGGGGTCTATATATATAACAAAAAGTGCATAAATTAATTAAGTATTCATGGCCATCCCCCTACTATACTTTATAGTAGCCTAAGTTTTCAAGACATCCCATCCCACATGTCTATTGTACTACCAACAACCAAAAGAAAGAAAGGCACGCAAGGCACACTTTTCTCTAGAACCTAGTAAACTAAAATTTAGTATTACACCCAAGGCTAACTCACTCACAATGCTTCTAGTGCTAGTTGCCGAAATGAGTAAAATTCCTAAGGCTAATTCACCTACCACCAACTTAGTTGCTACAAGTACTTGGTTGCCCAAAAGTGAGGGAATAAAATTCTAAGGCTGCCGAATTAATGGGTAAAATCTCATGAGGCTGCCAAAAATAATGGGTAGACAAAATGTCACATGGCTTGCAAAAATTTAAATGGTGAATAATAACATGAGGTTGTCGAAAATTAAATGGGTGGGTAAAATAATTCACATGGCTAGGTTCTATCATGTAAATACTTAATTATTATGGCAGTAGACTAATTAATTTAATTTACCCAAATAACGCCACCTTAATAATTATTAATAAGTTGGGTTATTTCTCATAATTTAAGTTACTCACAAAAATGATTTATTCTTTATAGATAAGCTTTCAACCAATTCAATGATTTATTATTATTCTGGTATAATTAAATAATTTAATTATACACCACCACTCTTATTGACATCTTTTACTTAGTAATGCATCCCTTCATTAATTTATTCCTTACTAATTTCGTCATTGTGTCACACAAGACATTTCATCAACTTATCACAATTCTCCTCATCTTATCAATTACTAAAAGTTCAATTAATTCAATAAAATTTCTCACCTCATGCAATGCAACCATTTATAAAATAAATAATCACAGGCTCTAATTATATAAATATTAATATTAAATCATAAAATTTGCGGTTATTACACATATTGTTAAATGTAATTGTTGTACTTGCTGAGCTAGTTATGCTCACTCTTGCTTGAACCATGTGAATGCAGCTGAGACCGAACAGACTGAATGATCCGGCAAGGATAAAGAAAAGGCTAAGGCGAACCTGTAGATTACCTATGTAATAGTATAGGTTTGTAATGATAATATTTGATATTATGACAAGAACAAATGTAACGGTTATAAAGAACATGGGGAATGGTAATATTGATTTGTAATATATATAAGACATATTCATTCTTTTGAGGCATTTCAATTGAATGTTTGTGTGAACTGTAGCACCGTGGAACACCATATGTCGGGTTGGAAGATATCCGAATTTGGGGGCATCACAGGTTGGTATCAAAGTATTAGGGTATAAAACTTAAGGGGGGGGGGGATTTAAAACCTTAAGTCATAGCCTTAAGAGAAGTCAAAGAAGTAAAAGATGAAAGTAACCTTAAAAATGGATTATATATATGATATGTGTTTTTACTATTCTACTGACTTGTACTAATCAAACTTAATTATTTTGTTGTAGATGTCAGGTGGAAATGGAATTTATAGAGACGTACAGGTAGACAGTGAAGAATCGATTAATCAGATAGACGTTATACCGAACCCAATAGCAAAGGAGCCGGAAGTAGTGGTGATTGAGTCTGGAGACTCAAAGAACCATGACCTTATGTCAGTATTTGACGGCATGTCAAAAGAAGAGGTGGAGGTTGTGTCCTTCAACCCGATAGCCCTTGTTAAAGAGACACCCCAGGGGGAGTCTATGATGTCACTTTTTATGACAGTGCTGGATAGAAACCTCCACTATTGTCAGGAGGTGAAGGAACTAAAGGCAGAGCTCCAGGCTGTCTTACAAGATAAGACAGATGTGGAGTCGATGTGGGAACATGAACATAACGAGAGAGTTTTAGCCCAGGACAAGGTCCACGAGCTAAAACAGGAGGTCTTTAAGCTCAGGGGGGAGCTAAAGACCAAGAAACAAATGATAGGTAAAATGTCCTATATTCATAGGAGTTCTCATAAAGATTTACAGCAGTAGGTAGCTGGGTATCCAATAGAGGCAAGGCAGACTCGGCACACTATCAGTTGTGATGTTATCGCCGGTCTTGCCACAACAGATATTGATAATGCCTTGAGGCAGATGTAATCTAGTAGTAGCTAGAGTAGAATTAGATATGTAAGTATTGTGTATCTAGTAGTGACGTAAAACCCTCTTTTGTAAATCAAAGGATAGTCTTTTATAAATCCCAATTTTCGGAAAGTAATTGCGGGATAGTAATGTAATCAGCTTAGGCTATGTAATGGAACAATGTAGTATTATACTACAATGAATGAATCAATATAAGCCTTTTAACGGAACATATTGAGTAATGAATGTTGAAGTTATTGTTTAATCTTGAATAATAACTAAGTAATAAGACAAGAGTAATAATTAAATGTGTTGTTTATTGTAACAGCAAAATGCCGCCAAGACGAAACCAAGACGCTAATGTAAATCAATCGGAGGGAGGTAAGGTTAACCAGATGCAGGAATTTGTTAACTTATTAACAGCCGCGTTTAATAGAAATGGGGCTAATATTCCCGTAAATCTTAGAGTAGTACGAGCTACTACTTTTAAGGATTTCAAGAGTATCGGTCTACTGGAGTTCAAAGGAACTACGGACCCTATAGAAGCACAAACGTGGGTGAAAGAAATTGAGAAGACGTTTGTTATTACAAATACCGATGAGGGTCAGAAGGTTGCCTTTGCAACCTACATGATGAAGGGAGAAGCCAATTTTTGGTGGGAAGCTAACCAGGCTAGAGCTGGTGTAGAGAATCTAACGTGGGTGAGGTTCAAGGAGATATTCTTCGAGAACTACTTTTCCACGAGTATGCAGCGAATGATGAAAATGCGGTTTCTTGATTTGAAACAAGGGGAGATGACAGTTCCCCAATATGCTGCCAAGTTTAATGAATTGGCGAGGTTTTCCCCACACCAAGTGGACACCGAGATTAGGAAAGCTAGACGGTTCGAGTAGGGCTTGAAACCCTGGCTCTATAACCGTATATCTGTGTTCCAAAGTACTTCATTTAGGACCATTTTAGAGAAGGCGATAATCACCGAAGGTGGGAGTGAGGCTTTAAGTCAGTACCACAAGGACAAGAAGAATAAGGGAAAAGTCGATGGGGGAGTGAAGATAGAAGGAGACAGCGGAAGTGGCGAAGGATAGAAATGGAAAGGGTTTAACTCTGGGAATACCAGAGTGAAATAAGGAGATCAGAAGAGGAGAATGGGGGCCTACAAAACATGTGGGAAGACTCATTTAGGAATCTGTCTCAAGGGGAAGGTGGTATATTATAACTGTGGTCAGGAAGGGCACATTTCGCCTAACTGTCCAAGTCCGAAGAAAAACCATGAATGCTTTATGTGTGGGCCAACTGACCACATAGCAAAGAACTGCCCGAAGAAGGGGACAGACGGGAATAAGGGCGCTAATAGCGGTAAGTTAGCTATTAGTGGTCAGCACAGCCGGGTAGGCCGATGGCCCGCACCTTTAACATAACGATCCAAGATGCAGTTGCATCAGGGGACGTAGTCACAGGTATTATTCTGATCAACGACATAAATGCTTACGTGCTATTTGATTCGGGTGCTACTTGTTTGTTTATAGCATGTGATTTTTCTAGACAATTAGGATTAGTTCCCGAAAAGTTGCCTATACCTTTAAGGTAGCAAATGAAGAGATAATTCCTGTTGAAGATATTCATAGGAGTTGTTGCGTAAACGTACGGGGTTCTAAATTATTGGTAGATTTAATATCGATAAAGTTAGGAGAATTTGATGTAATTCTTGGAATGGATTGGTTGGTTAACCATGGGGAAATTATAGATTATCAGAAGAAATGTGTGAATGTTAGAACGTTGAGACAACCTCAGGTAATATTTTACGGTAATAGATCGCCGGGGCGTTCGCGTTGTCTTACCATGACACAAAATAGAAAATTATTGAGTAAGGGATGTGTAGGTTATCTGTGCCATGTTGTTGATACCCAGAGAGTGGTAGCAACCATGGAACAAATATCTATAGTTAAAGAATTCATAGATGTATTTCCAAGTGAATTGTCGGGTCTTCCACCGGATAGGGAGACCAAGTTTGTAATAGATATTGTGCCAGGAGCGGCACCAGTTTCCAGGGCACCGTATCGTATGGCGCCAGTGGAGATGAATGAGTTTATGGTACAGTTATAAGAACTGTTGGACAGAAAGTACATACAACCGAGTGTTTTGCCGTGGGGAGCACCAGTACTATTTGTAAAGAAGAAGCACGGATCGTTAAGACTTTGTATCGACTACAGAGAGTTAAACAAGTTAACGATAAAGAATAAATACCCATTGCCCGGGATTGATGATCTCTTTGATCAGTTGAAAGGGGAAAAGTATTTTTCTAAAATAGATTTAAGAACGAGGTATCATCAGTTGAAGGTTAGGAAGGAGGATGTACCAAAAACTGCATCCAGGAGTCGTTATGGTCATTACGAGTTTCTGGTGATGTCATTTGGGTTGACTAATGCACCAGCTGCATTTATGGATATGATGAACAGAGTGTTAAAGTAATATTTGGACAAGTTCATCGTAGTGTTTATCGATGATATTCTAGTCTATTCTAAGACGCTAGAAGATCATGTTGAACACCTAAGAATAGTGTTGGAGACACTGAGGAATGAGACGTTGTATGCGAAGTTCACTAAGTGTGAATTTTGGCTAGAAAGGGTACAGTTTTTAGGTGATGTCATTGACCAAGAGGGGATTTCAGTAGATCCAACAAAGGTGGAAGCCGTGATGAATTGGGAACAACCAAAAACACCGACTAAGGTGCGGAGTTTCCTAGGGTTAGCGGGATACTATCGGAGATTCATCCAGGATTTTTCGAAGATAGCTACTCCGTTGACTAATTTGACAAGAAAGATGGTGAAATACGTGTGGACTGAGAAATGCGAGAACAGTTTTCAAGAACTGAAGAAGAGGTTGAGTGAAGCGTATGTTTTGTCATTACCCGATGACATAAGAAATTTTGTAGTTTATAGCGATGCTTCGCATAGAGGACTTGGTTGTGTGCACATGCAGCATGGCAAGGTCATTGCGTATACATCAAGGCAGTTGAAGGATTATGAGAAAGTTTACCTTACTCATGATCTATAACTGACCGCAGTAGTTTTTGCCTTAAAGATATGGAGACATTATCTTTATGGAGAAGAATATGAGATATACACGGACCATAAGAGTCTAAAATATATCTTCACATAGAAGGAGTTGAATATGAGACAAAGGAGATGGTTGGAGTTGATAAAGGATTACGATTGTGAAATCCTGTATCACCTTGGGAAAGACAATGTAGTTGCCGATGCCTTAAGTAGAAAGGGTTGGGAGAGGTTATCTATGTTAACGGGTCAAACTAAGTTAATAACAGAGATGGCTAGGATGGAGATAGAAGTGAAATTTCCAAGTGAATCGGGGCAGAGACTATTTGCGACAGAGATTCAATCTACCATCGTAGAGCGAGTTAAGGAGGTGCAACTCAAAACTGATGAGTGTGACCGGATAAAGAAGCGGTTAACCAATGAAAAAGATTTAAAGTAAAGTCTTGATAATGAGGGCAATAGATTTGAAGGAAGAATTTGGGTTCTGAATAAGACAGAATTAAAGGAGCAAGTATTACAAGAAGCTCATAATTCGAGGTTCTCGATTCATCCTGATAGTACTAAGATGTATCAAGATCTTCGACATAGTTTTTGCTGGACAAACATGAAGAGAGAAATAGCCGAGTATGTAAGTAGATGCTTGACTTGTCAGAAAATTAAGGTCGAACATCAACGACTAAGTGGCTTGTTACAATCATTGGAGATTCCAGAGTGGAAGTCAGAGCATATCACGATGGACTTTATTGTGGGACTTCCGACTACAGCGAAAGGGTATGATATGATTTGGGTAATAGTGGATCGGTTGACGAAGTTGGCTCACTTCTTTCCAATTAGGGTCAAGTATAATTTGGACCAGTTAGCTAAACTTTATGTTAAGGAAATAATTTCTAGACATGGAGTACCAATTTCGATTGTGTCAGATCGTGATCCACAATTCACATTAAACTTTTGGAGGAGTCTGCAGGAGCAGTTGGGAACGCAGTTGAAGCTGAGTACGGCGTATCATCCAAAAACTGATGGACAGAGCGAGAGGACAATTCAGACGTTAGAAGATATGTTAAGATCTTGCGTCATGGATTTTAAGGGTAGTTGGGATGATCGTCTACTATTAGTAGAGTTTGCTTATAACAACAGTTATCATGGAAGCATAGGTATACCGCTTTACGAAGCTTTATACGGAAGAAAGTGCAGAACACCACTGTGTTGGGATGAAGTGGGAGAATGCCGAATGCTAGGGCCAGAATTGGTGCAACAAACAGCGGATGAAGTGAAGTTAATACGAATGCGTCTCGTAGCAGCTCAAGACAGACAAAAAAAGTATGCGGATTCGCATCGAAAAAATAGGGAGTTTGAAGTAGGCTCTTACGTGTTTCTAAAGGTCCTCGGAAAGGAAAGATGCGCTTTGGAAAGAAGGAAAAGTTAAGTCCTCGGAAGGGAGTGAGGTAGCTTATATGATAGCATTACCTCCAGACCTAGAACGAATACACAATGTGTTTCACGTATCTGTGTTACGTCCTTATAAGCCAGATTATAATCACATAATAGAGTATGAGCCTATTCATATCGAGAAGGACTTAACATACGAAGAGATACCGATTCAAATTATCGATAGAAAAGAGAAAGTTCTGCGAAACAAAGTTTTACCTTCCGTGAATGTGTTACGGAAGAACCACGATGCTGATGAAGCAACGTGGGAATTAGAAGAAAAGATAAAGAAGGACTACCCTCAGTTGTTTGCATAATGTGGGAAGAGATTCTGGGGACATAATCTTTATAAGGGGAAGAATGTGACGACCGAGAAATTCGAATCCATTATAAAATAATTTTATTTAATTAAATAATGAATAAAATTATATTATTTGTTATTACTATGTGTTAGTAAGATGAATGTCGTTCTATAACCTAGAAACGTTGGAACGTCGTAGTATTTTGACTATGTAAGAGAATTAAAGTGTTTGAATTTCCAAGACGAAAATAAAAGTTTTTCGAGAATTTTTTTAAAAAACACTATTCATCAATTTCTGCTCGGAAATTATTTTTGAACTTCCGAGAAATATGTAACGATAGAATATCGAGCTAAGACGGATTATGTAATAATAATTCGAGTATGGAAAACATAATTTTTCGCCTGCGGACTTAATTGAGAACGTTAGGGGAAATAAAGCGTTAACTTGTTAAAGGGATTATCGTATGATACGTATGTATTGTACGAGGTAATGAATACGAGTATGATGCGAAGTATTATATGAGTATGTATGAATGATGGTATATCATATATTGTGAATTAGTATACAAGTTAGAATAGAAGAATAATATGTAAACAATATGTTATAAGGCTTTTAGCCAAATGAAATGGACTTGTGGGATTGTGTAGCAATTTGTAAAGTCCAATAGAAGTTAATGTGCAAGTCTATGTGTGAGTAATGTTAAAGCCCAAGTGGTTGTTAAAGTAAAGTCCAAAGTAAATTAATGCAAGCCCAAAAGCTTAAGTTAAGTTATTAAACCTAAGCCCAAGCTGTAAGACCCCGAATTTTATGAAATAAAAGTATTCAATTTTTCTTATAATTACTATTTAGTAAATGGTTAAATTGATTTCAATATCATTATACCGGAATATTGGTAAGATTTTTCTTGTGAAATTCTTATTTTTTTTGTCGGGGTTACTTTCATGAGTTACTATTCATGAGTTACTATTTATGAGTTACTATTCACGAGTTACTATTCACGAGCACTATTAACGAAGCATGATATTTTTTTTACGTAAGAAGGCACTACTCAATAATTGTTACAGTAATTACTGTTCAATATTTTATTTTATTGATTCAATAATTGCTACGTTGATATTTTATATTATTATTGTTTCAATAATTATCACGGCAGAGTATTTCCCATTATCAGATCAATAATTCATATTATTTGAATAATATTATTAGATAACATTATTGGAAATGTCTAGAAAGTTCTGTCAAGGAGAGGTTTGGTCACCTAATTGCACGCTAGTAAGGAGAAATCCTTATTGGAAAGCCCCCTCTTTCCTAGGAACTGCCTGATTGTCATTATTGTGATTCTGTAATATTATTTGTGAATAATTAATCATTGATTTATAAGATAAGGAAAATATTCATTTTATGTGGATATAGATGGAGAAAATTTTTAATGTGATAATTGTTGAAAGTTGATATTTTATCTTTTCTGATAAAATAATTCATTTAAATATATTATTATATTTTAATAATATAATAATGGTGATATTTTTACAATAAATGTGTGATATATGAATAAATGAGGAAGAGTATTTTTGTTGAAAAAAATGCTTAACACATGTTTTGTGTGTTGGTGGGCCTCAATTCTTGACTGAAATTTGATTATAGCCTATAAAATCGTCTGTATGTGGATTCGGTCAATTTTTTTTTGGAATTTGGAAAAACTTTCTTCTACAAAGTTGTAGAGAATTAAATTTCCTATGGAACAAACATAAGATTTGAATTTTTCTAATAAAAGGGCTATTTATTATGAATTATTGAAGTTCTGGAAAATTGGTTCTGAATTGATTTTGTTGCATTAAATGATAAAAACATGTTTTTCATTTTGGTGGGCCCCACTAACATGTGTGAATTGCTGAATTCAGATGGTAAGGTGTGCGTAAGAATTTATTTAAAAAATATTAATATTTTATTAAATTTTCTACTTTGGTGTTCTAAGCATTTTCCTATAAATAGGGTGCTTAGGTTAGAATTAAAAATCACACCAGAAACTGAAATCTTTTCTCTCTATATTATCGAGCGTATTCTTGTGAGTATTTTGATACTTTTAGTGTTGCTATACGGTGCAAGTTCGTTCAGTGTTATAGCCGATATTCCAGTCAGAAGTACTGTTCTTTTGAGGTAAGGGATATTGTAATTATTATGTTAAGGGATTGTTAGGGTAATTATGTTTCTTCAGTTTCGTAATTTTTCTGACCTTCAAAAATTCTGGAAAAATTTGAAATGATAATTTGATGATTTTTCTAGATTGTGTTCAAAAATGGCAATTTTTGGATGTATAGATTAGGAGTTATGAATTTTATGAGAAAAGACTATTTAAAAAGTAAAACCTTATAACTCCTTGTGGTTAACTCCAAAATTGATGAAATTTGTTTTGGGAGTACATCTATATAATATCAGTATACCCTGTAAATTTTGGAATTTTTGGACAAAAATACAATTTATGATAAATGTTTAAATATTCGGCAGTTTTGGCCATATGAAAAATAGTAAATGAATTTTAAAAATTCCGAGAAAAATATATGTTCAATATGAGACTATGTTATGCTAAATCCCAGAAAGAAAATTTGTTTATACTGATTTGATATTTTTCATGAAAATAGACTAGTTATGAGTAAATTAATTAAATATGTTAGGTGAAGTAACAAAATTGGAAAATAGGATTTTATGGCTTGAAAATCCTATATAAGGTATATGCAGTTTTTTGATGAGGGTTTTGGTTATTGGTGATTAAATTTTATGAGTTTGGTATTTTAGGATGATTAAATGCATTAATTAGTAAAGTATAAACAATTAAAATAAATTGTTTATAAGTTTAAGAAATGATTAAGATACTGTGGTAATATTAATAATATTAGATTATGAGATTATTAAGTGATTTATAACATTTGGATTAAGGTGTTATGAAATCATTGATTTATGAATCTTATTCTTGAAATTAAATGCAGCTGTTAATCATATTGTTTTTATTATCATATATAACATTTTTATAATTCCGGTAATAAAATTTCTCTTTGACTTAAGTGTAAAGATGAGTAGATTATTGGTATGATCGTGACTATGGATTCTCTTTGGCCTGTGCAAAGATGAATTGTTGACTGATATGATCATGACCATTGAATTTTTAAACGATCATCTTTAGCTTAAGTGCAAAGGTGAATTGATCAACATGATTATAATTATTGTTTATAAAAATTCTGAAATGATTATATATTTCTTTGAGATATGGATATCTTTGGCCCGTAGTGAAAAGATGACTTGTTGTTAAATATCTTTGGCATGTAGTGCAAAGAAGAATTATTGGTGAATATCTTTGGCCCGTAGTGCAAAGATGACCTGTTGTTGAATATCTTTGGCTCGTAGTGCAAAGATGACCTATTAATGAATATCTTTGGCCCGTAGTTCAAAGACGAATTTATTAGTATGATTATGAACATGAACTGTGATTTGATATAACCATGATCTTTGATGTTTCAGGTAAAGACAGGTGATAAAAATTATCTTCGTTTTAGATGAGAAAAGGAATTTAGAACCACAAATATGATTATGAGTTATTCATATGATTGTGGACAGGAACTTTTGATTGATGTTACAGTGATAAAACATTGTTGGTGGACTTTTAACATAGAGAAGATAATAAACATTTTGGTATATTTGACTCTTCTAATGGATTCTTGTTCCACTGTAACTATGGTTGAAAAGTTTTATCATCTACCATATGTTCTAAATCTCTTGACGAAGGCTATTGATAATTTAATTATCTTTAGTTATGATATTCTTTACTAGGCTATTTGTGCTCACCTTTTTGCTTCACAATTCCTTTCAGGTAACAAGAGTGTAGTTGGGTCGAGCGGGGGTAACAGGAAAATAGAACGGTGGTATATAGCTGTTGAGGTTCTCCCTAAATAGTATGGAAATAATTTTATTGAGAACTTTAGATAAGTGTGTTGTATTGTATACGTCATTTGATATTTAATTTTGGTGAACCGAATAGGGTGAGGCGAACCCAACTTTGGAAGGGTGTTTTGTCACTATCATACAAGATGTCTAATGACATACGACCTCGAGTTATCATAAGACAGAGTTGCTGAGTATATCTACGAGCACTACCTATATGATCTTGGAGTTTGCTTAAAATATAATTCTCAATTGCAGACAGTGGAGATAATTTTAAGTCAAGACAAGACTCATCATTGGAAGGAACATGATAGTAATCTTCTCGTTTTCTTTGGGGTCTATTGGATCAACCAAGGATAATTCTCTGGACATATGATATCTATCATAACTTAGATTCATGGCCTCCTATGTACGAAGGTTTTCTTGAGCACTTCCCAAAGATTTTAATTTTTAAAACAGTTATTGACTATACCTTTATGTAACGTATCAATGTGAGGTGTTGTCCATAGTTGGGACATGAGTCACAGTTGGTATTAAAACTCATAGTATATGTATTGTTGTATTTTGCACGACAATTGTAGTAATAAAGTTGTAGTTGTTTTCTGTACCATGTATTTGGCGACTCAGAATAGGTTGGATGGATTGGACCTATTTTGGGGGCGTCACACAAGCTATTGATCAAATGGGTTAGGGTGATCCATGGGGCGACCCATGATCATATGGTTAATCTTGGTGACCAAGATAATTATGTGATAACCAAGATAATTATGTGATGACCTAGATATTAATGTGATGGCCAAGTAATTAGTGTATTGATCAAGATAACTTAATTGCTAAGTAATGAATAGTATGGAGTTTACTAAGGAGGTGGGATTGGCTATTGTCCATTATACCCTAACTTAGGAAATCCTATAAATAGCAAGCTTAGGATTTCATTTGTTGTTTGTTAATTTTCACCAACAAGTTAAGTGCTTAATTGTTAGAAAGAATAAGTAAGAAAAAGGTAGACTTCCATTGTTAGAAAAGAAGAAAAGCTTGTTCATCAAAGGTAATGATCCTATGTCATTAGTTTTCCATCTCTACAATTGCAGGTTGATAAGAGAAGTGTGGATTAATTGACATGTATGCTAAGAAATGATAAGAATGAATAATCTAAGGACTTAAGTCTTAATAAGCCGTGAAAAGCAATTTGTTCATAGATAAACTATGAACTAAGGAAGAACTTGTAAGACTTGTAACATGTTTACATGAATGAAGTTTATATGTTAAGAAGATGTAAGGATGATGGTTAGAAGACTTAAATTATCATAAGTCATGAGAAATGAACTTATATGTAGTTTATACTTGGATAAGTTATAAACTCATGAAGAATAAGTACTAAATTATCATGTAAATAAGTTGATGTAATATGTATATTAAGATTTCAATATGATGGATAGAATCCATTTGAAACAATGAACAAATCATAAATAACGAAATTATCCCAGAATTCACACGATTGGACGATAATAGTTGAATTCGTGAAATTCTTAGATTGGAAGTCAAAATTTTATTTTGAGCTCAGAAACATTGGTTTTCGATGGGAACAAGTCTTATCTGGAGTTATTGAGTTGCAAACTCGAAAATGACTAAATTCTGACTTAAAACAAAGAAACGTGTGTTGAACGTTCATAAGCGTTTATCGTTTTCGTTAAAAATGAACCAATAGATGAATTTTGAGTTAATGAAGTTAAAAATATAAAATTCTTGCATGAACACGTAGAGTATGTGATTTGTGAGCTAATGGCTTTCGAACGAGCCAATTCGGACTTAAAATGATCAAATTTGGAGTCCAAGAAGTTTGTTATGTAAAACAAAATTTCTAACTGTCTGGTGCATAGAGCTGGCGCCACGGCACCAAGTGGCGCTGTAGCGCCATGTGCAATGTCCAGACCTACTGAGGAGTCGCGCCACTGAGCGACATATAGTACTGAGACTCACGGCGCAACACCGAGTTGGGAGTTTAAACACTGAAGAGTGGCGCCGCAGCGCGGCCCACTGAGCATGGACTCGCGCTGCAGCGCTAAGCCTTAACCCTTGCCACTGCTAACTCGTGTCGTAGCGCAACACAATGAAGAGAAGTAGGCGCTGCAACGCCAGCCTTAGGTTTTGACAGTAAAGAAAGGTTATGAAGATAAAAAGGAAGGTAGTTAATTAATGATAAATTACAACATTAATTAACTTAATGTAGCATTATTTAATGTATTTTAAACCTTAAAGTATGATAACTAAAGATTGAAGATAATTAGTCGAATATGAATGAAATGACGATGTAAACTATAAACGACAAGCCAGAACCAATAGTAACAACTCTAATACATGATTAGATTGAGAAGAAGGGTAAGATTCATTAGGAACCATGTATATTTACTCATGACCTAATGTGGTATGTTATGTGATCATCTATTGTAGAGACCTTAAAAACTTAAAGTGAACGTGTAATAACAGTAGCAGACGCTGAAGACAAGTATTCTAACCATTGTCTATGTTTAGTCTAGACAGGTGTTGTGATTCATGTATTCTTACGCATGAATTAATGTATGATGAAGTCAAAGCCAATTCTTTCGACTAGACTTAAGATGTTTTGGATTTCTGATAATCTATCGAAGTATGGTCAATGTTTTACCAAACTATTTTGGTGTGGTTTTCAAATAAAGACTGAGTATGCTAAACAAATGCTTTGTCATCAAACGACATGCACGTGAGATTGCCACCACTTAAACGTGCATACGTTTAAAGAATGTAGTGTTGATCATCATAGAGTACTATAGGCTGATCACCTAGACGTGCTCGTAAGTAATGCCGGACTTACGAACTTAGTGTTGGGTTGTCCTTTTCAAAGAAAGTATGAAATGCTCAAGGTCTTGGACCGGAATTGATGTTTTACTGAATATTGTTCATTGTAAAACGTTTTAAAGAAAAGAGAAGTGATATTTTGAACTATTGATATTACTTTATAACTATTGTTCTGTTATTGAAGTATATAATTTGTATGATTCAAGCATATTGTTAAATGGAATTGTTGTACTTGATGAGCTAGTTATGCTCACTTTTGCTTGAACCATATAAATGCAGCAAAGACAGAATGGACCGAAGGATCCGACAAGGATAAAGGAAAGGCTAAGGCAAACCTGTAGATTACATATGTAATAGTATAGGTTTGTAATGATAATATTTGATATTATGATAAGAAAAAATGAAACGGTTATAAAGAACCTGGGGAATGGTAATATTGATTTGCAATATATATATATATAAGACATATTCATTCTTTTAAGGCATTTCAATTGAATGTTTGTGTGAACTGTAGCACCGTGGAGCACCATATGTATAGAACTATTGATTCACATGAATGTACTATTGATTCACATGATGTACTATTAGGGGAGGTGGTGCAAGTTTGATAATACTTGCAGGACTAAATTAAAAATAAAGGAAAAGATGAAGGTATTATAGTGTAATAATTCGAGCCCCAAAATGTGCAATTATCGAAACTATGTTTTCCTATAAATAGAAGCTCATTCTTCTTTCATTCTCACCAATTCACTAAGACTGTTGACTTAGTCATATTTCATCCTTGAGTTTTGATGATGAATTATTCATATACTAAATTATTTTATGGCATTTCAGGTATATTGGTGATACGGAACATTGATTGGATATTCAAGTGATTGACGAATTTTTCTTTACTATGAAAACTAACTATAAGGTCAATTGCATAATAATTGATTTTTCATTTAAAGGCTCTAGAACATATTATTTGCATTTTTTTTATATGTCTTAAATGAAAAATGATGAAAAAAGTTTTTCCAAAAAAAAAATGAGATCAGATTAATATATATCATCAAGTACAAAAAGGGATTGATATTTTATTACATGTGCATCACTTAATATGTTTCACATGCATTAGTCCGTTGGCCTAAAAGCTATAAAAGGATTGCATTATAATATGGGTTACGTATGCAAGCGCACTTGATATACTTGGGACATTTTAATTACTGCTACACGTGGATATCTATGTAATTATGATATCCTAGAAAGTTTAAAGGACGGAAGCTACATCTGTTATGATATGATGTATATATGGTTGTTCAAGGAGCAATAATTATGGGTATCTTGGAACTTTAAAAGACCTTGATTCTTGGAAAAAGATAAGGAATGGTTCACTCCACTATTACACGCTACTTGATATATGGAGAGTTATAGTCAGAGTTGTTTAGTGGGTTATCTCTTTAAAAGGTCGTTTGATTTATCCAAATTAAGTCACTAACAAGGATCTATTTTTCTAATCTGGATATATATTAACGTTGTGGACTGATTTATAATTTTACCATTGGAAAGTGTTTTAAATAAACCAGTTTTTGTGGACTCATAAAAACAAATTAACGGTAACTATTGTGGGCTATATAAATAGGATTTCATATATGGAAAAAATCATGACCCACGAAATTCTTCTTGCACTAATTACTGTTATTCACGACTAAGTTGATTCAATCAGTGCAATCTTTGAGCAGTTAAGCAATTAAATTTATAATATTCTTTGAGCTGGGATTTGGTAAGATTTAATTATTTATATTTCTGTGCTAATTGATCATTGCATATAGTTGAGCCTTTAATTGTTAAATTGATTATTCTTGCATTAATCATAGACCTCTATATTTGTATTTAATTTTCTATTTAGACTAAGTGTAATCTAAAGGTGTTAATCCTAGTGGATTAGAGAAAAGGCTTACAAACATGTTCAAGGAAGCAAAGGTGCTTGAAGAGTGCATAGGTGCACAAGGAGCAAGAGTGCTCAAGAGAAATTAATTGTTAATTAATTTTTGTAAGATTCTATTTTGTAATCAGTGTTTATATATAAAGAAATAAATAAAGTGAGTCTTCAGTACTAGTTGGTATTGGACGTGGACTAGGCTATTATTATATAGGGTAATAGCTGAACCACGTAAAAAATCTTGGTGTTGATTTTATTATTTACTTTACTTTAATTCTAAAATCACATAAGCTATTTAATTATCCTAATAATTAAAATTTGAATTCTTGCATTATATTAAGGTAATTCTTTAACACCAAGTATATTATTTAAGTTATAAATTCAGTAAGATATTTTCTTAACATAATCAGTTAATTTAGTAGTCCATATTAATTCAGTAAGCTGATTTATATAGTAGCTTGAAATTAATTGTTTAATTCAAAGTTTAAAAATTGGTCATAGATTGCTCCCACACTTATTCAACCCCCACTTCTAAGTGTGCCTAGATAAATTTCATTTGGTATCAGAGCTTGGCTCTACTTATCTTGGTCTTAAAGGTGGCTTGTAGGGAAAGATTTTGACATGGCACAGTTCGGGAACAACAATCAAGAAGGACAGTCAACCAATAGACCTCCTTTGCTGTTTGGAATAGAAAATTACAACTTCTGGAAGTTCCGAATGATGATCTATCTTAAAAGAGATCCTTGGGAATGGTGGGTTGTGGAAAATGGACTAGTTGTTCCACGAAGAGATGATGGGACACCAAAGACTCTGCTAGAAATGGATTCAACTAAAACCTAAATGGTCTCATATGGTTCAAGGGCAATGAATACACTTCTCAGTGGTATGGTACAATCCGAGATTGACAAGATCTCCTCATGCAACACAGCTAAGGAAATTTGGGATACTCTAGTGGTAAGTCATGAAGGAACATTCAAAGTATGAGAAGTCAAGATAAGCATGCTTATGCACTGTCGACGTCGGGATTTTTATTTGTCCCTTTTCCATACTTGTTCTTTGGTGTTCTCATGTTAGGTGAGATTTGTTTGAAAAAACAAGTGAAAAAGGTCTGACATGTGTAATGTCGACGATGGACTGTTAAGAGTCGCCAGTTGGTGTTTTTGTTGGTTGCACCAACGCAACCGAGAAAAGGTTTGTACATTGACCCAGTGATGTTACACTGCTAAACGGGTCTGTGAAAATGAGATTCATTTGGGTTCGGGGGCTTGATTATGAGGAGGGAAGGTGTTAGGCACCCTCCGACATCCGTGTTGCCACGGTGACTGCCACTTTTCAAGAAACTATTATATGAATGTGCGCGTGTGTGTGGATCAATGTGCAGTTATTTGAAAGTAGTGAGAGGCCTCGTTTGCACCTATATACAAAAGGTTTGAATTTATATAAAAATTCAGTTTTAAGCAAGATATAGCAATGATGTTTTATAAAAGAGGTTTTTCAAACCCTGTGCTCAATAGGAATTGAGACCTTTTCATACTTCCATTTTATTATTGAATGTTCTGCTTGTTTGCTTTTATTTCCGAGATGCGAGGCATCTTCGAGAAAATAATATACAGCAGTGCCGAACTCCTCATGGGCATGACAGCCATCCTAGGAAATTCAGACACCGTAAATAATGTACAAGCTGCTTACAGCTGAAAATGTCCATCACGGGAATCGAATCTAGATTCAGTAGACTAAATCTGTGATAACATGATTCCTAGGCTTACATGATACCGCAGTTTATATGGAAAGTAGTAAGCAGTTATATATATAAAAGTTATAAATATATATATACAGACATGATCAACCACCACGAAGCACCTCCATGGGGGATCGGAAATGTAAATATATAAAGTGATAAATATATATATATATATATATGAACATGATAAACTACCATGAAGCACCTCCATGGGGGATCAGAAAAGTAAATAAAGCAGTAAATGCGATCAACCACCGCGAAGTAAACTCCAGGCGGAACTAAATGTAAATAAAGCAGTAAAAGGCCTTGAAGTAAACTCTGGGCCTGACAGAAATGTAAATATATATACATGTAAAAAAATAGTAAACACACTTAATATAAAATCCAGGATCATCGGATATGTTCGACAATAATATATATATATATATATATATATATATATATATATATATATATATATATATATATATAAAAGCAAGTAAACACTCCAGATATAAGTCTAGGCTCAATCGAGACATAACTCGATAATTTTAGTCCATATATAAAATATATACATATATAAGTATATATATACAGACAGAAATGAAAACTATGGACCGAAGTCTGGGCATACACACACAGCACGACTCTCAATGTGTAGAATAGTGTGTGCAAACATGAAGAGAAAGGATTTATAGAGTATAAGAAGGCTTACAGTAGGCTGCCAAAGCAGGCTTCTATGACTCTAGATGGATAAACACTCAGCTCCCGCCAGTAAAAATGTAGCTATATGTGAGCTAACAGGTGTTTAAAATGAGAAAACACTCAATATAGGGTGTGTACAAAGCAAATTGGACAGGGCTTCCTCGCCTTTTCTTTTTCTTCAAAATGGCCACCCCAAGCCCTCTATTTATAGAGGGGGAGCCGAAGGTGTACCTACGACATCCGCAGATGCACCTGCGGCTGCCCGGGCTGCCCCGTGTTCTGCGGGTCCCGTCGTCTCGAAGTATGTGCACTTATGCACTATGATGTCCCCTCGAACTTACAGAACTTAAATCCGAGCATCCGAACGAGGTGTACAAGACCTTTTTTGGACTGCTTTTGTCGAGAGTTACGCACTAACATGGGATTATAGGTTGTACGAAGTCAGGAAGAGGGGACCATGCCCATGGTCTTCAAGCTTCAAATTATATCCGGTGTGATGCCACGCGTAATAGTCACTCGGGATTGGAACTCCTTGGTTCTTGTGGGACATTGTTGTATGTATGTATGTATGAAATGTTGAGACGGCGCGTAGGTATTGATGTGGCAAGATGACAGTTTAACTCCTCACCGGGGTTATCTCCGATTTGGGCTGATAGCAGACGTTGCTCAGGGTTACATCTGAGATTGGACTGCTGCAAGTGTTTGAATTCCGCAAGGTCATCTGTAAGTGTGCCATTCTTCCCGGTGTTAGTTCTGGGTCTTTGGTATGAGTGCCTCGGCAGGAGGTCTGAGATTGAAGCTTATCGCATGCATTTGAAACAAGCATTTATGGAGTTATCGCCGGAACTGCAACAACATTCCTTGGGGCCAAGGACGAAACTCGGGGTTATCTCCGAGGTTGGAATTAATAATCCTGGTGTGTGTTCCGGGGTTGAGACTGAACTTCCGGTAGTATCCAGGATGGATGTGAGCTATTTTCCAAGGTTATGTCCGAAAGACGAATCTGCCCTCCTATAATGTTAGTAACAGGTATGTAGAAAATTTTGAGCGTCTATAGATGCCCCTCTTTATCATATTCATGCAATGCAATGCATGGATAGGATAAAGAATCCTATACACTTGAAATGCAACAACATAAACATGATGCTATGTGCAGTAACATGATGAAAATGAATGATGCATGTATGAATGATTACCGGTTCCTTGTTAATCCTGCCGGGGATGACAATCAGTAATGTCTTGGACATGCGATCCAAGTCTTCGAGGATGTTAACATTGGGGCTATCACCAAAGTCGTGGATCCTTGATACAGACTTTTACTCCATAGAGGTGCCTCTCATGTGCAAGAGATCTGTGGGGATAAAGCTTTGTCTGTTTTGAGGATGTGTATAACTTATTCAAGCATCGGTCCTCTCTGATGAGGATGGTCTTCTCTGGTTTGTGTCACCAGTATATACCATGATCCTGTTGGAGTTACTGCCAATAGTGTGTGTTGTCAGGGCTGCCTGACCTTTGTTGATGTGTGTATCACTGGATAAATCTCTGTTGGGCAAACTGTTAAGGCTGCTTGACGTTCATTGATGTGTGTATCAATGATTGCATTACGTTGTGATCCTTATTGGAGAGTATGTCAAGGCTGCTTGACCTTTATTGACGTATGTATCAATGGTTGCATTGCGTTATGACCCCCGCCGGGGATATAATTCAATGTCTGACTTCGGCGTTGTAACCCCCGCCGGGGATACGTTACTTCGATGGGTTTACTTGCCATCGGCTGAGGTAACGTCAAGGTTGTTTGACCTTCATTGATGTGTGTATCAATGGTCGAAAATGTGGTGTAACCCCTCGCCGGGGATACGTGGATGCTTGAAAGTTTGCATTGTGACCCCCGCCAGGGATACGTTATCAATTTATAACTTCGGCGTTGTAACCCCCGCCGGGGAATGTGGTTTTAGGGTTACGACCTTGTATTTGGCGGCATCGAACCTGTGTGAGGTATTATCGAGCATGATTTGTAAAAGCTGAGCTCATCGGTATAGTGTACCTTATATCTATCATAATGATTTTGAAAACTGAAAAAATGGGACTACAAGGGTTTCTTGGGAGACGTAAGTAAACATGAATATACATACATGCATCCATTCCTTTTTTTTACTTTGTATCTTTCCATTCTCCTTACATCTCGTATTTCTTCTGACTCTCTCTCACTTTACTTTATCATCTTTTTCCTCATCTGCAAACTTCACTCACCATGAGAACTCGAACTCATAAAAGATCTCTGATCGATTCTGATGACGATCCAACGCCAGTTCCTCCCCAATCAACTGTCGGACCTTCACGAAAGTAATGAAAACTGAAGAAGGTCGTGTCTGATGAAACGGAGTATTTAGACTCTTCGTCTTCTGACGAGTCCACTTTCAGTCCTTCCTTACCGAAATCATCTGGACCATCTCAAAAACGGAAGTCATCTATTCCCTCTTAAAAGCTTGAGTTTGCTCCACCATTTGATCTGGTAAATCCTATCCGTTCTTCTGATATTCCTGATAATTTCTTTCATAGCAATGCCTATGAGGTACGATTTAAGACCGTTGTGTTTCCCAAACAATTTGTTTATGAAAATCTGTCGATCAAATCTGTTATCAACAATCTCCTTTGAGAACATTGTTTGACTCTTGTGTATTTCTTCTATGCTTTTTCCTCCATCGTTTGCATGCCCTAGACTTGTCCAAAAGTTTTATACAAATCTAGAGTGTCATTGGGGATTTTATACAACTTTTGTCAAAGGAAAATCCTTATATTTTATGGTCGTGGATTTTGATAGTATTTTGAACATTCCATCTTCTAGTGTTTGTCCCTTTACTAGAAAAGGAGCTGTTCATTTTCCGTTTACTCCTCTGGAAAAGTTACAAATTGTTATGAATAACTCTTTGTTGGATGATGTTTTTACTCCAAAAACTGTGGATGTTTCTCTTATTGCTTGTGTACTTTATCATCTTGTTAGATACAATTTATTGCCTCATTTAGGTGGAGGAACATATTTTACCTATCAAGACCTGATAATCTTTGCCATGATTTTAAAAGGAGTCTCTTTTAATTTATCTTAAATGATGCTTCACAAAATGACCACTTGTTTGCGAAAAACCAAACATGTTTGCCTTACAGTGCCACTCTCACTACTCTGTTCAATCATTTTAAAATTTCTTTTGAAAATGAAATCTCTGTTTCTGTTATTGATTCCATCAGCGTTGGTTCCTTGAAAATGTCGCGTATTATTTTACTCGATGGTACGTTTGTTCGAAGCACTTCTGATAATCCTATCCCTCCTCCAATGTCAAATCCAACTTCACCTGTTCTGCCTCCAACTCAATATTCTCCTGAAATTGTGGATATGTTGAAAGTTATTCTTAGTAAATCAAGAGAAAATGAAAATTGAAATGTCTTCTCTTCACAACCGTATGTATCTGTTAGAAAAAGGAAAGTTACCTTTAGGAGCGCCTGAAATCAATAAACTCTATCACAACATTGAAGATGAGTTTATAGATTTACAAGCCGGTTTTGAAGTGTAAACCACTGCCTTGGTTGAGTTAATGCAACGACTTAATCGTAATTCTTGTCAATTGAGTCAGGAGATTAAGTTCGTTAGTAATCAGGTTGGAGAATTAGCTGATTTCATTGCTATGAGGTTCAATGATGTGGGCTCTAAATTATATATGCAGCGTAAGCACTCCACTGTTACGGAGTGGGTGCATTGCAACTAGTTAGCCGAATATCAAGGTAAATTTCTTGACGTACCTCTACCACCTGCAACAGTTATTCCCCGGCCTCCCCAATTTGCTGCTGATCTGAGCATTGCTGAGAAGGTTCATTGTGCTAATCATCGTCCATACTTCACGCAGCGAGATGCTCAATGGGCCACGGTGGTAGATCTCGATTGATAATGTTCCCTCCCTTTTTGTTCGATAACAAAGGGGGAGAATTTAAGTTTAATTAAATTTTGGTTTTCAGTAGATTGAATTATGGTTGTTTTATGTTGGTTTTTGAGACAGTAATTCCAAGACTTATGGTTGAATGTTTTAAGTTTTAATTTGATATGTTTAAAATTGATATTTAATACTAACATGGAATGCAGGTAGCAGGTTACTCATGGATTTTTTTTCTCATGGATTTTTTCATTAATATTATGATGATATTGAATAGAATGAATTTAGGGGGAGCTAAATTATATAGTATGCATGGTTTTAGGGGGAGCTAAAGGGAATTTAATTTTTTGGTTATCATCATCAAAAAGGGGGAGAATGTTAACTTAGTCATATTTCATCCTTGAGTTTTGATGATGAATTATTCATATACTAAATTGTTTTATGGCATTTCAGGTATATTGGTGATAAGGAACATTGATTGGATATTCAAGTGATTGAAGAATTTTTCTTTACTATGAAAACCAACTATAAGGTCAATTGCATAATAATTAATTTTTCATTTAAAGGCTCTAGGACATATTATTTGCATTTTGTTATATGTCTTAAATGAAAAATGATGAAAAAGGTTTTTCCAAAAATAAAATGAGATCAGATTAATATATATATCATCAAGTACAAAAAGGGATTGATATTTTATTACATGTGCATCACTTAATATGTTTCACATGCATTAGTCTGTAGGCCTAAAAGCTAGAAAAGGATTGCATTATAATATGGGTTACGTATGCAAGCTCACTTGATATACTTGGGATATTTAATTACTGCTACACGTGGATATCTATGTAATTATGATATCCTGGAAAGTTTAAAGGACAGAAGCTACATCTGTTATGATATGATGTATATATGGTTGTTCAAGGAGCAATAATTATGGGTATCTTGGAACTTTAAAAGACCTTGATTCTTGGAAAAAGATAAGGAATGGTTCACTCCACTATTACACGCTACTTGATATATGGAGAGTTATAGTCAGAGTTGTTTAGTGGGTTATCTCTTTAAAAGGTCATTTGATTTATCCAAATTAAGTCACTAACAAGAATCTATTTTGCTAATCTGGATATATATTAACGTTGTGGACTGATTCATAATTTTTTCCGTTGGAAAGTGTTTTAAACAAACCAATTTTTGTGGACTCATAAAAACAAATTAACGGTAACTATTGTGGGCTATATAAATAGGATTTCAAAAATGGAAAAAATCACGACTCACGAAATTCTTCTTGCACTAATTATTGTTATTCACGAGTAAGTTGATTCAATCAGTGCAATCTTTGAGCAGCTAAGCAATTAAATTTATAATATTCTTTGAGCTGGGATTTGGTAAGATTTAATTGTTTATATTTCTTTGCTAATTGATCATTGCATATAGTTGAGCCTTTAATTGTTAAATTGATTATTCTTGCATTGATCATAGACCTCTATATTTGTATTTAATTTTCTATTTAGACTAAGTGTAGTCTAAAGGTGTTAATCCTAGTGGATTAGAGAAAAGGCTTACAAACAGGTTTAAGGAAGCAAATGTGCTTGAAGAGTGCATAGGTGCACAAGAAACAAGAGTGCTCAAGAGAAATTAATTGTTAATTAATTTTTGTAAGAATCTGTTTTGTAATCGGTGTTTATTTATAAAGAAATAAATAATGTGAGTCTCTAATACTAGTTGGTATTGGATGTGGACTAGGCTATTATTATAGAGGGTAATAGTTGAACCACGTAAAAAAATCCTGGTGTTGATTTTATTATTTGCTTTACTTTAATTCTAAAATCACATAAGCTATTTAATTATCTTAATAATTAAAATTTGAATTCTTGCATTATATTAAAGTAATTCTTTAACACCAAGTATATTATTGAAGTTATAAATTCAGCAAGATATTTTCTTAACATAATCAGTTAATTCAGTAGTCCATATTAATTTAGTAAGCTGATTTCATCAATATAGTAGCTTGAAATTAATTGTTTAATTCAAAGTTTAAAAATTGGTCATAGATTGCTCACACACTTATTCAACCGCCCTTCTAAGTGTGCCTAGATAAATTTCAAAGACTCAGAAGAGTAATTATAGAGAGAGAAACTATAGAGAAAAAGAAGAAGAAAAGTCTGCTACCTCACTATTCCAGTATCCAGTCTTCTTCTGAGGTAAGAGATATTATTTTTGTTTAGTATTCATAAAGAATAATATTTTCTTCCATACTCTATAGTATGTGAGTAATATTATTTTGTCTCATATTCCTGATTATACCCTCATTTTGTTAAAGTATTGCTTCTATACTCCGTGAAATTAGTAGAATATATTTAAAATTTGCGCTTCTTCTAGTATCATTTCATAAGGATATTTTCTGCACATTCTTGTTAAATTTTAAGTTTTTCATGCCGGAGTATTGTCTATGAGTACTATTCATTTTTACGGTAATATTCATAAAGTACTATTCACGGGTACTACACAAAGTAATATTCACAAAGTACTATTCATGAAGTACTATTCACAAAGTACTATTTATAGGGTACTATTCACCAGGAGTACTATTCATGACAAAAATTAATTTCTTTTCGGTCCAAATTATTTTTGATACAATATCATTCTTGAATTTTACTCCACAAAGCAGTATCATGTTGGCAATTTGATCATTATTGAATTTTGGATAAATTAAATTATAAATCTTTAAAAATTTATCCTTTGCTTTCATTTAATCGAACTCTTATATCATTGTCATCATCCTCATGCTTATATTGTGAGGAAAGTCATCTTTGGCCGTAGTGCATAGATGGACTAATTATTGGTATGATTATGACCAGAGATTATTAGATATAATCATGACCTGTAATATTACAAGTAATGTGGATTATTTATTGAACTGAGTCTCAGCGACAGTTATTGGTATGATCATGACCATGCGTTCTCTTCGGGAAAGGGTGCAAAGATGAATTGTTGTTTGGCATGTTCATGACCATTGGTGAAAACACGAATATCCTTGGCTTGTAGTGCATGGATAATTCGTTGTCGTGATACTAATTGAAGGGTTTCGACACAAAAAAAAAACACAACAAAAATAGAACAATTTAAAAGCAATTTCAAAACCCTAAACAGGACCCATGCGAAAAATCAATTAACTCAGAGGTTAGAAATTATACTGATTATTAAAGCTAGAATTGATGTTGTCGAATCTCCAACGCAATTCAAATGAACTGCGTCTCTACAGTATCCACACGAACGCTCCGCGAATCGTCCTACGATCTGCAGAAGAAGGAACTGCGGTACTAGCCACTAAGGATGAGGATTTTTGAAACTGTTTTCTCTAGTCTCTCTCTAAGAGCGGCTAAGATTTTTTATTTTGACGTAATCCCTAAAATGATTGATATATATCATATATATAGTAGTTAGGAGGAATTAATCAAAACCTAATATTATTAAAATCTAAATTTATATATATCTTAATTAAGTCTTACTTAATTAATATACATATATACAAATTATCCTTTTTAATTTAAATTCGTGATTTAAAATATTATCAATTATATTGATATATTTAAATCCTTGTAATTTAAACTAGTTTCCCTTTTAAATTACGTTCTATGTGTGTGACACTATAGGTTATTATTACATTGGGAATAATTTTAAAATCATATTATAAAATTATAAACAAATCACTATTTGAGCATGGCCATGCATTTCATAGTCCTACTCAATCAAGAGGCCTATGGATATCACCCCTAATTTATAGGATGGTTAAATTCCATCTAGATCACTCATATTCCTCACACGATTTATGATGTACCCAATAATCACCTTTATAGTCCACCCTATTAAAGACATTTGATGATATCAAAGTACATAAATTCCCGTGTAGAAATATAGTAATTTTAGGTCGGAGGACCATTACATCATTGTCACTATGAGAATTGCTAATGACACTTCGCATAATGCTCCACATAGAATTCTCATGGTGGGTCTCTCCAGTATATCGTTCTCTAACATGTACCTATGCATTGACTTAATATCTCATATATTTATGACCAATGAGATTTGGTCATAATTCAATCCACATATTAGTCTTAATGCATCATTGTTGTCCCATCAACAATGATAATCGACTAGGGACATTTAAAAACAATGATACTAATTATAATTATATAATCTCATGTTCAAGTCACATACTTGAAACTATATAATTTGTATCACTATTCTAAGGATTTTTATTATGTTAACATTTATATAACGTAGTAAATAAAATCATTCATTTATTTAATCAAATATAATATCAAAACTTTAAGCAATTATATCAAATAATTGGCCTCTAGGGCATAAACTCTAACACTAATGAATATCATTGGCCCATAGTACATGGATAATTCAATGATGTGGATTATTTATTAAGCTGAGTCTCAGCGATAAAATTGATGGTAAACTTTTAAATCATAGAAGATAGTAGATATCATGCTCTACTTGACACTTCTAATGGATTGCTTGTTTCGCTGCAGTTAAACTTGATGTTTATTGTATTTTATCAGTTTAACACTGTTGAAGGCTAATGATAATTTATTTTGTATTATCTTAGTCATAATATTTCTTATTAGGCTAGTTAAGCTCACCCTTTTGCTTTCATTGTTCTCTTTAGGAAATGAGAACGTAGCCGGGACTAGTTGGGGAACGGAGTGATGGTCCGAGATGGTATTATAGTAGTCCTCACTATTCTATAAAATAGTGTGACAATAAATGTAATGAGAACTCCATTTGAGTTTGGATATTGTCTAGAAGACAATATTCATGTAAAAACTCAGCTATGTTTTGTCGTATTTTTACATGACAGTTGTATTAAAGAAGTTTGAATTTAATTTCTGTACCATGTATTTGGCGACTCAAGATGGTTGATGTATACCTATTTTGAGGGCTTCACAGTTGGTATCAAAGCCATAGAAAAGAGCCTCGAGCCTTTATCTGGTGACTTCCAAGTCTTGGGATGCACGCAAGCCAGACTTTTCGTAGGGGACGCCGTGAGTAATGGTGGCAAGTTGATAGGAATCATTGTGAGGTGTTATCCAAGTCTTGGATGCAGGTCACAGTTGGTATCAAAGCTTAGGGATATGATCCTTGGCTGAGATGTGAGACTAGAACTAGAAGGGGAGAGATGGGTAATTCCTTCGCCAGTATGACCTACCTAAGTTATTTGTTATTTAATTGGTCGGTCAGAGTATAGGAATAATATGTGGCATGTCAATTAACCCTTATTTTGTGACAGTGTTTGAGAATGGCATCTGAAATTGTTGAGATAAGCAATGGAGCACATGAGACCTTTGAGTCAATGCCGATCAATAACTAGTATAATGTGCATCAGGAAGGTAATAATCCTCATGTACACAACAACACCGACCAAATGACGAACGATGGTATGTTTAGGAACTTTCTAGAATTTATATAAAACCAAACGAGAGAGACTCCTGTTCAAAATGCAGGTGTAAACACTAGCAACTCATGGCTGGTCACCGCTAAGCAGTTCAAGGGCTGGGACCTCCAGAGTTTTTGGGAAAGTCAGAACCATTTATGGCAGAGACGTGGATAAAGCATATCACCAAGATATTTGATGTCTTGGAATGCTTAGAGGAGCAAAAGATTCCCTTATCCACCTTTATGTTGCTTGAAGAAGCAGATTACTGGAGGGAATATGTAAAATGTACCCAGCCTGATGCACTCAAAATGTCTTGGGAGAAGTTCCAAGAATTGTTCAACGACAAGTACTTTCCCGAAAGCATTTATCACATGAAGGAATTTGAATTCATCAAGCTACAGCAAAACAATATGACCGCGTCGCAGTATGAGGCTAAGTTTGCGGAGTTATCCCGGTTTGCATCCCATTTGGTCGATAATGATGAGCGAATGACACGAATGTTTCTAAGAGGTTTGAAACCCGAAATACGTCAATAATTCATTTCTCACAAACATTATTTATATTCTGATTTTGTGAATAGGGCTCATGTAACACCCCCTTTCCAAAATAGAAAGAGAGGTTACTCAAAACGTAACAAAACTGATGAGTTTAATAACAAGGCTCCAAGCCCCAAAAGAATAGTCTTAATTAACTCATAAATACCACAAGTCACCCATAATAAATCTCAACTGTCTCAAACCACAATCTAAAATAATTATTACAATTCCAAGTAACTGACACATCAAGTCTAAACAGAATATTTCTAAATCATTGGAATGAATGGAGCTCTCGTCACACTTGCCCTTGATCCCCCTGATTACCTGCCGGAAGAAAAACACAGCATGAGCCAAATGCCCAGTACGGATATAGAATGCAAGAATAATGTAACGGAATAACTAACACAATTAAATGAAATGTAATGAAGCGAACTGAAACTAAACGAATAAAACTAACACAATAAAATGATAGGCTGAATCAATTGGCTGGGTGTTATTTCATACCGAGCTCAGAATATAGTAATATACCTTGCCACACAGGCAAGTCAAATAATGCCACACAGGCAATCACACATCGGACTGCGCAATCCAGATGCGTGCAAATCGGAAGGTGTGTTTGGCACAAACATCACCAATCCGCAGAACAGAACAGAACAGAAAAACTAGGGTCGACCCATACGCCTCCCACAACAAAACACCAAATGGCCAACTCCCACCGGAGCACAAAACGGAGACGCCGTGGACTGATCACACCGCCACGGAAGGTGTCATGCCTCGGTGCCAAGAGGACATGCCTGTGGTACCCCCACAGGTGGTTATAGCTCAGGTATACCCTACGGTATTCTAACAAAATATAATGTCACAACACATGCGACAAAATATCAACACAAAGGGTTCTAACATGTACATGTTAAATCGAACGAATCGTCAACACAAGTCTCTAAAATATACTAACATGTACATCACTTTAAATATCAAAATAAATTAATAGACATGATACACTAGTCTAAAGAGTACAAATGGGAGTTCTAATATAACGCCAAAACAAGCTATTCAAAATAAATTGACAAGAAATAATTATGAGAGACAATACTAAATTTCGAAATAAATAACGGAACGAACAAATTAAAAACAAATGAGTCTCGCTGAAAAAGTACGGAAATCCGTACCTGGATTAAGCAATGTAATACCCAAAATTTAAATATGATTATGCTAATCTCCTTCAATCCGATCTAATAAAATAAAATAAAATTTATTACAAATTTATCCATTAACAACATAATATTGTTGAATTTTATCAAGTAAATTTTATAATTTTATCAACAAGATTAACAAGTTTAAATTAATATACATAACTACAATTATATTTACCAATTCTGATTTATAAATTTTATGGTTAAATATTTATTATAATATATATATATATATATATATATATATATATATATATATATATATATATATATATATATATATAATTAACGCACGCCTGCAGCAGTGCTGCAGGCAACCAAACATACATATATAAACACGAAAAATATATATATATATATATATATATATATATATATATATATAATCCTCCTACCTATATATATATATAATAACGAAAATCATACCTGTGAAGACCTGATGGCTGATGCTTCTCTTTTTCTTTTTTTTTCGTCTGATTATTTTCACGAATACAATAAGGGGCGGCTGACTTCTCCTTTTCTTTCTCAGATTGTATAATAAAAATAAGATTAGGTTTAGTATTTTTTTTTTTTTTTTTTTTTACTTAAAACATATATTTTTTTTATTATAATATATTTATTAACTCTCCAAATTTTAATAGGATTTTAAAATTACACAATTATTAATTTGACCCACTTAATTTAAAGCCCAATTTTACCTATTTAATTTACCCATCACTTATTATTACCTAGCCCACAAAATTAAATGATTATTTTGACCCAAAATAAATAACATCCAAAAATATGTTTTAAAACAAGGTGATTTTATTATTTTAATTATTATTTAACATTATTATTATTTTTCGGGTATTACATCACCTACCCCTTAAAAAGGATTCCGTTCTCGGAATCAAAAGAATGGGACGTACCTAATTTTCAAAGAGATGCGGATACTCCGCTCGAATAGACTCCTCCATCTCCCAAGTGGCTTCTCGCTCCGAATGGTTCCTCCACAGAACCTTAACAAACGGAATAGTCTTCCTCCTCATAATCCTTTCTTGACGATCCAAAATTGCCTCAACTTGCTCCTCACAAGTAAGATCCTCCCGAATCTTATCGAACGGATATTGCACCACGTGCAACGGATGATAATGATAACTCCTCAACACTGACACATGGAACACATTGTGCACATGAGCTAGCTGTGGAGGCAAAGCTAACCGATATGCAACCTCGCCAACCCTCTCCAGAATCTCAAATGGTCCAATATAACGCGGACTAAGTTTCCCTTTCAATCCAAATCGTCGAATACCCTTCCAAGGAGAAACTTTTAGAAACACATGCTCACCAGGTTCAAACTCTAAAGTCCTCCTATGCTTATCAGCATAACTCTTCTGCCGTGATCGAGCCGACTTCAATTTCTCCTTAGCCACCGCTACCTTTTCCGTAGTGATCTGAACTAACTCAGGCCCTTCTATGGCCCTTTCGCCAACCTCATCCCAACAAGTTGGTGCCCGACATTTCCTACCATACAATGCCTCAAAAGGAGCCATCCCAATACTTGCGTGCCAACTATTGTTATAAGCAAACTCAACTAAACTCAAGTAATCATCCCAATTACCCGACCACTCAAGTGCACAGGACCTCAACATGTCTTCCAACGTCTGAATAGTCCTTTCAGATTGCCCATCAGTTTGCGGATGGAAAGAAGTACTAAAGTTGAGCCGAGTACCCCAAGCTCGTTGAAACCCTTTCCAAAACCTTGAAGTAAACCGTGGGTCCCGATCTGAAACAATAGACACCGGAGTACCATGAAGTCTAACAATCTCCTGCTGAAAGATATGTGCCAACCTATCCACCGAGTAACCCTCATGGATAGCCAAAAAGTGTGCCGATTTTGTCAATCGATCCACCACTACCCATATGGCATCATTTTTCCTGAAAGTCTTCGGCAACCCAGTCACAAAATCCATCGTGATATCCTACCACTTCCACACTGGAATGTCTAACTGTTGCAACAACCCACTAGCTCGTTGATGTTCTATCTTCACTTGTTGACAAGTGAGGCACTTCCCAACATATTCAGCCACGTCTCGTTTCATCCCATTCCACCAAAAATTCTTCTTCAAATCCCTATACATCTTTGTAGAACCTGGATGAATAGAAAATGGTGAACTATGAGCCTCAGCCAACACAGCCTCTCGAATGGCTGGATCTGACGGTACACATAACCGCTCTCCCAACCAAATCACACCATGGTCATCAATACGAAACTCGGACTGCTTGCCCTCCTCTTAATTCTGCGTCATACTCCAAAACTCCCCATCTTCCTTTTGAGCTTCCTTGACTCGCGAGATAAGAGAGGGCTCCACTCTCATACCCGCCAAAAGCCCATCTAAACTTCGTACATACAACTCTAACTCAATCCGCTCCATATCCGAAATAAGCTGAGGTTGTGTAATAAGGGCAGCTACACTCCCTAAACTCTTTCGGCTAAGAGCATCTGCAACCACATTTGCCTTCCCCGGGTGATACTGAATCCTCGCATCATAATCTTTTAGAAGCTCCAACCAACGCCTCTGTCTCATATTGAGCTCCTTCTGAGTGAAAATGTATTTAAGACTTTTGTGATCGGTGAAGATATCACAAGTCTCCCCATACAAATAATGCCTCCAAATCTTTAAGGCAAAGATCACCGCTGCCAACTCCAAATCATGTGTGGGGTAGTTCACCTCATAAGGTTTAAGCTGCCGAGAAGCATAAGCAATCACCTTACCGTGTTGCATCAAAACACACCCCAAGCCCTTCTTAGAAGCATCACTATAAATCTGATAGCCTCCTGTCCCCGACGGCAATGCAAGTATAGGAGCTGACACAAGTCGTTTCTTCAACTCCTCAAAACTCTTCTCCCGCTCTTCATTCCACATAAACTTCACGCCCTTTCTCATCAACTGAGTCAATGGTAAGGCAAGCAAGGAAAACCCTTCCATAAACCGCCTATAATACCCTGCCAAACCCAAGAAACTCCTAATCTCCGTCACTGTAGTAGGTCTTGGCCATTTGGTGATAGCCTCAACCTTCGCAGGATCCACCTTAATGCCTTCAGCAGAAACAACGTGGCCCAAAAATGCAACCTGCTCCAACCAAAACTCACATTTAGAGAATTTAGCATACAATTTTTCTTTCTGCAAAATTCCCAACACTGTGCGAAGATGCTCCTCATGCTCTTCCTTAGACTTAGAGTAAACCAAAATATCATCAATAAAGACAATGACAAATTGGTCCAGGTACTCCCTGAACACCCGATTCATTAAATCCATAAACACCGCCGGAGCGTTAGTCACACCGAAAGGCATCACCAAAAACTCGTAATGCCCATATCGAGTACGAAAAACCGTCTTAGGGATATCCTCATCCCTCACCCTCAACTGATGATATCCCGACCTCAAGTCTATCTTCGAAAAATACTTCGCCCCTTGAAGTTGGTCAAACAAGTCATCAATCCTCGGCAATGGATACCGATTCCTGATGGTAATCTTGTTCAACTCCCTGTAGTCTATACACAGCCTCATAGACCCATCCTTCTTCTTAACAAACAAGACCGGAGCACCCCATGGCGAAACACTCGGGCGAATCACACCACGATCTAACAATTCCTGCAACTGTTCCTTTAACTCTTGCAACTCCAACGGTGCCATCCGATACGGCGCCTTAGAGATAGGCTCCGCACCAGGAACAAACTCAATAGCAAATTCCACTTC
Source organism: Panax japonicus (assembly GCA_020205505.1). Classification (NCBI taxonomy): domain Eukaryota; kingdom Viridiplantae; phylum Streptophyta; class Magnoliopsida; order Apiales; family Araliaceae; genus Panax; species Panax japonicus. The sequence goes on along the minus strand of CM035108.1, from coordinate 19,425,643 downwards.
CCGTTGTGGTGGCAACCCTGACAACTCCTCAGGAAACACATCGGAAAAGTCACGGACAATTGGAACATCCTCAATACGAGACTCACCCTTAGAGGTATCTTTCACAAACGCCAAATACCCCTCACAACCCTTTGCTACCAACTTCCCAGCCTTCAAAGCTGAAATTAACTTCAACACCCTACTCGGTTGTGAACCCTGAAACACGAACTCTGGAGACTTCACGTCTCCAAATATAACCTTCTTCGCCTGACAATCGATAGTAGCACGGTGCTTATCTAACCAGTCCATCCCAAGAATGACATCAAAATCGTGCATACACATTGGAAGAAGATTTACGCTACGGATCTTATCCCCAAATCTAATAGAACACCCTCGATACAAATCAGAAATAACAACAGAAGTCCCCATCGGGGTAGCAATAGACATAACATAATCTAAAGATTGAGATGGCACACCCAGGTGCCGAACAAAAGACTGAGCAACAACAGAATGAGTAGAACCCGTATCAAATAAAATAGAAGCCTCGCGATTGCCAACTAAAAGAGTACCAGAAACAGTACCTGGTGCACCTGCCGCCTGGTTATACGTCAAAGCAAACACTCGGCCACCCTGACGCTGACCTCCATTGCCACCATTATTATCACCTCCACCATTTCCGCGTGGACCGGTACAATCCCTAGCAATGTGACCCATCTGTCCACACAAGAAGCATGCACCGGTGAGTCTGTGACACTGCCTCCCCGGATGAATAGCCCCACAAATAGCACAAGGAGCTATCGGAATAAGATTCGGGTTACCCCCACCAGCTGGTCCCGGATAACGACCCTGATTTTGCCCCTGCGGACGATTATTCCCCTGCTGACGATTCTGTCCATACCAAGGTAGCTGCAGTTGACGATTTTGCCCTTGCTGAGGCATCTGCTGATAACCCCTGTTTTGATTCTGACCACGCCACTGCCCCTGTTGGCCACCACGATTCCTATTCAACTGACTACCCTGATTTCTCCCATGCTGGACTGAAGTTTGACCCTGCTGGTCATCTCTGTCCCTCTTTCGACTACCATCCGGTTTAGAAGATCGAAAGTCCTGTCTCTCCATCTCAATATTCTTGGCCGCATTGGCCACCGCCGATACATCCGTAAACTTGGTGTTAATGAGATGTTGGCGATACCTATAATGAATCCGCCACTTAAACTTCTCCGCCTGTTCCGCTGCAGTCCCTGCAGAAGTTCCCGCAAATCCTGCCAACCTGGTGAACCTCGTCATGAAATCCGTGATGGACTCATCATCTTTCTGCCGAATAGACAGATACTCTCTGGCATAGGCCTCTTTATCAGCAGCTGGGAAATACTGCTGATAAAAGACCTCACAAAACTCTACCCAGCTAAGTGTCTCGACATAACCATCACCCTTGGTTGTCTTCAGTGCTTTCCACCACCTCTGTGCATCCCCTTCCAGCTTGTAGGCAGCAAGTAATACTCTCTGATTATCCGAGCACCCCAACACATCAAAAATCTTCTCTAAGTGGGCAATCCAATTCTCTGCATCAATTGGAGTTGGAGCTGAACTGAATGCCTGTGGTTTCTGCTTTTGAAACCTTTCCAACCACACATACATTGGAACCACCTGCTGATCAATACCATCTGTATTCACTTCCTCTTCGTTTGCATGTGGACCATTATTTCTCGGGTTCTCTTGTTCAGGAATTTCTGGTGGCGGCTGCTGCATTGCATGTACTACCTGTGCCACCAACTGCGGTAAAGCCTGATTAACCGCCTGATTCACCAAGTTAGCCAGTTGAGCATTAATCTGATCATTAGGTTGCTCATTGGACCGACCTTCACCACTTCCCCTGTTGTTACCTCGCCTCCCAGCAACTCTAGCTGATCTTCGAGCCATCTAAGAAAGAGATCACGAATATAAATAAAGCAGATTAGAGACAAATTCGAATATGGCTGATATAATAGCTGAACAGAAAAATCAAACAGAACAAAAACCTAACCCAGAAGTCTACCCATAACTCACAGGTCAAACCTAAATAGGTTTTCTACAAGAAAGAACCTAAGCTCTGATACCAACTCTGTAACACCCCCTTTCCAAAATAGAAAGAGAGGTTACTCAAAACGTAACAAAACTGATGAGTTTAATAACAAGGCTCCAAGCCCCAAAAGAATAGTCTTAATTAACTCATAAATACCACAAGTCACCCATAATAAATCTCAACTGTCTCAAACCACAATCTAAAATAATTATTACAATTCCAAGTAACTGACACATCAAGTCTAAACAGAATATTTCTAAATCATTGGAATGAATGGAGCTCTCATCACACTTGCCCTTGATCCCCCTGATTACCTGCCGGAAGAAAAACACAGCATGAGCCAAATGCCCAGTACGGATATAGAATGCAAGAATAATGTAACGGAATAACTAACACAATTAAATGAAATGTAATGAAGCGAACTGAAACTAAACGAATAAAACTAACACAATAAAATGATAGGCTGAATCAATTGGCTGGGTGTTATTTCATACCGAGCTCAGAATATAGTAATATACCTTGCCACACAGGCAAGTCAAATAATGCCACACAGGCAATCACACATCGGACTGCGCAATCCAGATGCGTGCAAATCGGAAGGTGTGTTTGGCACAAACATCACCAATCCGCAGAACAGAACAGAACAGAAAAACTAGGGTCGACCCATACGCCTCCCACAACAAAACACCAAATGGCCAACTCCCACCGGAGCACAAAACGGAGACGCCGTGGACTGATCACACCGCCACGGAAGGTGTCATGCCTCGGTGCCAAGAGGACATGCCTGTGGTACCCCCACAGGTGGTTATAGCTCAGGTATACCCTACGGTATTCTAACAAAATATAATGTCACAACACATGCGACAAAATATCAACACAAAGGGTTCTAACATGTACATGTTAAATCGAACGAATCGTCAACACAAGTCTCTAAAATATACTAACATGTACATCACTTTAAATATCAAAATAAATTAATAGACATGATACACTAGTCTAAAGAGTACAAATGGGAGTTCTAATATAACGCCAAAACAAGCTATTCAAAATAAATTGACAAGAAATAATTATGAGAGACAATACTAAATTTCGAAATAAATAACGGAACGAACAAATTAAAAACAAATGAGTCTCGCTGAAAAAGTACGAAATCCGTACCTGGATTAAGCAATGTAATACCCAAAATTTAAATATGATTATGCTAATCTCCTTCAATCCGATCTAATAAAATAAAATAAAATTTATTACAAATTTATCCATTAACAACATAATATTGTTGAATTTTATCAAGTAAATTTTATAATTTTATCAACAAGATTAACAAGTTTAAATTAATATACATAACTACAATTATATTTACCAATTCTGATTTATAAATTTTATGGTTAAATATTTATTATAATATATATATATATATATATATATATATAATTAACGCACGCCTGCAGCAGTGCTGCAGGCAACCAAACATACATATATAAACACGAAAAATATATATATATATATATATATATATATATATATATATATATATAATCCTCCTACCTATATATATATATAATAACGAAAATCATACCTGTGAAGACCTGATGGCTGATGCTTCTCTTTTTCTTTTTTTTTCGTCTGATTATTTTCACGAATACAATAAGGGGCGGCTGACTTCTCCTTTTCTTTCTCAGATTGTATAATAAAAATAAGATTAGGTTTAGTATTTTTTTTTTTTTTTTTTTTTACTTAAAACATATATTTTTTTATTATAATATATTTATTAACTCTCCAAATTTTAATAGGATTTTAAAATTACACAATTATTAATTTGACCCACTTAATTTAAAGCCCAATTTTACCTATTTAATTTACCCATCACTTATTATTACCTAGCCCACAAAATTAAATGATTATTTTGACCCAAAATAAATGACATCCAAAAATATGTTTTAAAACAAGGTGATTTTATTATTTTAATTATTATTTAACATTATTATTATTTTTCGGGTATTACAGCTCAGTTATTAGAACGCGATTATGAGTCAGCCCAACCAAAAGGTTACGACCAACAACACTATAATAATCATACCGGTGGAAATGGCCATCGGAAATATGATAACCATCGTGGAGGAAATTATCATGCCAAAAATGGTAACCACTTCGGTGGTAATCATGGCCAAGATAATAAGAGAGGTGAACTAAGTGAAAACAATTTCAAGAAGAGAATGATCAAAAATGATGGAAAGACAGCAGCACCAGCACCCATTTTCAAGGAAGGAGAACGACCACCGATCGTATGTTTCAAATGCGGACAGGAGGGACACATCCGTACAAACTGTACGCAGTAACCCAAAGAGTGTTTTAATTGCAGAAGAGATGGTCTCCTAGCTCAATTTTGTCGTGTAGTGAAGTCAAGTCGAACTGAGATGGTGACACCAAAGGATGTCCCAGACAAGTCAAAGCCGATAGTTTAAGTGAAAGCGTTTGTTGAGGAACCCGAACGAAGTTATCACATGTAAGTTAATCATAAACTCTTACAAAGTCTATACCTTATTTGATATCAATTCTACCCATTCTTTTATTTCTCCTACTTGCACTCAATGTTTAAATTTAACTCCGAAGAAATTAGACTTTGATTTATCTGTTGAAACTCCATTGGGAGAAACCTTCATTACATCCACTATTTATAAGTCTTGTTTGACTAAAATCGGTAACCGCGCATTACGTGTCGATCTTATCTCTTTGAAAATACTTGCATTTGATGTGATTTTAGGGATTGATTGGTTAACTACTCATTATGCTAAAATCGATTGTTTTTATAAGGTTGTTAGCTTTCATATTCCTAACCAACCTATTATGCGAATTCAAGCAACCAAACCACTAAAGTCAATCACTGTGATATCAAGCCATAAAGTTATTCGTTTATTGAAAAACGGATGTCAAGCTTTCTTAGCCCATGTCACGGATTTAAATAAAAATACGTCAGATTTGAATGATATTTCTATTGTTAATAAATTTCCTAACGTATACCCCGAAGAACTTCCAGGACTACCCCAGAGCGTGAAATCAAATTTAGTATTGACCCCAGTACAAAACCCATTTCTAAAACCCTCAAATATTTCTTTACCCAGAACTAACGTAACTCGGGCAGAAGACGTTGGCTCGAGCTGTTGAAAGATTACAATAATACAATTCACTGCCATCGGAAAAGCGAATGTAGTAGCTGACACGTTGAGTAAAAGATCATATGCGGGTACGAGTGCGATATTGTCAACGCAAAGGCCCATTTTGTATAATTTACAAAGGATGGAGGTAGAGTTAAAGACTCCAAGAACCTATGTGAAGATAGCGAATATACGAGTAGAATTGACTTTAATCGATAAAGTTAAAGCCGCTCAAGCTACAGACTCGGAGCTAATGAATGTGAAGAAGAAGGTGCAAGAAGGCGTTATTCTAGAAGCAAGAATCGACGAAGAGAGGAAATCTCAACCCTCGATTTAATTGGTCCATTTGAAATACTTGACCAAGTAGAAACTGTGGCCTATAGACTTGCCTTACCGCTAAATATGTCGCGTGTTCATAAAGTTTTTCACATATCGATGTTACGTAAATATGTGGACGACCCAAACCACATTATTAAATTAAAACCGGACGAGATAGCGGAAGATTTAACGTATGAAGAGGTACCTATTAAAATCTTGGATAAGAAGGAATATATTCTACGCTCAAAGGTTATACCTCAAGAGTTAGAATCTGATGAGGTATCCTCATCTCTTCGGACTATCAGGTACGTACCCAAATTTCGAGGACAAACTTCCATAAGAAGGGGAGGTTGTAAGACCCCAACTTTTATGAATAAAGATTAATTTTTCTCGAAATATATTTTAGAATATTATGGTGTGGATTTGTTATATTATTATAGTTGTGGGTAATATTTATAAATTTTATAAAGTAAGCAAGTTGTTATAAAATATTTGATTGGTCAGAGAATATTCTTTTTAACAGGGAATATTCGTACAATGGCACAATCATTGGTGGACCCCACAACGGAAGTATTGTCGTTATTAGAAAATGACAGAATTATCTTTTTATAAAAATAATAGCGAAAGTTTTACCGTTAAACTGTTGAACTACCTGGTGGTAAAAGTACAGTAATATGCGTGGTTGTATAGTAGCACACGGTATTGATTATTGATGCTTACATGAGAAGTCACTCAGTTATACTCAATTATTGCTACAGTAATTGCTGCATAATATCTCTCATATTATTGATTCAATTATTGTCACAGTATCAATATTTTATATTATTAAATCAATAATTGAGATGACAAAGTTATTCATATTATTATTTGCAATATTGACAATGTCTAGAAAGTTCTGTCGAGGAGAGGTTTGGTCACCTAATTGCGCGCCAATAGGGAGAAATCCTTATCGGAAAGCCCTCTTTTCCTGAGAATGATCTTGTTGTTAAATATTGTGAGTTATAATATTAATGATGAATAAGTTCGTGTTGATTAAAGATGAAATTGATATTTCTATTGTGTTGGGATTATTAGTGTTAGTGGAAATCGACATCTATTTCGATAATAATAGATGTATGGAGATTATATTGATCAATCGGGCAATTAATCGAATAAATGAGCAATTAATTACTATTAATTCACATGCTTATAACTATTTGTTCACATGTGTGTACTATTGATTCACATTCATGTACTATAGGGGGAGGTGGTGCAAGATTTATAATACTTGCATGACTAAATTAAAAATGGAGGTATAAGTGAAGGTATTACTTTAACTATTTTTTTCTCATGTATAGAACTATTGATTCACATGAATGTACTATTGATTCACATGTTGTACTATTAGGGGAGGTGGTACAAGTTTGATAATACTTGCAGGACTAAATTAAAAATAAAGGAAAAGATGAAGGTGTTATACTATAATAATTCGAGCCCCAAAACGTGCAATTATCGAAACTATGTTTTCCTATAAATAGAAGCTCATCCTTTTTTCATTCTCACCAATTCACTAAGACTCACAAGAGCAATTATAGAGAGAGAAGCTATAGAGAGAAAGAAGAAGAGAAGTCTGCTACTTCACTATTCCAGTATCCAGTTTTCTTCTGAGGTAAGGGATATTTTTTTTGTTTATTATTCATAAGCAATAATATTTTCTTCCATACTCTTTAGTATGTGAGTAATATTATTTCGTCTCGTATTCCTGATTATATCCTCATTTTATTAAAGTATTGCTTTTATACTCTGTGAAATTAGTAGAATATCCTTGAAATTTGCGCTTCATCTAGTATCGTTTCACAAGGATATTTTCTATACATTTTGTTAAATTTTAAGTTTTTAATGACGGAGTACTGTCCATGAGTATTATTCATTTTTATTGTACTATTCACAAAGTACTATTCACGGGTACTATTCACCAAATACTATTCATAAAGTACTATTCATCCGGGTACTATTCACCCGGAGTACTATTCATGATAAAAATTGATTTGATCATTATTGAATTCTAAATAAATTAAATTATAAATCCTTTAAAAATTTATCCTTTGTTTTCATTAAATTGAATTCTTATATCATTTTCATCATCTTCATGCTTACATTGTGATGAAAGTCATTTTGGCCGTAGTGCATAGATGGACTATTGATTGGTATGATTATGACCAGGGATTATTCGGTATAATCATGACTTGTAATGTTACAAGTGATGTGGATTATTTATTGAACTGAGTCTCAGCGACAGTTATTGGTATGATCATGACCATGCGTTCTCTTCGGCCAAGGGTGCAAAGATGAATTGTTGTTTGGCATGTTCATGACCAATTGGTGAAAACACGAATATCCTTGACCCATAGTGTATGGATAATTCGTTGTCGTGATACTAATGAATATCCTTGGACCGTAGTGCATGGATAATTTAGTGATGTGAATTATTTATTAAGTTGAGTCTCAGCGATAAAATTGATGGTAAACTTTTAAATCATAGAAGATAGTAGATATCATGCTCTACTTTACTCTTCTAATGTATTACTTGTTCCACTGCAGTTAAACTTGATGTTTATTGTATTTTATCAGTTTAACACTGTTGAAGGCTAATGATAATTTATTCTGCATTATCTTAGTCATAATATTTCTTATTAGGCTAGTTGAGCTCACCCTTTTGCTTTCATTGTTCTCTTCAGGAAATGAGAACGTAGCCGGGACTAGTCGGAGAACGGAGTGATGGTCCGAGATGGTATTATAGTAGTCCTCACTATTCTATGAAATAGTATGATAATAAATGTAATGAGGACTCCATTTGAGTTTGGATATTGTCTAGAAGACAATATTCATGTAAAAACTGAGCTATATTTTGTCGTATTTTTACACAACAGTTGTATTAAAGAAGTTTGTATTTGATTTCTGTACCATGTATTTAGTGACTCAAGATGAGTGATGTATACCTATTTTGGGGGCGTCACACTTCTCATATTCTTTGAGTTGTCTTGAGGCATAGGCAATGACTTTTCCATGTTGTATGAGAACACATCCTAAACCTTTGCCTGAAGCATCGCTGTAAATAACAAATCCCTCCGAACCTGATGGTATTGTCAGAACAAGGTGCCGAAATGAGTCTCCTCTTGAGTTCTTGGAAACTCTTCTCACATTCTTCGCTCCATTCGAATTTTGTATCTTTTCGAGGCAGCTGAGTTAACGGAGTAGCAATTCGAGAAAATCCTTCCATGAATCTTTGATAATAACCAGCTAAGCCCAAAAAGCTATGTACTTCGGTTACTGACTTAGGTTGCTCCCAACTTTTTATTTCTTCAATCTTTATCGGGTCAACTGATATTCCATACTTCGATACCACGTGCCCAAGGAATGCTACTTCCTCAAGCCAGAACTAGCATTTCTTCAACTTGGCATATAGCTTGTTTTCACAAAGCTTTTGGAGTATCAGCCTCAAGTATTGCTCATGATCTTCACGAATTTTGGAATAGATGAGGATGTCATCAATAAAGACAACCACAAAATGATCCAAATATTCCTTGAATACTCGGTTCATCATATCCATGCAGGCCACAGGAGCATTAGTGAATCCAAAAGACATGACTAGGAATTCATAATTCCCATACCAATTCCTAAAAGCAGTCTTTGGAATGTCATCAGTTTTAAACTTTAATTGATGATATTCGGAACAAAGATCAATTTTTTAGAATAATTTAGCACCTTGCAACTGGTCAAACAGGTCATCAATGCGAGGTAGTGGGTACCTAGTTTTGATGGTGACATGGTTCAACTCCCGATATTCAATGCAAAGTCGCATACTCCCATCTTTCTTATTTACAAATAAAACAGGAGCACCCCAAGGAGATGTACTAGGACGAATTAAACCCATATCCAACAACTCCTGTAGTTAGGTTTTTAACTCCTGAAGTTCAATAGGAGCCATTCGATATGGGGTTTTGTAAATGGGTTTTGTACCGGATTCAAGGTCAATACAAAATTCAATATCACACTCTGGGGGTAGGCCGGGAAGTTCTTCAGGAAATACGTCAAGAAATTCACCAACAACAGAAATATTATTCAAATCTGACGTATTTTTGTTTAAATTCATGACATCGGCTAAGAAAGCTTGACATCTATTTTCCAATAAACTAATGACTTTATGGATTGATATGACAGTAATTGACTTTAGTGGTTTGGTTGCTTGAATTGGTATAACAGGTTGGTTAGGAATATGAAAACTAATGACCTTACGAAAACAATCAATTTTAGCATGATGAGTGGTTAACCAATCAATCCATAACATCACATAAAATGCAAGTATTTTCAAAGAGATAATAATAATAATAATTATTATTATTATTAGTACTATTATAATTATTATTTTATTATTGTTATTATTAGTAGTATTATTATTGTTATTATAATTATTATAATTGTTATTATTATTATTATAAATATTATTATTATTATTACTACTATTATAATAATTATAATTATTATTATAATAAATATTATTATTAGTACTATTATAATAATAATTATTATTATCATTATTGTTATTATTATTGTTAGTTGATTTAGGCAGAAATTTTTAGGGCTGAATTTAATTTGGGCGGAAATTTTTAGTGTGAGGTGAAATGTGAGCATTTAGATTAAGTTGAAAGAATTGAGATGAAATCTGAACCGTCCTTGTGCTTTGTCAAATGAAAGATTCAAAATAGATTCTGTTTTATTATATAGATATACTAGTAATTGCACGTGCCTGAAGGTAGGGGTGCTCATCGGTAAAAAACTGAACCGGTACCGAAAAAACCGAACCGGTACCGAATCGAAAAACTTAGAAAACCAAAAACCGGTACCTGTACCGAATAACCAGTTTCGGTACTGGTTCGGTACAAAAGTCGGTACCAGTTTTTTCGGTTCGGTTTTCGGTTTTACCGCAGTAATTAAATAATTTTTTTTATATCACCAAATTTTTTAAAACTAAGAAATGAGACTAGTAAACATTAAATTAAAATTAAAATTTGTGTAATAATAATATTTATTTACTAGGAACCACTTAAATATTAACAGTATATGGTAAATATGAAATTATACCATGCATTAAGAAGTTGGCATATTATACCATGCATTTAATTTCCTATATAGCTACAGTATATGGTGAATATGAAATTATAAGCACAAGGGATAGATAGGTTGGATCAGTAGAAAGACCACAATAAGTAATAACTATCTGGTACTGGTGAGCAGTAAAATTTTATGGGAGCAATACCGAAACATTTTCCTTGGACATTATATTGAAACCTTAATATCTTGCATTTAAATACTATCTTGTATGAATTTCATATTATCTTGTATGAAGTTCATACTATCTTAGTATTTTGTAGTGCTAACGGCCCCTTCCTTCTTTTACATAAAACTTTTATACTTTCGGTTTTTTTCAAATTTTTCGATTTTTTTCAGTTTTTCGGTATTTACCGAATTCAAAATTCTCATTACCGCTACCGGTACCGAAAAGTCTAAAAAAATGAAAAACCGAAACCGAAAAAACCGGTACCGCCGGTACCGGTTTCAAGCGGTTCGGTAAAAAAACCGAAAAACTGAATTTTTTTAGCATCCCTACCTGAAGGCACGACGTAACAAAAAATTAGATTAAAATTTGAAAAATACTACATTACCTAAAAAAATTTTGTAACCTAAAAAACTTACAATCACACATAACAATTATCATAATTCACCACACCACCACAATAATTAATTTTTCTTTCAAAATAGATATTCGGGAAAATATAAACCTGTTTACAAAACTTACAAATCATCAATAACAATTTTCATAATTCATCACACCACCACAATAACAATTATTATTATTATTATTATTATTATTATTATTATTATTATTATTATTATTATTACTATTATAATTATAATAATTATTATTGTTATTATTATTTTTATTATTACTATTACTATTACTATTATTATAATAATAATAATTATTATTATTAGTATCATTATTGTTATTATTATTGCTATTTGATTTAGGTGAGAATTTTTAGGGGTGAATTTGATTTGGGCGAAAATCTTTTGTGTTAAATGAAATGTGAGCCTTTAGATTAAGTTGAAAGAATTGAGATAAAATTTGAACCGTTCTTGTGCTTTGTCAAATGAAAAATTCAAATTGAATTTTGTTTTATTATATATATATATATATATATATATATATATATATATATATATATATATATATATATATATTAATTTGCTCATATTCAAATATATTTAGTTGTGAGAATACAAAATCATATGACGTTCTTAGGAAGCACAAACAAAATATTTTCTCAAAGTAGGAAAATATCACAAACATAATTTATACCAATTACAAATCAATATCACAGTCAATCCTTAGGTTCAACACAACTCAACGGACCCATAGATAATTAAGACAAAAATACAATAATAAGAGTTTGTTTTCTCATAGTGGAAAAAGGCACAAGGAAAACTTTACAATTTCAGTTTCTTTTCCTTTTGGCATCTAATGAGGAACCATCCTTAAGCATCTCCCGGGCATCTTTGTCCATTCCCAGGCTATATAGGGCAGCTGCCTGAAGATAGAAGGCAGTACCCCATTCAGGGGATGCTACTTGGGCTTGCATAGCATCTCCAAGAGCTTCTTGGGGCTTGTCATTCATCAAGTAGCACAAGCAGCGCCTGGCGAACACTGTAAGCAAGACCAAGGTTCCAATCTCAACGAACTATACAATGCAGAAGAGCAACTTAATATGATAAAAAAAATAGAGGCGAATCATATATAGCTCAAAAAATTCCAAAAAAATGGACATAGAACTCGTGTATAATATAGATATATGGTATAAAATTTTCAAGTCATTTCAATGGCTCACACTAAAATATGACAATTTTCAGTAATAAATCTCGTGGTACTTTAAAAAAGAAACACAATTAAAAAAATTGATAGTTGGACCATGGGCTAGTTTCTCTATCTAGAAATGTGCTCTCCCTTCTCACTAGGATCCTAGGCTTCTATTCCCCTCCCCCCCCCCCCCTTTTGCATCTTCCCTTTACCGTTAGCTCCTTACTTCCTTATTCAGCCTCCCGCCCACCTTCACCTACCTTTTCCATCTTCACCAACCATTCTGTTTACCCGTTTGGTCCTTCCTCCTCCTCCATCCTCCTTTCTCCCTCCCGTCCTCCACCGTCATCCTCCTTTCTCCCGCCCTCCCCCGTCCTTCCTTCTAGACTTCTGCGGTGCCTCTGCTAACCAGAGCCATGGTTGACCACCCCCATCTCTCAGCCGGAAACTCCGTGAGTAGCCCATCTCGCGAGCTTTTTGCAGAATATGGCGTTTTTAAGCCGAGTTCTCCCACTAAATCTGTGGAAATGGTGGAGCCTGAGCCTAACCCCTTGAATATTTCCATAAGCTCGGATGAATCAAATGCATTTGAAGCTCAGCTTGGAGAGAACTTTGGCCCAGCCACTAGTTCGGAAGCTCAAGATATCTTTAAAGCAGCTCATTTCTTTTCTAGAAATGGCCGAGAGGAGGCCCTTGCAGAAAGGAGGAAGAATGCAAAGTTAATGGAATATATATCTGCCTTGGGTCTCCCTCTAGATGATGTTAATAACCTTTCCACTATAGGGACTTCCATTGCTCTAGCAATTGCCCGTAAGGTACTCGAATCCGGTCCATTGTTCGGACGGAGTTCCCCAAAGGAAGCATCGTCTCCTCCCCTTACCCCTCTGGCCACTATTTCGGGTAGTCTTCCCTAGTATGTGGCACTTCCCCTCCGGTCCGGGAGAAAGCCGACAACCAGCCCATTCTTCCTAAATCTTGGAGCTCGATTGTTTCAAACTCTGTCTCAGAGAAGAACTTGGGTCTGAGCTTCTTCCCCCCTGCCTTGGCTGAAGGGAGTGTTACGATTAATCTGCTAGTTGAAGTCCTAAAGATTGGCCTGCATAAGTGGTCCACCAGTCTAGTTGGTCATTTCATTCAGTCAAAACTGCCTTTCAAGCTTGTCGAGACCTCGGCAAAGAAGCTTTGGGGACACTTGGGTTTGGCTAAAGTTTATCTCCATGACAAGGGGTATTTCATATTCAAGTTCGACTCAGTAGCAGACAGGGACAATGTTCTAGCAACAGGCCCATGGTATATAGCATCAAAGCTTCTTCTTCTGCAGCATTGGCATGAAGGGGTTAAACTTGCAAATGTCGACTGTAGCAAAGTCCCAATCTGGGTTAAATTTAGCAACATACCCCTCTCTTACTGGACAAAAGAGGGTTTGAGCTACCTAGCGAGTGCTGTTGGTCGTCCATTATTTGCAGATGATATGACATCTAAGCTTGAGCCAATGAGCTATGCCAGGATTTGCATTGAGATGACTGCCTCGTCTATGTTCCCGACCTTAATTAATGCAGTTGTTGTCAATGGAGCGGACTTGGCTGAAGATACTGTTGAGGTGAAAGTGGAGTATTGGAGCAGACCTCCTTCTTGCTCAAATTGTAACTGTTTCGGTCATTCCTTGCTCCGATGTCCTAAATCAAACTTTCAGTGGGTACCCAAGGCTCCGCCTTGTCCTCCTGAGGCCACTTGTCCCCCCATCTCTATTGCTACCAAAGCCTCTCCTCCCCTTGATCCGAAAGGTTCTTGGACAGCTGTCTCTAAAGGACCAAAAAAACCATCCTCCCCTCCTGCTGTTCACCCAGTTCCTTATTCAAATACCTTTAACCCTATTGCTTCTCCCCTTCTTCCCGATGATGACTCTGAATCTCCTGTTCCCCCCAACCCGCTGGTGAATAGGCTCAAGCAGGTCGACGAAAAGGAATGTAGGGACCTGAAGCATAAATCCAGGCCTGGGAAAGAGCCACTTCAAAATTCTAAGAAGAAAAATAAAGGTCCAAGGGGTCTTCCCCTTCTTGATTAAGCTTATCCCCCATTCACTATGACATATTTTTGTTCCTATAATGTCAGGGGTTTAAATAAGAAGCCAAAGCAGGCGCTCGTTCGTAACCTTTTGTTAAACAACCATATCTCTTTTGTGGGCTTATTGAGACTAGAATCGAAGCTCCAAACGCACTCAGGATCTCGAGAGCCTTGTGTCGTAACTGGGTTTGGACATTCAACTATGATCACCATCCGAACGGCAGGATCTGGGTGGGGTGGGATCCTAATATCTGGAGAGTGGATAGCCTGTTTCAGTTTTCTCAACTATCCCATTTCAAAATTACCCCTATTCATGGTGATACCCCTATTCTGGCTTCGATCGTTTATGACTTGAATTCGGTAGTGGAGCGCAGGCAATTGTGGGATGACCTCAAATCTATATCCTCTCCGGACACCTGGTGCATCCTGGGGGACTTTAACACTATCAAACGGGTTTCTGAATCTGAAGGAGGTGATCCTTCCTGGGACGCTGGTATGACGGATTTCAATGATTGTTTAGACACTATTGGAGTAGATGACATTCGAGCTATTGGGCCTCTGCATACGTGGTGGAATTGCCAGGTAGGAAACCCAATTTTCAGGAAGCTAGACAGAGCTATGGGCAACAATTCTTGGTTTAGCACCATGTCTGATTCCCAAGCCACCTTTGGTCCCCGTGGCCTTTCTGATCATTGCCCAGTTATTCTCAACACTGGTTATCATCTAAGGCGGCCTAAAAAACCCTTTCAATTCTTTAATTTCATGCTCGAGTTAGATGGGTTCAAAGAAGCTGTTTCGGATTGTTGGACCAGAAGAACCAAGAGAGCTCTTGTTGCCTTGAATTCTTCTATAGGTAATCTGTCGAGCAATGTAAGCAAGCTTCAAGGTCATCTGGACTCCGTTCAAATGTCTCTCCAGGCTAATCCTTTGAACCCTCTTTTATTAGCTCAAGAATCGTCAACTATCCAATCTTTATGGAAAGCAATGGCTCTTGAAGAATCTCTCATGCTCCAGAAATCTAGAGCAATTTGGCTAGCCCAGGGAGATAAAAACACTAAGTTCTTTGCAACTGTTATTAAGAGTAATTGGAACCACAATAAAATTCTTTCTATCTTCAACAACTCGGGTGACTTGATTGAGGACCAGCAAGGTATCCAGCAGGTAGCGGTGGTCTATTACCAGGATCTCTTGGGGTCATCCCCTTCATCCTATCCGGGGCGTGATGATCTTAAAAAATTTATTTCTAAGAGGATCTCTCCATCCCAGACAGCTGCTTTAACCACTCCAATCCTAGATTCTGAAATTAAGGCGGTCCTTCAGTCCATGAAATAGAATAAAAGCCAGGGGCCTGATGGTTTCAATGTTAACTTCTTCCTTCACTGTTGGGATACAATCGGTCGAGACTTCACTGCTGCTGTCCACTCTTTCTTCAGAACTGGTCTCCTTCCGAGGGGAGTGAGTGCTACGGTCATAGCCCTGATCCCGAAGACAAAAAACCTTTCCAATATGGCAGACTTCAGACCTATTTCTTGTTGCAACACAATATACAAATGTATAGCAAAGATTCTTGCCAATAGGCTAAAACTAGTCCTCCCGTCCCTTATAGACCATGCTCAGTCAGCTTTTATCTCGGGTAGAAGTATTAGCGATAATATTCTCCTTGCTCAGGAGCTGTTCAGAAACTATCATCGCCTATCTGGTCCGGCAAGGTGTGCTCTAAAAATTGATATCAGGAAGGCTTTTGACACAGTTGACTGGGGTTTTCTTCTAGACCTGTTGAGTTTGCTTCAGTTTCCACCCATTTTTATAAACTGGATTAGAGAGTGCATCACAACGCCAATGTATTCTGTTAAAGTCAATGGCTCCTTTGCCGGCTACTTTAAGGGAGCAAGGGGTCTTCGTCAAGGAGATCCTCTGTCCCCTTATCTGTTTGTTTTAGCCATAGAAGTATTCTCTATGATTCTGAATAAGGAAACTCTCCTGCCTAACTTCAAGTTCCATTGGAAAACAGAACCATGCAACATTACTCATTTATGTTTCGCGGATGATATTATAATGTTCTGCCATGGAGACTTGCCATCTGTTTCCATTATCCACTCGAGCATCCAATCATTCTCAATGTTCTCCGGATTAATCCCCAACGTTCTTAAA
Source organism: Panax japonicus (assembly GCA_020205505.1). Classification (NCBI taxonomy): domain Eukaryota; kingdom Viridiplantae; phylum Streptophyta; class Magnoliopsida; order Apiales; family Araliaceae; genus Panax; species Panax japonicus. The sequence goes on along the minus strand of CM035108.1, from coordinate 19,409,022 downwards.
AGCCTATGTTTTCTAGCAAATGTCCCAAATGATGTCAAGGAAAGTATAAATCAGCTGCTGGGTATACCGCTTGGAGTTCTTCCAATTAGATTTCTTGGAGTTCCCCTCATCTCTTCTAAACTTACACACTCCGACTGCCAACTTCTGATTCACAGAATCACCGCGAGAGTCACCTCATGGACTTCCCGCTACCTCTCTTATACCGGCAGAGTGCAGTTGATAAAATCAGTGTTATTTGCCATTCAATCTTACTGGGCTGCCCACTTTATCTTGCCTAAATCGGTAATGCGTGCAATCCAATCTATAATGTGCAGATTTCTTTGGAAGGGCTCCTCTCTTCTAAGGTATGGTTCTAAAGTCGCTTGGAAGGATTTGTCTACCCCCTATGCAGAGGGAGACCTTGCTATAAAAAATCTTGCCGATTGGAACTCAGCCCTCATTTTATCCCATTTGCTAAGAGTTGTTTCCCCTTCCCTAACTTCATTATTGGCAAAGTGGGTCAAAGCCTCAGTTCTTCCAAAGATTAATTTCTGGCACTGCACTACTCCATCGGATTGCTCTTGGATTTGGCGTAAGATTCTTAAACTGCGGCCTTTAGCCTTAAATTTTCTTATCTATAAAGTTGGGAATGGCAATTCTTTTAGGTTCTGGCATGACCCATGGTTGAATGGCCAGGTATTAAGCCCTTCTCCGTATCTGCTTTCCAACTCACGAATCCCAGTTAACGCTCTTATCTCTTTTGTCATATCCTCGGGAGCTTGGGCTTTACCGGCAAGCAATCATCATGAAGTGCAATAACTCCGAGGCCTTATTACTTGTGACGCCCCCAAAATAGGTCCATTCCATCCAACTCATTCTGAGTCGCCAAATACATGGTACAAAAATAACTACAACTTTTATTATTACAACATATAAACTGTGAGTTTAAATACAGATATTGTCGTCTAGACAATATCCACACGTAAATAAATCCCCATCATAATTATTGATACATTATTTTACAAAAAAATGGTGAGGACTACTAAACAACTCTCTCTAGAACCTTCAATCCATACCCCGACTAGTACTCGCTACATTCTCGTCTCCTGAGAAGAAAAATGAAACAAAAAGGAAAAGGGTGAACTCAACTAGCCCAGTAAAGAATATTATGACTAAGATAATATACAACAAATTATCGTTAGTCCAAAACAGGAAAAAATCTAATAGAATACAAAAGACAACCATTTTTAAATCAACAACTGCAGCGGAAACAACAATTCATTTGAAGAGTTAAGTAGAGAATGCAAACTACTATCTTCTATATATGAATTTAAAAGTTCATCGTCGATATTTTATCCCTGTAACATCAATCAATATATATCTAGAATCAAATATTCATCTTTGCACTACAGGCCAAAGATATTCATCAGTTGGTCATGTTCATCTAAACACCTGTTCATCTATGCACTACGGGACAAAGATATTAATCAGTCGGTCATGTTCATCTCAACATCTGTTCATCTTTGCACTACGGCCAAAGATATTCATCAAAAAATCATTCATCTTTGTACTACAGGCCAAAGATATTTAGTAATTCCATCATTTAGGACTGAGGATGATGAAAAACATTTTAAAGAAAACGAATCCAGTGAAACAAAAGAACAAATATTAAGGATTCGTACTTTAAATAATTCTCATTCAAAAATACTTCATAAATAACCAGAGTGGGATAAAATTCAAGAATGATCAAAACATGGATACAAACAAAGCTAGTATCCATAATAGATATTTTGGACAAAAAGAAGAAATTTCCTTTTTTGGTGAATAGTGTCGTATTCGTGAATAGTGCCGTATACGTGAATAGTGACGTATACGTGAATAGTAACTCCGACACCAAAAGATAGAAATTTCACAAAAAACATCATCATGCTTTATGAATAGTACTCGTGAATAGTAATTCGTGAATAGTAACTCATGAATAGTAACTCGTGAATAGTAACCCAGACATGAAAAAGTTCCAAATTTGATAAAAATTTCCAACCAATAATTCGGCATAATGATATTAAAGAAATAATATCATTTCCGAATAAAATAACATCCTTTACCTCGAAAGACAGTACTTCTGGTTGAAACACCGGATATAGGCTATGACTTGAACTTGCACCGTATAGCAATACTCAAAGTATACTCAAAATACTCACAAGAATACGCTCGATAATATAGAGAGAGAAAACTTCAGTTTCTGGTGTGATTTTCAATTCTAACCTAAGCACCCTATTTATAGGAAAATGCTTAGAACACCAAAGCAGAAAATTTAATTGAATATTAATATATATAAAATTTTTCCTACGCACACTCTTATAAACTGAAATCAGCTCATTTCAACAACCAACCAAGCCCACCAAACATATCAAAAACGTTTTTCTAATTTAAAATAATTTAAACTTCCAAAAATTAATTATTTCGGAACTCCGGAACTTCAATAATTCACAATAAATAGCCCTTTTGTTAGAAAATTCGAATCTCGCGAGTTTTTATAGGAAATTCAATTCTGTACAACTTTGCAGAAGAAAGTTTTTCCAAATTCCAAACAGAAATTGACCGAAATCCATAAACGGACGATTTTACAAGCTATAATCAAATTTCGGTCAATAATTGTGTCCACCAATACACAAAATATGTGTTAAACATTTAATGCCACAAAAATACTCTTCATCATATACTCATACTAGTATATGCCCGTGCCTAAAGGCACGGCGTAAAAAATAATTAAATTAAAATTTGAAAAATATTACATTACCATATATTACCACAATAATAAATACATAGTCAATCATCAACACATGTCCAACTACCAAAATATCAAGCTAATTGGTACTAATTTCCAAAAAAATCGATAAAATTTCTTTTAAAAATAGATATTTAAAAAATTTTAAACCTGTCTACAAAACTTACAATCATCAACACATATCTAACCACCAAAATATCAAGCTAGTCGCTGCTAATTTTAAAAAAATTCGCCATAATTTCCTTTAAAAATAGACATCCAGACAAATATAAACCTGTGTATAAAACTAACAATCATCCATACATATCCAAACCACCAAAAAAACAATCATTCCATACCCAAAATCATCATAACCATGTATAATTAGTTAACTTTATAAAATACGGAACAAAAAAATACATACATGAAGAAATGAATACATACTCAATCATCAACACATCTAACCACCAAAACATCAACTTAGTCGCTACTAATTTCAAGAAATTCCGGCAGAGTTTCCTTTAAAAATAGATATACATAAAAAACTAAACCTGTTTACAAAACTTTATACAAAAACCATCATTCCATACCCTAAATCATCATATCCAAGTATAATTAGCTAACTTTACAAAAGGCAAAATACAAAAAATACATACATGCAGAAAATAGAGAAACTAAGACCCTTTACTTTACAGCTTACACCAAATATATTTTTTATAGCTTACATCGTGTATCCTTCAATATATACCTGAAAATAATTGAAATTTAAAAATTATCGAAATATGTGAGTTAAAATAAAACAATTATAAATCCGAAACAAATGAGCACACATATTTGTATGTAGGGGGAATGATTTAGATTGATTGCAGTAAGAATTTAGAGAGATTGTAACAAATAATCAATTTTTTAAGGAAAAATATGGACTTATAATCAAATAAAGTTTTCTTAGTACTATCTTAACAAATAGTTCATTTGCTTAATGATTTAAATCATAAATTTGTATCGGTGGCAATATAATGGTGTGTGAGTTTGATTTGCGAGTGTTTGATTGGTTACAGTTAGGTGTGTGTGTGTTTGTGCATGTATTATGTGTGTTGTGTGTCTGTATGAGAAGTAGAGAAATATAGTCTTAGCAAGAGAGACTTTCACACCTAGACAATTGTTTGGTAAGTGGTAGGTTAGTAATCGTCAAAGGTGAACATGTCAGTATTGGATTGCATATCATTTAACTCTCTTAAATGTCTTTTCATCCCTTTAAATCTCCTTTTCATCAATACGAACGTACTTTGCCCAATGAGGAGAATGCAGAACCACCTATATTATTTACATAAACAATAAAAGTAACATTATTATTTATATAAAATACGGAAGTAACCACCTATATTATTTACATAAACAATAAAAGTTATTTTGATGCAGTGACATAAAAGTAAATTTACCTGATTACGTCGGCCCCATCCACAAAGGTCCATTGTTGTTATTTTATTATTCTCGTTGACAAATTCACTCCAATCCTACAAAGAATGAACCTCATTATAAAATTAAAAGTTCAAATGTTGAAAAGATTACATAATTTAGTAGAAATAAACTTGTTTAAACTATACCATTTACTTGTCGTAAGAATATCATAATAAAACTTCTGGGTAAACAATATTTGGGGTTTCATTCGACCCATCTTTTGGAAGGAGGACAGTAATACGATTTGCAGATGTGCATCTAGATAGTGCCACATAAAGGTGTCCATGACTAAAAACAGGTGTTCGCAAATCAATCCCAACGAACTTGATAGATTGTCCTTGGGCTTTATTGATTGTCATAGCATAAGTTAATCGGATAGGAAACTGGCGTCTTGTCATTCGAAAAGGCAAGTCCAAAGATGTTGGTGTCAATGATATTCTCGGAATGAATACTAAATTGCCAATTTTATCTCCATTTAATATCTGAGCTTCGATTACCCTTGAGGCACATCTAACAACCATCAATCGCGTGCCATTACAAAGTCCATCTTTCGGTGCAATATTTCGTAATAACATTATTGGGCATCCAACTTTCAACTCCAATTTAAACGGTGGCAACCCTGAAGGATTCAGCGAGTTTAAGTACTCGTTAGGATATCGATTCCTAATGGTATGATCGAGATCACCACCTTCACACATTTTATCTACAGCTAAAAAAGTAATTATTTCTCCCGGAGTAATATTCAGTGCTGCAGCATTTATATCACTGACGTCGTCATTGCGAGCAGATAGAATTGTTCGTTCAGTGAGAAAGGTTTGATTCACTATACCAACCACATCCAATTGTGGATATATTCTAAATATCAATTCATTTAGATTATGACATCGGTTTATTGTAGATGAAAGTTACACAATTTCTTGTGGATTGGTCCCAATCTAGAAAATGAAAGTATGATTATTCACAAAATTAGATTTAATTCAAAGTATCATGTTATAAAAATTTAATTCAAGGTTGAATGAAATATTACCTCCATCAAGAATTGAGCAAAATTAATATTTCGAACGTCTGCCCTAGATAATCTCATGTTTAAACCCAGAGTTAAAACACATATATCTTTCCATAGCAAAGACCGTCTCAATGATGCACCCACAATTTGCTCGCGAACGCCTTTAGGAATAACAGGCAATATTTGTCGAAAGTCTCCACCTAGGACAACAGTGATACCCCCAAAAGGTCTGTTATCGTCTCTAATATCTTGAAGGGTGCGATCGACTGCCTCAACACAGTATCGATGTTGCATAGGAACTTCATCCCATATTATCAGCTTTGTTTTTCTAAATAATTCAGCATGCATTGATTGTTTAGTGAACCCACATATTGAATTATCTAGGGTTTCCAAAGGAATACAAAATGTAGAATGTGCAGTACGCCCCCCGACCAATAACAACGATGCAATACCAGATGAAGCCACAGTAACAACAACATGTCCATAGCTACGCAATTTGGTTGCAATGGTATTATACAAAAATGTTTTTCCAGTCCCAGCACCTCCACTCAAAAAGAAAGTTGTTGCTATGTTTTCATATACTGACATTGTGACAGCAGTATAAGCAGCAAGTTGTACATCATTAAGTCTGTCAACATTAATTTGTGCATCAGACAGTTGTGCTTCATTCTCAAGTTGTTGGTGCTCAAACAGTAATCTATTTCCAACTATTGCATTCCAATTTCTAGTTGGTTGTGGCATGGATGGAAAGTCAACTAAACTCTTCCCCGACTCGTGGAGCAATTGATTTATCAAATATAAGCCATAATCTTCAATATGATCATCAGTTGGATTCAAAATACCAAACATGGTACGAATCCTGTGTGCTAAATCATCACATATATGTGCTGAGAATTGCTTCCACAATTCAAATGGATGCAATGGAAAGCATTCCGTAAGAATTACTACAAATAGTCTCCTTAATTGGTATCCCGTTCTCATAATTGCAGCCTCTTGAAGACATTGTATCCATTCTTCATCATCTTCAAGAAGTCCTCGCGCAACACATTCTGACTTGAATGTATCATGCATAACATTATTTACCGTGCGTAACCAGTCAAATGAAGTAGGTCCTCTAACAACAGTTAGAAACAAACGCAAATAAAATCGCTCACCTGAATTAGGGCTAGCAAAGTACATTCTACCAATTGCATAATCCCTTTGTCTTGGAGTCCATTTATTGATAGACTTGTTCCAAACAAATTTTTCTGGAAATTCCTGATAAGTTAATACACGGGCAGATTCATTTGTAGCGCAACAATCAAAAAAACCAGTTAAAGTTGTTTTTTGATGTGTACCTTTAGAAAGGATCATATCAAAAGATTCAGCAGGGTTAAAGACCACACGATGCATCCCAGGTAAATGAAGTGCCAATCTTACAACTGAAGGAATCTCTTCATGTAAAGGATTACCAAACAATCACCACGCGGCTTCTGGAGGTCCGATATACCTAGCATCAAGATATTGTTGGATCTCATTAATTCCTCCAAGTACCATTGTTGCGCGATCATGTCCTTTATAAATATACTTGTGAATGTATTTTACACATCTGACTCCTGCACAAACTTCAACATTGATATGACAATTGAACATTCTTGATAAATACGGATTATGTGGCACAACGTCTCTATTATTAATTTCTTGCCCCCTCAGGATGTACTTCTGACCAGTATTACGACGACGATACACAGGATATCCATTAGAGTCCATACTTGTTGATTCAACAAATGATCGAGGGTACCGCTTGGTACACACCCCATTTTCCATACATGGTGCTTGTGGATTTCGAGCACCACATGGTTCGTGTACCATGCAACCTATAATTGTTTCAAAAAGCAATGGGTCAGTTTCATAATCCGAAAATTCAGCACACACTACTCTGTCCACTTGAGCACATGTTTGAATTTTATCTGAACCATGAAGGAACAAAAGTGCATGCATGTACGGTAACCCCCTTTTTTGGAATTCAATTGTAAAAACATGCGCCACTTTTCTACCAAAAACGTTGTTTGTTTCTATCTCCTTCATCAAAAAATTTCGCTTCAACTCAAAAACACGGGCCACTAAATCAGGACGGTCAGTAGGGATCTGATTTGGCAATAGTGATTTAGTAATTTCAGGCCATTTGGGATTTGCAGTCATAGTTAGAAAAATATCTGGGTGCTGATTATACCGCGTGATAGCCATTGAATCTTGAAAAATTTCAAACATATGTCTTGCACTACCAGTAAACGAAGATGGCAAAATCATTCGTTGACCAACTTGTTCAGGACCAAGCTCATCTGCACAAACATCTGTAAGACCTTGGTAAAGTTCTGCACGAAGCTTCGATTGATTCAACTTGTAGTATGTCAACCGATTTTGTTCAGTAGCGGCCCAAGCATCTACTACAAATTCTTGAAATAGTTTTCCGGCTCTCAAAATTGTTGAATACTCAATGTCACGTTGGAACATACGATAACTGTAATATTGTAATTGTGTCAGTCGAGTAGATGAAGGTCCACCTTGGGAAGCGTTCCACTGTTTCAAATCTGGATTCCATCCGAGCTCACCATAAGGGAACAATACCACATAATGCAATGGCAAATAGGCCGGATGACACTCATTAATTTGCATCAAACCATTATCCCCTTGATTCAACTCCATCTCCCGGCAATATTACCGCAATCTCATCGGTTGTTGGGAGATTATATCGACGCCGGTCTGTTATAGAACTGTAGTGAAGATAGGCCGGTAAATTCACCCCCGTCAATTCTAATTCACTTAAAATTGTATGAGCCTGCCGAAATTTTATGGGAAATGGATTTACTTGCAATAAACAATCTTGTATGATTTTCAAAACATCTCTTCTCAAGTTAGGATTTTTGTTGCTGCGAACATCTAAAGTTGAATTAGGATCATAAATGTACAGTTGAGAGTAAATTGGTTCACACCCTGGCTGTGGCATAAGCGATCCTGTTCGATGGCGTAATTCTCCATGGATGGTGAATGTTCTAGGCCCCCTCCCGGGAATTAATCTGTCATCCAAAGTAGCACCTAGACTCGTAAACGCATTAACTGCATTATACTCTCGTGTGTGCTGACGAAACGATTTTGATTGTTCATCATTGCCGTCATACAATGCTTTAAGCATTAAAGGAGGTGCAATAAGTGGAGGTAGTCTAATTTTTCCTTGTAAACAACATTTACCAAAGAGAGGATTTGATACAGATGATTTTGTTAATTTTTCAGCAAGCCAGTGTAAGGCAGAACAATGAGGACATGTTCGATTCATCAAGCCGAGGAAATGACGATTTGGAATTTCATGGTTTCGAGAATTAAGTGCAGCATCCATAGTTACACCTTCTACTCTGTAGGCACTACAGATAAAATTATAGATGTCATACAATTTGATTATATATAAATTGAATACAAACTTAAAATCTATAACAAACACCTGGTGCCTTCATTTGGATTACGCATTTGTTGGAACATGTTTGTCATATACGATGCCACTGGGGAACATGGGGAGAATGGTTCCAAGATTGTTGTTGTGTTTTTATATAGATTTTGAGGAGGTAAGTCTTGGAGCATGGTAGTCACAGGCAACACCCTTGAGATATTTGTTCGTGTGCCTTCTTCAAGATTTTGAGGAGGATTTTCTAGATTCATGATGGCCATAGACAACCACCGTGAAACATCTGTTGTAGTGTCTTCATTAAGATTTTGAAGCAAGTTAGTTGACGATGACTCTAAAACATTTGTTGTCACTATACTGTCTGTTACAGGATGGGAAATTTTGGTAGACAGAGTCATTGGTTGGAAGCGGGACCTTTTATTTGATTCTCGTTCTAGGCATGCTCGGCGACGACGACTCGGTGGTAAAGAAGGAAAAAATCTAGGCTGAACGGGGGCACATTGTTTTGATCGCTTTCTTTCGTGACGTGCAAGTTGTCCCAATTGACGTTTGGAGCACTCATTTTCTTTCCCAGCATAACGCATTTGTGCAGTAAGCCTTGCACATTGCGGCAATGTTGATTTTGATATAACATTATAGTTTGGTGCCTAAACCACAAACTCATAAAAAAAATTTTATTATTTTGTTGATTTAACATGTAAGGCGTCCTAATTGACATTTGGTTGGTTTTGTATATGAGGTAACATGACAATAAAGTGTTGCATCAACAAAACTATCTACCTAACCATCTATTAACATTATAATTATAATTAAAGTTTTGTTTGATCCAAAAATAAAACAACATAGCCACAGTTGCATATTGAATTGAACAACTTGAAAGATAAGATCAAAATAGGCTTTAAACTACTGAGAAAAGTTGAGGTTTCACTATTGAGCTTAAAAAAATGGGACCCAACAAAAGATTCAAATTATATGTTATAACAAAAGCATAAAGGCTACAAATCAACATTAAGCTTAAGAATCTGGTAAAAAAAAATATAAAAATCATAGTTCCTCAATAATTCAGGAATAATCACAGAATAACACGATAAAAAATTAAGTAGTATTAAATGAGGCAAACCAACACCATCTTGACAAAGCAAACGTTTTACATAAAACGAAACTTAAAAATTTCTAAATTCAATAACATCCAAATCCATTGTAAAAACAGAAGAAAAAGAATAGGATTAAAAGTGATACCAGTTGGCAATCTTTATTTTTTCTTCCTTGGCTAGAAGAGGTTGCTTTTTCTTTCCCCTTAAATTTGGCATTCGACAAAGTATCAGACCTTTTTTTCTCCTTCTGTGTAAGAAAATGCTACTTAAAAGCAAAAAAAGAAAAAAGAAAAAATGAATGAGAATTAGGTGTGAGGATACACTACCTCGCGTATACGGAGACAATTTAGTTCATACTCATTTCGAATTACCACTCCTACATTATTATGACGAAATCTTCGAACCTATAGACAAAAAAAACAATGAATAGTAAATAAGTGGGTAAAAAGATTAGATAAAAGGTAAGAAAATGATGATTAAAAAAAACTTATCATACGGTATTTTCTAAGTCATCGTCCATCTGTCACATATAACAACATACTTCATAAGCCATCTATAATTAACATCAATTACAATGAAATTTCATATAATTAAAATGCATTTAATCAACCATGATATATACACATCCAATTCCCAGAACCAAAATTAAGGAAAAAGACAACCTAAATTAGCCTACAAATTTCACAAAATGAACACTCAATAATAACCAACTCAACATCCATTCCATCCTAACATTCATAATAAAAAAAATCTATTTCATCATAACCATAAATCTATTTCATCATAAAAATAAAAACAGCCAAATTAAAAGACACGTAAATGTGTGTTTTAAAACACACAAATTAAACACAAACATTCAAAAACTGAAGTTGTTGTCAACTTTAAATATTCTTTGTAACAAAGCAAGACTGCTCGGAAAAAAAAATTAAAACAAAACCCACAATTCCACACCCCCCCCCCCCCCCCATGAAAAAAAAGTAAATAAGAGCTATTTTTGACATACAAATCCACACATATAAGAAAACCTACAATTTAATTTTCAAGGACAAATAAGAATGAAGTGAAACAGATCAATCAAAAAGTGAGCTGTAAAAATCAACAATTGAACCTACAATTTAATTTTCAAGGACAAATAAGAAAACTATGTTTCTCAGTATATGTCAGATCAAGCTTCAAGATGTTGTTTAACATACCTTAGGAGGTTTGAAAGGATCATCGCTCAGAAACGTTGTGTCAAGGAAAAATATCCCGCCTTGATAAGGCGTTCCTATAACAAAATTTGATGTAATTAGATTTTTACAACAATCTTGGAATGTATTCACGCCTTCCAAACTTCTTGGAATAAAAACTTCTTGCGTATCTGATCATTATATTAAGAAATGAGTTTTTGGAGGCAATTTGACGTGTGACAGTTTTAAAGTTGAATTTTTTAGCTAACCTTCAATACTGGAGGCAGAAGATGGACCGTTTGAGTTATTAGTATCATTTCACCATTCAAGAAATGAGTTTTATTAGATTTTACAGTAGGGTAGCCAAGCTGCTTGGAGCCAATGAAGCCAATGCTTGGATTAAAACCGGGGTGTCCAAACTCCATGCTATCGAATCACTCTTCCCCTCAGGGAAAAGATGTTCGAGGCGGAGTTCAATATAATTTACCATTTTGATTGGGCTACACATGCGAAAACTCCAAGTAGTTTTGTTTCAATAAGTTTGATAAATATTATCATACTTCAGGTGTATGTATATGCATCTTATAGCCATACATTTGCAGCCTAGTATACAAATGCTTATATAGCCTCGATAGCGGCAGATTGTTATTATTATTATTATTACTATTATTATAATTATTATTAATTTATTACTACTATTATTATTATTATTTTATCATTATAATTATAATAATTATTTTTTTTGTTATTATTGTTATTATTATTATTATTATTATTATTATTATTATTATTAGGAAAAATGGAACTGAGTGAGTACAATCTAACATGTTCTTTTAGGCTCAATTAAAGAAAAGGTCAATAATTGAAAATTAATTATTATTAATTTATTACTATTATTATTATTATTATTATTATTATATCATTATAATTATAATAATTATTATTTTTGTTATTATTGTTATTATTATTATTATTATTATTATTATTATTATTATTAGGAAAAATGGAACTGAGTGAGTACAATATAACATGTTCTTTTAGGCTCAATTAAAGAAAAGGTCAATAATTGAAAATGCTTCCAGCAAAGGTTGTGAACGTGTGTAATGAAGAGCAGACAAATGAGGTTGTTCAAGTGTATCAAGTGTTTCTAACTTATGAGGGAAAATGTGGTTACCAAGTATTTCAATTAACAAAGCTAATTCTGTAAATGAGCAAAAATAGCAACCTCGTGGATTATTAATCATAGCATCCACCAAATGCTAGCTAATTCTGTAAATTTTTGAGTGCGTTGCTCCTATTAACAAAGCTATTAACAAAATGAGCAAAAAATAATCTGTAAAAAAACCCCAAAAAGAAAGCTAATTCTGTAAATTTTTGCAACCAACAAAAGAAATGAAGACCAAGCAATCAACAAAATGAGCAAAAAAAAAACCAAAAAGAAAGCTTATTCTGTAAATTTATGCAAATTGCTCGAGTAAAATGGAATACACAAACCTGAGGGGGCAGCAGAGGAATCAGGAGCTGACGACACGGATGTTGTCGACGGCCATGACCGACCTCTCCCTCCTTCGATGGAAGTGATCTCGTTATTCATTCCAGAGCTAGAAGAGAGAGAAGGAAAGATTTGAGAAAGAAGAGAGAAGGAAAGATTTCAGAGGGGAGAGAGAGAAGAACATATTTAGGCGAGAAGAAAAGAATACGGAGGGGTAGCGTGTGATGTAAGGCTATGTTTGGGCGGGCTTTTTTTTAGCCTAACATGGAACATGAACCATTAGATTAAGTGAGATTCAATCTGAGCCGTTGTTGTGGTTTCTCAAATGTAAAAATTTGAATTTGGTTGTGTTTTATTATTATAGATATCCCACATTCATTATAAAAATATCACCGTTAATATATTATTAAAATAATATATTTAAATGAATTATTTTATCAGAAAAGATAAAATATTAGTTTTCAACAATTGTCACATTAAAAAATTTCTCCATCTATATCCACATAAAATCAATATTTTCCTCATCATATAAATCAATAATTAATTATTCACAAATAATATTACAGAATCACAATATTGACAACCAGACAGTTCCCAGAAAAGAGGGGGTTTTCCAATAAGGATCTCTCCTTACTGGCACGCAATTAGGTGACCAAACCTCTCCTTAGACAGAACTTTCTAGACAATGCCAATAATGTTATCTAATAATATTATTCAGATAATATGAATTATTATTTCGATAATGAAAAATACTGTGTAATGACAATTATTGAAACAACAGCAATATAAAATATCAATGCAGCAATTATTGAATCAATAAAATAAAATACTGAACAGTAATTACTGTAACAATTATTGAGTAGTGCATTCTTACGTAAGAATCAATAATTGGTGCAATACCGTGCGATACTGTGTTTTAACCACCAAGTATTTTAACAGTATTAACGGTAACAACTACGCCGTTATTTATAAACAACTTATATTTGTCGTTTTCTTCATCCAATAGCTTTCTGTTATGGGGCCCACATATGGCTGCGCCGTCGTACGAATATTCCCCAACAATACGAATATTCCACGACCAAACGAATATTCCCCGACAACAATGAATATTTTATAATCACTTGCTTATTTTGAAATATTTGCGTATTTTACCCATAACTATCCACATTAATCAAATCAACCCTTACTATTTCAAAATAATAAATAGAGAAAATTAAATTTCATTAATAATAAGTTGGGGTCTTACAACCTCCCCTCCTTATAAAATTTCGTCCTCGAAATTGACGTACGTACCTGGTGTTTCGAAAAGATGAGAATACCTCGCTTTTATTTCCGTTTCCAACTCACAGGTCATTTCCTCAATAGCATGGTTTCTCCACAAAACTTTAACTTATGGTATAACCTCGGTACATAGGACATGTTCTTTCCTATCCAAGATCTTGATAGGTACCTCCTCGTACGTTAAGTCTTCGGCTATCTCGTCCGTTTCTAACTCAATGACGTGGTTCAGGTCGTCCACATATTTACGTAACATCGATACGTAAAAACGTTATGAAAACGCGTCATACTTGGCAGTAAAACGAGTCTATAGGCCACAGTTCCTATTCGATCGAGAATTTCAAATGGATTAATAAATCGAAGGTTTGAGCTTTCCTCACCTCACCGATTCTTGCTTTTGAAATAACAACTTCTTGCACCTCCTTCTTCAAATTCATCAGCTCCGGTGTGTAGCTTGAACAACTTTAACTTTATCGATTAAAGTCGATTATACTCGTATATCATCACGTGGGTACCTAGAGTTTTCATCTCCATTTCTATCATTTGTAAATTATACGAAGTGAGTCTTTGACAATATCGTACTAGTACTTGTATACGATTTTCTACTCAACACGTCAGCTACCACGTTCGTTTTTCCAGGATGGCATGGTCAGAACATGTGCTGAAATGAGTCTCTTCTTGAGTTCTTCGAAGCTCTTCCCACATTCCTTGCTCCATTCGAATTTTGTATCTCTACGAGTCAGCTGCATTAATGGAATAGCGATTCAAGAATATCCTTCAACGAATCTCCGATAATAACCAACTAAGCCTAGAAAGCTACGTATTTCGATTACCGACTTAGGTTGTTCTCAACTGTGACTCATATCCCAACCTTGGATAGCACGTTACAATGACACCTATCAGTTTACTATCGCACGAATATGGTGTCCCCTACGAAGAGTCTGGCTTCGGTGCATTCCACAAAGGAAGTCACCAGATAAAGGCTCAGGTACCAAATTCTATAGTTGAATTTTTAACTCCTGAAGTTCAATAGGAGCCATTCGATATGAGATTTTAGAAATGAGTTTTGTACCGGGTTCAAAGTCGATACAAAATTTAATATCAGGCTTTGGGAGTAAGCCAAGAAATTCTTCAGGAAATACGTCAGGAAAAAATTAATAACAACAGAAATATTATTCAAATCTGACGTGTCTTTATTCAAATCCATAACATGGACTAAGAAAACTTGACATCCGTAATAAACGAATGACTTCATGGCTTGATATGAAAATATTTGACTACAATGGTTTGATTGCTTGAATTCGAATAACAAGTTGCTTAGAAATATGAAAACTAATAACTTTACGAAAGTAACCAATTTCGGCATGATGAGTAGTTAACCTTAAAATCACATCAAAAGCAAATATCTCTATAGAAATAAGGTTAACTTGTAATGTGATAGTGCCAACCTGAATCAAGCAAGATTTCTAAACAATGGATGTAATGAAAGTTTCTCCTAACGGAGTCTCCATAAATAGGTCAAATTCTAATTTCTCCGTAGTCAAGTTCAAACGTTGAGCGCAAGAAAGAGAGATAAAAGAATGGGTAGAACCGGTATCTAGTAAGGTATAAACTTCGCAAGAATTTATAATTAACTAACCCGTGCTAACTTCGTTCGGGTTCCTTGCATTTTGACCGGTCACGACAAACGCTCTTCTAGGAAACGTTGACTTTGACTTTTCTGGGACATCCTTTTGAGTCACCATTCCCGCTGGACTGGGTTTCGATACCGTACAATCTCGAGCGATATGTCCTTCTTTTCCACAATTATAGCATATCTTAAACTGTTGTGGGCAGTTTGGACTGATATGTCCCTCTTTCCCGCATTTGTAACATACGATCGGTGGTCTTTCTCCTCTATTGGAACCAGTTGCTACTGGCGCTGACGTCTTCACATGGTCGTTGTTGAATCTCCTCTTTTTAAAATCTCCTCCCGACTCGTTTCTTCTATTTTCATGGCCACGATTACCACCAGAGTGGTTACCGACTTTGTCCGTATTTTTCTTTCTTCGTTGGTTATCATTATTCTGATGACTGCTATCTTCGGTATGATCCTGGTTATGGTCCCTCGGTTGAACGTACTTGTTATCTCGCTCTAATAACTGAGCCCTGTTGACAACATCTGAATAGAGAGAAAATTTATGAGAAATGATATATTGACGTATGCTGGGTTTCAAACGTCTCAGAAACATCCGCGTCATACGTTCCTCATTCTCCACCAAATGAGGTGCAACCTGGATAACTCGGCGAACTTCGCCTCGTACTGGGACACCGTAATGTTATTCTGCTCCAGTCTAATAAACTCCACTTCCTTCATATGACGAATACTTTCAGGGAAGTACTTGTCATTGAACTATTTCTGAAACGTCTCCCATGACATGCTGAGTGCAGCTGGATGGGTACGCTTCAAAGATTCCCACCAGTAATCTGCCTCGTTACGGAACATAAAAGTAGCGAATGGAACTTTCTGTTCCTCCGTGCATCCCAAGACATCGAATATCTTGGTAATTTATTTGACCCACGTCTCCGCCTTAATCGGATCCGGCTTTCCCCAGAATTCTGGTGGTCCCAACTCTTTGAACTACTTGACTGTGACCACACGTGAATTGCTATCATTTCCTCCTTTATTTTGAACACGAGTTTCCCTCGTCTGATTTTGCATGAACTGCAAAAAGCTTCTAAACATCCCCTCGTTCATCATCTGCTCAGTGGTGTTGTTCACAGGAGGAACATTGTCAGCCTGCTGCACGGTCTCCTCGTTGGTAAGTACAGGCATCTCCACGCTCTCATTTACTCCACTGTTAATATTCTCAGTCGACATTCTCAAATACTGTCATAAAACAAGGGTTAATTAAGGAAATCAATATATCACATAATATCCCTATATACTGACCAACTAACAAATAAGCTTAGGTAGGACATACTAGCGAAGGATTTACTCATCTCTCCCCTCCTAGTTCTATTACCCGATCTCTGCCAGAGATCATATCCCTAAGCTCTGATACCAACTGTGACGCCCCAAAATAGGTCCATTTCATCCAACCCATTCTGAGTCACCAAATACATGGTACAGAAATAACTACAACTTTTATTATTACAACATATAAACTGTGAGTTTAAATACAGATATTGTCGTCTAGACAATATCCACATGTAAATAAATCCCCATCATAATTATTGATACATTATTTTACAAAAAAAATGGTGAGGACTACTAAACAAATCTCTCTAGAACCTTCAATCCATACCCCGACTAGTACTCGCTACATTCTCGCCTCCTGAGAAGAAAAATGGAACAAAAAGGAAAAGGGTGAACTCAACTAGCCCAGTAAAGAATATTATGACTAAGATAATATACAACAAATTATCGTTAGTCTTCAACAGGAAAAAATCTAATAGAATACAAAAGACAACCATTTTTAAATCAACAACTGCAGCGGAAACAACAATTCATTTGAAGAGTTAAGTAGAGAATGCAAACTACTATCTTCTATATATGAATTTAAAAGTTCATCATCGATATTTTATCCCTGTAACATCAATCAATATATATCTAGAATCAAATATTCATCTTTGCACTACAGGCCAAAGATATTCATCAGTTGGTCATGTTCATCTAAACACCTGTTCATCTATGCACTACGGGCCAAAGATATTAATCAGTCGGTCATGTTCATCTCAACATCTGTTCATCTTTGCACTACGGCCAAAGATATTCATCAAAAAATCATTCATCTTTGCACTACAGGCCAAAGATATTCAGTAATTTCATCATTTAGGACTGAGGATGATGAAAAACATTTTAAAGAAAACGAATCCAGTGAAACAAAAGAACAAATATTAAGGATTCGTACTTTAAATAATTCTCATTCAAAAATACTTCATAAATAACCAGAGTGGGATAAAATTCAAGAATGATCAAAACATGGATACAAACAAAGCTAGTATCCATAATAGATATTTTGGACAAAAAGAAGAAATTTCCTTTTTTGGTGAATAGTGTCGTATTCGTGAATAGTGCCGTATACGTGAATAGTGACGTATACGTGAATAGTAACTCCGACACCAAAAGATAGAAATTTCACAAAAAACATCATCATGCTTTATGAATAGTACTCGTGAATAGTAATTCGTGAATAGTAACTCATGAATAGTAACTCGTGAATAGTAACCCAGACATGAAAAAGTTCCAAATTTGATAAAAATTTCCAACCAATAATTCGGCATAATGATATTAAAGAAATAATATCATTTCCGAATAAAATAACATCCTTTACCTCGAAAGACAGTACTTCTGGTTGAAACACCGGATATAGGCTATGACTTGAACTTACACCGTATAGCAATACTCAAAGTATACTCAAAATACTCACAAGAATACGCTCGATAATATAGAGAGAGAAAACTTCAGTTTCTGGTGTGATTTTCAATTCTAACCTAAGCACCCTATTTATAGGAAAATGCTTAGAACACCAAAGCAGAAAATTTAATTGAATATTAATATATATAAAATTTTTCCTACGCACACTCTTATAAACTGAAATCAGCTCATTTCAACAACCAACCAAGCCCACCAAACATATCAAAAACGTTTTTCTAATTTAAAATAATTTAAACTTCCAAAAATTAATTATTTCGGAACTCCGGAACTTCAATAATTCACAATAAATAGCCCTTTTGTTAGAAAATTCGAATCTCGCGAGTTTTTATAGGAAATTCAATTCTGTACAACTTTGCAGAAGAAAGTTTTTCCAAATTCCAAACAGAAATTGACCGAAATCTATAAACGGACGATTTTACATGCTATAATCAAATTTTGGTCAATAATTGTGTCCAACCAATACACAAAATATGTGTTAAACATTTAATGCCACAAAAATATTCTTCCTCCTCATATAATCATATATCCCACATTCATTATAAAAATATCACCGTTAATATATTATTAAAATAATATATTTAAATGAATTATTTTATCAGAAAAAGATAAAATATTAGTTTTCAACAATTGTCACATTAAAAATTTTCTCCATCTATATCCACATAAAATCAATATTTTTCTCATCATATAAATCAATAATTAATTATTCACAAATAATATTACAGAATCACAATATTAACAACCAGGCAGTTCCCAGGAAAGAGAGGGCTTTCCAATAAGGATCTCTCCTTACTGGCGCGCAATTAGGTGACCAAACCTCTCCTTAGACAGAACTTTCTAGACATTGCCAATAATGTTATCTAATAATATTATTCAGATAATATGAATTATTGTTTCGATAATGAAAAATACTGTGTAATGACAATTATTGAAACAACAACAATATAAAATATCAATGCAGCAATTATTGAATCAATAAAATAAAATACTGAACAGTAATTACTGTAACAATTATTGAGTAGTGCCTTCTTACGTAAGAATCAATAATTGGTGCAATACCGTGTGCTACTGTGTTTTAACCACCGAGTATTTTAACAGTATTAACGGTAACAACTACGCCGTTATTTATAAACAACTTATATTTGTCGTTTTCTTCATCCAATAGCTTTCCGTTATGGGGCCCACATATGGCTGCGCCGTCGTACGAATATTCCCCAACAGTACGAATATTCCACTACCAAACGAATATTCCCCGACAACAATGAATATTTTATAACCACTTGCTTATTTTGAAATATTTATGTATTTTACCCATAACTATCCACATTAATCAAATCAACCCTTACTATTTCAAAATAATAAATAGAGAAAATTAAATTTTATTAATAATAAGTTGGGGTTTTACATTACTTCTCTTCCTGCTCCGACTGCTGCCGATGACATGATTTTATGGGAATCTTGTGAGCTAAAATATGTCAAGGCCTCTCTCATTTGGGAATTTATTCGGCCACGTGCTCCGCTAGTACCATGGGCTGCTCTGCTATGGCATTCTCTTCACATTCCACGATTTACCTTTACTCTCTGGCTTGCTTTTAGGCATAGATTACCCACGAATGACAGATTTTCTAGCTATTCATGCTTCCGCCGGCTGACATGCCCCCTCTGTGATTCCCATGTGGAAACATTCCCTCACTTGTTCTTCGAATGCCCATATTCTTCCTATGTTCTCTCCACTACTTTAGCAGTGGGTGGCTGGACTAATGCTCCTATGAATTGGGACAACCTTGTGGACTACATTATCCAATATCGAGGGAGCAAACTCAGGTCGGATATTCTAAAGCTGGTTCTCTCCACCACAGTATACAAAATCTGGTCAGTCAGGAACTCCATTGTCCATAACAAAACCAAGATGCCTATGGGGGTTCTCTCAAGGGAGATAACCAATGTCATTAAGGCTAGGTTATCTTCTTCCTCTGTTTTTTCTAAAAAAGTCCAAAATAGGCCCAACCTCTGGGGGTGGTTGTAGGGTTGGGTTCGGTTCATGGGTTGTCGGCTGTTCCGCCGCTTCGGTGCTGCCGGGAGAGCAGGTGGCTAGGCTCGTCTCAGTAGCGAATGTTAGCTATTGCTTCGGCTGGGGTTTTTTTTGGACAAGATCAGAGTTGGCAGTGTCTCTCTGGCACTCGCTCATGTTTATTCAGCTTGGTCATTATAGGGGTTGGCCTATGCGCCTTCTGGCCTCTGGTTCAATCTCAGCTTCGGGGTTTGCCTAAGCTTCGGGGTCTGCCTAAGGGTTGGGCAGGTCAGGTGCTAGGGAGTTCGGCCTCAGGGGTTAGTTTGGAGGTAGTGGGATTCAGTTCTTCTGCTGGGTTCGGCTTGCTGACTCAAGCAGCATCTTCAGCTCGATGCTGTCTGCGATGGTAGTTCGACTTCTCTGGCAGTTCGGTCTATTCAGCAGCTGGGTTCGGCTCTAGGGACAATGAAGGGCTGGTACGGTCTATTGGCACGGTCTCATGGCCCGGCTAGGGGGGTTCGCTGGTTTCGGTTTTGGGGCTTGGGGACCCCTCAATGGCTTCGGGGGGGGGGGGGGTTCGTTTGATAGAGCGCTGGTTGCTGTCTTTTGATTTCGGGCATCGGTGCTCCCTCTTCGGTACAGTAGTCCAATCTTGAGTGGTTCGGGCTTCGGGGCTCACGGATTTGGAGCTGGGTGGGCGAGTGTTCATTGGTTTCGGCTTCATGGCGCTCGCAGTTCATTCAAGGGTTCAGCATTTCACAGCTTCGGCTGCTTCGGGTGTTTGGCTGCCGCTTCAGTTCGGATTGGTTCGTCATGTTGTTTCAGTTCGGATTGGTTCGGATTCTTCCTCATTCCGGATTGGTTAATGGTTCGACTTATTGGGTCAGTGAAGGGCTAGTTTTGTAGCTTGGGTTCGTCTCCTTGGTTTAGTCTTGGGAAGCTGGGGGATTCTGGTCTGGTAGGTTAGGCTTATATGGTTCGGCCTCTCTGCCCCCGCAGCTCCTTCTAGGCTTCGGGATCTTCAGTTCAGCTTCTTATGTGCTAACAGCTTGAGTCTGTTAGGCTGCTCGGTTGATTCTGTTGTCTTCTGCAGTTCTGTCTTGCAAATGGCAGATTTGCAGCTTCATTTCGTCACCAGATTGTTCATTTGGATGCTTAGTTTCAGCTGATTGGTTGTTTAGGCTTCGGCTTGCTTCTTTATGCTTGCAGCTCTGTTTTGTAATGTTCTTTGTTGCTTTGGCTTGGTTGTTAGTCTTTAGTTGTCCATTTTGGGGGTTGTCCCATGTGGTTCAATCCTAAAACTTCTGGGGTATGCCCTTTGCGATTGTTTTATCTCTTTTTCTTCTCAATATACAAACAAACTTAGCGGGAAAAAAATTGATAGTTAAGGGTTAAAATTAGAATCTTGTGGAACTTGGAGAGACACTTTTGCAATAAACCCTAAATCCTACTATCACACAAATGCTAGTATTCTAAAAACTTATTCCTGTTAATGAGAATAGTTAGATTTTTAACAAAAATACGAAATTTGAAGGTTGGTCTTAACCTATTTTTACATCACATTTTTCTACTGCAAAACCATATTCCTTTTCTTTTCTATTTTTTTTTCATTTGTTGAAAAGAGATCAATCATACATCTATTTATCATTTATTGAAAAGATATAAAGCCATATTTCTTTATCTCATCACTTCAACAATCTCTATCTGGTCCCTTTAACTATCATAATGGCAATTCCCCCTCGTTTATAAATATGGCAAAGAGCGTGCAAATGCTGCATCTTGCAAAGCAAAGATGTCCTGAGTTCAACCCCCATCCCCGAATTATTAAAAAATAGTAAGAAATAATAATAATAATAATAATAATAATAATAATAATAATAATACCCCGAAAGATAAACAAAGAATGTTTCATTACCAAAAAAAATGTTGCTTCTTGACAAAGGCATACCTGTGTGTAATAATGAATGGCTGTAGTGAAATCTTTAGCTCGAAAAGCACTATCCCCGAGCTTTCTATAGTTTATGATTTCCTGCATTTGGTTTCTCCACATTTGGAATGAAAGCTGCGAAGGAAAATGATAGTTAACAGCAAGAATAAAGTACCAAATAAATCTAGATACTTGTTTTAGTTAACCAGGACTTCGATGAGAGCAATAACTGACACGTCTCAAAAAATTGGATTATAAACATTTGAATTCAGTAGGGAATGTGATTAACAATCTGGGACATAACATTTCAAATGCATTATTATACCAAGGCTATGCTTATTTGCATAAGTGATGGATGAGATACGACTATTTGCACCAACTTCACACCATTATGGATTATTTTATCTCATGATTAGTCCGTTTGTGAATCTCATGGACTATTTGTTATCATTTCTAAGGTCATTTGATACCTCATAGATGATTATATAATACCACCTTTCACTTAGGATTATAATTCATCATCAAATGACCTTAGAACTGACATAGTCCATGAGATTAAATAACAGATTAATCATGAGGTAAAATAGTCCATAATAGCAAACAATTAGAACAAATAGTTCTATCTCGCCCATAATTTTTACAAACAGACGTAGCGATTAGCACAAGTCAATAGGTAAAAACACAATGATGATATGACAAATAACGTATCCTTTAGTATCACTTTGGGATTTGCCATATAAGAACCTCTCTGCGAACAAATTTGAACGTCTATGATTCTATCATTATGTTCTAACTTGGATTTTCCAAGTAATAAAAACATAAGTAGACTCTGATATTGACATGTTCTTCGTATACAAATATCCAGTACTTAAAAAATTAAGAACTGACCGCATGAGCAAAGTCGGATATTGTCGTAGTTAACATACTTGGTTGAAAATTTACGGTTAAAACATTGCAAATGCAACTAAATGGGAGCTGCAAAGGAAACAAATGAACACAATGCCTAATCATTGCGTCAGCTGGATGATAAAAACAATGTTATAAGGAATAATTTACAGCATCATAAAAGATGGCATTGTTCACACCAAGATTCACTAAACAATATTTCATGTTTTGCATGCATATGCACTAAAATTTCTGACAAAATGACAGAAATAGAGAGAGAGAGAGAGAGAGAGAGAGAGAAACCTTTTGTGTAATCCCTGCATCATCGTCGTACCCTAGCTTCTCCAATATCTCATGAATGGCAGTTAGATCAACTCTCGAGCAAGCTTCACCAAGAGGTGATAGTTTTGATCTTTCTATCGAGGATTCAGTTTCATGAGTAACACCCAGCAAAATATAAGATGCAACCTGCTAAAGAGCTCTGAATCAAATGATGTAAAACTCTTCAAGTAGAGTACTCAACTGCACTAATTCAGCCTAAAACAAAAGAAACAAGCAAAAATAGATTTTCTACATTAATGTAAGACAACTGCATCAACTACTCTTTGTTGTTTCTTAGCAGAAACAGAGTTATTGTGCTCTAACAAAGGGATGTATACACATCAAAGAAAAAACATGAAAAGAACTATGCTTTCTTGATGACATTTAAAAGTGCAAGTAATTAGATTTTATAAATAGAGGACTAGGGATAAATTATACCTCTTTTTCTTTTTGAAGAGAAACAAGAGCAATCACAAGAGCCATAGCATTTGGCCTATCTCGAGGTTCATATTGTAAACAACGTGAAGCTACTCGTACTAATTCAGTTCCATCATCATTTGAGAAATGACCTTCTAAGCACGAGTCCATTAGCATTGTCAAATTCTTCCCACGTATCAAGTCAAGTGCCTGCAAGAGAGCAAGAATGGACATTTAGGAGGTTTGGACTAGTAGTTAGTCCAGTTTAAATTATTAGTAATAAATTTAACAAGAATAAGCACTCTATTTTCATCAAATTCTTTTTATTGTTGAAATCGTTCTTGAAATGTCCAAGAAAGTATACAAATTTTTCTTAGCAAATTAACTTTTTGCTTCATTAAATCTCATAAAATGCCATTGACCGCAAAAATATAGTCAAATTCGACATATTTTTGATGCCTCAAATGTAACTGGACCTCATCACAATGTGAAGAAGCCCTTGCGTATTAGCTTGGTGAAGAGGACTGCTAAGCACTAATTTAACAAGTTAACCATGTATTCGGAGCTTGACTATATAAACCAATATGGTATTAGGTTGAGTTGCACGTTGGCCAAATATAAACTTTTGTCAAGTATTTGGTTAGGTGTTGGGAAAATACCTCAGTTCATACAATGTCAATCTCAATTGAGATATTTTCAGACAGCACTATAAATGGAAATAATGAAAAACACACTTGATGCATTAGCTTCACGACGTTATAATATAAACTAGCATAAGTTCATTGTGCATACTGACAATGTTAGTGAGAATCAGAGTATGTACCACGGTTATATATGACACCTCAAAACAGTTAAGAGCTTGATTACAATTGCAGTATTCAGAATATGACTAATGATATGGCTGCTTAGCTATCCAAATTGTCCAATGATCTCACATATCAAATTATGAAGGTTTAAAGTTATTACTACTACTTTCAACTGTTAGGCCTCTCAAATGGAGATTTTATTTTTTGTTGTAAAATGAATTCAGTACTTTCACAAAACAAACAACAAAGTCAACCGATACTTCATAAACAATGAATCAAGAAAAAGTAACAGAATATTTTCATCGTATCCTACGTGACATGGTACTTGTAAATGCTCATATTATATCAGGGATTCACTATCTTCACAGATTTCTTAAATGTCTTGGTACTTGAAGATTATTTAAATCCAGAAAATGTCAAAATGCACTGTGTAATTTACAAGAATTTGTCAACCTACATATGCCCCTGATTATTGGCAGAAGACTCCAGCCTAGGTTGCTTCATACAACAATTATTTCCATTTGAAGTTAAAAAAATAGGCCTGGTCTACAAATTAATAAAGAGAAAAATGTAAGGAATGAAATTTACGTGACTTGGGGGAATATGTTTGCCGTTGAGAAGATCAAGCAATATAGTGCCAAACTGTAAACGACGCTCTCTGGTGTCACTCTACCTGCGACATGAAAACAATCGTGTGAGCTTGATTGTGCGAACATGTATAACATGCTCCGTTCACTTGCATATTATATTCTATAAACTAATTTAAAGTGATATGCTCACAACAATCGCTCGATTATGTCCATGTACTAGGTACTTCGATCTTCAGACTTTAAAGAATCAGTAATTCAAAAGCTCACCCAGTTAAGGATAGAAGCAGGTACCATTCGGCTATAACACATACACCTAAGCATAAGAATTCTACATGGTGACCAAAACAATTGGTAGCTTTAGGTGAATTTTTGGTAACTTTAGGGACTTGAAAAGTTCGTAACTTTAGGTGCATTTTCAGTGAGCAATTAATGTACCTGTTCTC
Organism: Panax japonicus; assembly: GCA_020205505.1. Taxonomy (NCBI): domain Eukaryota; kingdom Viridiplantae; phylum Streptophyta; class Magnoliopsida; order Apiales; family Araliaceae; genus Panax; species Panax japonicus. The sequence continues at coordinate 19,383,523 of CM035108.1, read as the reverse complement.
AAATACTCCGGTGGGGTGAAAGCAAAATTTGTACTGTAGCTATTTCCATCCCTGCTATTTTTCATTAGGCCAAAGCATGAGAGCCTTGGATTGCCATCCTGTTAAACGCGGACTCAAAAGTAAGTACTCTACAAAAGATAGTTCTTCAACTGTAGGGAAATTAATAGAGGGATTTCAAAATGGAATGAAAAAGGTGAAAGTAAGTACCTGATCAAATAAAACTCTGTAAGCATGGAGGTCATGATACAGTGCTCACCATTTACTGCCGCAATAGTCCAATGCTTGTGCCAAATATAAAGCCACTCTTAACCTCATAGCCCATTTTAATGGTTTGGTTTCCCCTAAATCATTTTAAACAAAACAAATAAGTAAACGACCCAAACTTTTCTAATAAGAACCTCAAATTTTTCTCTTTTGGGAATCTATTTCTAGTTGCTCTGGAACAATGAGGAGATTCTCTATAAGAAGTATTGGGTTGTGCTTCTGGCGGCTCTATCTTGAATCATGAATACATGACCTTTTGTTTTAACCTTTTTTCCTTAACTACATTTTATTATAACCAAACAGTACAAGGATTTTCCCAAGTACACTAGAACACTTAGCATTAAAAGTTTGAATACCATTCAACATCATTTATGCATTCTATAACTAAGAAAAGGCATTTAAAAGTTACTACTAATTCATTAATCATAACCTAATCACAGAAACTCACAATGAAATAAATGCTTGGAAAGTGTTTCGTGAGGCATAAACTGCGCCACAAGCAATCTCTCATTTCCTTCACAACAACATCCAATCAAATTCGCCAACCGCTCACTCCTAAGCACCCCCACTGATTTCGCTTCATCCTAAAATCCCAAAATCACACAATTCAATATAAAAGTACAAAGCTACATTTTACAAAAAAAAGAAATTAATTTTTTTTCTCATAATAATAAAAAAGCCCAAAATAAACTTAGAGAAACAAACTAGGAATTGGCGAGCATCCGGCCAGGCGGATTTATTGAAGCGCTTAACCGCAATCCAACCACCATCTTCAAGCTTTCTTTGTAAACAACATTAGGGGCTTTTGCCCCATGTTCTGATACAATATTTTCTTTTGAAAATCCTGAGGTTGCAGCCTTAAGTTGATCTAAATTGTACACTCGAAAAGCAGGCAATGAGAATAATTCTGCAGACTCTGTACAAAATTATACAAACAAAATGATTATTCAACATTAACTATTTCTCTCAATTCATATGGAAAAATTGAAATAACAAATGATTAAAAAGAATGTTACCCATATCATCAGAGGAATTTGGGATGTGACATTTGAAGTTGGAGGGCCAAAAGTAGAGAGGGAATTTGGAGCAACCAGCTCCCATTGCAAGGTTTTAGAGAGAGAGAGAGGGTTTCAAAATGAGGTTTTTAGTTCTTTCCTTCTGTGTGTAAAAGTAAGGAAGGTGAATTCAAGAAAAAAAGGAAGAATGCAGAGGAAAAGGAAAAGGAAAATAATTTTGAGAGATTTAGTTCATGTTTGGTTCAAAGCTTCAGAGTTTTTCTCATGAATTTCCAGTCTAGATGTTTTAGATATGGGGAATGACTTATTTTAAATGACTTAAAATATAAGTTTGACTTATATAAGTTCTAACTTACAAGCTTAAAACCCATTCAAACGCTTCAAAACGAATCAAGTGCAATAAAAAGTCAAGAGAGTTTTTTTTAGTTCTTTCTTTCCCTGTGGAAAACTAACGGAGGTGAATTCAAGAGAAAAATAGCAGAAAATCAGAGAAAAATAAAAAGAAAAGGAAAATTATTTGAGAGATTTAGATGGGAAAAAAGAGAGTTAAGAGTAAGAGAGAGAAACAATAGACTTTTTAGTGCAGGGTCTTCTCTCTCTGAGCTTCTCATCATTCCCTCCTACTCTATATATCTGCTTTTCTTTTTTCCAAGAGGTTTTTAAGATTTGAATTTCAGGTTTTTCTGTTTTAGAAAGTAGCTAGCCCACCGCTCACGTATACTCATATGCATATTTTAATGGCACATACAAAATAAATCACATTTGTTATCAAAATATGTATGTGATTGTATGTGAACGGTATATGAAAGATTTTATATAATAATAGACTTATTTTATATTGTGACATTCACATTCTACTTTTCTTAAAATTTTCAATTTAAATGAGCTGACCTAGTTTTTCCATTGAGGATTGGAAAACTAAATTAATTCATAAATTTAAAATTAAAAAATAACTCATCTTGATTTTAAATAAAAAATAATACTATGAATATTTATTTTAGTAAACACGAGTCATCAATTAGTGTCGACTACGTCTCTACTTTTTATATACATAGTTGGTCACTCCCTCCTATCAATTGAATAGATCGATAAAATGTTTAGATTGTCTTGTAGATTTGTATTCTTTCGTATAATTTGAAAGGAAGAGAGTACAAAAACTATATTTAAAAAAATCCAAGACATAAATGTTGGACCGCATTAATAAAAAATTATGGATTCAACTAGGCAACTTTGTAACAAAAGAAGGCAACTTTGTAACAAAAAAGGGTCCGAAATAGGAGGAAAATGTTGTCATGAGTAGACTGAGAGAGGATGATAAACATGATGAGACCAGACTGTCATGACTTTGGGTCCTTAGATCTTCTGTGATTTGAACAACATTTCCAGCTAAATTTGGGCTTAGCAAATACTTAAAAGGTCTCCATCCACAGTAATCGGTTGTTGGGGAGCAACCCCTTTTTTCTCAGCCGCTACAGCTTGTACCGATCACTTAGAATTTTTTTTTTATAAGCCGCTACAAGTTGTAGCGGCTGGGAAAAAATGGGTTGCTCCCAACAACCGGTTGCTGTGGATGGAATCCCATACTTAAAAATTACAAATATTAAGTATGTATTCTATGTATATACCTATAATAATAAATTGTTATTATACAGTACAAAATTTGATAATATTTTGTTATTTTACGCTAATATTAATAAAAAATAATAATTTTGTTTTTATTGACAAATAAAATATTTTTTGTAAAACGGAAAGAAAAGACTTTTCCCACCTTAATACACCCTACCCTTGAAAACATCAGGACTCTACATGCATGGTCCTTTTTAACTGTTTTTTATTTATTTAAAAAAACGTAGATTGAATTATAAAAAAAAAATCACTCAACACTAAGTTAGGGAAAGAGAAAAATATACTCCCTCTATTATAAATTATAAGATTATAACTTTTTCAAACAAATAAAAAATATTATTAATTATAATATGTGACGCCCCCAAAATTAGGTATACATCACCCATCTTGGTTCGTCAGATACATGGTACATAAATCAAATATAACTTACTAATACAACTGTCGTGTACAATACGACAAAACATAACTGTGAGTTTGAATACAATTATTGTCTACTAGAGATTATACAAACTCAAAAAGAGTCCTCATTACAATTATTAATACACTATTTCACAGAATAGTGAGGACTACTAATGCTATCCTCTGGACCGTCACTCCGTTCCCCGACTAGTCCATGCTATGTTCTCATTTCCTGAAGAGAACAGTGAAAGAAAGGGTGAGCTCAACTAGCTCAGTAAAAAATATTATGACTAAGATAATGCAGAATAAATTATCGTTAGCCTTCAACAGTATTAAACTGATAAAATATAATAGACATCAAGTTTAACTGCAGCGAAACAAGCAATCCATTAAAAGAGTAAAGTAGAGAATTGAATCTACTATCTTTTATGATTTAAAAAGTTTTTCATCACTTTTATCGCTGAGACTCAGCTCAATAAATAATCCATATCATTAAATCATCCCTGCACTACAGGCCAAGGATATTCTTTAGTATCACGACCACGAATTATCCATGCACTACGGGCCAAAGATAATCGTGTTTTCATCAACGGTCCTGATAATGCCATAAAACAATTCATCTTTGCTCCCTTGACCAAAGAGAATCCATAGCCATAATCATACCAAAAATTGTCCATCAATGCACTACGGGCCAATGAGAACTTTTAATTTTCACATCATTTATAACATTACGGTTATGATTATACCGAATAATCTCTGGTCATAATCATACCAAGTCCATCTATGCATTACAGGCCACAGATGACTTTCAATAAATATAAATATGAGGATGATGACAATGATATAAGAATTCAATAAAACAAGTTCAAAAATTAATTTGTCCAAGAACTACTAACGTCCAAATTGTCCACATGATACTGCTTTGTAGAGTAAAATTCAAGAATGATCAGAAGAATATTTTCATGAAAAGATACTGGATGAAGCGCAAATATCAAAGATATTCTACTAATTTAATGGAGTATAGAAGTCAAAATTTTAACCAACTGAGTATAATAAAGAATGGAATAACAAAAGAAATCATCATGCATGCGGTACTTCGCATCGACAGGTTATTCCAACGGAATAATAATAACGGAACCAGGTCAGGAAAAATTTGCACCGACAGGATGTTCCAACAGAATAATAAAGACGGAACCAGGTCTGGTGTAAAACACACAGACAGGATGTTCCAACGGAATAATAATAAAGACGGAACCAGGTCTGGTGTAAAACACACAGACAGGATGTTCCAACGGAATAATAATAAAGACGGAACTAGGTCCGGTGTAAAACACACAAACTGGATGTTCCAACAGAATAATAGAAGAATGTCACCAAGTATAGGGTAGACCGCGTATACAGGTTATTCCAACAGAATAATAAGAAATGGAATAACAACAGTTCTCTTCATGAATAAGAAAGAATAACACCCCTTACCGTAACAGAAACTGGATATAGGAAAAGAAAAGTTAAGTATCAAAAAGTTTTTCTTTTATCTCTCTATAGTTTCTCTCTCTAGAGTTCAGTGAATTCGTAAGAAAATAATGAAGGAATGAGCTTCTATTTATAGGAAAATGGAATGTATAGTAACTAATTCATGAACGGTCCAGATTGATTTACTTTAATCTGACGGTCCATATTTAAAGAAAAATCTTTTAAATAAAATATAATATATTCTATTTATATAAAAAGATTTTTACTATACAAATACTATGCAATACTATGCAAAATACTATGCATAATAAAATATAATATATTCTATTTATAGAATAACTTTAATAAAGTATTCTGTTTTATATAAAAAGATGTTTATGTTTTATTACGTTAATAATACGAATAAAACAAAACGTCATCATCGCTATAATAATTCATATTATTAATCGACAATAATTGAATCAAACTGAGCGACTTCTCACATAAATATCAATAATCAATACCGTGTGCTACTATGCAACAACGCGTATTACTGTACTTTTACTGCCTTGTAATTCAACAGTATCAACAGTAAGACTTTCGTCGTTATTTTCAATAAAATATTTTTGTCGTTTTCTCAATCCGACAATAATTCCGTTGTGGGGTCAACCAATAATTGTACCGTCGTACGAATATTTTCCGACATAAAGAATATTCTCTGACCAATCGAATATAATATAACAACTTGCATACTTTGCAAAATTTATAAATATTACCCACAACTATAATATTATTTCAAATTCACATCATAATATTAAAAAATTATTTCGAGAAAATTAATTCTTTATTCATAAAATCTGAGATTTCACAATCTCCCCTCTTTATGGAATTTCACCCTCGAAATTTACGTACGTACCTGGTATGCCGAACAGGTGATGATACCTTGACTTCACTTCAAATTCTAACTCTTGAGATATAACCTTTGAGTGTTGAATACGATTCTTCTTATCCAAGATTGTAACACGTATCTCTTCAAACGTTAAATCATCCGCTATCTCGTCCGGTTCTAAATTAATAATGTGGTTCGGGTCGTCCACATATTTACGTAACATCGATACGAAAAAAAACGTTATGAACACGCAATATATTTGGCGGTAAAACGAGTCTATAAGCCACAGTTCCTACTCAATCGAGGATTTCAAATGGGCCAATTAAATCGAGGGTTGAGATTTCCTCTCTTCAGCAACTCTTGTTTCTAAAATAACACTCTCTTGAACCTTCTTCTTTACATTCATCAGATTCGGGTATGTAGCTTGAGCGTCTTTAACTTTATCGATTAAAGTCAATTTTACTCGTATATTCGTTATCTTCATGTGGGTCCCTAGAGTCTTTAACTCTATCTTCATCATTTGCAAGTTATACGAAATGAGTCTTTGTGTTAACAACGTCGCACTTGTAAAAGCATACGATCTTCTACTCAACACGTCAGCTACCACGTTCGCTCTTCCACGATGATATTGAATAGTACGATCGTAATCTTCAACAGCTCGAGTCAACGTCTTTGGTGCATGTTATTTTCGTTTTAGTTGAAAAAATTATTTTGAGGGTTTAAGAAATGGGTTTTGTACTGGTGTCAATACAAAATTCGATTTCACGCTCTGGGGTAGGCTAAGAAGTCTTCAGGAATACGTCAAGAGATTTATTAATGATAAAAATACCATTCAAAACTGTTACTTACATCCAAGACTTGGATAGTACGTCACATTGATACCAACTGTGACTTCTATCCCTTAACCTAGATAGCACCTCATAATGATACCTATCAACTTGTTATCGTCATTCACGACGTCGTCTACAGAAAGTCTGGCTTCGGTACAATCCACACAAGGAAGTCATCAACAAAAGGATCGGGGCTCTTTACTTATGGCTTGATATGTCAATGATTGAATTTAGTGGTTTGGTTGCTTGAATTCGCATAATAGGTTGGTTAGGAATATGAAAGCTAACAACCTTACGAAAAACATGATGAGTAGTTAACTAATCGTTTCCTAAAATCGCATCAAAGGCAAGTATTTTCAAAGAGACAAGATCAACACGTAACGTGAAAGTGTCGATTTGAATCAAATAAGATTTATAAACAGTGGAGGTAACGAAGGTTTCTCCCAATGGAGTTTCAATAGATAAATCAAAGTTTAACTTCTCCGGAGTTAAGTACAAACATTGAACACAACTAGGTGAAATAAAAGAATGAGTAGAACCGGTATTTAACACGGTATAGACTTCGTAAGAGCTTATGATTAACTTACCCGTGATAATTTTATTCAGGTTCCTCGTCACGAGAGAAAAAAAATGTTCTCTCTTAAACTACCGGCTTTGTCTTGTCTGGGACATCCTTTGGCATCATTATCCTAGCTGGAATCGACTTCATCATACGACAAAATCGAGCTAGGTGACCTTCTCTTCCGCAATTAAAACATGCTTTGGACTGCTGCGTACAGTTTGGACGGATGTGTCCCTCCTGTCCGCATTTGAAGCATACGACCGGTGGTCGTTCTTCTTCCTTTATAACGGGTGCTGGTACCGACGTCTTTACGTCATTGTTGAACCTTCTCTTCTTGAAATGTCCATTCTTATTATTTTGGCCATAATTATTACCGAAGTGGTTACCATTTCTGACATGTTGATTCCCTCCATGCTTATTATCACCGCTTTGATGACTGTTATCACCGGTATTATCATTTTACTGGCTGCTCTCTTTTGGTTTGGTTGACTCGTTATCGCGCTCCACCAACTGAGCCCTATTTACAACATCTGAATACAAACATAGTTTATGAGAAATAAGATGTTGACGTATCTCCGGCTTTAAACCTCTTAAAAATAATCGCGTCATTCTCTCTTCATTATCCACCAAGTGGGACGCAAACTGGGATAACTCCGCAAATTTTGCCTCGTATTGCGACACGGTCATATTGTTTTGCTCCAATTTGATAAGCTCCACCTCCTTCATGTGACGAATACTTTCGGAAAAGTATTTGTCATTGAACAGCTCTTGGAACTTCTCCCAAGACATCTTCAGTACGGCAGGTTGAGTACGTTTTACCGATTCCCACCAGTAATCTGCCTCTTCACGCAACATAAAGGTGGCAAAGGGAACCTTTTGCTCCTCGGAGCATCCCAAGACATCAAATATCTTGGTGATCTGCTTTAACCACGTCTCCGCCTTAAGTGGTTCTGGCTTTCCCAAAAACTCTGGTGGTCCCAGCTCCTTGAATTGCTTAGCGGTGACCAACCATGGGTTGCCATTGTTTCCTCCTGCATTATGAACAGGAGCCGCCTTCTCCCGTTGTTGCATGAATTGCATAAAGCTTCTGACCATCCCATCATTCACCATTTCATCGGTGTTATTATTTTCATGAGGAGTATTGTCCTCTAGTTGCAAATTATCCTGATTATTGATCTGTGGACACTCAACGGTCTCTTGTGCTCTATTGATAATCTCAACATTCTCGGATGCCATTTTCAAACAGTGATACAAAACAAGGGTTAATTAACATATCACATATTATCCCTATACTTTGACCGACCAATTAAATACAAAATAAATTTAAGTAGGTCATATTAGCGAAGGAATTCCCCGTCTCTCCCTTCCTAGTTCTAGTCTCACATTTTAGCTAGGGATCATATCCCTAAGCTTTGATACCAACTGTGACGCCTCCAAAATTAGGTATACATCACCCATCTTGGGTCGTCAGATACATGGTACATAAATCAAATATAACTTACTAATACAACTGTCGTGTACAATACGACAAAACATAACTGTGAGTTTGAATACAATTATTGTCTACTAGAGATTATACAAACTCAAAAAGAGTCCTCATTACAATTATTAATACACTATTTCACAGAATAGTGAGGACTACTAATGCTATCCTCTGGACCGTCACACCGTTCCCCGACTAGTCCCTGCTATGTTCTCATTTCCTGAAGAGAACAGTGAAAGAAAGGGTGAGCTCAACTAGTCCAGTAAGAAATATTATGACTAAGATAATGCAGAATAAATTATCGTTAGCCTTCAACAGTATTAAACTGATAAAATATAATAGACATCAAGTTTAACTGCAGCGGAATAAGCAATCCATTAAAAGAGTCAAGTAGATAATTGAATCTACTATCTTTTATGATTTAAAAAGTTTTTCATCACTTTTATCGCTGAGACTCAGCTCAATAAATAATCCACATCATTAAATCATCTCTGCACTAATGGCCAAGGATATTCTTTAGTATCACGACCACGAATTATCCATGCACTACAGGCCAAAGATAATCGTGTTTTCATCAACGGTCCTGATCATGCCATAAAACAATTCATCTTTGTTCCCTTGGCTGAAGAGAATCCATAGCCATAATCATGCCAAAAACTGTCCATCAATGCACTACGGGCCAATGAGGACTTTTAATTTTCACATCATTTATAACATTACGGTCATGATTATACCGAATAATCTCTGGTCATAATCATACCAAGTCCATCTATGCATTACAGGCCACAGATGACTTTCAATAAATATAAATATGAGGATGATGACAATGATATAAGAATTCAATAAAACAAGTTCAAGAATTAATTTGTCCAAGAACTACTAACGTCCAAATTGTCCACATGATACTGCTTTGTAGAGTAAAATTCAAGAATGATCAGAAGAATATTTCCATGAAAAGATACTGGATGAAGCGCAAATATCAAGGATATTCTACTAATTTCATGGAGTATAGAAGTCAAAACTTTAACCAACTGAGTATAATAAAGAATGGAATAACAAAAGAAATCACCATGCATGCGGTACTTCGCATCGACAGGTTATTCCAACGGAATAATAATAACGGAACCAGGTTAGGCAAAATTTGCACCGACAGGATGTTCCAACAGAATAATAAAGACGGAACCAGGTCTGGTGTAAAACACACAGACAGGATGTTCCAACGGAATAATAATAAAGACGGAACCAGGTCCGGTGTAAAACACACAGACAAGATGTTCCAACGGAATAATAATAAAGACGGAACCAGGTCTGGTGTAAAACACACAGACAGGATGTTCCAACAGAATAATAGAAGAATGTCACCAAGTATAGAGTAGACCGCGTATACAAGTTATTCCAACAGAATAATAAGAAATAGAATAACAACAGATCTCTTCATGAATAAGAAAGAATAACACCCCTTATCGTAACAGAAACTGGATATAGGAAAAGAAAAGTTAAGTAGCAAATTTTTTTTCTTTTATCTCTCTATAGTTTCTCTCTCTAGAGTTCAGTGAATTCGTAAGAAAATAATGAAGGAATGAGCTTCTATTTATAGGAAAATGGAATGTTTAGTAACTAATCCATGAACGGTCCAGATTGATTTTCTTTAATCTGACGATCCATATTTAAAGAAAAATCTTTTAAATAAAATATAATATATTCTATTTATATAAAAAGATTTTTACTATACAAACACTATGCAACACTATGCAAAAAACTATGCAACACTATGCATAATAAAATATAATATATTCTATTTATAGAATATCTTTAATAAAGTATTCTGTTTATATAAAAAGATGTTTCTGTTTTATTACGTTAATAATACGAATAAAACAAAACGTCATCATCGCTATAATAATTCATATTATTAATCGACAATAATTGAATCAAATTGAGCGAATTCTCACATAAATATCAATAATCAATACCGTGTGCTACTATGCAACAACGCGTATTACTGTACTTTTACTACCTAGTAGTTCAACAGTATCAACGGTAAAACTTCCGCCGTTATTTTCAATAAAATATTTTTGTCGTTTTCTCAATCCGATAATAATTCCGTTGTGGGGTCCACCAATAATTGTACCGTCGTACGAATATTTTCCGACAAAAAGAATATTCCCTGACCAATCGAATATAATATAACAACTTGCATACTTTATAAAATTTATAAATACTACCAACAACTATAATATTATCTCAAATTCACACCATAATATTAAAAAATTATTTCGAAAAAATTAATTATTTATTCATAAAATCTGGGATTTCACATAATATCTATTATTTCGTATTTTTAATAAATTTTATTAGTCTAGAGTTTGAAAAATACTATTCTTTTATCAAAGGTTTTTGGCTCGAGTGGTACGTGTCAAATTAGCAAAAAAAAATAATACTATTTCATCTGTCTCAGGGTAAAAGTGTCTTTCTTTGAACTATTTTTTAAATCAATAGATCCTACTATTCTTTTATATATTATATATATAACCTATAAACATTATAAACTACATACAATTAATACTAATTTCAATTTTGCTTTTTTGGAAAATCCATATATATATATATGTTTAATATTAATTTAAAAATGATCAATTTGACCACAAAAATCACTGAAAGACTTATCTTTCTACAGATAGAATATTAATTATAATATTTATTTTTGGATATGCATGTCTCCTCTTTCTTATCATCAAATACAATGCAGACACCCACTTGTAGTTGTTTCATAGTACAATATTTTAATTTGAATATTATTGCTAATTAAGCATATTAAACATTAAGGACTATAGATGGAAATTCTCTCATTGGGAAAGTAAAGTAGATGTTATGGTATTTTAATTACTCTATTATGATTAATATAATGATGGTGTGATTTTTAAGAAATTAATAAATATACAATAGAATAATATTTTTATATAAAAGTTATTTTTATAGATCTTAACGACGATTTTCACCGTCACTATACATTTATAACGATATATTTCATATAAAAATATCAAAAAATACCGTAAAAATATCAATTTCATTTGAGTTAAACGTGACTTAAAAAAAGAACGGGGAGTATAGTTCCATTGATGAGTGAAAGTGAGGGTGGCATGTGGTGTAAAGAGTGTTGTTGTCCCCAATTAAATGCCACAACATCCATCCTAGAAAAAGAGAATCCAATCTGTATTATATTTTTGTTTTCGGATTTTTATTTATTTTTTATCATTGTAAAAATTTTAATTACATTTTTTTTAACTTTGCATGTAGATGAAATAAATCAATTAATACACGTAATATTTCATAAATTATATACTTTGAATCATTATTTTTTGAAGTCAATTTGAGATATTTTAAAATTTAAAATTGATATTAATTCTTCTAATTTTAGACCAAAAACTATGAAAATTATAAATTATCTAAAATTTATAGTATTTGCAAGTTAAGTGAATCACATCAATTTTAAATTTAAAAATATATCATATTAATTTTAAAAAATCAAACATAATCTTATATTTTAGAACACGAGTATATATGTGCAAGATAATTTCATAATATATATATATATATTATCTTGTGTTAATTGGTTGTAAGAATTTGAAACCAATAATTATGTGGTCAAAGACACTAATTAAAAGGCTTAGTGCTAATTGAGCTAACTTAACTATGTTAAGAAAATCTATAATTAGAAAAAGATAATTTTTTTATTTGCACACATTAATTAATGAGAGAGATTGAGGGAGATGAGTCAAATGGTACTTGTTAATTGTTAAACATGTCATGTATCATTGACTCACATGGCAGCGCCGTTACCTTTATGAAGAACATTATATATATATATATATATATATATTTTATTGTTAATTAGTTAAAAGTATATTGTTTTGATATATATTTTTTTATTAATTTAACTAGTTGATAAGAAATATATTGTCTGAACTTGGTCCATTAATGCTAGTGTGTAGTGATTAGGCAGCTGGTACATCACTTTTCTCATCTCAGTCGATACAGTTTGTATCGGTCGGATTAGTTTTTATTTTTTTAATGCAACTTTAATATGCTGAGTCATCCCATATAATAGAGAAATGTTTTAAAAAAAAAATACCCCGTCGGTATAAGTTGTGCCGGCTAAAGTATTTTAATATTAAAAAATTGTTTTAAAATTATTAAAATGACAACAGTTGACCATACAATGCAATATATTAAAATAAAAGCCGGTAAAGCTTGTGTTGACTGGGCATTTCTTGACTATTTATGACATTCAATCTAAGCATTCCAATAAGTTGATTAATGATTCAAAAGTGGGTTGTTATAACAGTATCCATGTCAACCGGTTGCCATCAGTGGCGAAGCCAGGAAAGTATACCAGTGGGGTCAAAATTATTAGTAAGTTTGGGGCAGTGCACCCGAGCCAATTTTTTTTAATACTTTATACTTTCGGGTTAGACAAATGCATCCAAATATTCAATTTAATAATACTAACAAAAGGGAGAAATTATAATTGATTTCCGAAAATAAAACCGAGGTTGGAAAAATTGAAGAAAGAGTAATTTCTGCAAGGGTGCAAGAGAGTCACAGTAGAATAAAGTCGCACTCCAGTCTCCACACTCGCAGCTCGCTAGTCACCAGTACTGTAATACCCGGGAAAAAAAATATATTTAATTATTAAACATTAATTGGACTTTATTTTTATTTGGGTCAAATTGTATTTAATTATCAAATTGTATTTAATTATTGTGGACCATAATAAGTAAGTGATTACATTAATTTGGGTTTTTTATACTAATTGGGTCTATTTTGTATTTGGTTCCAATTAAAATTAAGATACACAATAAGATATATAATAAATAAGTAAAACCTAATTATTCTATGCAAACTGAGGAAAACGAGGTGGGCATGCGGCGGCTAAAAGAAGAAAAAAAAATTTAGAAGAGAAGCATGAGAGACAATTAAAAAAGATAAGGAAAGGTCTGAGAAAATTTTTGAGTCTTGCATAAGGAATTGCAAATAAATTCTTAAGGTAATTCTTTTATATTATTATTCGTTGGATTGGTTTTATTTTATGGCTTTGCTGATAGTTCATTCACCACTTTGACTTTATGGTCAGTAGATTGTAAGATGGTAATGTACATATAATGGATAAAGTGGTTTGCCACACACACACACACTAAGATAGTAACTAGAATTTATAACAATCAGCTTTAGTCATTAATTGATTGTATATATTATTATTGCATTGATGGGATCTTTCAATTAGTCTCAATAAATAGTTGTTAATAAAAGAACATAAAAATTAGAGGATGTTTTGATTGGAACGGTTTATATTATATATATATATATATATATATATATATATAATGTTTTAATTGAATGAATCTGCCAACAAGATTTTGAATAAGGCCAAGTTTATTATTAAATGTTGTAATATTTGTTATGGAATTATGTAGGACTATTCAAAAATTTAAATTTAAAATCTATATGAATATAATAATAATAATATTTCACTAATTGTACTTATTTATTATTTTGTGTAATTAGTTCGAATGAAGGGAATTTAAAGAGTATTTTTTTGAAATATAAATTTTGGAGTATTAATAATTGATTAAAGGCATATTAAATAGATTATGAATTATTTTGGGGATTATTAGCTTGGATTATTTTAAATTGAGGTGAATATGTTTAGGTTGTGAATGACGTTTCGTATTTGATATCGTTGGCATTTGAGGATAAGATTTGGTGGAGTGTGCTATAAATGGTTTGGAAGTATCAGGTACGGATTCCGTACTCTTTCAGCGACATTCTTGTTAAATTTGATTTCTTCGTTTTGTCCCTTATTTTGAATTCTATTATGATTTCACATAATTGTTTCCTGTGAAATAAATATATTAGTTTTATTTTGGAGTTGATTCATATAACTCAAATTTGTACTCTTTGAATTAGGATATCATGTTTAGTATTTATTTTTAATAATTGTAGAGCGGTACATGTTGCTACCTTCTTTTTGAAACCTTGTGACTATAATTTGATTTGGTTCAACATGTACATATAGAACCCTTTTGTTGGTATTATGTCGCATGTGTTGTGACATGATATTTTTGTTAGAATATACCGTAGGGTGTACCTGAGCTATAACCACCCGTGGGGGTACCATAGGCATGTCGTCTTGGCACGAGAGGCATGACACTTTCCGTGGCAGTGTGATTAGTCCACGACGTCTCCGTTTTTGGCTCCGGAGGAAGCGGGTCATTTGGTTTTTTGTTGTGGGAGGCGTATGGGTTAACCCTAGTTTTCTGTTTTGCGGATTGGTGATGTTGTGCCAAACACACCTATCCGATTTGTATACATTCGGATTCGCGGTCCAATGTGTGATTTGCCTGTGTGGAATTATTTTGATTTGCCTGTGTGGCATTGTTTTGATGTGCCTGTGTGGCATTATTTTGGTTACCTATGTGGCATCATTTGATTTGCCTGTGTGACATTATTTTGACTTGCCTGTGTGGCAAGGTATATTTCTTAGCTCATTCGGTATGAAATAACTCCAGCCGTTTGTTTCAGCCTATTATTTTATTGGATTAGTTTTGTTGGTTTTTTTTTAGTTCAAGTCATTGGGTTAGTTACTTCAGTTCGCTATTTCTTTATTCTTTTATTGGTTTCATCAATTATGTTGATTCATATATATTCCATTCAGATCCTTGGATATTATATTTTCGTTCGTTCTTGCACTTGAGAGGCTTGTTCAGTAATTTATCTCAACTATTTTCGTATATCAGTTGTATATCTTTTGTATATCTGTATCCGTACTGGGCAATTGGCTCATGCTGTGTTTTTCTTCCGGCAGGTTTGCAGGGGTGATTCAGGGCTAGTGTGATGAGATTTTTGCCTTTGACCATTTAGGTTGATTCGAATTTTAAGTTTTGATTATTTTGACTCAGTTTGGAGAATTGTACTTATTACTTTATTAATGAATCACCACTATTAATATTTTGAGGTTGTTAGTGCTCTGTTTATTTATTTTGAGGTTTGTTGTGTTTTGCACGTGATCTCCCTTTCCTCTTCGGGAAGGGGGTGTTACAGAGATGGTAACAAAGCTTAGGTTCTTTCTTGTAGAAAACCTATTTAGGTTTGACCTGTGAGTTATGGGTAAATCATTGGGTAGACGTAGGAGTTTGATTTGATTTTGTTCTCTGTTTGGTTGGTCTTAATTTTGACCAAGTGTTTTTAGCTCTTTAAATTGTAGTTGATTTGAGAAAGGCGAGTAACTTGTTAAGATTATTATTGTTATATGCGTTGGAGCAATAATATTAGTTAAGGATTGTGATTTGATCATTAAGGAGAATAATGTCACACTTTGTTCAGTCAAGAAATGATTATACGATTATGATATGAGTATTTGTATCATCGAGTTTTGATATCGGAGAATTATTTGTTAGAGTTATTTCAGGTAATTACAAATTATTATGATTTTGGAATTGAGGATTTTATTTGGGTTAGATTCTTATTTTTGTTAAGTTGTGAATAATTTAAGGTATGTGAATCGGTGGGATAATATGATAAGGTGAAAACTATTAAGTACAAAAGATCTCTTGTAATTTTGAGTTGTTGTAAAGATTCGAGGTAATTAGATTAATCTTTTGGAGTAAATGAATTTTGCGATTATTTTCTAGTGGAATATTGGAGTTATCTTATATGAAATTTTGAGTGATAGTATGAGAAAATCTAGAAAATTTTTGGGTTAATATTTGAATTAAGAGAATGATTGATCATTGAATGATTATATAGTAAGTGATAAAATTCAATTGATTTTGAGAGATCTTGAATAATTGTAGTTTACTTATACAGATAGTAAAATATGTGACTTGGAGTTTGATATGGTGATAAAGAGATCTTAGTAGTAGTATATTTTTGTGTAATAATATTTGAGAATTAATTTGATTTGAGGTTATGATATTTTGAAACTCTTAAGTACTTAGGAGAGTTGGTGATAAAGATATATTAGTAGTATATTCTTTGGTATAATATTAATTGATGAATAGTTCAAATTGAGAATGAAATATTTTTGAAGCTCTTGAGGACTTGGGGAGAGTTGGTAATATAGTTAGCAGAATTGTTTTGTTTATCTGATGTCTTTAGAGTTTTGTATGAATTTATGTAAAATAAATTAAAAACAATTGGTTAGATCTTTTTCATGTGTGGAATATAAACGTTTTACGAATTAAAAATAATTTTTAATATTTTGGGTATTCGAATTGTATTTAGATGAAGAGAAATTTTTGTGATTTTCAATAATTTTTTGAAGAGTACGTTTACAAGAATTAAACTCAAAGATATTAGCGACGACCCGCACCAATCGTGGAGCATGTGATCTAATTTGATGCAACGCGAAGAACCTTACCAAGACTTGACACGGTAGCTGACGAATCTTTTACAAGTACATTGATAATTACGTGGACCGATGACTTATCCGCGTTAATCGTTATAAATGGCGACGCTACGTCGTAACTAAATTTATTTATTTATTTTTGTAGCTTATTTGAATTCCAAGGACGGAATTATCTTTAAGGGGTGAAAAATGTAATAACCTTTTTTAATAATTAAATATTAATTAATTTTATCCGATACAATTGTGTTTAAATTGAAAAGGTAAATGATTTTGTTTCCTTCTTTTCTTCCGTGTTTTGTTTAGAAAATTAAATTCTTTTAATAGATAATTAAATAACTGATTAAATTAAAATTTGAGGAAGATAATTTCTTTTGTTAAAGTCTTGTGCTAAAATCATTCGGAACGGGAAGCTACTTGGGAGATGTAGCAGTATATTAGAGCGGAGTATCCGCATCTCTGTGAAAATTAAGTGCGTTCCATTCTTTTGATTCCGGGGACGAAATCCTTTTTAAGGGGTAGGTGATGTAATACCCGGGAAAAAAAAATTTAATTATTAAACATTAATTGGACTTTGTTTTTATTTGGGTCAAATTATATTTAATTATCAAATTGTATTTAATAATTGTGGACCATAATAAGTAAGTGATTACATTAATTTGGGCTTTTTATACTAATTGAGTCTATTTTATATTTGGGTAATATTAAAATCCAATTAAAATTAGGATACACAATAAGATATATAATAAATAAGTAAAACCTAATTATTCTATGCAAACTGAGGAAAACGAGATGGGCATGCGGCGGCTAAAAGAAGAAAAAAAATTTAGAAGAGAAGCATAAGAGACAATTAAAGAAGATAAGGAAAGGTTTGAGGAAATTTTTGAGTCTTGCATAAGGAATTGCAAATAAATTCTTAAGGTAATTCTTTTATATTATTATTCGTTGGATTGGTTTTATTTTATGGCTTTGCTGATAGTTCATTCACCACTTTGACTTTATGGTCAGTAGATTATAAGATGGTAATGTACATATAATGGATAAAGTGGTTTGCCACACACACACACACACACACACACTAAGATAGTAACTAGAATTTATAACAATCATCTTTAGTCATTAATTGATTGTATATATTATTATTGCATTGATGGGATCTTTCAATTAGTCTCAATAAATAGTTGTTAATAAAAGAACATAAAAATTAGAGGATGTTTTGATTGGAACGGTTTATAATATATATATATATATATATATATATATATATATATATATATATATATATATAATGTTTTAATTGAATGAATCTGCCAACAAGATTTTGAATAAGGCCAAGTTTATTATTAAATGTTGTAATATTTGTTATGGAATTATGTAGGACTATTCAAAAATTTAAATTTAAAATC